>CM030364.1:194259827-194925808 GCA_017893485.1 Hemerocallis citrina
ATATCAGTCCCGCGGTATGTATCTTTCTTTCATAGAGTTTTATGTAAATGTCGTGGACATTTTGCAATAAAACCCACTTTTGTATTCTCACAGGTGAAGCTATGCATACGTGCAACCTATGAGTGGAGGATGAAAGTGGAAGAGCCCACCTACAGTAAAAACGGTATAGACAGTTATAGGTCTTTTACAGGCGCTACAAGGACTAAGTGTCAGCGCCTAATTGGAGGAGGAAATGCAGGGGGCGAGCGCAGCTCATAAATCCCTCATTGTATCTTTGTTCTTCTTCGTCTTGATATTGATATAAGAAATTCAGTTTTAGTTTCTTTTTTTCGTTTATTAGTTATCTTGCTTCGATCGTACATAAATCTCCCTTCGCAGGTGGATTCATGCCGGTCGCTACTCGCAGCAACCGTGAACAGCCGCCGATTAGAGATGTAACAACAGATCTTTTCGTCGACCATCACTAACAAAACAAAACGGTCAATCTAAACAACAGCATAAATTAAAAGGAAAATAAAAGACTTACTTCAAGATCAGGGCTTCTCCTTCGCTTTTTAATGGGATTAGGAAAGGGATTCTCTTTTTCATCTACGCATCAAACAAACCACCGACATCACATTTAACGAAGAACACACAAAAACTGCAAATTTCTTACCATCAGATGAGAAGAGTTCGATTGGTTGGACGCGGGTGTAGTCGAAGAGCGGCTCCAGCTCCTCGGCGTCGTCTCCTTCTTCTTCTTCCTGTAAGGATCGAAGAGTGACAAATCTCGATAAGATGACATTGAGAGAATGAGAAACCCTAAGAGAGAGAAACCTTGGTCATATTGAGGGGTTCTTGATTCTTGAATTGGCGGGAACGCGGATTCTGGATGGAAGAGGAAGGCGGTGAGTCGTACGATCGTGGTAGGGATAGGGCTCGGACCAGTTAACGAAGGGACAAAGTTAAATATGTTAAAAACGAAAGGGTTAAGGGATATGAGCAACTTGCTCATTTAGTAAATGAACAATTAAATATGTGGCATGCATGTGATACATCAAACAACTAATACTTTTAAAAATTGTCCAATCACATGTATGCCACATCATCAATTGCTTATTTACTAAATGAGCAAGTTGCTCATATCCCTTTTTCCCAAAACGAAATAGCATTATCTTAATTCCCAAATCGCATTCAAAATTTTTATGATTGACTAAATAGTACATGTGGTTAAGTTATGTTAATTTTTGAATGGCAGAAAGGTGAAATTACAAATTTACCCCCATGTCTCTTTAACGCCTCTTCTTCCCATATGTTTCTTTGTTCGGTTCTCTATTTTCTTACATCCCATTCCCTCTGTTCCGAGAAGTCGATTGTTTTTTTTTAGGGACTCTATTTTCTTACATCCCATTCCCTCTGTTCCGAGAAGTCGATTGTTTTTTTTTTAGGGAAAAGGTGGAATACGGCCACCCTGTTTCATTAATAAGAGTTTAACGAAACAAACCCAGATTACTAGGCCCAAATACAAACTACAGACATAAAATAAAACATACATGAAACAACATGACGCGTACAAACAACTACTCCCTCCAACAACCCTGGAGGGTGGGCCGACAAACCAGCTAGGTCCAGCAAAATTGTGAGTACGTCAGTTTAGCTTCGTACAGTGCCTTAACGTCACATGCACACCTACCTGAAACAAGTCTGGCAGGATTTTATCACTCGCCGCTCCCTGCATTCACCTCGCTGGGGGGACCCCATCTTTGGGCCCAAGCCCCGCAGATCGAAAACTGATCCCACGGCACATGCACAACTATCACAACCTCCCACCAACTCCACCACTCATCCTACAAATATGCCAGCCGCTCCTACAGCCGCAGAAGTCGATTGTTGAGCCTCGTGAATCATGAAAACAATAGTGGGAAACGTGCTGGAGGGCAGCGAAACCTCATGAACTCATTGTAGTTGAGAAAGGTATAATCCTTAGCATTATATAACTGAATCAATTTGAGTGAGATGGTGGGGAAACATGATGGATGGTTGGAATAGGGTTATTTTGGGGTTGTATAGTTTTGTTGCTGTTGAGTGTTGAGTGTTGATTGTTTATGATGGATTAAGTGTTTTTTCATCAATTTAGGGTTGAATTCATATTTGATCTAAGTGATGATGAATTAGGATTCCTAATGAGTATGGTTGATTAGGGCTTATTCTTGATATGGTTGTTTGGTCTTTTTTGTTATGGCTATGTATTGTTAATTTTTAGAGTTATAGTGATGCACTGATGCATTTGTTATAGTGATTATTGTGTGATAGATTGATAGATATAGTCACAGTGTTGGTGTTGTACCATGAGAATTGGAAAGCAATACCCATATCTAACAGAAAGAAATATGAACGATACAGAAGGAAAAACTTTATGATTGACTCAGGAGAGTGTACTCTAGATAACTTAAGTGAGAGGCTTCATGCTTTAGTACAATATAATGAGGGTTATATGATGAAAGTAACATATGCAAAGCTTGGTATATCACCTAAAGAGTATAGACTAATTAGACATGATGTTCAATATGCATATCTATGGAAGTTGCATCTGGAGAAAAAGAAAACACTGGAGTTATATCTATCTTCTAGGTCACCAAAAAGTGCAACAGGTTTGGTACACATGCATGTGAAAACTATCCACGGAAGGAAGACTATATATCATATAGTATGTGGGCACATAACTTCTGAGGAGTTGGTTGTATCTATTGGTGATGAAAGTTCTTATGTGAGGCAAATTGGCTTCCATCATGACATAATAACTCAGGCAGAGCCTAATGCAACAAATGTAAACGCCGGAGGGGGCACCAGTAGAAGGTTTGCAGGTTCAAGCAATCGCAGGAGTAGAGTATCTGCATTTGATGATGATGTGACAAATGAACAGGTTGAGTTGGATCCAGGCAATGAAAATGAAGCAAATGAACAAGTTGAGAGAGCAGTGGAAACTGGTGCACTACCCAGTTATGAGCCCGATTAAGAGGACAGTGATTATGATGATCTAGATTATGTAGATGGTGAACACAATGATGATGATGAAGACAGTAAGGAAGAAGATATACAAATTGAAAATGTGGAAGCTGCATATGATGATGTAGATGATTGTTGCTCTGAATATTCATACCACTCTTTTCATAGTGAATATGATGAAGCAGAAGAAGTTGAGGATGAAAAGGAGTTGAATGGAGAGGCAAAGGTAGAGGGAAATGCAAGGGATGTTCAAAAGAATGTAGGTCCATTGTGGGGTGATAATGTAGATGTAGAAGATCTTGATTTTCATATTGGCAGCATGTTCATAGATAGTACCAGTTTTAGAATGGCATTAAGACAGTTAATATAAAAGAAAACTTCAGATATTGGTTGAAGAAGAATGACAATACTGTAATTGTAGCATTATGTGGTATGCAGGATTGTCCATGGTATATAGGATGTCAGGCAATGTCACATTTGAGGTGAGAAGGTATCAACCAACCCATAATTGTATTGACATAAACAGATTGGGAATGGAGCTGCTACTTCATAATGGATTGCAAAGTGAATTGTGGGAGATATAAAATTCAATCCTAATTTGAGATTGAAATGGAGAATGACAAATCTTTCTATAGAATATTTGTATCTTTTAAACAGTGTGCAGATGGTTTCAAGTTAGGTAGTATACCATTTCTTGGCCTTGATGGGTGTCATCTGAGGGGCAAATATATAGGCACTTTGCTTGCAGCAGATGCACTGAATGAGAATGATGGTTTGTACATTGTAGCTTTTGCAGTTGTTGAATCAGAGAACCTCCATTCTTGGTACTAGTTTATTCAGAACTTGAAAGAAGCTCTTGGGAATGACATGGGAGATATCACTATCATGAGTGATCAAGAGAAGAGTTTACAAGAAGCTGTGTCTTTGTTGGTGCATGAGGCAGAACATAGATGTTTTGTTAGACATCTATGGAAGAATTTGAAGAAGAATCTCTCGTGAAGTATATGAAAGGATGGTATGGAGAGCAGCTAAAGCATACTCAGTTTTGCAATAGTGTGAAGTTATGGGAGCATTGAGAGCAGTATCTCCAAAAGCTGCATCTCATTTGGAGAAACATACTCATCTTTAGAGTAGAAGTCAATTCACTCTAACAGTAATGCAGCACTACATTACAAACAACTTGACTGAAAAGTTTAATGTTTGGATCATGGAAGCTAGATATCTTACAGTTGTTGATCTTGCAGATAGCTTTAGGATCAATATTATGGTGAAGATGGCTATGATAAGGCAAATGGAAAGAAGATGGAAGGAAATGCTAGTTCCTGTGACTGCCAGATACATAAGAGACAGAGGTAAGAAGTTGGGTGGGCAAATAGTCAGAAAATCAGATGAAAGGAATGCAGAAGTTGAGAGTGTGGATCATAAAGAGGAGCTTGATATGGTGGACAAAATTTGCTCATGCAGAGGATGGCGAGATGATTACCACAATGAGTAGAGTTGATTTGCAGTATTTTTGGATCCATACTACTATATAAGTAGGTATTTATGTAAAATTGAGTCACTTTTGCTATCTTTAAACAAAATTTGACTATCTTTTAAGATAAACATGTGTCTATTGTAAAAGTAGCATAAACTTTTCTTATCTTTAATAAGAATTTGACTATCTTTTGATATCTATTGTCAAATTTAGTAATTTTCATAACTATAAGTATTTTTTTATATCTACTGTAAAATTACGTAACTATTAAAATTTTAGGTACATTATGGCATATCAATACTCTATCAGCACTCTTCCTTCTAAAGCTCAGTGGTTGCATCAAGAGCTTAGGTATACTGTTGGCCCAGCACATGCTAGGAGGCCAAGAGGCAGACCTAAGGCTAAAAGAGTCAGAGCAAGAGATGAAGATGATGTTGGTAGCCACAAATTAGCAAAGAGAAGAACGACATGTTCAAGATGCTATGAAATTAATCACAACAAAGCCACTTGTAAAGCACCAATTAACCAAGTGGTTGAAGGAGTGGAAGGAAGTGCTTCTTGTAGCACCCCGAATTTCAGTATGGAAAATACGAGACACAAATCCAGAATCTTTACTTCAATGTAAATCAAACATAGAACAAAAATACATGGAAATTTAAAACTTTCTTTACAACAGTTCTTTTTACAATGCACAACAAAAAATAATACACATTTAGTACAACCATTTTAACATTTAAACTCCAGTCTTCTCAAAATCCAAGCTTTAACCCTTGTTCAAGCCACTCACTTTGCAATCCTGCAAAACTGTTAAAATTGTGAGTACGTCAGTTGAATGCAAATGGCGCAATGCTGATAAAAACAACGACCCTCCAAAGTCTCACAACCACACTTGTTGCACAAATAAAACAATAATAAAAGAAACAAAAATCATCAATTAATACTGAAACTGAAAGAATAAATGTGTGACAGGAAAACAAGCAAAGATACATAAAACAATGTTCAAGAAAACACAATGCCTACAATGCTCAGTAATGCATGCTTGTTCAGATTTTATGTCACTCATACAACATAGGTCCGAGTGCAAGCCCTTTATGTGTTCACCATATTTCTGAGTTCTATCCCTCGTTATGCAACCTACAACCATGACTACTACGAGATTTAGACATTTTGCAAGTATTGGCTCTCGCTCCGAATGTCACACCCCACTTCCTAAGATACGGGAACACAAGCACATAACAAAGGCCCAACGAATGATAAGAATACCATCCATAGCTGTAACAGATTAACTCAATAATAAACAAAAGAATACAACCACACAAAAAGAGAATAACCACATAAACAAAGAATAAACTCCAAAATAATCGTGAAATAAATTCAGTAATATAATATCCAACATCTGGGAAAAAACTAAACTTGGGACACACAAGCCCGGAATACAAAGTATAATAAAAGCAATAAAATAAACAAATAACATGAGAAAACTATACTAGTCTAATAGTCCAGTTTCGATCTTAAATAAGTTTGCTCACCAAGTCCTTCTAGTATCACTCCTTCGGTACCTGTAAATTCATGATCTAAAAATAGAGATAATAATGTCCTTAGAGCAAGTCACGGACATCAAGTAGCGAAAGCAAAGAAGCAAGAAAAATATGGTATTTCAAGAAATACTAGGCTAGAACAAAGTCAAAGATCAAAGACAATAACAAAGCTGATAATAGAATCAAAGTATAGAATTCACGATGCAATAAACAATAATTGTAATCAATGATGCAAGATCAATAAAAGTAATCATGATCAGGAATACAAGGATCAATCCTAGGTTCATTAGTTTTTTATTATCCTATCTAATGCACGTAATACTATGTCCCATTCCACAGGTTCGGTGCATACAAATAGTGAACGATTAGACTATGATGGTGAACTCAACATATCATGTACTCAGCACGATGATGAGAATTTAATCAAGCGGGATTTCCACGATCAACACTCCACCTTCCATGACAACAAGAACAAGGGGCCATACAGAGTACAGTCTCCGATTGTTCACTACCAAGTTGACCCTTATTTACCCCGGCTTGCTAATATTTTATTATACTTAAATGTGAACATGCGATAGGTAAAGAAGATTTGAAATGATGTCAAAGAGATGGCAAGGTTATGCAATGCATGATACAACTATTTCTCTTCCCAGATGCAAAATCAATCAAGGATATATTAGCAAAACACAATGCACACATTCTGGACAGCAAGATGTTGTTGTACAAAAACATAAATTTCCGTTTCTACAGGAAAGCAAATCAGGCTCCGTCAGAGATTCTAGAAAGTAGACTCTCTGCCGGTTCCAACGAATATACACACGACATATGATAAATCTATAAGTTCATTCTTTACTGATTATATGTACATGCAGCATAACAGAGTCAAAATATTTGCGTATAAAAGTAGACTGTAAAATCCGATAAAAATCACTTAAAAATTATATTTTGATTCCTGACAATGTTTAGTAACAAAAAAAATTAATCTCAGAATTTATTTCTCAAATTTGATCTACTGTTTTAATTAATTAAGCAGGGTGATGCTTATATATACTGTATTTTGGAATTCAGACATCACTGAACGAAAATATGGATATATTGAAATCGGTAGGTCAGATAGCAAAACTGCCAGATGATCTCGATTCCAGATACACAGGGCTATAATTATTATTTGAGTTCTAATTGATATTATCTACAACTAGGTCAAAAATCATGTTCTTTATTGAACTTGTGTTCTAACAGCATCCTAGAGTCAAGTTTCCATATTTATAAAAGGTCTAAAAAAATCATCAAATAATATTACAAAAATAATAAGGTGATTCCGAGTCATGTCTAGTAACAAAATATAAAATTTCAAGTTCAAATTATGTTGTTAGCATTTTATTTTGATAGGAAATCAAGTTGTTGTATTTCTGGATAGAAATTTGGAAATTGAAACACATCAATACTAAAAATATAATAACTTCAATTCGTAAATCAGAATCTAATTATGTAAAAAGTTCTGAAAAATAGATTCAAAAAACTACAGATGATGTTTAGAAAGTTTTACTAAATTACGACAGCACCTAAGTAGAGAACTCAAATCAACACAGAGCAAACAGTAGGCCAGTAAGCAAGTTACTATTAAAAGACAACAAAACAACCAAGCATGCATATGATTTCGAAGCAAAAATTATAGAAACTCATAATCAATCTCTATAGTTGAATTCTACTATTGATGAGACAATTATTATCAACATAGCATGATCATCACATTCAAACGAAAAGCATTCAATCATCAATGTCAATATACATGTTCTAATCTAAGTATTCATGTCATGTATGCTAGTGACTTTATATATAACAGGCTTGAGTTTGAATCAAGGGAAAGGGCACGAAACGATGACTAGTACTTGGTTTCGCCGATGAATCCGTAATAGTCTCTTTGACGGTATCAAAACAGATAAATATGATAATAGAAATAGGAGTTACTTGCGAAGATTAAAGAATTCTTGAACAAAAAAAAATAAGACTAGTTCAAGAGTGACTTACCTTTTAGACGGTTAATCCGAACATGGAGGCATAACGGGATAAGGATCCCGACAGCAACGAAACATGTGCAAAACACGTAGTAAAGCCACACATTAAGAGGCGCGTGCAAATACGTGCACACATCAACACAAAACGAGGCACGGCGGCAGCAACTGGCGGCGAGGTTGTTGGGCAGGTTCGACGGCGTTCGGAGAAGGACGTCGACAAGGAACAGGGCAGTCGATGGATGGAGCTTCGGTCGACGGAAATAGGGGTTCAAGGGTGGTGACAAAGGTTCTGGCAGTTGGAGAGTGGTTGCGACGGTGGTAGGAGGGTGGCGACGATGAGTGATGGTGCTTCGATTGACGGTCGGAGCGACGGAGGAGGAAGAAGGTGCTTCGATTGGCGAGGATGGATGACGGTGTTGACGACGGCAGAGGTGCTCGACGGAGGGACGAAGACGGGTGGTCGGTGGGTTTTGAGGTGGTTGGGGGTGACAGAGGATGACGAGGACGGGGAGTTGAGCGGTGATGCGGCAGAGGCGGGAGGTTGACGATGGGGTGCGGGATGGGTTTTTGAGAAAACAAAGGTAGGGGATGAGAGTAGCGGGAGAGATTATAGAGAAATTTGATTAATAAATAATTAGGGTTTAATGGGTATTTATAGGGTATTAGGATGTTGGGTTTGGGTTGCGAGTTAACGGGTAACGGGTATGGGTTTAGGATCCAAAAAAAGAAAAATAGATAATAAAAATGGAGATATGAATATAATGGATCAAAATAAACCAAAAGCACAAAAGAATAAAATTAGCAGTGCACCAAAAAAATTTGCAGGGTTCAAGCCAAATAAATACAGATGATCAAAAGAAAACAAATGAGTCCAAGGAATAGCAAAATTTATTCTTAAAATAAATCCAGATACAAAAATTTTAAAGGAAGAAATTACAAATGAAGATAAATAGAAATAGGGGTTACAATTCCTACCCACTTTACAAGTAGAATTTCGTCCTCGAAATTCAATCAAGTGGTACATAGGACAACCCCAAGAACAACAAAACAAGAACCAATCAACTACTCAAAGAGATGGGGGAACTTCTTCTGAATCTCCTTCTTAAGTTCCCAAGTCGACTCACCGAGCGAATGAGGATTCCAAGAGACACGAACAAGCTTGATGACTTTATTCTTCAGGACTTTCTCAAGCCTGTCCAAGATAGAGATTTGTTAGACTTTACATGATAAGTTTGGTATCACAGACAACTCTGAGTAGTCAAACACATGATTGTCATCCCTGATGTACTTCCGGAGCTGAGAGACATGGAATACATCATGGGCACCTGATAAAGCCGGTGGCAGTACGAGCCTGAAGGCAACCTTGCCCACTCGTTCGACAATACTGAACGGATCGATGTACCGGGGACTCAGCTTGTGTAACACCCCATATTTTTTTATTTTAAATAAAAATGCATTTTTCAATTTTTGCACGTATGATGCACGTGCTAATTTGTCCATCTTTATTTTTCTTACTCACATTTACTATTTTAGCATGCATAGTCTTTTTATTTTAGCCTTTTATTAAACCCATGGATCTAAAGATAGATTCTAGCCCATTGGATTAATTAAAAGGCAAGCCCACTAGACTAACTAATTAAATTGATTAAAAAAAAGCCCGCAAGACAATAAAATAAAATTTTAAGTTGTGCATAGACTTACACATGACATGTAACAACTTTTAATACACATTTTAGAACTATAGGAATTGTATTAAATTTGGGGGGTGTGTGTGTGCACTAGTGCACAACACGTGCACGTGTTTCTAAGAGAGTGGGGGGCCAGTTTTGCATATGAAGGGTTGGGGGTTAGGGTTTCGAAGAGGTGGAGTAGTGAAGAGTTGGAGGTTATGGGAGTTAGGGTAGTGAAGAGATGGAGAATCAAGTGAGGAATTATTATGTGGAGAAATTTACAATTTAAACCCTCACTTTGTTCTATAAATACACCTTAGTTTTCTTCTCATTTCACACAAAAAACTAAACAAATTAAAGAGAGGAAAAAGAAAGAGAGAAAAAGAGTATTCTTGTGCATTGGAAGCTTGTTGGAGAGCTCTTGCTAGGAGGAGAAGGACTAAGAGTGCTTATTGGAGCTAGAAGTATTGTCTCTTCATCTTGGTTGTTTATTCTTCATAAAAGGTGGGTGGTCTTTATACTTTCTAATTCATAGGTTGAGCATGCTAGAATATGACTTTAGTAATGTAGATCAAATTGATGTGATGTGGGAAATCTTGTGTTTTCTAAATATAAGCCATGCATGCTAGAAATGATTAATGAGTAGTATAGATTAAATTTTGATGAGATAAATTTGGAACAAATCCATGCCATTATATGTGCTATGAATAGTAGTAAAATTTTGTAATGGTTGAGATTATCATCATGTTAGTTAGAAATGAGAAAAAAAGAAAAAATGAGCTATTGCCTTAAACTAGTTTGCATGTTAATTTACAAATGTGGAAATATAAAATTGTAGGAATACTTGTTGAAATTTTCCTTATGATAAAAAAATGAATTTTTGGTGAAATTGAATTGATACACATAGAATCTTTTTTAAATTATTTTTAAGAGATACAATATGCTATTTTAATTAAAATGAAGAAATGAAACTTATGCCCATTAAAGAGAATGAGATAATTTGAAATATAGATATAATGTTTAGAACACAAGTTTGGAAATTCGTGAATCTTTGTTTTCAAGTAAAATCAGTATGAATAAGAAAATTACAGTTCACAAAAAAATATTAGATTGATCATATGTCGATTTTGTAAAAAATAACTAATTTCAGAACATTGTGAACAAAACTACAATAGCGTGATTTTTAATCAGTAATCACACTTGGACTTACTGATTAGCCAGTGCACCATAGAACGCTACTGTGCTTGTAGGAGATCTTGGGTTCAAAACTTGTTGGGCACATTTTATTTTGTTTTCCTTTAAAATAAATCCGAACCGAAAAGTGGGTATATGGGGATTTCGTTTGGGCATTTGACAGCTAAGTCCACTTGGACATTTTCGCTAGTGGAGTGAGCTTTGGGCGCTACTGTGTTGGGCATTTGGCTGGGTTCGAAACCTGATAGCCACACTTTTTTCATTTTTATGTTTTTAATATTTTAAGGGAGTTCTCATGCAAATAAAATTTAGGGAAAAATTCTAGTATTCCTATAAAGTGATATAGATTTTATCAAAAATAATTTTAGAAATTTTCATGTATTTCTAAGATATTAAAATGGAATTGAGATAAAAAAAATGAATTATTGACTTCAAAATTTATTATTTGAGAATAAGACTTTCATTTTGTGAAGAAGAGTAAAATATTGTTATGTGAATTGATTCTTCTTGAAGAGATTATACTCTTATTTTTGTTTAAGAGAGGCTGATGTGGTTGAGATATATTGTAAGTGCTTAAGTTGCTAAAGAGACTTAAAGTAATGAATTTATGTTCATGAAAAGAATTATTGCTTCTAAGGATTATGAATGAATAAATAAAACATGAATAGGTGCTAAAACGAGACATTCATCAAATCGTGAATAAGTTGAAGATGCGAATATTTAAGTTTGATACATGTTTATTGAAGGGTATGAGTACCCATGGATTCTTGTACATGAAAGGTTGCGATTTAGAGTTAGTAAGACCTCAGGTACCGGCATTGTTGAAATAAAAGAGAATTGAGTTATATATTTGAGATTTGCCATGGAGCTATCTCGGTATTTGTGATTAAGTCCGGTAGGGGGTAAAACTAACTCTAGGTATGATAAATCATTCATATCTTGAACTTAAGAACTAGGCACTAAGTGGAGATGTAGTAAACCTGGGCAAACGTAAGTGGGGCACTCTATATAGTCAGGACGGTGGATTCCGAGAATGTGGTTGCTTCATGGGAGACGAGCTTTTATTTTAAATTCGGGACTATGCGTAGTTGGGCAGATAGTTTGCCGTACTCCAATGTATATACGTATACCGGGGCTAGAGGGGCACTTGCGAGATGATTCACACGATGAGGAGTCTGTTATAACAGTCGGGCGGTGGACTCCGCGACTGGGATCCGTACTCGTGGAATGATCTAAACTTGCTTTATTACTGGATAGTTTTCATGGTGAGGGATTGAACCCTTAAATGTGGAGTACATAGGTGCTTGTCTCGGACCTATGTAGTATGGGATGCATAGAATCCGAACAATTGTGTATTAGTGTCATCTTAGTATAAAATGTCTGCATTAGGCATTAACACATCGCATACACTTACATGTTTAGTGTAGTCACATTTAACACCTTATTTGCATTCAAATTTGTGGTTTGTTAAAGTATTGAAATCGTTATATTTCCGGCATAGAAAGGATGACCGTGTATAATATTTTTCGTCGGTTGTAAGCAACTGACGTGCCCACAGTCTTATATGCAGGAGTTGGATTTTCAAGAAGGAATAAAGTTGATTTCGATGTTGTTGATTAATTACATGTTAAAGATGTTACAAGTTGTATATTATTTTCATTATTGTACTTTATTTTATTTTCCGTTGTGTAAGAAAATGTAAAGAACTCTGATGTACGATGAAAAGTTTAAATTTTCTTGTAAAATTGTACGAAGTGAAGTGTAAAGATCCCGTGGAATCTCGAATTCGGTTTTATTTGGAATTTGGGACGTTACAGATGGTATCAGAGCCATGCTTCATAAGTAGTACAAATTTATAAGGAACGACACCCTAGAGTGGACATTAGAGTGTGAGTTTCAACTTATAGAGATTTAAACTTATGTTTGTGTTGCTCTATGAGATGACATTTTCTCCTCCTTTTTCCTATAAGATGGCCAATCAGCATGATCCCCATAATGAAGCGCATTGGTTTGTCCCCTTCGAGGATGAAGAAGAAGAGCCAATGGAGGAAGAAGAAGACCCAGAAGAGGAAGAAGAAGAACCAGAGGAGATAGAAGAGGAATTCCCTTAGTTCAAGGAGATTACTCCACCTCCGCCAGATTTTCCCGAAGAATCCTCAGACGAAGAACTCGTTCCAGATGACCAAGATGACATTATTGCTTCTCTTCAAAGAGAATTGGATGCTCAAAAGTGGAGAGTAAACCACTAGGAATCGCAACGGGCAGAAGACAATGAGCGCATTTAGGAGCTGAGTTTTTAAGTGTGTGAACTTGAGAAGGTTGTAACACCCTGAATTTTTATTTATGAAGAGTTTGTGCTTTTACATGTTTTGCACGTATAATTTTATATACATTTTTCTAGAAAATTATTTCTTTATAACATGAAACCATAATTATTCAAACCTTTCTCTTTATTTTCTAAAAGCCTAATAAAATCCTAGACCTAATTATCTCTTTTTAGCTCACCATAATTTATTTATTTATTTATTTATTTAGAGCCCAGGGTTGATTTGGCCCATTAGTGAGCCCATTTAATTTAATTTCCCTTTTTATTAGCCTAACTTGTAATGTAGACTAATCTATTTGACAAATAAATTAATTGCATGAACAAACTTTTAGTGGGCGGTACTAGTTTTGCATGTGCATTGCACTAGCACGTGCAAAATGCACTTCGGGTGTAAGCCGGATTTCACCAAAGAGAGAGGGAACGATGGATGAAGTGGGGAGGTGGTTGCTTTATCATGGGTAGTTACTACAACTTCCTAATTCATCTTGGCCTTTGATCCTTAACTAGTTGGACTCAAAATTTGTATAAATACCCCCCCCCCCCCCCCCCCCCCCCCTCTCACCCATTCATTTTTGCACTTGAAAAGAATTGAAAGAATTGAAAGAAAGAAAGAAAGACAAAATTGTGAGTAAAAGATTAGGGGTGTTGTGAGTTAAAAGAATGAGTGCTAGTTTGTGTGTGTTCCCTTCCCAAGCTTGGCCGGCCTACCATTGGAGCAAGAAGGAGTCCAACACCTTTCAAGCTAGGAGGAGAAGCAATTTGGTGGCTCAAACTAGGAGGAGAAGGCTTCCCTTGTTAATATTCTAGGAGATCTTTAGGAGTTCTTGTTTATTTTCTCTCTATTAGAGGTGGGTGATTTTCTCGAACTTCTAATTAGACATCCTGCTAGGGAATTATTTGATAAAATTGAGAAGAAAACTCTAGTTGATTTAGCCATGTGTTGTGAAATGAGACAAATTGCAATTGGTAGAAATGCTTAATAAAAAGATTGTTAATTAATGCAAATTGTGATTGTTATCTTAGAAATTACCATGCTACCATGATTTATATGCTTATTATGTGTTAAATTAAGAAAGTATGATTGTATGTTTAGTTAATTGAAATGATAACCATGCAAAATGTGATTTTTACTAATTTACTTGTTAATGACATGAAAAGGAAAATTGTTGCTGAAATGATTGTTTAATAGTAATAAAAATAATAAAAGTGATATAGGAAAAATTTTCAGTGCAAAATTGTAGAGAAACTATGCTTGTTTTCTAAAATTCAAAATTGTAGAGACAAATGTAAGTAGAGAGTAAAACTATGATTTTTGTGTCAAAATTCAAGTTTTATTTTTACTGAAAAACTGAAAATATATAGAAACTAAAATCTGGAGTTTTTGAATTGAATTGGAGAAGAAGAGAACTTAAAAATACTTATTTTTATAAAAATTCGAAAAGAACAGAGACTCGAACTATAACCCCTAAAACCCCAAACCATATCAGGTTAGTCACTTGGACTATTTGGACATCAAGTGCATTTGGGTGCGCTTTACTGTAGCCGCGGGTTGGTTATTGGTCTCGGGTTCCAAACTGGGCATTAGCCCTTTTGTTTTCTTTTTTTTTATAAAAATCCAAAACTCGAGAACAACTTTATATATAATTAAACCCCAGTCTATATCGCTTAAGCACTTTGGCCTTTCTGGCTTTCAGTGGCGCCACAGTGCGCTGCACTGTAGCGGGCGGGTGGCCTTGGGTCGCGGGTTCGATTCCTGAGTTCGACATTAAAACAATTTTTTTTTGTTTTTTTTGAGTTTTAATTGATTTTTCTGACTTTTAAAAATCCGAAAAAATATTATAATTATTCTAAAAATATACGAACTTCATGAAAAATATTTATACAATATTTTGACTTAAATAAAAGAGATTGAGAAGAAAAAAATGAGTAAAATTTTATAAAATTAACATTTGCGTAAGTATAAAATGTGAATTACTCCATGAGAAAAATTTCACCTAATTTATAAAGAGGATCTTGTATGAGAAAAATTAAAAAGTGTTTATTTATGAAATTTTATTCAACAATTTGTGCAAGTCATGCATTCGAAAAATAAATGAAAAATATGATTTTGATTTTGAAGGAAAGAAATAATAGTGCGAGAATCAAATGGATTTATTGAGATTAATCTTGAATGAGAAAGATATAAATCGAAATTGAACTTTATGTAAGAAATTGATTCATAGAAAAGAAATGGAAATCATGTTGAACTATGGAAAAAGAAATTATAAGTATGAAAACTCAATTTTGAGATTATGAAGTGAAATTGAGAACTAGAGTGTAGCTAAGCCTCATACCGGCATTGAAATAAATTTGTTGTAATGAGATTTGAAATGGAAAGACCAAGGTTGGGTCGTATTATTTAAATAGTTAAGACCGGTATAGTGGGAGTGCTAACTCTAGGTGATTGATTTTTATTCAGGATTCAAATAAATTAAGGACTAGACACATAGTGGGGATGTGATGAAAGTAAGATAAAAACATGAGTATGAGGGCCATTGGATTGGCGGCGTGAGAGTATTCACAGGATGTCCCATGAAGCATCATGAATAGGGCGTGGATACTACTCCAGAGTACCGTCCCGGTTGCGACGCTTATGGGCTGGTCTAATGACTACGGGTGGTGCCATGTCTATGGTAGGAGGTGAACTGACTATAGGATGCCTGCATGATGAGTCATGTGTCAGTGTGTGTGGTTCTCTCCAGGGCACCTAAACGTAGGCTCGTAACTCATAGAACACCTAAGATACTTACCGTAGTTACTATAGTAGACTAAGTCATGACGAGGGATTGAACCCTACAAGATAAAGAACAATTAAGCGCTTGCCCTCGGACCTATGTAATATGGGCTGCATAGACTGTGAACAAGTGCGCATTAGTGTCATATAATATAAACAATTGCATTAAGGACTAAGTGCACAATCACAACACGACATCAATAGGATAGTCCCCGTAGTTTTGTTTGTGACAAGTTTGTGTTTTCCAAGTAAGAGAAAATTGATATATTATATTCTAGCGTCAGTTGAATGAACTGACGTGCCCACAGTTTCTATGCAGGATAAAGTGATTGGCATGATTAAAGTATGCATGCTGCTTAAAGAATGATTTCAAGAGTTATATATTTTATTCATGTAATTATTGTAAATTGCTTTCGCTGTATAAATATATTGTAAATGTAACTCTGATGTAACAAAAGTTTTAAATTTCTTGTAAAATTGTACGAAGAGAAGTGTAAAGATCCTATGGAACTTCGAATTCAGTCTTATTTGGAATTCGGTGTGTTACAGAGTAGTATCAGAGCATGCGTCCAAGTAGTACAAATTTATAAGGAACAACACCCTAGAAGTGGACATGAGAGCGTGTGTTAAGTATAGAGATTTAAATGTAAGTTACTTACATTTGTGTTGCTCTATAATTTATGCTTCTTCTTCTCCTTTCTCTAAGATGGCGGACCACTTCTACCCAGCTGACGGTGATGACTGGCACATAGTCGAGGAGGATTACTACCCAGGGCAAGTTGATTCTAACAAAGAAGATCCTAAAGAATTTGAAGAGGAATGACCTGAGTCCCGAGAGATCACTCCGCCTTCGGATTCATCTGATGATTCTTCTAACGAGGAAGAACCAGTTCCGAGCAGTCTCATCATCTCTTCAGAGGCAGGTGGAGACTCAGAGGGAGAGAGCAGAGCTGCTACAGGCATAGTGTGCGAAGTGCAAGGAGAGCATTGCAACTCTCAGTCATCGTATTTGGGAACTCAATAAGAGGAAAACATGTACGATGTACTGAAAGAAGAAGTGCGGAACTACAGGAAGAGCTTCGAGAAACCAAGAGGAACCGTAGGAACTAGAATGTTGTGTCTTCTTACTGCTTTCATCTGATGTCGGAAATGTTTAAATTCGAATGTATCAAGTTTGGAATTCAATGAAATGAAGAGTTAATTTAAATTCATGTTTTCTACTTCAAATTTAATGGATCTTTTGCATCAGAATATGGCTGGAAGAAGAGCTAGAAGTGGAGAAGGGCTGGATTTGGAAACGGAGTTAGCGAGGGTCTATCAGACACTCAATGTTGTTGCCATGAATCAGAATCAAGAGAGGGTGCCTGTGAATCCAGTACCCGAAGCAATCAAACTCGTGGAATCATTCAAGCAGATGAAACCACCCGTGTTTGAGGGGAAGTCAGATCCTGATGTGGCTAACAATTGGATCAGACAGGTAGATACTATCTTCGAAGTCTTAGAGACTCCGGAGGGCAGCAAGGTGAAGGTTGTTGCACTGCAGTTCGAGAAGGATGCGGCTGTGTGGTGCCGGTCGATGAAGCGGACGATGGGAGATATTGTTCTTGGCTGGGAGGAATTCTTGGAGGAGTTCCGCAGTCATTATTTTCCATCAGACGTCCAGGAGAAGAAGGCCATGGAATTTCTGGCGCTGTAGCAGGACGGCATGTCAGTTAGGGAGTATGAGACAAGGTTCACTCAGCTCTCGAGATATGCGCCCGAATTAGTGATGGACGAGGTAAAGAAGGCTCAAAAATTTGAGCATGGTTTAAGGCCAAATCTGAGATCAAGGATGATACCCCTCGGTATCAGGAGGTTTGACAAGTTGGTCAAACGAGTTGCAGCCACTGAGGCGGATATGGAACAGTTCCATGCTGTTCAAAATCGGAGGAACAACTGGAATGTGGGGAAGAGGCCCACAGTTGCTGGAAATGTCAAGGGACAGCTGTCGACTCAAAGGTTCAAACCGACTGGGGCGAACGCTGTCAATATGGCGGGAAGACCCGAGAATGCTTGGGTGAGACCTCCAGTGACTTGTTTCAACTGTGGAGAGACAGGCCACTATAAGTCTCATTGCCCAAAGCTGCATTATGTCGTCCGTAACGGACCAGCTCAGCAGACCGAGAAGAAGCCGTACCAGCAGGGGCGAGTATTTGCCTTAACTGAAGCTGAAGTTGACGCTAATGAAGTGGATCACGTCATCACTGGTATGAGGGAGGATGTTTATAAGTGTATTCTGTTGTTCTCTTTTCCCGCTTTATTTAGTAAACTGTTATGTAACGAGTGTGAGTTATGTAACAGGAGAACTTTATTTGAATAAAAAGAAAGCTGTTATTTTGTTCGATACTGGGTCCTCTCACACTTTTGTATCACCTAAGTTTGCTAAAGTTTTGGGAGTTGAACCGAAGGTTTTTCCAGGCAAGGTCTTAGCAGTAGCTACTCCGTCAGGGGAGATTTTAATCACTGATCGTTACTATGCGGGCTGCGAGATCATGATTAGGGACAGAATTTTTGGGATTGAGCTGATCGAGCTGAATGTCTTGGGGGTCGATGTTATCATTAGCATTGATTGGATGTCAGTGTACAGTACAAACATCGAGTGCAAGACCAAGGAAGTAACAGTGAAGGCTCCAGGTGGTCCTGAAGTCACTTTTCAAGGGAAGAAGAGATGTTCAGGTTTGGTTGCAGCTATCAGCAAGAAGGAGGTTCCTGCAGAGGTGCAGCAAATTCCAGTGGTTCGGGATTTCCCAACCGTATTCTTTGAAGATTTACCCGGATTACCCCCGCATCGTGATGCAGAGTTCAGCATCACTATTCAGCCAAGGAGTACACCCATTTCCAAGGCACCGTATAGGATGACACTTGTAGAGCAGGATGAGATCAAACGGCATATTGAAGAACTGTTGGAGAAAGGCTTTATTCAACTGAGTGCGTCGCCTTGGGGAGCACCGGTGCTGTTGGTAAAGAAGAAGGATGGTTCGATGAGGATGTGCATCGATTACTGAGAGATGAATAAGGTCACTGTTCATAACAAATATCTGATTCCACGAATTAATGACTTGTTCGATCGTCTACAAGGAGCAGCTGTTTTCTCCAAAATTGACCTTCGATCAGGATACCATCAAGTTCGAGTGAAAGCTGAAGATGTGCATAAGACCGCATTTAGAACTCGACACGGGCATTACGAATTCTTAGTTATGCCGTTTGGAGTGACGAATGCACTTGCAATCTTCATGGACATGATGAACAGAGTCCTGAGGCCGTTTATTGATTATTTCGTCGTGGTGTTCATTGACGATATTCTTGTGTACTCTAAGTTGGAGGAGGAGTACATAGAGCATCTAGCTGCAGTTTTGAAGAAGCTCCAGGAGCATGAGTTGTATGCCAAGTTATCCAAGTACAATTTCTGGAAATCTGAAGTGGCATTCTTAAGTCACATCCTTTCTAAGGAGGGAGTGGCAACTGATCCGCAGAAGATAGAGGCGGTGAAGGATTGGGCAAGGCCTACTACAGTGAAAGAAATTAGGAGTTTCCTTAGACTAACTGGATACTATAAGAGGTTTATTTAGGGCTATGCTCAGATAGCCGTACCGCTCACTGGTCTGACCAAGAAGAATGTGAACTTCAAGTGGACTAAACAGTGCGAGGCAAGCTTTCAGGGGTTGAAAGAGAAGCTAACTACTGCTCCCATTTTAGCTTTGCCTAGAGCAGGTGTTGAGTATGATGTCTATAGCGATGCTTCACATCGTGGGCTTGGTTGTGCCGTAATGCAAGAGGGGAAAGTGATCGCTCATGGGTCTACGTAACTAAGACCGCATGAGAAGAACTGTCCGACTCATGATCTAGAGTTGGCTGCGATTATCTTCGCCTTAAAGTAATGGAGACATTACGTGTATGGTGAGAAGCTGAATGATATGGCTAAAAATAGGATTAAATCGGGACCGTTCACATCGGAGACGAATCTTAAAGCTCAGGGGTAAAACGGTAATCTCACCTACTAACGGGTCCGAAGTGGGTACTGGGTCTCCTTCTCACAGATCCAATAATCCGCAAACGGATCCACCTCAACTGGGTACAGGTCCCGACCCGATACAAACCCAGTCCGACAGGATAGAATTAGGGTCTCTGATTGAACCAAATCAACGGGCCTGATTCGCGACTATCCTCTCAGCGGGAATTAAGGGATTACATTCCTAATCTGATTACAAGGATTTTACGCCTTATCAGATCACAGGAATCACATTCCTAATCTGATCCCAACGGCGACTATAAATACCCCCACCTACCACTGTTACAGGTTAATCACTCTTTTGCCAACTTAAGCTCTTTCTTAATCATCACTAGTTACTGACAAGAGCGTCGGAGGGTGCGTCGCCGGGATCAACCCCGGTGTTTCGCACTTTCCTTGCAAGTGTACGGTGGGAGCTCAACAGCCCAACTCCGATGAACAGGCCTGGGGTCGCTATTCAGGTTTTTCCACGAACCCACAAATTCTATCTGTTTACCCCCACACCAGATTCAGCGGTAACACTGAACATGTACACGGACCACAAAAGCTTGAAGTAAATCTATCAGCAGAAGGACCTGGATTTGAGGCAAAGGAGATGGCTGGAAGTACTTGAGGATATTCGTCCAGAGATCAGGTACCATCCTGGAAAGGCTAATGTTATTGTTGATGCACTTAGTCGAAAGAGTAGTCTGGCTAGTTTGATTACAATTTAGAGTCATCTTGCAGAGGAGTTGGATCGGGCTGGTATTGAAGTTGTTCTGCAAGGCTTGGGATCATCTTTAGCTCAGTTGAGGCTCCAACCAATGCTGAATGAAAGGATTATCGCAAGTCAGAAGAAAGAGGTAGAGATTCAGAAGATGAAGGAGCGGGTTGGTGCAGGCAGGTTGCCTGAGTTTCAGATCAAGGATGAAGTGTTGTGGTTTGGAGAGAGGCTATGTGTTCCGGATCAAGCAGAATTATGGGAGAGCATTCTTCAAAAGGCACATGCTACTCTTTTCTCTATACATCTTGGGAGTACCAAGATGTATAAGGATATTAAGCAACATTTCTGGTGGTCAGGTTTGAAGCGGGATGTGGCCGAGTTGGTAGCGAGGTGTGAGATCTGTCAGCAGGTCAAAGCCAAGAATCAGAAACCCGGATGTCTATTGCAACCGTTACCTATTCCGGAATGGAAATGGGATAACATCAATATAGATTTCATCACGGGTTTGCCTAAGAGTTCAAAGGGCAATGATGCGATTTAGGTCATAGTCGATCGACTCACCAAGTCCGCTCACTTCTTGGCGATAAAACTCACTTCAACTATGGACAAGTTGGCCGAACTGTATGTCGGGGAGATCATCAGGCTTCATGATGTTCCGTTAACCATTGTGTCTGATCGAGATGCGCGGTTTACTTCACATTTTTGGAGGAGCCTTCAGACAGCTCTGGGTACCAGGATGAATTTCAGCACTGCATTTCATCCTCAGACCGATGGGCAGACCGAGAGAGTCAACCGTATTCTTGAGGATATGCTTTGGTGTTGTGTTCTAGATTTTGGAGGCAGTTAGGAAAGGCATCTAGCTCTGGTGGAGTTTTCCTACAACAACAGTTTTTAGACTAGTATCGGGATGGCGCTGTACGAAGCTCTGTATGGCAGGAAGTGCAGAACACCTATTTATTGGTTTGAAGTTGGGGAGCGGCTGATATTTGGGCCTGAGATTGTGCAGCAGACCTCTAAAAAGATCGATCTGATCAGGAAGAGGTTAGTGGATGCTCAGAGTAGGCAGAAGAGCTATGCAGACAACCGGAGGAGGGACCTTGAGTTTGAGGATGGTGATTTTGTCTTTCTGAAGGTTTCACCTAGCAAGGGTGTGATTCGCTTCGGTAGAGGAGGAAAGTTAGCCCCAAGGTTCATAGGCCCGTACAAGTTATTGAAGCGGATTGAGAAAACTGCTTAACGGTTGGAGTTACCGGAAGAGTTGTCTTAGGTGCACAATGTCTTTCATGTGTCTATGCTGAGAGGGTAAATTCCAGATCTGAGTCACCATTTGCCCGAAGTACCGGAGGGTTTGCAGTTGGATCTGAGTTTCATTGAGCTTCCGGTTGAGGTTGTTACATTGAGCTTCCGATTGAGATTGTCGATCGTCGGAAGAAAGTCTTGAGGAACAAGACGATACCGATGGTCAAAGTAGTCTGGAGAAACCAGTTGGTTGAAGAGGCTACTTGGGATTCTGAGGAGAGGATGATGAAAGATCATCCTGAGCTATTTGTGTGATTTGTATCTTCTTTTCTTTTCTTTTCTTATCTCTTTGTTGTATTCTTATTTTCTCACTCTTTAAGTATAGTTCCGGGGACGGAACTATTCTAAGGAGGAAGTGTTGTAACACCCTGAATTTTTATTTATGAAGAGTTTGTGCTTTTACGTGTTTTGCACGTATAATTTATATGCATTTTTCTAGAAAATTATTTCTTTATAACATGAAACCAAATCTTTCTCTTTATTTTCTATAAAACCTATTTTTAAAAGCCTAATAAAATCCTATGCCTAATTATCTCTTTCTAGCCCACCATAATTAATTAATTAATTAATTAATTAATTAATTTAGAGCCCATGGTTGATTTGGCCCATTAGTGAGCCCATTTAATTTAATTTCCCTTTTTATTAGCCTAATTTGTAATGTAGACTAATCTAGTAGACAAATAAATTAATTGCATGAACAAACTTTTAGTGAGGGGTACTAGTTTTGCATGTGCATTGCACTAGCACGTGCAAAATGCACTTCGGGTGTAGGCCGGATTTCACCAAAGAGAGAGGGAAAGATGATGAAGTGGGAAGGTGGTTGCTTTATCATGGGTAGTTACTACAACTTCCTAATTCATCTTGGCCTTTGATCCTTAACTAGTTGGACTAATCCTAGCCTTCCATTTGCACTCAAAATTTGTATAAATACCCCCCCCCCCCCCCCCGCCCCGCTCTCGCCCATTCATTTTTGCACTTGAAAAGAATTGAAAGAAAGAAAGAAAGACAAAATTGTGAGTAAAAGATTAGGAGTGTTGTGAGTTAAAAGATTGAGTGCTAGTTTGTGTGTGTTCCCATCCCAAGCTTGGCTGGCCTACCCTTGGAGCAAGGAGTCCAACACCTTTCAAGCTAGGAGGAGAAGCAATTTGGTGGCTCAAACTAGGAGGAGAAGGCTTCCCTTGTTAATATTCTAGGAGATCTTTAGGATTTCTTGTTTATTTTCTCTCTATTAGAGGTGGGTGATTTTCTCGAACTTCTAATTAGACATCCTGCTAGGGAATTATTTGATAAAATTGAGAAGAAAACTCTAGTTGATTTAGCCATGTGTTGTGAAATGAGACAAATTGCAATTGGTAGAAATGCTTAATAAAAAGATTGTTAATTAATGCAAATTGTGATTGTTATCTTAGAAATTACCATGCTACCATGATTTATATGCTTATTATGTGTTAAATTAAGAAAGTATGATTGTATGTTTAGTTAATTGAAATGATAACCATGCAAAATGTGATTTTTACTAATTTACTTGTTAATGACATGAAAAGGAAAATTGTTGCTGAAATGATTGTTTAATAGTAATAAAAATAATAAAAGTGATATAGGAAAAATTTTCAGTGCAAAATTGTAGAGAAACTATGCTTGTTTTCTAAAATTCAAAATTGTAGAGACAAATGTAAGTAGAGAGTAAAATTATGATTTTTGTGTCAAAAATCAAGTTTTATTTTATTGAAATACTGAAAATATATAGAAACTAAAATATGAAGTTTTTGAATTAAATTGGAGAAGAAGAGAACTTAAAAATACTTATTTTTATAAAAATTCGAAAAGAATAGAGACTAGAACCATAACCCCTAAAACCCCAAACCATATCAGGTTAGTCACTTGGACTGTTTGGTCATCAGGTTCCTTTGGGTACGCGCATTAGCCCTTTTTTTTTTTTTTAAATATAAAAAAATCTGAAACCCGAGAACAACTTTATATATAATTAAACCCCAGTTTATATCGCTTAGGCGCTTTGGCCTTTCTGGCTTTCATTGGCGCCACAGTGCACTGCACTGTAGCAGGCGGGGGTGGCCTTGGGTCGCGGGTTCGATTCCTGAGTTCGGCATTAAAACTTTTTTTTGTTTTTTGAGTTTTAATTGATTTTCCTGACTTTTAAAATCCAAAAAAATATTATAATTATTCTAAAAATATATGGACTTCATGAAAAATATTTATACAATATTTTGACTTAAATAAAAGAGATTGAGAAGTAAAAATTGAGTAGAATTCTATAAAATTGACATTTGCATAAGTATAAAATGTGAATTATTCCATGAGAAAAATTCCACCTAATTTATAAAGAGGATCTTGTATGAGAAAAATTAAAGAGTGTTTATTTATGAAATTTTATTCAACAATTTGTGCATGTCATGCATTTGAAAAATAAATGAAAAATATGATTTTGATTTTGAAGGAAAGAAATAATAGTGAGAGAATGAAATGGATTTATTGAGATTAATCTTGAATGAGAAAGATATAAATCGAAATTGAACTTTATGTAAGAAATTGATTCATAGAAAAGAAATGGAAATCATGTTGAACTATGGAAAAAAACTTATGAGTATGAAAACTCAATTTTGTGATTATGAAGTGAAATTGAGAACTAGAGTGTAGCTAAGCCTCATACCGGCATTGAAAGAAATTTGTTGTAATGAGATTCGAAATGAAAAGACCAAGGTTGGGTCATATTATTTAAATGGTTAAGACCTGTATAGTGGGAGTGCTAACTCTAGGTGATTGATTTTTATTCATGATCCAAATAAATTAAGGACTAGACACATAGTGGGGATGTGATGAAAGTAAGAGAAAACATGAGTATGAGGGCCATTGGATTGGCGGCGTGAGAGTATTCACAGGATGTTCCATGATGCGTCATGAATAGGGCGTGGATACTACTCCAGAGTACCGTCCCTGTGGCGGTGCTTATGGGGTGGTCTAATGACTACGGGTGGTATCATGTCTATGGTAGGAGGTGAACTGACCATTGGATGCCTGCATGATGAGTCTGTGTCAGTGCATGGGGTTCTCTCTAGGGCGCCAAGATGTGGGCTCGTAACTTATAGAGCACCTAGGATACTTACCGTAGTAGATTAAGTCATAGCGAGGGATTGAACCCTACAAGATGAAGAACGATTAAGGGCTTGCCCTCGGACCTATGTAGTATGGGCTGCATAGACTCTGAACAAGTGCGCATTAGTGTCATATAATATAAACAAGTGCATTAAGGACTAAGTGCACAATCACAACATGATATCAATAGGATAGTCCCCGTAGTTCTGTTTGTGACAAGTTTGTATTTTCCAAGTAAGAGAAAATTGATATATTATATCCTAGTGTCAGTTGAATGAACTGACGTGCCCACAGTTTCTATGCAGGATAAAGTGATTGGCAAGATTAAAGTATGCATGCTGCTTAAAGAATGATTTCAAGAGTTGTATATTTTATTCATGTAATTGTTGTAAATTGCTTCCGGTGTATAAATATATTGTAAATGTAACTCTGATGTAACAAAAGTTTTAAATTCCTTGTAAAATTGTATGAAGAGAAGTGTAAAGATCTTGTGGAACTTCGAATTCGGTCTTATTTGGAATTCAGGGTATTACAAAGGTTCAGCACGTGAATGATCGACACTTTGCCAAGTTGGACCACCTCACTCGCTGGGACAAGCAGGAACAACAACAAAGCTTTGAAGATATGAGGAAGGAAATCCAGGAACTATGGGAAGAGCTCAGAGAAGTCAAGAGAAACCGTAGAATCTTGATTATCTTTTGTTAAAGGATGTAATGGATGTATTGATGCAATGTTTTTCTTTCTGAATATAAAAAGTTTAATTTTGAAATGAATAAATTTTGTTGAAGCCATGTTATTTGTGTTATTTATGATGATTAATGATGAATTTTGTGACTTAGAAATGACATAAAGAAACAGGGATGGCGAAGTGCATATCGGTGAGAATGGGCTAGATTTGGAAACCGAACTAGCTCGAGTATATCAGACCTTAAATGCCTTCGCTGCCAACATCGCTGGGAATGCTAGGCCAGGGCCAGCTGTGCATGTACCCAAAGCAATCAGGCTGGTTGAATCGTTCAAAAGGATGATGTCACCTGTGTTTGAGGGCCAGGCTAATCCAGATGCTGCTGATGACTGGATTAGATAGAATGAATCAATTTTTGAAGTGCTAGAGACCCCAGAAGCCAGTAAGGTGAAGTTGGCCACCATCCAGCTAGAGAAAGATGCAGGTGTTTGATGGAAATCATTGAAGAGGACTTTGGGCAATGTGCAGCTTACTTGAGAAAAGTTTTTTGAAGAATTCAGGAGTCACTATTTTCCTATGGATGTTCAAGAGAAGAAGGCTATGGAATTTTTGGGCTTGCAGCAAGGTGGTATGTCTATGCGGGAGTATGATACCAAATTCAACTAACTCTCAAGGTACGTGCCGGAAATGGTACAGGATGAAGCCAAGAAAGCACGGAAGTTTGAGCAAGGGTTGAGGCCAAGCTTGAGGACCCGCATGATACCCCTAGGTATCCGAAGATTTGAGAAGCTGGTCAGGAGGACTGCCGCTACTGAGTTAGATATGAACCAGTTCCATGCAATACAGGTAGGGCTGCAAACGAGCCGAGCCGAGCCGAATATCATGAGGCTCGAGCTCGGCTCGATTCATGTTTATTGAGCTCGAGCTCGGCTCGAGCTCGTTTCGAGCTGTAATACTGAAGCTCAAGCTCGGCTCGTGTAAGCTCGTTAACAAATCGAGCTCGAGTCAAAGCCCGAATTTGGCTCAAAAAAATGTGAACCTGCACTAACACAATAACTCCAAACATACAGAACTCAAAACCATAAAACAAATGGGCAAGAATCAAACAAAGTGATTGATTGATATATTTACAAAAAGAAGAATTGGATTTCTTAAACAAAATCCAATCTTCTCAAATCTCAAATAGGGTTACAAATTTTCTCTCTTCAGTTTCATATCCTAATTCCTGGAGCAGTGGGGCACCTAGCTAATGAGCAATAGCCATCCAATTCCAGTCCCCACCATTGAATCCCATTGATATCCTTAAATTGCAATGCTACATAGGTTAGTATAGCCATAAAAGCCACACCTGCATCCAACCCAGCTGACAACACATAGGTATGCCTTGCCCACCAACCTTTGAAACACTGATACACCACAAAGTTGAAGAAAATTCCAACAATGAACCACATTACGTAGTTCACAGCCTTAGCTGGAGGCATGGCTCCTGCACCTCCAAGGATAACCGACATGTTGATGATCTTGATCCATTTCTTTTCTGGAAACATGCGAGATAGGAACCACACTGAAAATGGCGCTAGGAAGCCAATAAGGAAGAAGTAGTTAATTTTTTCGTAAAGGCCAAGGCTCCCGAACATTCTGTTTGGAGCCACAACACCCCATATGACGGATGCACTGAAGACAACATCATAACCAGGACATGTCCATGGGCTTCCCTCGGGAAGCTTTTTGAGGTCACATATGTTCTCTACCGTCACCAGGAGCCACCATGCTGTACCAAAGGTGATGGTGGAGGCGACAACTGTGCTAACTAGCTGCAAGATTGAAAATGATTTAGAGTTAAACAAAGGTCTTGGTTTGCACTATTGTATTGTTTTACTTGGCTTTAGGAGCACATTTAGTTTTGAATCTTTTGATATTTAGTAATTTACACAAAAGTTATTCTTAGCTAGGGTGCAAAAATCTTGATTAAAAAGTCCTCTCAGCTGTTTTTCTTACTCCAAGTGATTGAGGGTCAGGTAGTGACAACCTTGACCCTCAGTCGCTGACAGATAGACAAATCTTTCTTTCTTTGTCACAATCGAGGAGAAATGCTCTTAATTCTACTAGCGTGGAATACACAATACTACAAAATGATGATATTTTCTATAGAACATCACAATATTGATGCACATATCCACATACGGCTTTCTCTTTGCACATTACCACGGACCAAACTCCTCTTAATTAGCTAGACTTGAAAGGAAAAATCAACATAGTTTTGTCAAGTTGAAAGGAAAAAATCAAACTTAAGTACTCTTCAGTTTCATATCCTAATTACTTAAAGTACTCTGAAGTTTCATACAGTTCAGTTCTTTAATTTGATTTCATTTATACATACTTCAATTTGTGAAAAACAGATGACTCTGACAGAATTTAAATTCCATCCTCATTCTCTTCACAAATTTAAATTTAACGGCAAAATTTATAATAATTAAATTTTTTTTTACCATATTTGAGAGACTCCAGGGTTTATATTGATCAGTAAGCCAAAACGGAAGAGATGAGTCAATAGCCTCAACTATGATCACTGCTCCTGATATGGCTCTAAGTGCAGTTCCCTTGAGTAGCTCATTCTCCGTCATTAGGCCCATCAAACTGCCAGTCACACCTCCTATGATCGAACCCACTGCACGCAACATCCACAATATAAATGTACACCACTCAAATCTTTCAACTTCTCAATATAATGAAAACTATAGAAATCCAAAGGAAGATCAATCAATATTACCATGTTGAAATTTATACCATGTTGAAATTTTAGAACTAGTATGGAAATTTCTGATTGATTTCACAAACAGAAAGAATGTATATTACCTTATAAACAGGGCCAAACCCACCTTCTCCAAGTTTCCGACTGCGTGGGGGCGAGGCGATGAGGATGAGGATGAGAAAGAGGACTGCGAGCCTACGAGCTTCCGACTCCAAGCCTGCGACGCGATGAGAATGAGAATGAGGATGAGGATGAAAAAGAGAGCTGGATGAGGACTTGGGAGTTGGGACTTCGCGAATGGCGACTGAGGACTTGCGATGAGGTTGCGACACTGATGGCGATGAGGATGAGAAATTGAGGATGAGAAAGTGGCGGCTGCAAAAACAAATTAGGGTTTTGGTTTTTGGATGAGAATTGAGAACAATGAGAAGTGAGTGGCGGCGACTGGCGAAAGAATGTATGACTTATGGGCTGATGCTATTAAAGCCCAGTGCCTACCTATCTGGGCCCTTATTTAACTCGAGCCTATACGAGCTAGTTCGCGAGCCCGTTATCGAGCTTCTTAATGAATAGCTCGCGAGCCTAACGAACCGAGCTAGGCCAAGCTCGAATTCGGCTCGTTTAATTAACGAGCTCGATTTCCAAGCTCAAATTCGGCTCGAGCTCGATTCGAGCCGAGCTTTGACCAAGCTTTGACCGATCTCGAGCCGAGCTACTCGCGAATAGCTCTATTCATTTGTAGCCCTAAATACAGGTCAAGAGGAACAATTGGAGCATGGGCAAGAGGCCTGCAGTGCCGAGCAATTTCAGGGGACAACCCCCAGCACAGTATTTCAAACTAACTGGAGCAAATGCTGTTGCACTGACTGGAAGGGTATCCACTTGCTACAAGTGTGGGGAGGCAGGCCACATATCTTCTGGGTGAAACAAGTCACAAGCGGGCAGTACTTGTTTATCTTTGTGGCAAGGAGGGCCACATCAAGCCTTTTTGCCCTCAACTTTAGTGGGAAGGGCCGAGTCAGAAGCAGTCCAACCCAGGGCAAAAAAATTCCGGCAGGGGCGAGTATTCGCTTTGACTGAAGCAGATGCTGATGATGTGGACAACGTCATCATGGGTATGGGAGATGATGCTTAGTTGCTTTGTTGCTTTTCCACTTATGTAATAAATGTTATGTAATGAGAGTACTCTTATGTAACAGGAGACATTCAAATAAATGGAATAAAAACATCAGTTTTATTTGATACGGGATCATCGCACACATTTGTGTCACCCTCATTTGCAAAACGATTGAGAGTCGAACCTAAAATTTTTCCTGGCAAAGTTCTATCTGTGGCTACTCCGTCAGGAGAAAACTTGACTACCGACCGATATTATGAAGGGTGTGATCTTGAAATCGGAGGCAGACTCTTTTGCATCGACCTCATTGAGTTAGTAGTTTTGAGGGTCGACATCATTATTGGCATAAACTGGATGTCAGTTTACAGTGCCACTATTGAGTGCAAGAGCAAGGAGGTTGTGGTAAAAGCACCAGGAGGACCAGCAGTTACATTTCAAGGGAAGAGGAAGTCTAAACAGTTGGTAGCAGCTTTGTCAGAGCAGAAAGTTCCAGAAGAAGTAAGGCAGATTCCAGTGGTCCGAGATTTTCCAGCAGTGTTTCTTGAAGATCTACCTGGGCTTCCTCCTCATCAAGATGTAAAGTTCAGCATCACTGTTCAGCCAGGGAGTGCACCCATTTCTAAGGCACCATACAGAATGGCACCGATTGAGCAAGATGAGATCAAGTAGCAGATTGAAAAGTTGTTGAGCAAAGGATTCATCAGGCCTAGTGCGTCGCCTTGGGGACCCCAGTTCTTTTGGTGAAGAAGAAGGATGGATCAATGAGGATGTATATCGACTACAGAGAGTTAGACAAGGTTACAATACAGAACAGATATCCAATTCCTCGAATCGATGATCTGTTCGACCATCAACAAGGAGCAGCTATTTTCTCCAAGATAAACTTGCGATCAGGATATCACCAAGTTCGAGTAAAAAAAGAAGATGTGCACAAGACAGCTTTCCGAACCAGGCATGGTCACTATGAGTTTCTAGTCATGCCATTTGGAGTCACCAATGCACCTACTATTTTCATGGACATGATGAATAGGGTTCTGCGACCATTCATCGATTCTTTTGTTGTTGTGTTCATCGACGACATATTGGTCTATTCCAAGTCAAAAGAAGAGCATGCTGAGCACCTGGCATAGGTACTGAGGAAGCTACTGGAGCACAAACTGTATGCAAAGTTATCCAAATGTGACTTCTGGAAAACCGAAGCTGCCTTCCTGGGTCACATTCTTTCTAAGGAGGGAGTGGCTACTGACCCACAGAAGATTGAGGCAGTAAAAGATTGGCCAAGACCAACCACAGTGAAAGAGATTAGGAGCTTTCTGAGTTTAACTGGATACTACAGAAGGTTCATTCAGGGCTACGCCCAGATAGATGTGCCACTCACAGGACTTACAAAGAAGAACATGAGTTTCAATTGGTCGGAGTAGTGTGAAGCTAGCTTTCAGGAATTGAAGGGAAGATTGACTACCACTCCCATTTTGGCTTTGCCACGAGCCGGAGTCGAATATGATGTCTACAACGATGCTTCCCATCGCAACTTGGGTTGTATGCTGATGCAAGAAGGAAAGATAATAGCTTATGGGTCTAAATAGCCTGAGACCACGTGAAAAGAATTACCCAACTTATGATCTGGAGTTAGCAGCGATCATTTTTGCATTGAAGCAGTGGAGGCACTACGTGTACAGGGAGAAGGTCAACATGTACACGGATCACAAGAGCCTGAAGTATATCTATCAGCAGAGGGACTTGAATCTGAAGTAGAGGAGATGGTTAGAAGTGTTGGAAGATATCCGACCCGAGATCTAGTACCATCCGGGCAAGGCCAATGCTGTGGCTGATGCTCTTAGCAGGAAGTACAGTTTGTCTCGATTGATCACAACTCCGGAGAAGTTGGCAGAGGAGCTTGATCGAGCAGAGATTGAGGTGGCTTTGCAAGGTTTGGGAGCTTCCTTAGCTCAGTTGAGGATTCAACCTACTTTGAGAGATAGGATTATCGCAGTCAGAAGACTGATCCAGAGATCCAGGAGATGATAGAGCAGGTTGGTGATGGCTGGTTGGCAGAATTTCAAGTGAAGGATGCAGTGTTGTGGTTTGGAGAGCGGTTGTGTGTGCCAGATCAAGCGGAATTAAAGGAGAGTATTCTTCAGGAAGCGCATGCTACTTTATTATCCGTGCATCCAGGGAGTACCAAGATGTATAAGGACATAAAGCTATATTTCTGGTGGTAAGGGATGAAGCGAGATGTGGCTGAGTTTGTTGCTAAGTGTGCAGTTTGTCAGCAAGTCAAAGCCGAGAATCAGAAACCCAGAGGTTTGTTGCAGCCATTACCCATCTCGGAGTGGAAATGGGATTGTATCAGCATGGACTTTATCACAGGTTTGCCCAAGAGGTCCAAGGGCAATGATGTAATTTGGGTGATAGTGGACCGACTCACTAAATCGGCTCACTTTTTGGTGATGAAGCTTACTTGGTCAATGGAGAAGCTGGCTGAGTTGTATGTTGGCGAGATTGTGAAGCTTCGTGGAGTTCTGCTATCGATAGTATCCGATCGAGATGCATGTTTCACTTTGCATTTTTGGAGAAGTCTTCAAGCAGCTTTGGGGACGAAGACTGATTTTAGTACGGACTTTCATCCTCAAACTGATGGGCAGACTGAGAGAGTCAATAGGGTAGTGGAAGATATGCCGAGATGTTGTGTGTTGGACTTTGGTGGCAGTTGGGAGAAGCATTTGGCTCTTGTGGAATTTACCTACAACAACAGTTTCCAAGCAAGCATTGGGATGGCACCGTATGAAGCTCTATATGGAAGGAAGTGCAGGACACCTGTTTGTTGGTATGAAGTGCGGGAACGGCAGCTGTATGGGCCAGAGATTGTGCAGCAGACCTCAGAAAAGGTCGAATTGATCAGGAAGAGGTTAGTCAATGCACAGAGTAGGCAAAAGAGTTATACCGACAACTGGAGGAGAGACCTGGAGTTTGATGAAGGTGACTTTGTCTTTGTGAAGGTGTCTCCGACCAAGGAGGTAATTCGGTTTGGAAGGGGAGAAAAATTAGCCCTGAGATACATAGGACCTTATAAGATATTAAAAAGGATTGGAAAGACAGCTTATCGGTTAGAATTACCAGAAGAGTTGGCCCAAGTGTACAATGTCTTTCATGTGTCTACGTTACGAGGTTATATCCCGGATCTGAGTCATCATTTACCAGAAGTGCCAGAAGGTTTGCAATTGGATTTGAGCTATGCAGAGCGTCCAATAGAGATTGTGGATCGTCGAGAGAAGGTCTTGAGAAATAAGACAATAACTATGGGCAAGGTCATTTGGAGGAACCAATTTGTTGAGGATGCCACTTGGGAATCAGAAGAAAAGATTATGAAAGATCACCCTGAACTCTTCAACTAAAATTTTTGTAAAATTTTTTCTTTTCTCTTCTTTCTTTGTATTTTTCTCACTCTTAAGTGTAGTTCTGAGGACAGAACTATTCTAAGGAGGGTGTACTGAAACACCCCATATTTTTTTATTTTAAATAAAAATGCATTTTTCAATTTTTGCACATATGATGCACGTGCTAATTTTTCCATCTTTATTTTTCTTACTCACATTTACTATTTTAGCATGCATAGTCTTTTGATTTTAGCTTTTTATTAAACCCATGGACCTAAAGATAGATTCTAGCCCACTGGATTAATTAAAAGGCAAGCCCACTAGACTAACTAATTAAATTGATTAAAAAGAAAGCCCACAAGACAAGCCATTAATAAAATAAAATTTTAAGTTGTGCATGGACTTACACATGACATGTAACAACTTTTAATACACATTTTAGAACTATAAGAATTGTATTAAATTTGGTGTGTGTTGTATGTGCACTAGTGCACAACACGTGCGCGTGTTTCTAAGAGAGTGGGGGGCCGGTTTTGCATTTGAAGGGTTGGGGGTTAGGGTTTTGAAGAGGTGGAGTAGTGAAGAGTTGGGGGTTATGAGAGTTAGAGTAGTGAAGAGATGGAGAATTAAGTGAGAAATTATTAGGTGGAGAAATTTACAATTTAAACCCTCATTTTGTCCTATAAATACACCTTAATTTTCTTCTCAGTTCACACAAAAAACTAAACAAATTAAAGAGAGGAAAAAGAAAGAGAGAAAGAGAGTATTCTTATGCATTTGAAGCTTGTTGGAGAGCTCTTTCTAGGAGGAGAAGGACTAGGAGTGCTTGTTGGAGCTAGAAGTGCTATCTCTTCATCTTGGTTGTTTATTCTTTATAAGAGGTGGGTGGTCTTTATACTTTCTAATTCATAGGTTGAATTATTATACTATTCAAATTTGAACTACATAATTGTTGTTTTACTGTTTATAGGCTTTTCGTGTGTTGTATCGTTCCGAAGACGTGCCGTAGGCACGTGTCACGGGCAAATCTAGTATGTATATATATATATATATACACACACATACTTTTTAGAATAAAGGTGACCATATCACTGTTTTTTAATAATATATTAATAAAATAAAGTAAGACTAATTATAATAATCTAGACTAGTTATAAAACCTATGCCGCTGTTCCCAACAGCGGCCTAGGTTGTTTTCCACGTTTTCACAGACATTTGCGTTTTCAACTGAGCATTTTCCTATATATATATATTGTTGCCGCTAATTTTGGTGTGGGGGCAAACAGATAGTATTTGTGGATTCTTAGGGAAACTGAATAGTAAACCTGTATACCTGTTCCGTCGGAGTTTGATCGTCGATCCTGCCGTACACCTGCAAAAAGTGCGAGACACCGGGGTTGTTCCCGGCGACGCACCCTCCCACGCTCAAGTCAGTAACCAGAAATGATTATGAAAGAGCGTGAATTGGAAAAGTCTTGATTACCTCTTAATGGAGATGGTTGGGGGGTATTTATAGGCGTCTTAGGGAACAGATTAGGAATGTAATTCCCATGATCTGATAAGGAATATTCTCCTTGTAAACAGATCAGGAATGTAATCCCTAGTCCCCAGTGGAGGGATAGGCATGAATCAGGACCGTTGATTAGGATCTAATCAGGGGCCTTGATTCTATCCCTCTGATCGGGCTTCATCGCTGGTTAAAACCCGCGCCCGATTGAAATGGATCCGTTTGTGGGTTATTGGGTTTTTGACGGAGAAACCCAGTACCCATCTCAGACCTTATTCGTTGGTGAAATTACCGTTTTATCCCTGGGCTTCAAGATTCGAGCCTGATTTGGACGGTTCCGATTAATCCCTATTTTTAGCCATATCACGAGCCCCCCACTCCAAAAGGCTGAGTTTGATCGGCCTTTGTGGAGTAGTTTAACTGTTTTAATGGCTGGTGGGGTTGTATCGGAGCCTAAATGGAAGGTTTTGAGTCTTGAAGGAGGTATTTTGGCGGTTTTTCAAGTGAGTTGAGCTCTGAGTCGTCCCTGTGCTTTCATGGTCATGTGGTGTTCTTGCAGGGATATCCTTTTAACTTTGCAAAGTGCCAATTCGACGTTCGGGGGTCTTGGAAGATGGTTTTTAGGCACTAATTGCTTGCTTGGGGACGAGAAGGCGCTCCCCATTTTTACAATTGCCTTCCAGGAGTTCTTTCTTGATTTCCCAAATTTTTAATTATTTTTTCGCGATCTCTTGGCGGATGGTTCGACCTTTTTCCTTTGTTGAGGGGCACCTGTGCTCGTATCATGCTTCCGACCCCTTCTAGAGCTCGCTTACTAAGGGGCCGAGGTCTGTATGCGGTTCGGCCCATTTTTCCGAAGAGGGGGGAGAGTTCGGCCCGGTTATAAGTGCTGAGAGGGAGCTCGGTACGACTCGAGGTACAATCCTTCCCCGTAACGAGGTCGGTTTCGAGAACGCTCGGCAGCTGGTGCCGAACTCGATTCTTCCCCCGTAACGAGGTCGGTTCCGAGAACGCTCGGCAGATGGTGCCGAACTCGGATTTTCCCCCCGTAACAGGGTCGGTTCCGAGAATGCTCGGCAGCCTGTGCCGAACTCGAATTTTCCCCCGTAACGGGGTCGGTTCCGAGAACGCTCGGCAGCTGGTGCCGAACTTGGATTTTTTCCCCGTAACGGGGTCGGTTCCGAGAACGCTCGGCAGCTTGTGCCGAACTCGGATTTTCCCCCCGTAACGGGGTCGGTTCCGAGAACGCTCGGCAGCTTTTGCCGAACTCGGATTTTTCCCCCATAACGGGGTCGGTTTCGAGAACGCTCGGCAGCTAGTGCCGAGCTTGGATTTTCCCCCGTAACGGGGTCGGTTCCGAGAATGCTCGGCAGCTGGTGCCGAACTTGGATTTTTCCCCCTGTAACGGGGTCGGTTCCGAGAACGCTCGGCAGCTGGTGCCGAGCTTGGATTTTCCCCCGTAACGGGGTCGGTTCCGAGAACGCTCGGCAGCTGGTGCCGAACTTGAATTTTTCCCCCGTAACGGGGTCGGTTCCGAGAACGCTCGGCAGCTTGTGCCGAACGCAAATTTTCCCCCGTAACGGGGTCGGTTCCGAGAACGCTCGGCAGCTGGTGCCGAACTTGGATTTTTCCCCCGTAATGGGGTCGGTTCCGAGAACGCTCGGCAGCTGGTGCCGAGCTTGGATTTTCCCCCGTAACGGGGTCGGTTCCGAGAACGCTCGGCAGCTTGTGCCGAACGCAAATTTTCCCCCGTAACGGGGTCGGTTCCGAGAACGCTCGGCAGCTGGTGCCGAACTTGGATTTTTTCCCCCGTAACGGGGTCGGTTCCGAGAACGCTCGGCAGCTTGTGCCGAACGCAAATTTTCCCCCGTAACGGGGTCGGTTCCGAGAACGCTCGGCAGCTGGTGCCGAGCTTGGATTTTTCCCCCGTAACAGGGTCGGTTCCGAGAACGCTCGGCAGCCGGTGCCGAGCTTGGATTTTTCCCCCGTAACAGGGTCGGTTCCGAGAACGCTCGGCAGCTGGTGCCGAGGTCCACAACTTGTCGTTTTTCGTCATAGGAGTTTGCATCTGCTGTGCGTCCTCTGAACTTCTGACAACTTCTGACAACTCTGACAGATGGGACGTTTATTAATTGCGGTGACCTCTGGGCTTCCATCAGATGAGACGCACATTAAATGCAACGCATGATTAGGCATGGCAAACGATGCGACGATTGAGGTCGCTTTGTCGTTTTGTGTACATGGGCCGGTCGTACAAGCCCATCATCCTCGTTTGGCGTGCATCTCTCTATAAATCCCAACCCCCATTCCTCATTTCTCATTTCTTCACTCCTTTGCTCAGGCGGTCTTTTGTGCTTAGGCGATTTCTTCTGGTGATCGACGTTTGCTTCCGGCGAAGTTTTCCGGCTGCCATTCTCTTTAAGGTAACTTCTAAATTATGTCTGTAGCTTCTGTGTCCGAAGAGATATCTTGGTCCGAGCCCTCCCTTGAGGTCGAGGAGTCGACTCCGACGAAGGGCAAGAAGGTATTCGGCAAGGACTCGATTGTTGTGGATCCGAAGAGGATGGGGGAGTTCGGACAGCTGCCAGGGCCGCTGACGGGGCTCCATAGAGTTAGGCAGCTCCCGGAGGATCAGGCCGAGCGAATTGTTCATGGGAGGGGGAGGTCCTTCGAGGAGAATGCCGCGAGGGAAACAACAGAGGCGGATGATGCGGCATCGATCTTGCGCGAGGAGGATTTAGCAGTGATCCGGGACTCTTTCCACATCCCGGAGGAGTTCGAGCTCATGTTGCCGGGTCCCGGGGTTAGGGCCAATTCGCCGCTGCCAGTGACGATGTGTTGCTGGCCGGTCGATGCCTTTATCGCCGTGGCTCGGCTACCTCTCCACGCGTTCGCCGTTACCGTGGTGAGTTGGTTCGGGGTCAGCCCCATCCAACTCATGCCGAATGCGTGGCGAGTGATAAATGGCTTTGTTCTCCACTGCCAGGCCGCAGGGATCGAGCCGCAGCTGAACGTGCTTCGGACGTTATACCGGCTCCACCAAGGGAATAAGTCGGAGTACCGGTATTACTTGACTCCGAGGCACGGTGGCAGGCTCGTCATATGCCTTGACTCCATTAAGCACTGGCGAGAGAAGTGGTTCGTTGTGCGGAGTCGAGAGGCATGGCCGATCCCCTCGGACTGGATAGAAGGGGTGCCGAAGAGGGCGAGGGCGCTCCCGAAGCTCTCTGTAGAAGAAGAAGAGGTGGTCCGGATTCTCCTAGATCGGCCGAAGTTCGATTGGAGGGAGCTCACGGAGGACATCCTTTACAAGGGAGGGCTCTGCCGCGTAGATCCCAGTACGCGGCTCTCGTTATGTTTTTGATTTCCGTACTCTCTTCCTTGTTATTCGCAAAGTGTTAATCAATTTTTGCTCTTGATGCATAAACCATGGACTACGACGCAGTGCTGGCGCTAAGGGCGGGACTCGCGAGCAAGGCGCCTAAGAAGCGCAAGAGGGTCGTGACCAAGCTGCCGTCGACCTCGAAGACTCCGAGGATCACGACTCCGGCCGATGAGGTGGAGGTCCTCGACAATCCTGTCGATGTCGTGGTGGGGACCTCGGCTTCGGTCGCAGGTAGCGAGTTCCCCATCGCCGCCGCCCTCGGCATGACGACGTCGTCGCTGACGGTGGCAGCCGAGGAGCTCCTGACGGAGGAGCACAAGAGGATTCACATTCCGGACTGGCAAGTCCGGAGGCATGATGGGTTCCTCGGGAACTCGCTGGCGAGCATGCAGGCCGTCAAGCACCTCGCCACTCCGAAAGACCGAGCCGCCATGGAGGCCGGGAGAAAGGGCGACGACGTAATCGAGATCGCTCGATCGGCGGTGTCGGTAAGCCTCGAGCTTCTCTTATTCATCGTACTCCTTTAGCACAAAAATTCTAACTCTCTTGGTTCTTCTTTGCTACAGATCATCGTTCACTTTGGCCACCTCACCGAGAGGTTGACAGCTCTGGAGAAGGAGCTAAAGCAAGAATCCGACCAAGCTCGGAACGAAAAAGCTCGGCTGTCGAACGAGCTCGAAAAGCTCCGCGTCGAGCACGAGGGCAGGTCGGCGAGGATGGCTCACCTCGAGGCCGAGGTGACAAGGTTGGATGGCGAGCTTCTTCGCCAGAAGGAGGGGTCGGCTAAGCAGCTGGCCGAAGCAGAGGCAGCCAAGGCGGCGGCTGTGAAGGCGGCGGAGGATGCGACCCTAGAGAAGGCGCAGGGGTTCCTCGCTCAGAACATGGCGAAGGCCTTCGCCGCTGCCATCGACCGGGTGTCGAAGGAGTACCCCGAGGTGAATGTCTCGGGGTGGAGGCTCTTCCCTGGCCATGTCGAAGGCTTCGACCCTGAGTCCGAGGGGGAGGAGGAGGAAGGGGACGACAAAGGTGATGCCGAGGTCGAGGTCACCGATGAGGTCCCCGGCACCGTGGTCACTCCGCTGGCGGTGGAGTCCCCTCCGGAGAAGGCGACTCCCACCCGAACTCGTCGCCCGGGGAAAGAGGTCGCGCCTTGACTCCGCTCCTCGTTTTCTTGTTTTGTTTTCTTTTTTTGTCTTTTGCTTTTCTTTTCAACCATTGTAACGCCTAATAGCGGACTGGCCACCGCTGCCTTTTTGAAATGAATGAAAAGAAAATTTTTTGAAGTGTTGATGTTCGGATCTTCGCCTTTCGCCCCCTTTTTGTCAAATACTCTTTTTGTTTCGAAAGTTTCTTGTTTTTTGGAAATTTTTCAAAGTGTGGTGCTCCGGCAGTGTTCGATCTTTTTGCTAATTACTTTGATCTTTTTTCAGCTCGTGGTGGTTGACTAAGATGTCGAACCCACGCGCTCGGATGAGGAAGTTAGAGCCGAGGCTGGCTTGGGGGCGACGAGGTTATGTCTGGCGAGGTGCCGAGAACGGCTCTACGAAGTCGAGCTTGGATTGTGCCGAGCCGAAAGCAAGCGGAACCATCTCCAGCTCGTCCTCGGCCGGCGAGATATCGAGGTTCGTCGTTTGGAAAGCAGGATCGCCGAGCTGACCCCCACAAGAGAAGGTGAATGTTCGCCAACTGCTTTCAGTAATGAGATTCGGATTCAATGCATCCGTCATAACTTGTCCAAAATAACAGCGGAGAGGGACGACTTGCTTTCCGAGATACAGCATCTGCAGTCTGTAGAGACGAAGCTTCGGAGCGAGGGCGAGGGGCTAACGGCCGAAGTGGCCAAGTTGACGACCGAACGGGTCCAGTTGTCAGCCGAGGTCGAAGCGTTGAAGAGAGCGACGGTGGATAAAAGTATCGAGGTTACCCATCTTCGGCGCCTTATAGCCAGCCGATCAGGAGTTCCGGACTCCGCGATACCCCCTCGTTTCGAAGTTAACGTCAAAGACGACTCGTTGCGTGATCGGATCTCGGAGTTGGAGGCGGAAGTGGCTCGTCTCAAGCCGCACTCGGGACCTATCAACGTCCGAAGCACGTCGTGCACTCGCGTGGAGAGTGATCGGGGCATTACTTTCTACGAGATGGCGACCCGTCAGCGGATCGGCCATCCTAGTCCGGGGGACGCGCAGAGCTCGGTAGCAATTTCGTCGAGCGGAGCATCCGTCGGGGTAGCTACGAGGAGCGGCGCCGAGGATACATCTCAATTCGCTGGTCTGGGGTCGCGCTCCGGAGACAAGCGTCGTCACTCTCGAGTGTCTTTGAAGCGGAATGCCCCGGCCCCAAAAAAGCGCTGAAGACGTCGACTCCGAGAGCTTTTGTATATTTTTTCTTTTTTGCTAAGTGTAATAAGTCGGCATTGTAACTTTTTCTTTAGCAACTTGTAACTCTGCTGTGTCCGTCGTTGTACCGCATCCGGTTCATTAATAAAATGTTGTTGCCGACCTTGTGTGTTCTTTACTTTCGCGACTAATGTTTTGCTGTGCCGAGGCTTCTAAGTTGGCTGCATGCTTGTTTGTCGACCGGTGAGGTGAATGTTCGGCCAGTGGTGCCGAACTTTGTCTCTGGTATCCGATCATGTAGCCGTGTGAGGAGAGTTGGGCGGCGAGCCCTCAAAGCGCGTCCAGGCGCAAGTATCAAGCCTCAGATCGTTGCTTGTGGTTCGGCAGTTATGGGAGCGATCGCGGGTGGCGAACTACGACTAGCCCACCTAGAAGCGATCATGCGAAGTATAATCGAGCCAGGTGTCGGGCTCCGAACCGTCGTTGAGTTAGCTTAAGGGCTGTGGGAGAATTTCCGAATGGCGAACTACCCCTAGCTCGCTTAGAAGCGAACTTGCGAGGTAGAATCGAACCAAGTGTTGGACTCCGAACCATTCAACGGCTGCGGGAGCAATTCCGAACGGCGAGCTACTTCTAGCTTGGTTAGGAGCGAACTTGTGAAGTAGAATCGAGCCAAGTGTTGGACTCCGAACCATCGTTAGATTAGTTTAAGGGTTGTGGGAGCAATTCCGAATGGCGAGCTACTTCTAGCTCGCTTAGGAGCGAACTTGTGAAGTAGAATCGAGCCAAGTGTTGGACTCCAAACCATTCAACGGTTGTGGAAGCAATTCCGAATGGCGAGCTACTTCTAGCTCGCTTAGGAGTGAACTTGTGAAGTAGAATCGAGCCAAGTGTTGGACTCCGAACCATTGTTAGATTAGTTTAAGGGTTGTGGGAGCAATTCCGAATGGCGAGCTACTTCTAGCTCGCTTAGGAGCGAACTTGTGAAGTAGAATCGAGCCAAGTGTTGGACTCCGAACCATTAAACGGTTGTGGGAGCAATTCCGAATGGCGAGCTACTTCTAGCTCGCTTAGGAGCGAACTTGTGAAGTAGAATCGAGCCAAGTGTTGGACTCCGAACCATCGTTAGATTAGTTTAAGGGTTGTAGGAGCAATTCCGAATGGTGAGCTACTTCTAGCTCGCTTAGGAGCGAACTTGTGAAGTAGAATCGAGCCAAGTGTTGGACTCCGAACCATTTAACGGTTGTGGGAGCAATTCCGAATGGCGAGCTACTTCTAGCTCGCTTAGGAACGAACTTGTGAAGTAGAATCGAGCCAAGTGTTGGACTCCGAACCATCGTTAGATTAGTTTAAGGGTTGTGGGAGCAATTCCGAATGGAGAGCTACTCCTAGCTCGCTTAGGAGCGAACTTGTGAAGTAGAATCGAGCCAAGTGTTGGACTCCGACCCAAAAGAGTTAAAGAGCAGAGAGATGTAATAGTAGCAAAAATGTGAAAAAACTTCATTTATTAATATCCAATGGTCGGCTGCTTCTAAAGTTGCTAGCCGTTATTACAAGGAAAAATAAAAGAAAAATTACTACAAGTGACAGGAAGGGAACGGTTCGACATCTCGAGTTACTTAGAGAGGCGTTGTTGCTCTCTCTTGGTATTTTAAGAGATGGTCGGCATTCTAAGTCCTGAGAATCTCCCTGCCTTCGAAATCTTCTAGCCTGTATGCGCCGGGGCGGATGACTTTTGAGATTTTGTAGGGTCCCTCCCAATTCGGGGCCAATTTGCTTTTCTGTCCGGGGAACGAGATGGCCAATTTTCGGAGGACTAGGTCCCCTTCTTTGAGGTCCGTTGGGCGGACTCTTTTGTTGTATGCTAGCTCGATCCTTCTTCGGTAAGTTTGCTGGCGTATGGCAGCTCTCTCTCGGATTTCATCTATCAGATCTAGACTTGCTCTGAGCTCTCTAGCGTTCTGCTCTTCTTCATAAGCTATCAGGCGAGGAGAGGGTATCCCGACTTCTAGGGGGATGATGGCCTCGGACCCATAGGTGAGATTGAACGGGCTCTCGCCTGTTGGGGTCCGCTTGGTGGTGCGGTAATTCCAGAGCACGTTAGGCAGCTGATTGACCCACAAGCCTTTGGAACACTTGTCTAACCTCTTCTTAATGCCTGAAAGGATCTGTCGGTTGGCATTCTCGGCTTGGCCATTCGACTGAGGATGGGAGACGGAGGAGAATCGGTGTTGTATGGCGAGGTCTTCACATAAAGCTCGGAAGGCGGCCTCGGTGAATTGCGTTCCGTTATCCGTAACCAGGACCCTGGGAACGCCAAATCGGCAGATCACACTTTTCCAGAAGAACTGAACGACCTTATGTTCGGTGATTGTGGCCAGGGGCTCGGCCTCTATCCATTTCGAGAAATAGTCGACTGCCACGACCAGGAACTTAAGCTGCCCGGGGGCTGGTGGAAACGACCTTAGTAAATCCATCCCCCACATGGCGAAGGGGATCGGACTTGATAGGGAGGTGAGCGGTGCTTGCGGAAGGCGTCGGATATCTGAATACTTCTGACAGGAGCTGCATTGCCGAACGTGTCGCTCAGCGTCCCGTAGGAGAGTGGGCCAAAAATACCCGTAGTTCAACACTTTGCGCGCTAGAGCCCTGGACCCAGAATGGGCCCCGCCGATGCCCTCGTGGAGTTCTTGCAGGGCGTAGTCGGCTTGCCCGGGAGAAAGGCACCTCAGGTAAGGCCGACCGTCCACCTGGGTGAAGGATCGTTTATATAGGATGCCTTTGATTAATGTATAACGCTCGGCTCGGGTTCTGATCCTTCTTGCTTCCTTCTGGTCTTCGGGGAGGAGTCTGTCCCTTAAGAATTCGACGAGGGGTTTCATCCAATTGTCTTCGAGGAGGACAGGCAATGTTTCAATGGAGTCAAGTGTTTCGTCCTCTATGCTCGGCTTTAGGAGGACTTCTATCAATACGGTCTGCTCAAGACCTTGAAGGGAAGAGGAGGCTAATTTGGATAGGGCGTCGGCCTGAGCATTTTCTTCTCGGGGGATCCTTTGGATGAGGGCCTCTTCAAACAGCACCATGAGGCTCTTGACCTTGGCTAAGTATCTAACCATTCTGTCATCACGTGCTTCATATTCGCCGAGGACCTGATTGACGACTAGCTGGGAGTCGCTAAAGATTCGGAGGCATTGCGCCCCTGCATTCCGGGCCATTCCAAGGCCGGCTATGAGCGCCTCGTATTCGGCTTCGTTGTTCGAGGCTTTGAAGTTTATACGGAGGGAGTATTGGATGATGAAGTCATCTGGGCCTGCCAGGATGACTCCTGCCCTGCTTCCCTCATTGCAGGAAGATCCGTCAACATAAACCGACCAGACCGGTGGTCCCTTTACTGTTGGGCTAGGCTCGGGGATGGTACTCTCAACTATGAATTCGGCCAGCGCCTGAGCCTTAATCGCGGTACGAGGTTGATATGATATGTCATGTTGGCTCAGCTCGATCGACCATTTCATAAGGCGACCCGAAGTCTCCGGCCTATGTAGGATCTGCTTCAGCGGCTGGTCGGTAAGAACGACCACCGAATGGGACTGAAAGTACGGGCGAAGCTTTCTCGTGGCCATTACCAGGGCATAAGCCATCTTTTCAATCTTCGGGTATCGGAGCTCAGCGTCCCGAAGCACTTTGCTGACATAGTAGATGGGCTTCTGGGCCCGGTCTTCTTCCCTTACTAGAACCGCACTGAGGGTCTGCTCGGAGGCTGCCAGGTAGAGGTAGAGGGGCTCACCAGGGATCGGTTTGCTGAGGAGAGGGGGATTGACGAGGTAAGCCTTGAGCTGGTCGAAGGACTCCTGTTGCTGCTGCCCCCATTCGAATCCTTTAGCCCCCCTGAGGGCCTTGAAGAAGAGGAGGCATTTTTCCCCGGATTTTGAGAGAAAGTGCCCTATGGCGGCGAGGCGGCCCGTTAGTCTCTGAACTTCTTTAACATTTCTAGGAGGGGCCATGTCCAATATGGCCTTGATCTTCTCCGGATTTGCTTCAATTCCTCGCTGGCTAACCATGAAGCCGAGGAACTTCCCTGATGAGACACCGAACGCACATTTGTTTGGGTTGAGTCTCATGTTGTGCTTTCTCAAAACATCAAACGCCTATTGGAGGTCGGTGACATGATCAATGCCTCGGATGCTTTTCACAAGCATGTCGTTGACGTACACCTCCATGTTTCGGCCGATCTGAGCCTGGAAAACCTTGTTGACGAGGCATTGGTATGTTGCACCTGCATTCTTTAGACCGAACGGCATGACTCTATAGCAATAGAGGCCTTGGTCGGTTACAAACGAAGTCTTCGGGATATCCAGGGGGAACATTCTTATCTGATTGTAACCTGAGAAGGCGTCCATGAAGCTGAGGAGCTCATGTCCCGAGGTTGCGTCAATCAGAGTGTCAATACTCGGCAGAGGGAAGGGATCTTTGGGGCAGGCCTTGTTGAGGTCGGTGAAATCAATACAAATCCTCCAAGTCCCATTGGACTTCTTCACCATTACCACGTTTGACAACCACTCAGGGTAGTTCACCTCCTGTATGAACCGGGCCTTCAAGATCTTGTCCACCTCCTCTTTAATGACGAGCTGACGTTCGGGGGCGAACTTACGCCTTTTCTGCTGAACCGGTTTGGACCCCGGATCAACGCTGAGGCGGTGAACTAAGAGTTCTTCGGAGATACCGGGCATATCTGCGGCTGACCAAGCGAAGAGGTCTTGGTTCCTTCGGATGCATTGTACAACATCTGAGTATAGGGCGGACGGGAGGGTCTTGCTAACAAAGAACTTGCGGGTCGGCTCCTGCTCAGAGAAGAGAACTTCCTCCAGTTCGTCCACCGGCTCGGACGTTGGTCGAGCAACATCTTGGGAGATTTCCAGAGTTTCTAAGGAGAGGACGGGTCCGAGGGTAGAGGTCATATAGCACTTGTGGGCCTGCTCCTGATTGCCCCTTACTTCCCCTACTCCGGCCCGAGTGGGAAATTTCATTTTGAGATGATAGGCAGAAGGGACGGCCTCAAGGGCGGCCAGGCCGGGCCGACCCAAAATGACATTGTAGGCTGCTGGGACATCTACGACCATGAAGTCCATTGACTCCGTTCGGGTAGTAGGAGTTTTGCCAGCGGTTACGTCGAGGGTAATCACCCCTTCAATAGTCACTGGCACTCCCGTGAACCCGTGGAGCGTGTAACCGGCGGGCTTGAGTCTGTCTCGGGAGAGCTTTAGGCCCTTAAAAGCGGCGAGGAAGAGGATGTTTACGGAGCTGCCATTATCCACTAGTATCCTCTCCACTTTAAAATCCGCCATGTGAAGGTTAATGACGAGTGCGTCACAATGTGGGGTGCGAACCCCTTCAAGATCTTCATCGGAGAATGTGACAGGCACTCCTAGGCCTTTGGGAGGAGGGGTAGTTCGGACCGAGTTGACTTCTCTTATAAATACCTTCCTAGAGGAGTTGGAGGAGCCCCCCATTGAGCCCCCATGGATGAGGTGGAGGACTCGTTCTTCCTCAAAGTCAGGCGTCTCTTCTCATTCCGGGCGCTTGTTAGCCCCCCGAGGCGGGGGAGGAAGTTCGGCTCGGTCCTTCCTTACAAACCTGGTCAGCTGCCCTCTCTGGATAAGGGCTTCTATCTCATTCTTCAGAGCACGACAATCGTTGGTGTCATGCCCATGGTCCCGGTGATAACGACACCATTTTTCTTTATCTCTTCTCTTGGTGGGGGTGTTCATCCTCGGAGCAGGGGGTAAGACCCCTTCTTTCTCAACTTCCATCAGAATAGTTGAGACGTTAGTGGTGAGGGGGGTGAACTTCTCGAACCTGGGGGAGGTCGGCGCTGGCCGGCATTGTCCTTTTGGAGCTTCTTGGCTCCTTCCTCCTCTGTTCCCTTTCTCTTAAACCCAGAGGAAGACCCCTCCCAGTTGGGTCGCTGCTCGGCCTCTTCGGCCCAGATGTACTTTTCACTGCGAAGGAGGAGGTCAGAAAAGTTCTGTGGTGGCTTCTTGGCGAGGGAGGAGCGGAGGTTGGAATTGAGGACATTAGATTGAAATGTGGCCGCAGCGACCGAGTGGTCGAGGGATGCTATGAATCTGGCTTCAGCTGTGAACCTCTTCACATAGTCTCTCAATTTCTCCCCCTTCTTCTGGTGGAAATACAATAGGGAGATGCTGGTCTTCTCAGCTCTACGGCTACTCACGAAATGGGTGACGAAAAGGGTCTCGAACTGCTCGAAGGAGAATATTAAGGAGGGGGCAAGGCGAGAGTACCATTCTCGAGCTGGGCCCTTGAGAGTTGCAGGGAAGGTTTTGCAGAGGAGGGCGTCGGAAGCTTGATGGAGGAGCATCAGGGTCTTAAAGCTTTCGACGTGATCAACAGGATCGGTCTCCCCGGTGTAAGTCTCAAATTGGGATGGTTTGAAACCGAACGGCACATGTGCCTCCACTATGGTTCGGGAGAAAGGGGGTCGGCTAGGACGTAGGGTCCTCCCCCTAAGCTCCTCTTCTCGGTCTATCTGGCCCAGGCGCCTTTCTACTTCATGAAGGCGGCGGTACATGGTGTCATCCCTCCGACGGTAATCAGCCAAGCCCCTAGACTCGTCTTCGTATGAGGGAGAGCGAGGGCTACGGCGATGGTAACTTCGGGAGCGACGAGGACAAGGACTTGGGGTACGCCGGGAATTGCTAGGAGCAGGACGAGGAGATGGGGACCGCCGGCGAGGGCTTCGGACGGGAGGAGGAGATGGTGATCGTCGGCGAGGACTTCGGACCAGAGGAGGAGATGGGACCTTTGGCTCATTAGGGTTCTGACGAAGATTGAGAGCCTGCAGGACGGTCGCTTGGAACTGCTGGAACTCGGCACGGGTGATGGGTGCCTCATTGTTCCTAGGCTGTTGCCGACCCGTTGGGGAGTATGGTCTCCTTCTGTGATGCTTGGGTGACTCTCTCCGTCCCCTTCTGGCAGGGGACCTCTTGTGTTCTCGGTGGCGAGGAGACCGCTCACCCGGACGGTGTTGGCGGGAGGTTCCCTCTCGGGCCCGCTTCTCATCCAGGTGACGGCGTAGATCATCATCTTTCTGGCGGTTGAGGACGGTGTTGTGCTGACCAGAGGCTCGGGGATGATGGGAGGCCATGGAGTCCGAAGAGGCGTTGTGGATGGAGAAGTGGTCCTGATGAAGAAGTTGTTTCTGAGGGTTAGGACCCTTTGGAGGCGGCTGATTAGGAGGAGGAAGGTCCTGTTGGAGCGGGTCTTCCGCTGTGGGGGGAAGTTGCCCTTGTTATTGAGTGGGATTAAGGGGGACTTCTTGCTGCTGATCAGGGTTGGGTCCTCGGTTGGACCCCCTTGACCTGACTTTCCGAGGAGGCATGACTGGAGAGGATCTGAATACCGGGAAGAGGAGAGATTTCTATTCGTTAGTTTCCCACAGACGGCGCCAATCTGTTGCCGCTAATTTTGGTGTGGGGGCAAACAGATAGTATTTGTGGATTCTTAGGGAAACTGAATAGTAAACCTGTATACCTGTTCCGTCGGGGTTTGATCGTCGATCCCGCCGTACACCTGCAAAAAGTGCGAGACACCGGGGTTGTTCCCGGCAACGCACCCTCCGACGCTCAAGTCAGTAACCAGAAATGATTATGAAAGAGCGTGAATTGGAAAAGTCTTGATTACCTCTTAATGGAGATGGTTGGGGGGTATTTATAGGCGTCTTAGGGAACAGATTAGGAATGTAATCCCCGTGATCTGATAAGGAATATTTTCTTTGTAAACAGATCAGGAATGTAATCCCTAGTCCCCAGTGGAGGGATAAGCATGAATCAGGGCCGTTGATTAGGATCTAATCAGGGGCCTTGATTCTATCCCTCTGATCGGGCTTCATCGCTGGTTAAAACCCGCGCCCGATTGAAATGGATCCGTTTGTGGGTTATTGGGTTTTTGATGGAGAAACCCAGTACCCATCTCAGACCTTATTCGTTGGTGAAATTATCGTTTTATCCCTGGGCTTCAAGATTCGAGCCTGATTTGGACGGTTCCGATTAATCCCTATTTTTAGCCATATCACACACACACACACATATATATATATATATATATATATATATATAGGGAGAGAGAGAGAGAAATAATTAAATAAATAAATGAGTTGTTTTGGAGGGGGGAATTTGAATTTGAGTTTTGGGGAGGGAACTTTTGGAGGAAAAATGTGTTTTGTGAGGTTAAATCTGGGCCATTAATTTTAGGAGAGATTGAATGAGAGCCACTTGATAGCTTTCTTTGTAATTTATTATATAGATAATAAAATAAAGTAAGACTAATTATAATAATCTAGACTATTATTACGTGTACCACTCAAAAATATTCTTCATTTATAAGATGAGAAACCATACAACAAAAACTCACTCCCTGGTGCTCACCCTTCAAGCATAATACAGTTGATACACACAAAAGACCTTTTAGGAACAACAGCAGATTATAATGACACAATAAGAATTGTGCTTGCGTATCTTTTTGTCAGTATAGTTTATAGTTTATGTTGCTTCATATTTTATTTTCTGTTAGTAGTTTACGAGTATGAAAGTCAAGGTATTGATATAAGAATTTTAACTTCAAATTCTTTTACATGTAAAATTCTCTAACTGAGCAAACCCGTGCAATATACGGCCAATCTAAATCCACCAAACATACCCGTGTGATGCACGTGCAGCCCCTAAAAAATGAATATTTTAGCAAATGCCTCCATTTAAAATGTGAAAATCTCTACTATTTTAATGGGAGAGTTGAGGTAGTAAACAAACAAACCCTAATTTTATAACTGAGCAAACTCATGCAATATACGGCCAAACTAAATCCACCAAACATACCCGTGTTATGTACGTGCAGCCCCTAAAAAAGGGATATTTTAGCAAATGCCTCCATTTAAAATGTGAAAACTAACATATACCCCCACTATTTTTAAAAACTAAGAAATACCCCTATCTCTAATCTCTAATATTATAATGGGAGAAGGCCTTAGTGTCATTTGTAAAAGTTTTGTCAATCTACCAACCCGTGCAATACACGTGCATAACTATTATAAAGGAGGTTCTAAGTTCAAATCCAGATTATGTCTAAATTTTTATTTTAAAAAACTATATTTATTAAGACGTACATCGCACATATAAATTACTAGTGAACTCTACTGTTTTCTTGGGTTGTTTGTCACGAAGTGATGGTGGAACTGAGTTTCCCTTTTATTGCTTGCTTAGAAGTGCACTATTCCTACTTTAATATTACTCTCATTTTTATTACTAGTAGTTTATACGTGCGATGTACGTCTTAATAAATATAATTTTTTTAAAAGTAAAAATTCAGACGTAGTCTGGATTTGATCTAAAACCTCATTTACAATAGTTATGCACATGCGTTGTATGGGTTGGTAGATGGAAAAATTACACAAAGGCCTTCTCCCATTATAGTAGTTGAGATTAATAAATATAGTTTTTTTAAAAGTAAAAATTCAGACGTAGTCTGGATTTGATCTAAAACCTCATTTACAATACCTTGACTTTCATACTAGTGACACTTTGGTTTGTTTGTTGCTTGTGAGTTTAGTTGAAACAAAATAGGGGAATGAATGGAGTCAGTAATATTTTCTTTTATTAAAGATGTTCTTTTGTTGCATATTCTTGAATTTTTTAATTTATGCATTTTTTCGAAACTATTTGCGAAAAGATCATGGTTACCAAAGTATTTGTAGTCGGGGACTCAATAACTAAACTCGTCGTTTCCAATGACGAGCTTAGTTATTTCGTCTTAATACACCAAGTTGAAGTTAAAATTCTCTAACTTCTCCCATTATAACTAATATATTTGATCTAAAACCTCATTTACAATAGTTATGAAAGTCAAGGTATGACTTTCATACCTTGACTTTCATACTAGGAGAACCTGATTTTTTAAGGATCTTCCTATATGATACGCACTTCTATGAGAGGCCGTCTCTCTATTCTTCTGTTGATGGGATTACAGATGGAATAAGAAGATGCGTATATATAGGGGACCATAACCCTAATTGATAATTGTTGATTTCCAATTTTGCCCATCACAAAATAAGAAATTTACTTTACGGTCTCTACACGTGTTATATCACACTTTAAATTATATGCTTTTAACCCATTACTTAATCTTGATTAGACCACTTTAATTTGGGTTAGACTTTAGAATATCAATTATACATTTAGTCACATATGTGAGGCCACATAGATTATTTTCCAACATTTCTTACTTTTTGGAGACTTTGCTTCTCTAAGTTTTGCTCAGTATGAAGACTGTATCCTCTTATATGTTGAGAAATTTCTGTTTCTTTCTGTGTTTTGATCTTGAACTTGCTGCTTGTATTTCTTGTCTTTGTAAGACCTTTTGTTTTATATATACTAGTATTATACACGTGCTGTGCACGTGAAGAATGGTGTTATATAACGCAGAATATCTAGCAAGGCCTAATTATTAACATGTGCATGTTAATAATTATTAACATGCACATGTTAATAATTACGTTGAAGTCTTATAACGCACGTGCATAAGACCTTAGTGTAATTGTATTTTAACATGCACATGTTAATAATTAGACCTCACTAGTAGTTCACACATGCAATGCACGTCTTAATAAATATAATTTTTTTAAAGTAAAAATTCAGATTTGATCTAAAACCTCATTTACAATAGTTATGCACGTGCGTTGCACGGGTTGGTAGAAGGACAAATTACACTAAGGTCTTCTCCTATTATAGTAGTAGAGATATAATTATAATAAAATAGACTAGTAGTTCACACATGCAATGCACGTCTTAATAAATATAATTTTTTTAAAGTAAAAATTCAGATTTGATCTAAAACCTCATTTACAATAGTTATGCACGTGCGTTGCATGGGTTGGTAGAAGGACAAATTACACTGTCCCGCATAAGTGGCGAAGCAAGATGGGATAAAAAAACGATTTAAGGTGGCATTGTCCACGGAAGAAGAGAGTTTCATTATGCGGCTCCGTCCCGAGCTTCCGTCGTCGGCCCTTGTCATTAGACCAAGGTCAACGGACGTATAAATTACTAGTTCTGTTTGATAAACATGCACGTTATACATAAGTAATTATTAATAATTAAACTGGACATTTTGGTAGTTGAGTTTGGTAACTAATTCAATGCCAAAATAGTGTTGCTTGCCTCTAAATATATACAACAAATGCAATTAATGTTAAAAATCAATTAATGTGAATGTCTCTTCATTATCCCATTTTCTCCACTAACCCCATGATCTCCATGTTCTCCACTCACCATTTACTCCATGTTTGTCCTTTCAACTTCTTTTGTAAGCCTATAAATAGGCCTTTAGATGAATCATTTGGGAGTGCTAAAAAAAAAGGAAATCATTTGAATACAAATTATACTCTATTCTCTTGTCTCTTTTACTTTCTAGCATCGTCTCCATTAGTTTACAACACGTTATCAGCACGAGGCTCTACTTCAACTATTCGAGATTATGAATATGTATCAATCCAAGATCCAAGTTGGGGATATATGTCTTGCAGACAGTGTTACTACCCACACCATTCTTAAAGATAAGAAATATTTTTCTAATCTGAGAAATGATTTCTAAAACCATTTCTCAGATTTTTAAACACTAAGCCTACTAACTTCTCCCATTATAACTAATATATTTGATCTACACGTTATCCCCAAATTGAGAATCTGAGAAATCATGTAAGTTAGAGAATTTTAACTTCAACTTGGTGTCATTTAACTAATCTCTAATATTATAATGGGAGAAGGGCTTAGTGTCATTTGTAAATATTTGTCATTTTGTCAACACGTGCAGCGCATGTGTTGGTAGATTTTTTTTTGTCCTTTTCATTCCCCTTCCCATTTTCCCCACGTGCAACACACGTGTATAATACTAGATTTTTTTCTTTTTTTGTCCTTTTCATTCCCTCCTCCCCATTTTCCCCATCTCTACTTCTCTATCTCTCTCTCTCTCTATATATATATATACTAGTAATTTCACGTGCGATGCACGTTTTGATAAAAAGTTGGAGTTGAACGTGTGATACGTGTAAGTCGGTAGTAATCGGCACTTGTGATGACTGCCTTAAACTTTTAAAAAATTGGAGCTGAACGGGCACTGCACGCAATTTTTAATTTTTTTAAGGAAAAACCTTGAATTGTACGTACCGTGATGTGTTACGAAATAGATTTGGAGTTGCACGTCCGACGTACGTATTTGCTTCGTGACAAAAAAAATAAAATTATTTGTTCGGTGAAAAATTTTTTGATTTACACGCATGATGCACGTGTTAATAAATAGAGTTAGAGTTACACGTGCAACGTATGTGTTTCATTTGTGACAAAAAATATTAAAAAATTGATTGTTTGGTTAAAAACTCCAAGTCACAAAGTGACATACTCTCCCATTAATAGTAGTAGATTGTTTGTTTGGTTACAAACTCAAAGTGACAAAGTGACAAACTCTTTCATTAATAGTAGTAGACTAGTATTATACACGTGCTGTGCACGTGGGGAAAACTGGGGGAATGCAAAGGGCAAAAAAAAAGAAAATCTACCAACACGTGCGTTGCATGGGTTGGGTTAAGGACAAATTACACTAAGGCCTTCTCCCATACGGCCAAACTAAATCTACCAAACATACCCGTGTGATGAACGTGTAGCCCCTAAAAAAGGGATATTTTAGCAAATGCCTCCATTTAAAATGTGAAAACTAACATATACCCCCACTATTTTTAAAAAATAAGAAATACCCCTATCTCTAATCTCTAATATTATAATGGGAGAAGGCCTTAGTGTCATTTGTAAAAGTTTTGTCAATCTACCAACCCGTGCAATACACGTGCATAACTATTATAAAGGAGGTTCTAAGTTCAAATCCAGATTATGTCTAAATTTTTATTTTAAAAAACTATATTTATTAAGACGTACATCGCACGTGTAAATTACTAGTGAACTCTATTGTTTTCTTGGGTTGTTTGTCACGAAGTGATGGTGGAACTGAGTTTCCCTTTTATTGCTTGCTTAGAAGTGCACTATTCCTACTTTAATATTACTCTCATTTTTATTACTAGTAGTTTATACGTGCGATGTACGTCTTAATAAATATAATTTTTTTAAAAGTAAAAATTCAGACGTAGTCTGGATTTGATCTAAAACCTCATTTACAATAGTTATGCACGTGCGTTGTATGGGTTGGTAGATGGACAAATTACACAAAGGCCTTCTCCCATTATAGTAGTAGAGATTAATAAATATAGTTTTTTTAAAAGTAAAAATTCAGACGTAGTCTGGATTTGATCTAAAACCTCATTTACAATACCTTGACTTTCATACTAGTAAACTTAGTATGAGAGGCCTTGAAGTTAAAATACACCAAGTTGTAAATGAGAAGATGCGTATTGGAATATGTTTGTTTCCTTCAAGTTTTTTTTTTGATGATACGGATAGAGTCAAACGACTCCAGCCAAGCATTAATAACACAATAATTACAATAAAAGGGTCTTACAAGGCGTAAAACAAATAAATCAAAGTCACTACTCCTAATCCCACAAAAACAGAGTCTAACAGGACTCAATAAATGAAATGGAAACTACATCCCAAGATCAATAATATACATAACGATCGCAGACTGCGCCAGAAAATAGTGCTGGTAATGGGCAGCACCGATCGCAATGACCTGGGATGACGAGGGCCCCTCCGCTCCCGACTACCAGCTAACGAAGGCTCAGAGGAGAACAAACGCGCCTACGATCTAGAGGACACCGAGGGAAACTGAAGCACAGCATCAGCGCCACTAGCAGAAACAAAATAAACGGGCTAATCTGGCTAAGAGGCGCACAGTGAGCATCCTCCACAAATCAGACACCTCTAGTTGAAACCAATAGAAGCAGACAAACTAAATAACAAAACCGACCCAAAGACCTCCGCCGAAGCGGGGAAATATACCGAAGTATACAACGATACATATAGGCCAACTAAGGCTCTGTAGAAATGAACTCACAAAAGTATAATAACAGCCATACTGCGAAAACATCAATAAATATAGAGAACTATCATTATGACAACATCAGTCTCAATAAGTAGCTCACAGCGATCCCCCAAACAAAGAGAAACAACCAACTGATACCAAATCGGCCTGCCACACGCAAGACCAAAACGGTAAGACCAGAAAACCCAAAGTCGATAGACAATTCACCATGAGTTACAAACTGAGAGATAAAACATAGAAGCTAACACAAAGATCTCTACATATGAGATCAGTAAAAGCTACAAGCAGACCGAGCTGATGTATACGCAAAGGAAATAAACCGAGAGAACTGATGTACCATCGGGAAGGAGAGAAGGAAGATGCCAGTCCCATAGAAGACCAAGACTTCCTACTCTACAGTTCCAAAAGCAAACAAGCCAAAAAGCAGTCTAAGCTGCTGCCAAAAGCATAATAAGAGTAGGAAATCCTACCCTTTAATCCTGCATACAAAACACCAAGGGAAATAGCGTTAATCTAAACCGATAACATCAAAACAGAAGCAATAGCATAGAAAGAGAGTGCTTCAGTAAAGAAACATAGGGAACTACAGATACATAAACTGAGCTAAAAAAGGTCCAAAATAGAGGTGATGTGAACGTTAAATAGCGTTGAGATTAATAAGACAATGGAAAGCTTTTTCTAGTCTCTCATACTTAAGGGCTTCTCTAGCTTCCATATTTAATGATGAAGACCAAAATTTGAATAAAAATAAAAATTCGTCTGAAATCAAACGAGGGGAAGAATTAAGTTGTCGGAAGATTCTGTGATTCCTTTCCCTCCAAATTATCCATATAATAATCTGGAAGGAAAGGAACCACGATTTGTGGAAAGTGCGATTAGGAGGATGCTTCGTCCAGCAGTCGACCAGACTGACCGGAATGTCTGACGCTTCCCAAGCCAGTACGTTAATTTTCCAGAGAGAACGTGAGAAAGCGCATTCTACGAACAAGTGGTGCACATTCTCAGAAGCCGAAGCGCACAGGGGACATAATTGCCCCCATGCTTGATTTCTCTTATTAAGAATTTCAACTGTAAGAAGTTTATTTTTTGAGTGCTAACCACGCAAGGATTTTCACCTTCAACGGTGCACAAGACTTCCAAACCAGGTCGTAGAATGGCGATAATATACCTCTAAAATTAAGAAAGTGATAGAAAGAACGAACTGAGAAGTTCCTTGAAGAATTCCAACGCCAAAAGAAATCCTCTTTGTCATGCCAAACCACATTATTGAGAGCGCCAAGAAGGTTATCAAAGACAGGGACTAAATGGGAGGGAAGATTGGAAGAGAGGGGAATCGACCATTCCCTTTGAAACTCGTTATTGCTATAGGAATCTGACACGAAGGCCAGAGGGTTGGCTGCAAGACGAAAGATAGCTGGAAAAGCGGAGGCTAAAGAAGAATTACCGATCCAAATATCAGTCCAGAATCTGGTCATGGATCCATCGGCACAACCGTGGCTTAATCCACAGTGGAAAGACGCCGCTGCTTTCCAGATCCCCTTCCAGAAAGGGGAGGCCTGCCTATGGGGATGCTCTGGGAAACTCCACCATTCATTGACCGCAAAGTATCTGGCTTTGATACATTTGATCCAGGGGAGGTCCTCCAGTTTGAGGAATCTCCAGATCCATTTGCCCAGCAAAGCCAGGTTTTGGTGTCTCAGGTCCAATACCCCCAATCCTCCAGCAATTTTCGAAGAGCAAATGAGTTTCCAGTTACAAAGATGCGACCCGGGGTTGTAGAGTGATGATCCTGACCAGAGAAAATTACTTCTGATCTGGTCAATTCTTTTGATCACCCAAGAAGGGATGTAGTAGAAAGACATCATGTACAGAGGTATCGAGGATAGAACTGAATTGAGCAGAATCAGTCTTCCGCCTCGGGACAGTTGCCTCCCAGACCACACAGAAAGTCTGGATTCCACCTTATCAATCATGGGCGACCAATCTGATCTATGAAGTTTACCCCACCTCAGCGGAATGCCTAAATACGTTATAGGAAATGATGCGACTGGGCAGTTAAAAAATTCGGAAATTTCATCCTGCCTGTTAGGCGAGCCTCCCAGCCAAACGACAGAAGATTTATGAAAATTAATAGAAAGACCAGAGGCTAGTTCAAAACAATAGAGAAGGAGTTTCAGATTTCTGAGGGTATGGGGATTAGGTTTGGCCAAGATGATGGTGTCATCGGCGTACTGAAGGTTCAGTACACCATTGAAGTAACGAGAATCTCCCAGGCCTTTGATGACCTGGGCTTCCCAAGCATTGCGAAGAAGCTTACTGAACACATCGGCTACCAGCGAGAAGAGAATGGAAGAAGAAAGAGGGTCACCTTGCCTGAGACCGCATTTGATTTTAAATTTGTGACCCTCCGTACCATTAATGAGAATGGAAGAGGTACCCGCGAATAGACTGGATTTAATCCAAGCAATCCATTTAGGACCAAAGCCCCTATGAATTAAGATATCGAAGAGGAACTCCCAACAAACGTTATCGTAAGCTTTTTGAAAATCAAGTTTGAGTAGGATACCCTCAGTTTTGGAATGATGACAATAGGAAATGATTTCTTGGGCAGAAGCCACGCTATCAAGAATAAAACGATCCTTGATGAAACCCGATTGAGCCGGATCGATAAGAGGAGATATAACTTCTCCAAGTCTAGCCGAGAGGACCTTCATGATAATTTTGAAAGTGGAGTTGATAAGACTAATCGGCCTAAAATTCGCCACGAAATTCGCTCCTAAAATTTTAAAGATAAGAACTATATGCGCGTAGTTGATGCGATCGAAAGAGAACGAACCAAGATGAAGGTCAGCGAACACCCAGAAAAGGTCCTCTTTCAACCAATTCCAAAACTTTTGGAAAAAGAAGGTGGGGAAACCGTCCGGACCTGGCACCGCATCGCTTTTTAAAGCGAATACCGCCGCTTTGATTTCGTCCATAGAAAACGGCACCTCAAGAGAAGAAAGATCGTTAGGGTTCGCACCGTACAGTTGGTTCCAATCTAGGCTCAAGTGTAGCGCCCCAAATTTCTAATATGAGAGCTTAGAAAATAAGTGGCGAAATCCCAGCAATCCACTTCAATAGAACAATAAACGCCAACAACACCACTAAAATTTTTCCTCTTTATTACAACAATTATTACAATTACAGCGGAAGTCTAAACATCTCAACACATTAATATTTTATTTACAACTCAATAATGATCTCAAATATCCTTTACAGTTTTACACCAATCACTAAATAATCCAATTATCTCAAATTGCCCACTCAAGCATCCAACCTCCAATCTAGGCAATAACCTGCAACATGTGAGGCTAGAGTTGAACCCTAACCCCCAAACTAAAGGGGTCAGCCATAAAAATGGTGTGAGTGGCAACTAATCAAACAAATAACATAAATGAATCTGAAGCATAATGTCCAACAAATAATAATCAAGCACTAGAGTATGAAGTAACAACCAAACGAATAAAGGGTGATATCAAATCCAAAAGCCAAGTGTATAAAAACAGGAAATCCGAATGCATAAAAGTGATTCAAGAAAACATCATGACTACATGCTGACAACGATGACTACTAAGAGATGAAGATAAACTATGATAATTTGCCTATGCTTGATCTTTCCGGAGATTGATCCCACATCACAGGTATTTTTCCTGGATAATTCAGGAGATCATCCCACATCTAAACATAGATTCCTTATCACAATAATACCCCAAAAGCGTCACCTCGACTCCGATAATTCCGTAGTTCAATCCCACATCTCAAGATAATTACTTGGATAATTCAGGAGAAATACCTCGCATCACAGGTTAACTACCTGGATAATTCCGGAGATAAATCACACATCACAAGTTAACTACTTGGATAATTCAGGAGATTAAATCCTACATCAAAAGCCATACTGAGGTGCATAACTCAAGTTCCCATTCGTCATGACACTACTAATGTCTGTCCTTATTAGTTTGGGTTACTGAACAAATCTCCTAGAGTAGTGTACCCTACCGGACTAAAAAATCTGAATAACTGAAAATTTGCCTCAATGGGCCTCAACAAATAACTGAACAAACACCGGTATACTAGGGTCACATACTTCTAGAGACTCAAAAACAAATATCTGAACAAATTCCACTTAACAAGTGGCTCAACAAAATATCTCAAAATCATGTTCTTAACTGAACATCTCAAAAACAAATACTTAACTGAACATCTTAAAATCAAACACTAAACAAAATATCTCACAATCAAATACAAAGATCCTTCAGGACCAGTCGACTGCATAAAGGACCAGTCGACTGTCCAGAGGACATATCCCAACATTTCTCAAAAATAAACTAAGGCATGATCAGTCGACTTACCAAGGAATCAGTCGACTGCCCCGAGACAAAGACAAATAATTCTCATCAAAATATTCTAAGTATTTGAGTCGACTGAAGGGTCATAGGTCGACTGTCCCGAAAGGACTGAACAAAATCACAAACAGAGGATCAGTCGACTGACCTCAGTCTAGGTCGACTGTCCCGAACAAATCTCAAGACTCAAAAATACACAGTAGGCTCGTACCAGTCGACTGCTTCGCAGTCCAGTCGACTGTCGGCTACAGATTTACAAAAAGTATAGGTCTGAACACAAATCAAACGGGAGTATTCTAAAGATTCATCGATCATAAAATTAATTTATATCCAGGCAAATAAACAATTCTCAATAATCTCCATCATGGTTACATTACTCAATCAATCAATTTCTCCAATCTCATATTCTCATGATCTCAATTCTTAATTCTCCCATTAGGGTTTTTCTCAACAAAATGTCTTCCATAACTTAATCCAAATCTGATTTACAACCATAAGGTCCAGGTGTTTACTATCTAATCACAACAAAATCAATTCTTAATATGTCTCCCAACAATACGATCTCATAGATCAACATTTCCTCAACAAATCTTAATATTTTCTCATACATGGTTCAAATATCAACAAGAGTTCTCATCCTCCATAACAAATAAAAGATCCATACCATACATTCAATGGGACTAACGAAATAATGGCAAAATGATCACAAACAAGCATAACAAGATCTTACGTCATTCATCAATCAAGACAAACAAAACAAGCAAAGCAAAACAAAACAACAAAACAAACCACTCACATTTGATTTGAAGAAAAGATCCACAAAAGCTCCTCCTTGCTAGATCCAAGAATCCTCCTTTGTTCTTCAAAATCCAAATCACCAAAAATCTGTATTCTTTTACAATGACGGCTGAAGGAGAAATTTCTCTTATATATGCCGGATAGAAAATTAGGGTTATATTCCCTCTTTACAAAATAATCCTTTCCAAAAGTACATCTCACATATATAATCCTTTTCTGGAAAATTAAACCAAATATCATTTAAATTAGGATCTAATAGAAAAATATATTTTTAAACCTCAACAATTACTGATCGGAATGTCCAGCAAATGCATTTTGCACTTCAACCCTCAAAAATGTCACTTTTGCAAATAAGTCCTTCTTTTCTCAAAAATTGCAAATAGTACTAATTAATTTCAGAAAAATCTGGAAAAATACTAAATAATCTTCAAATAATAAATAATGATTTTTCATAAAGAAAACTTAATTTTCCAAACTTCTAAAAAGTCATTTGCACGTGTTTTGCACGTGTACAAAAGATAAATCTTTTAGAAAATATTTATCAAATACTCAAAATCATTTAAAATTCATTTTCAAATAATTAAAATAATATTTGAAAATACGGGGTTCTACATCAAGGCCCTCGGTTTGGATGAACCAAGGAGATTTTTATAGAATAGGAGGAAAGATTGGTGAATGTCCTCGTTAGATGATCGTTCAATCCCATCGTGAATGATCGATGAAATATGATTACATCTTTGTTTGTGGGAAGCAAAGTTATGGAAAAACGCTATATTGCAATCTCCCTCTTTGAGCCACTGAAATTTGGCTCTTTGAGCCCATTTCAAATGGTCTTGGTGAAGAATATCCGAAAATTCCTGTTTGCAAGAACGCCGCTCGTTGAAAAGCTCAACTGAAATCGGGCCCCGCTCCTCCATTTTATCTATAGATTCAATGGTGGAGAGGAGAAACTTTTTAAGGAAATTAGTGTTAAATTGCCTTTCATTGCGCCAAATCTTGCACCCGAATTTAATCGCATGAAGTTTGAGAAGAATGGATCCCAATCCGGAAGATCCTGATATCGCAGAGAGGCATTCAGTAACAAGGTTAACAAACACCTGGTCTTGCAACCAAAAATTTTCAAATCTGAATTGATGATGGTGAGGGAAGTGAAAGTCGGAGTGAAGCGCAACTGGAACATGGTCAGATGAAGGATTAGGTAATGCTAGAGCAAAAGAGTTGTGAAATCGATCTATCTAGTCATTGGACACCAAGAAGCGATCGAGCTTCGCCATCGAAGGTTGATGGCGGAGGTTCGACCAAGTGAAGGATCTACCCGACAACGGGATGTCAGTCAGTTGTAAGGTTCAGATGCAATCGTTGAACTGATGATTGCCTAGCGAATTTGTTTCCTTCAAGTTAGGGATATATGTCTTGCAGACATACTTTCATACTAGTAAAATTCCTTTAAAAAAACAACAATAACAAACAACAAACAAAAAACCGAAAGAAAAAATTGGAAGAAAATCGAAATGAAGCAACCGCCGTCATCCGTGTTCAACTCGAAGGAGCTGGAAGAGCACGTGGGAATGGAGGTGGACGACACCGACGGCGTCGTCGACATTTTCGCCGACTTCGACAAGCCGCTGCTCGACGCCGGCTTCTTCAACTCCTTCGAGGATGACTTCGACGATTTTGACGTCAATGGAAATAAGTGAAGATCGATTTCTGCCTTGAAAAGTTAGGGTTTCAATTTGGGGGGAAAATATGGATCGATTTAGGGTTTTATGGGAGTTTTAATGACAATGTGATATGTTGATTGATAGTTGTTTGGAATTTCTATTATGAGAACACGATTGTAGTTGCAAGTCTCGCATAGTCGCATTTTGGATTGTGTTTCTGTTGAAGCTTGTTGGTGGTTGGTTGACATTTTGTGATGAAGTACATGTTATGATTATGTGATTACTTTTTTTAGGTCGGGAAGCGTAGGGTGAGTTTGGGAATAGAGTGACGGTAACTGGAGTTTTGCGGAGTTATTTTACATAACTTCAGTTATCTTCACTCTTAGGGAGTGTTCCTACAGCTCAATTTTTTTAATTAACATAGGTTTAGTTAGTTTTTTCACTATATCTGGGTTTACTAAGTGTTTTATATAAAATATCACATACTCAACATATAAGACAAATAATAAATTATGAGACTACAACAACTCTTCTAAGTCTTGAAGTAGCTTTTAGGAATGTGCCAAACAGCTAATCGCATGAGATGTGATGACAATTCTCTTATAAATATTACTCATGATTAATAAGATTATTTGAGACATTTTATTCATCATATGTTTTCATTCGTGTAATTTATTTACTATTGTAATGAAGTCCATAAATTAATTAAATGACTTTAGGGTCATGATAAGATCGTGCCAGTGAGAGATAAACTTAATTAAATTAATCTTAAATATTCCTAGTAGTAGGATTACTGAGATTGGACATTAGTAATTCTGGTAAGACTAATACACTCGTTATATGCTCTTAAGTAGAGGATAATTGATCTCACAATTATTTATGTAGATACATTAATATAAAAGTGTAAGTGCTAAATGGGTTAGTTTACTAAATTGACTCGCGAAAAGGAATATCTGATGGGATTCTAATTAATTGTCAGGATATAATTCCTTGGGTGATAGTAGATACAAGTAATCCTTAGACCTGAGATTGTCATAGCACTGTGTGTCTATTAATTTATACTTAGGTTCTTAACATGACTTTCTAAGAAATGTGTATGATATTTTGGGCATAGTGGGGCTTTCATGGAAGTGGGTGAGCAATCAACAAGGAATCGATCACTTCTATTACGAGAAGTGAATGCCCTATGTAATTCTATAAGGTGTTGACTTAGAAAATCTACGGCCGTAGTAGAATGAAATTTAGAAAGGATTCATTTGAGTTAATCACAAACATAGAAGTCGCATATGATTAAGTGGTTAAGGTTTGACATTAATCTATAACCTAAGCTTTTTCAGGACATTGTATGATCGAAAGATTTAATTGTACTGGAACAAATTGCTAAAGGCTACACTTGATTTCACTAATCAAACTCAAATTATCTGGATAGTCATAATATGTTGTTAGACACCACTGTTGACTTGTGAAGAAATAAAGGAGTTTACTATCTTTGCTATCATTTTAATGTGAGGTACAATGAGTCACACACAATACAAGCTTATTCTCGAAAAGTTCAATTTGGAACTATTTATAATATTTGGAATCGAATAATTTGATATATGTCGCTATATTAAATTATGACAAATAGTTCTGCTAGTATAGAGTGTAAAATAGTCGTCAATTACATTATGAATAAAATGCTGCATTCAGTCTCTCACTAAAATGTTACAATAGTTGGAATTTTCATTTTTACAAAAATTAGTTCTTTAGAGGGTTCGGAAAAGAAATATAAGAATGAGGAGGAACTTTTTACAAATTATGATAGAAGGGTAACGTTGATTGAGGCTCAGTAAAGAATTCGGTGCCTACCACCAACCACCTAATCCCACTCCCAAATCAGGCTTAAAGAGGCTTATAAAAAGTCCTACTTTCTCTCCATTGAAGAAAAAAGATAAATACAAAAATGGGGGGAAAAAGGAAGTAGAAAATAGAGAATAAATATCACGCACTCTCATTCTCAAGAGAATTCAAGAATTCTCATTTCTCTTCCTATATATAATCAAAAGGTTGATTAGAGAGTGAATATAACAGTATTCCGAAAAACGTTTGGCGTGGATCACAGTTGGATAATGAACACTTGGACATCTCATTGCTAAAACCACAAAGAAAGAGTTCATTACATCAACAAAAGGTAATTCTAAGATGTTTTATTATTAATAAAATTCATTATGGTTCATAGTGATTCTGGCTATTGGAAAACAATTTGTATTGTAATGTTGATTGTGTGATATGATTGTTTTCGCTGCGTGTGTTAGATGCCTTAATAAACCCCGTTTTCCCCTACAACAGAAATTTGCCAACCGGAATAGGAAGGGAGGTGTGATACCAAGTTTGCCTAATTTCCCTGTTTGAGTGCCTGAAGTTCTGGGCTAGACTTTGTGCCACCCTGTTCTGCTGCAACATGCAAGTACAGAGTGCAGGGGTGTTAAAAGGAGTTTTAGCAAAGAGATATGCATGATTTGCTAATGTCCAAAGATTGAGTTGTCGAGATGACTTTGGGTAACCTTTGATGTTGTTCAGAATTAAACATAATAGGCCCTTCATAAGAGGAACTAATGTTTTGAATTCCCAATACCACATCTCTGATGTTACTAGGGATGCATTAGTTGATTTCACTGGAGCAACACCAGCAATAATAAGTTTTCCTTGATGGCTTCTAGCTAATAGGATCATAACAAAAGAGTTAGCTCCTTTAGCCATCCAACACAAATTAACCTTGACTGAATGAGGGAACGCTCAGTTCAATGCCTCCAAAATTTTGCATTTTCCCGCTGACATGCTAAACTAATCAAATCCGCTATTTCGAAGCCAATCAGCCTCAGGTTCAGATAACCGAACCTTAACAAGATCACTGAACAGAGTTGGCAACAATTCATACAAGCCACATGCATTCCGAGGAGACACCAGCTTTTTCTTGAACTTGCTCATTTCTCAGTTTCTAGGCTGCCCAAATTAAAAACACCCCACTGTGAGGTGGAGGCGATTAAAAAACTGATGTCTGGTGTGGGTAAAAATCCGGTCTCATATGAGCCGTCTGATTCTATCAAGATCCTGAAACCTATCCGACCATTCCTGCATTCTCCATGGGCCACCCATCTGGCCCACAGAGAAGTGTCAACCCAGTCCACTAGGGTTCTCTCTCTGCCTATAAATAGCAGACATCGTCCACTGTGACAAGGTAATGAACGTTTAGCCCCCAAAACCTTAGATCACTTTTTCCCTCTTGCAGTCACTGACTTGACTGTCGAAGGGTCTGCCACCAGGAAAACACCAGGTGTTTTTGGGCTTTGTGCAAGTGTCCGGCGGCCTGTGGTCGAGAGTAAACACCAGCAGATCCACTCCTCCTACCTCTCTCCAGATCAAGATCTACGGCTGAGATCTGTCATTCCCCCTTAGAAAATTGAACTCATCATCTATTGCTCCCACACCCTAAAACAACAGCATTAGATTGGCGCCGTTTATGAGAAAACAGCACATATCCAGCCTCTTCTTGAAATTCCATTTTCATCAACCACTCTCCGATGGCCCCCAAAGCCAGGAAAACTGCCACAGTGGGTCGCCACGTCGAACATCTTCCCCCACCTCGTCCGTCGTGCAGTCGAGCGGTCACTCCGGGGTCGCAGTAGTGACTGATCGAGCGCCCGCCGCTCCATCCCCAAGTGCCTCCCGCTCAGTGGCTCGAAATCCCGAGCCCTCAGAGGGCCCCGACCTCCGAAACATCATAAATAACCGACTGCATGAGGACGACCTCCGTAACCACCTCAGCCGCTCCAGGAACGAGGCACCCTCCGACCACGGTCTAAGTTGAAGCTGACATTCCTCCCATCTGAACGAAAGAGAACACAACCGGTCTCCAATTGATCATTGACCTCCAAATGGCCGAGCGGAAGGAGGCCACGTTACTAGGTCCAAATTCCAGGAGTTCCGAGACAAAATCCTCCAAGCACTCTGAGGTGGAGCCAGGAGCGAGCACACCCAACACCATCACGGTTAAGGCAGTCACCGAACTAAACGGGACGAGAATCAGGAGTCCCACGGGTCAACCCGAACAGAGGGACGGGAGGACGTTGTCCTCAAGCAGCTACAAGAGATGGAGACCGCCTGGCTCAGATCGGTGAAGGCAATAGGCAGCCAAACTGGGGGTACTAACCTGTTCAGCCCTCCGTCTTTTCTCTTATCCTGGAGGCCTAAATCCCGAGGACATTTAAGCCTCCCGTCTTCGAGACTTATAATGGGGAGTTGGATCCGGCCGATCACATGTAGAGTTTCAAAACCCTCATGATGATTCACAGCACATCGGATGCACTCCTCTGCCATGCGTTCCTGGCCACACTGCACGGTCCAGCTCGGGAATGGTTCTCCCGGCTCGCTCCCAATTTCATTTCCTTCTTCCACCAGCTCGAGGGAAATTTCCTCTCACATTTCGTCACCAGCCATAAGGCCTAGAAGACCAGTGCCTCCCTGCTAGATCTGAAGCAGAAGGACGGGGAGTTCCTCCAAGACTTCATTCGGAGGTTCACCGCTGAAGCCTGATCAATCTCCTTCCTCGACGTTGGGGTAGCAGTTGCGGCTTTCTGGCACAATGTTAGGCATGACTTATTGAAGGCGTTCCTCGCTAAGAAGCCTCCAGTGGACTTTCTCGACCTCCTTCTCAGGAGTGAGAAGTACATCCGAGCCGAAGAGGCATTGCAACCAGCTGGCCAAATAGGTTCCCCCGCAAGAGTGAAGAGGAAGGCGAACGGTGCTGAGGCACCAAAGAAGATCCAGAAGAATGCCTCCAGGTAGAGGCGCCTATCTTCGGTCCCCAGGTTTGAAAAATTCACTCCACTAAATGCGAGTGTATCAGCCATCTCGATGGAGATAGAAGGCAAAAACATCCTTCGACACCCTCTTCGAACCAACAATGGCAATAAGAAAAGGGACTGTAGGTTCTACTACCGCTTCCACAGAAACCACGATCATGAGATTAAGGCGCTCATCCGAAGGGGATACCTGAAGAAGTTTGCTATAGGTGAGCTGAGAACCTCCCCCCTCCCCTCCTCACGGGTGCCAATAGGTGACCCGAAGCCGAAGATGAAGCCCAGCCTCAGGGCTCCGAAGGACTGGCTATACTCTAATGTATCCACGAAGGGCCTATAGGGGGGACTCCAATTCTTCTCATCGAGCCTTTATCCACGAGGTCAACTCCATCCATAACTATCCTCCTCTTCGATGTCCTGGGCTACCAGTCTCATTCTCGGACAAAGACCTCGAGGGCGTCAGGGTCACTCATTGCGATGCCTTATTACCAACTGCAATCTCGCCAATCATGAGGTCTGCCGAGTCCTCGTTAACAATGGAAGCTCGATTAATATCATGTTTCTTGCAGCCTTCAAGGCCCTGATGCTCTCTCGGGATAGGCTTAAGCCAGCGGGCTATACCCTTCGTAGTTTTTTGGGTGTCCCAGTCCAGATAGAGGGAATCATCACTCTAGACGGCACAGCTGGGAAGTCCCCGACCTCCCAAACCGAGGCGATGGACTTGATGGTGGTTGTCACACCCCGCTTTCCAAAAGAATACGGAATACGGTATGCGACTAAGCCCAGCGGATAGTTTTCACCGTCCATAAGCTGTGCAAATCTGCTTGACTGATCACAATAATAAATATAACAGTATACTCCAACCAAGCATGCATAAACAATCATAACTCAACAGCATTTATTGCAACAATAATAAATATTCCAACAAATAAAGGATCTGAAACAAAATAATAATCCTGAGACTACAAGACCAAATACAAGTCTCAATACAGTTCACAAATATAAATAGTTCATCAAAAAATTTTAAGCAAATTATTTCAATTGCGCAGCTCACAACTTTTGCTCACCAACTCAAGTAGGCAATTGATCAGCAAAATCTGCTCATATGGAAATTACAAGAAAAAATAGGAAAACAGGGAAACATAACGCCCGTTAGATGTATGTCCGGACCGCAAGTAGTACAAGTAAGGAAATGGGGAAGAAACTAACTAGACAGGAAATACTAACATGGAAAAACGTTAAATATAGCAATCTACAGATGGCAGTAAATAGCGGAATAACACTAAAAGTATAACAGTAACAGTAAGGGTCAACGGTAATCAACGATAATAGTAAATCAATAGTAACAGTGAATCAACAGTAACAGTAAATCAACAGTAACAGTAAATCAATAGTAATAGGATGTGACAGTGTAAACAGTTATTCTTATGTCTAATGTTCATTACTAACTAGGTAGCACTTCATGCGTCCCAAATTATACCACATGGTTGCTACAACAAACAATTTTAAGACTTTGTAGTGGAACTTTTATAGGACAATATATTTAGACAAACAATAACAGTAACAGTTATAACAACAGACAGTGTCATGGATCATACCCTCATGCATCCAGAGATAAAACAGTATGTATCTGTAACATCCTGAATTTTCATATAATTAAATATAAAATTTTCATTTGATTTCACGTGTTTCGCACGTGCAAATTTATGTGTGTATTGGCCTTAAAACTATTTTCTAATGTCATCAACAAACATTTTCATTTCTCTTTTTAAAAGCCTCGTACTATTTATTATAGGATCCTAGGCCTAATAACTTAATTCTAGCCCACCCAAATTAAATTAAATTAGTTAATTAAAATCCCATAGAATTAACCCACCTAACTAGCCCACTAATTAATTCAATTATTAATTAAAACAACTTGTATGGTAGACTTGTCATGTAACAAATTAGTGTAACAAATGAATGAACAAATAATTGTAGGTGTGCATGTGGGGGCACATGCATTGCACATGCACGTGCAATTGAATGAGAGGGTGAGGCCGGCCAATACATGGAGAGTGGAGAGTTGGTTGCATGCTAATGGGTGGTTTTTCTAACTCCCAAATGTATCTTAGCCATTCATCCAAACACATCTCAACCCTTCATTTGTCCATGAATTGTGTATAAATAGCCCCTTTGTCATTCTTTATCTCTTGCACCTAGAATTTTTAAAGAGAAAGAGAAGAAGTTGTGTGAGAAAAAGATTGAGTGTGTGAGAAAGAGAATAGATTGCGTGAGAAAAAGATTGTGTGTGTGTGTTCTTGCATTTTGGAGACCGGCCAAGCTTAGAGGAGGGATGTCTCGGTTTTGTACAAGGAGGAGGAGCTCGGATTTTGCATAGCTTGGAGGAGAAGGCTCGCAGCTAGGATCGAGGAGAAGGGAAGGCAATCGTGCTTTCAAGGAGTTTTCTTTAAGAATTCTCATTTGTTCTTCAAGAGGTGGGCAATTTCTCTACTTCTAATCTAGATATCATGTTAGTAGGTTAAAATTATGAATATGCTAGAGAATATAGTAAAAATTTGCCATGTGATTGCTTAAAGATGCCAGTAAAGAAAAAGAGAAAATCGTGATGGTTAATATACGAAAATTCCTAGAATGAATTTGAGATTCGTGAATTTATCATTGTGCTATATAAATATTTCATACTAGAATATCTATTTTAATGAACCATGCTAATTTGATAATTTTGCTTAGTGAATGACTTAGTTGTTGATTGAGATGAATGAATATTGACATGTGTTAGTTGCTAAATGGCTTAGTTGTTATTTCAATTATGTAGTGATGATGTGATAAGAGAAGAAATAGTCTCACTAGTATATGTTTTATGAGTATAAGGAATTTTATGAAGAAACTTGATGAGAGACAACTTTTTATTTGAAAAATTGATAGTATAATTTCTTTAATACAAGTTGGGAGGAAGATTTTATTACATTGTGAAAAATAAGAATTTTGTGAATTTAAATATATGCACTATACTATAATTTTGAAAGAAAACTGTCTGGAAAAGAATTAGATTTTGAATGGTATAAATTTTAGTTGGAAATCGAAATTGTTAAAGAAAGGGTTATAAACAGACTAGTAGAATAAGAGAATTTTAACTCAGAATTATAATAGAGAATGGATTTCAGTTACGGTGTGGGTTTAGAGCGTTGTGAACAATGTGTAGCTTCACGGGTTCGAGTCTTGAAGAGGCTCTGTTTTTATTAAAATTTGATTTTTCACCAAACTACTGAAGACCAGTACCTAAGACTTTGAGTCAAGCTTTAATCACTAGCCGCTGTTGGGCTTCTTGTTCTTCGGGTGCGCTCTGAGTTGGTCATTGTAGCATGGCGGAGGTCTTAGGTTCGAAACCCGGTAGCCTCTTTTAATTCTTTTTCGATTTTTGGACATATTCTTGAGTTTTAAGAGAAATAAAAATTGGGTAAAAAATCCTATTATTCCTCTAAAATTATTGACTTTATAAAAAATACTTCCACAATATTTTGACATATTTTTGTGAGATTTGAAAGTGATTTTTGGGATGAAGAACTTGATAATTTTTTCTAAAATATGACTTTTGTATAATTAAAGAAAGGAAAAATTTTGAATGTAAAGAATTCTTTTTGTAGTGATCAAATATTGAGATTTTCGATATGGAAATTGGAGTAAGTCAATAAATGAAATTTGGTGTTTTAATATATGCAAGTATGCATGGAAAATAAAATAAAAGATCATGATGGAATATGAAAATTTGTGGGTATCAACACTCTATTTTGGTGAACATGAAAAGAGGTTAAAATCTAGAGTATAATAAAGTCCTTACACTGGCGTGAATGAATTATTTGAAGATAAATGTTGTTGAAAAAGACCAAGAATGGTTCGTTGTTAATAATTGACGTTTAAGACCTGTATAGAGGTAATGCTAACTCTAGGGTGTTAATTTATTCATGATTCAAATATCTAAGGACAACACTATAGTGAAGATGTGATGAAAGTAAGAGAAAAACATAAGTATGAAGGCCTCGAATTGTGTGAGAGTTTTCATAGGCTCTCTACATGATGTGTCATGTCATGACGTGAATCTATCTTCGGAATTATCGAGATCGTGGCGACGCTTGTGGGGTGCTTGGTGACTACGTAGTGCCATCGTCCCATGACGGAGGCGAATGGTCCATATGCTGTCTACATGATGCGTCATGTCATGACGTGGGATTTCCCTCCAGGCTGTCTGGACATGGGCTCGTAACTCATAAAACATCTAGGAACTTACCGTAGTAGTTAAACTCATAACAAGGGATTCAACCCAATAAGATGAAGTACGGTTAAGGGATTGCCCTCAGATCTATGTAGAATGGGATGCATAGGTTCGAACAAGTGTGCATTAGTGTCATGAAATATAAATAACTGCATTAAAACTAAGTGCACTATCACACTCGACATCAATACGATAACCCCCCCTTAGCTTTGTTTGTGATCAAGTTTGTGTTTTCCAAGTAAGAGAAATTGATGTATTATATCCTAGCGTCAGTTGCGTGCAATTGACGTGCCCACAGTTTCTATGTAGGATAAAATGAATGAAAGGACTAAAGAAGAAATGCTTATTAAAGAAATGTTTCAATTGTTATTTTAATTGTGTATCATGTTGTATTTTGCTTCCACTACGTTGATGTAAACATTGTTGTGTAAAAATTTTAAATTCCTTGTAAAATTGTACGAAGTGAAGTGTAAAGATCCTGTGAAACTTCGAATTCAGACTTATTTGGAATTCGGGGTGTTACAGTACCACAGTCAACAGTGGGGAAAACGAGTTCTCTCCGAATATGCATTTCTATATTATCTACTACTCGATATTTTCCCTTAAAAACCCCAGCTTGATTTCTTTTCATTATTAACAACAGGTATGAACGAATACAACAGGCTAAAGACATGGAATGAACAAATGATAAGTCTAAGATGAAGTATTACTTACAACGGTTGTTAAAAACAACTCATAATAGTCAAAACAACAAAACTTTCAGTTCTGGATAGCAAGATACTACTGTACTAAATCTGAGATTCTCGTTGCTACAGAATAGAAAACCTAGATCTGTCAGAAAATCTAGAAACTAGACTCTCTGCCGATTCCAGCACATATATATAAGTCACATATCAGCCACAGAAACAGGGTCGAAAAGAACATTTAATACAAAAATCGTGTTCAGCCAGAAAATGCAAAATCTTGTTTATAAGCATGAAAAAGAGTTTAAAATCATCATAATAAAATCTGAGAAAAATCTAGAAGGTTCCTTAATATATCTAGTTTCAAAATATAAAATATCATGAAATTATATTACAGATAGTATGGTCAACAATGTTGGGAAAACAGAGTAATGCAACAAAATCTCAATTCTAAAAGTTCAGACATAGCAATACCAAAACAGAGATAATTCATAAAATATAATTCGAACTCTAGATCCATCAAAAGGGTAGTAAAATAGAAAAATCAGGATGCAGTTTATATTCATAAAGTTTTTATCAAAACTGAATAGAATGAGGTTGAAAATATAGTTCTTTACTGAACAGTATGCAGTTTGGAAATATATCGAAGTGATTCACAAGTATGAAATGAGATATAAAATTCAATAATTAATTCCAAAAAAAATTAGGGATTGATCCCGGTCATGTCTAAACATACTCAGAAAAATATAGATTTCAAATTCTACTTTTAATATCAGTTTTAAAATAAAATTTCATACAGAATACATATAGTTCAGAATCTGGAATATACGATACGGCTGCTGTAAAACAACAATAACTCATGCATCAAAAATCGGAATTCAGATCCGTCGAAAGTTCTAAAAACTAGAAAACAAAGGCTAAAAATCATGTTCACAAACTTATTTATTTTACTGATTTTAACAGGGTTGAAATTACTGTACAAAATAGGGCATCTGGAAAACAAAAGTTCTTTTATGCATTTTATCAAACAACTTAACTACAAACGGTCCAATCTAGAAGTCATACAAAGCATGGTATATGTGGGTTACTCAAATCAGCATGGCATGTGAATAAATGGTCTATAATGAGATCATACATCCAACAAACATCTATGTCACAGTCATCTACAACATACGATGTGTCACAAACAACATACAGTCAAAGTTTCATCTAATCTAATTATTTTCATGCAACGAGTGTCAATTATTGTAACTACTCATGATCAAGAGATGATGTCAACGGTTAAACTAACAAATATGGATCATCATGAGAGCACACACATTTTCATACTAGACTACTTACGGTATTAACTTGTATGACAAAAAGAACACATATAAGCTACTTGCCTGCTATGAAGACGGCGGAAACGATGCAATAGAATAACGGGAACGGATCCCGAACCACGAACACAATGAACATGGAGACGAGAATCACACCACTGAATCACGTGCACGAGACGACACGCACACACTCAAGAGACAGCAACCAACAATAACAAGGTCGGCGGCAACAACCACAGGAAGACGACGGCAGCGCTCGGGTGAAGATGGTCGGCGACTGGCGAAGGACAGCGAGCGGCTTGTGCACGGCGCGTGCTGCTTGCATTGCTCGACCTCAGAGAGTGCGACGACAGCGGGGAAACAAGGGAAGAGGAGAAGGGTGATCGGAGTGGTGTGTCGCCAGCATCGGAAGACAGTGATGACAACAACAAGAGGCAGGGAGAGGGGAGAGATCGGGAGTTGGTCGGAGGTCGGGGTAGGGATGATGATGGCTAGGAAAGAGATGGAGGGTATTAGGGTTTTGGTAATTAGGGTTAGGGTTCAATTAAGGTGTTTATATAGGGACAATATGGATTTGGGTGAACTGGGTAGTATCCAATAGGAAGAAAAGAATCCAATAAGAGACAAATAGGCCATGAAATAGGTTTAAACAATAGACGAGATCAAAGACAAATCGTAGATCAAATAAATGAGAATAAAAAGCTGAATCAATGCAAAATGAATCACAAGAGAGAGAAGAACAACACACGATGCAAAAGATATGAAAATAAATCCAACCAAAAATAAAGTAGAGTAATCAAGAATTTTATTAAAAATATAAATATGAGCAATAGGAGTTACAGTGGTGAACGTGAATGCAGCGTACAATGCCATCCTCGGTCGTCCTGGGCTCGCTTCCCTCCCGGCAATACCCCCTTCCTATCATATGAAGATGAATTTTCCGACTGAGTCTCGGAGTCAGGGTCATCGTGGGAAACCAAGAGGCTGCTCTGGCCTGCTACATGGCTTCAGTGGGGGCTCAGTTCGACCAAAAACAATCAGCCGCCAATGTCGGTCGACCGCAACGTGTAAGTCCAGACCTGAGAGCTGACCGGTCGAATGCACCCCTAAGGTCGGTCGAACGTTCTCTCCTCTGTTGGACATTTACACTCGAAGAACTCTAGCATACTAGGTCGGTCGACCGTAACTCTCTAGGGTGCATTCTTCTACTCGCTGCTTGTCTTCTCTTGCTTCTTTGTCTCATCCTCCTCTTCTCCAACTTCAAGTACTCAATGCCTACGTGTATTTGAGGCCAAACCCTAACAGGTTCACCTCGGTTACTTGACATAATTTTTCAATATATTGTAAAATTAATATTTTCTTTAATACTTTGGTAGGAGATTTCTCAGTGAGAAGTAGCTCCTTATATGTAGTCTTATTTGCTGATGTAATTGCATCTTCTTTTATGGAATGAGTAGGTTCACTCATCTCACCCATTTTTTTGTTAGCATTGTCTACCATATTTTCTGCAGTTACATGCTGACTTACATACTGATAGAATAGACTTTGAAGTCCGCATATTTGTAGTTTTCATTGATTAAATGCTCATTTTGTTTGTTCCATAATTCTCTTGAGGAAAATTATATTTTGTTATATTCTGGACTCTAGTTTGCATTCTGCAACGAATGCAACAGTTAATTCCTTGATAGAAAATCAGCTAAACTGTTATATTTTCCTTTTATGATTTCTTTTGTAAAATCATAATGTGCTGGTTCCATTTGCCATCTTATCAGTCTTTTATTGGCTAAGGTTGGGTCTATTATTTTGTTTATCCATGATTTTGCTTGGGTATTATCTATCATTATTATGAATTTTGTACATATTATGAATAATTCAAACTTTTTTATCGCTTTAAGATTACTAATAATTCTTTTTCATTTATGTGGTAGTTTTGTTGGGTCTATGTGAATGATCCGCTAGTGTACCTTGCTAGTCTTTCTTCTTTTTTACCTATTTCAATAAATTTTAACACTGCTCCCTAATTCTCTTCATATGCATCTGTCTTTATTATCCATGTGCATTCTTTAACAGGTAATCATAACTAATATAATTATGAAGTTTTTTTGTTTTAATATTCTAAATTTTTCTTCATCTTCTGAGGTTCACACTTTTTGAACTTTTCAATTTTTGTTGTAGCCATTTTTTTGTCGACAAGTTTGGAATGTATCCTCTTTTTTTTATTTAGTAGTCTAATTATAGCTTGTACTTCTCTTTTTTCTTTTAAAATATTTGAGAATGTCTTTATTTTTTCTGCTATGTGTGGTTGTAGTTCTATTCCTTCATGTGATAATTTTGTTCCTAAAAATTCTATCTCTGTTTTGAATAATTCAATTTTCTTTTTTGATAGTATAATACCTGCATTTTTTACTATTTTTATGAATTTTAGTAAATACTCTTTATGTTGTTCTTCGTTTTTGGATCTTATTAGAATATGATTTACATATACTAGTATGAAGTTATTGTATTTTTCAAATATTTTATCCATATACTCTTGAAATACTCCTGGACTATTTTTATACCCAAATGGCAGCATGTTCCATTCGTAAAATTCTTGTGGTGTACTAAATGTTGTTAACTGTTTTGACTATTCTGTTAATTTTACATGGTAAAATCCTGATTAGCAATCAAATTTAGAATATACTTGTTCTTATTGTGTTTAGTAGTATCTGTATATCTGGTAGTGGATATCCAAATCTTTTAGTATTTTTATTTAATTCTTTATCATTTGCTACCATTCTAGATTTACCTCTTTTTTCTTCTGAATATTTTCTTACTATGAATGCTAGTGATGAATGTGGACTTTGTGATTTTCTTATATAATTGTTTTCTATTAGTTCTTTTATATGTATTTTGAATTCTTCTAAATCTGTAGAAGTATGTCTAATAGGTTTAACTTTAATTATTTTGTTCTTGTCTACTAATTCTATTTGAGCTGTGGGTTTACTTAAGTGCCATTTTGCTAAAGAGTCTTCTCCACAGAGATCTTCTAGTTGTTTTTGTAAAATTTCTTGTGTAATTGTTACTTGTACTTGTTGTATTCGAGTTTTATTTGGTAAATATTGGTATTCACCATGCTGGGATGAAGAAACTCTCATATGTGGTAGGTTTGTTCTAGAATAAGGTTGTGTTATTTGTATTGCTACTGCTTGGTGTTTACAAGGTATTGTAAATATAACTAATTTGTGTGATATAGTTATAGGATAGTACTGTTGGAAAAAGTCATTTCCTAACAGTGTATCACTATTCATATCATCAAATTGGTATATTATCGGTATTTTTACGTTGTAATTTCCTATTTGTATCGTGACATTTTATTGATACTTGTCTAGTATAACCATTTTTCCTATCAAACTAGTTATTGCTATTTTATTATATCCATCTTGTTTCTATTTTGGTAGTATATTTTCACGGTATAAGCTAGTGTTTGCTCCAGTGTTTATTAGACTATGATAGTTTCTTGACTTGTATCCTTCATATACAAATTCTGTTAGTATATATAACGAATTTTTTTTTGCTCTTAATGTGTTTATTTGGACAATATTATATTTATTATTTTATTTTCATTAGTTACTGCTATTATTATTTTATCTTCTTGTATTGAGTACGGCTGTACAGATGTAAGGAAGTCAGTTCCTAATAACATTTCATTGACATTGTGCTCTGGATCTACATGTAGGTGTAATAATATTTTATTTCTACTGTTTATTCTTAGTGGTAATACTATTTTATGGACAATTGGATGTCTATTATTATAGTAATTCATATAGTAATATGGGTTTTCTAATGGTTTTAAAAGCGCCGTTATAGACCTATGACTTGTAGCGGCGGTCTAAAAAAGCGCCATTACAAGTCGTACGTCTATAACGGCGCTTTTAAAAAGCGCCGTTATAGACCTATGGCTTGTAACGGCGCTTTTTAAAACTGCAGTTACAAGTCGTAGGCCTATTACGGCGCTTTTTAAAGCACCGGTATAGGTTCAATTTTTTTAAAAAAATTAATTCGCCACGTTTGGTGGATCGATATGTATCCCGGCATCGGGTTTTTTCCCACTATTTTAAAAATAGGTCACAAATTCAAAATATTTGTAGTCACATCAAATTTGAATGTTCAAATATTAAAATCACTAATAGCATAAAAAACGGAAGTGTAAATTTTTTTTGAATCAAGTTATTAGAGTTAGTTCCATCTAGAATATGAATATTCAAAAACAACTAGCATGATTTTCTAGCATACTATACAGACCAAAGGAAAACGGATGTAACATCATTCGAGAAAACTGATATTATGCTCAAATTTCATCAGAGAGAACTTCGATTTCATGTATTGAAAGTTTTACTAGTACGTAAGTGTGCAACTGCTATCTGCTCTACTCATACAGCTTTTCCATGTATCAATAAAACTGACAGCATTAGCACGGTAACAGTAATGTTGGGACTACACTGACTTAACAAACTAAAAAGTAAACAGTAACTGATCAGATACCCAAAGAACAATGAATGATGATGCCAACTTGAGAATATTGGCTCGCTGTTTGGGAGAACTTAGATTATATTCCCCATTAGTATTTCAGTATGAGAAATCAGCTGGAGTTCAGAACAGTTCTTTCCTGGAGGGTAGAAAGGTGTATGGGGGGGAGATGGGACTTGGGAGCAGGCAGAGAAGAAGCCACCCTCTTTTCTTTTAGCTTTGCAAGTTCTTTTCTCACCTCGTTTGCTAGCTCAATCACGTATTCATCTTCATGACCTAAATCACAACATAATTGAGAAATGAATTTAAAAAGGTTTACTTCATATACATGGGGAAGGAGTATGGCTACAATCTCTATTAACTAGTATGAAAAAGAATCACAAAGCAGACTGTACACAATTCCAACCATTTTCCGTTTTGGAAAAGAGTTGACGATAATATTTATTGGCACAAATATTAGAAGGAAGCTTGTGGTTATGATCAGGAATCTGAACAATTATCTATCTGTTCAATGGGGCGTAATGCTCATGGATGATATATACAGACGGGATGATACTTAATTCTAAAATTGTTTGATTATTTTATTACTCATTTGAGCAATTCATAGCATATTATAAAGAACAGAGACAATGTCATGCTATGAGATTTGTACCTATATTATACATAGCCTTCTCAAGCAAGAATATGTAATCCCTGTTGTTCCTGCAAGGTCCATGTGCAGTAGCAATTTGCCTAAAATACAGGGGAAAAGACTAGATTAGAGATGGAACCAATAAAAGAAACTGTAGATTGAAGAGCTACATGGAACTATGCAGTTGAACATAAAAACTAAACATGTATAATGTGCTGCAGAATCACCTTGCCATCTCTTCCAAGGGAGCTGGACCTAGATAGTACTTGTTTGTTTCCTTATCAGGAGCTGAAGTGAACCTGCATATACAAGGAAAATTATAAGGAAAAGATGCATCTTACACTTACTCTTTTAGAAGGGAAAAATAAAATGTGCATATGTTGCATGCAAGTTAAGTGTACCTACACTAAAACTCCTGTCACATATGGTGCATCTTCATCTCCCTCCTGAACAACAAAAGCCCAATACATATGAGAGGATATAATGTCAAATAAAAAACCGAAAATAAATATGTTAAGAAAATTCTTTGTCGAAGTTTAGATAAATAGAAAGCAAAGGGAACTGAGCTCACCTTGTGAAAATCTACAGATGATTTTGTGTCGTATTCACATTCCCTTTTCTCCAGATACTAAAGAAATAAGATAAAATATTCCGTGAGAACTTGATTCACTGATACTCAGGAAAAAAGATCAAGGAACACACTGAATCTATCATACCTTCATGGCTGCCTGTTCTTCTTCTATGCCTCCTTTGACACGGAATGCAGCACCCACTGACAGATAATCAATAACGTGTTATCAACAGGAAGAATTGTGAAAATGAATGATTTCACGGAGTGGAAAGAAAGGGGGAAAAAGATGACACAGTCAACTTCAGAATGATCTTGAATGATCTTTCTGACACCCAAGACAGAGTAGCATTAAGATAAAGGGGGTGGAATCTGCATCCGATAAGATTCATCCTCTCTTGTACAAGGAAAGGGTTCTGGCTTACTAAACATGTTAACAGCCTTTGCTTTCTTTATATCTATCATATTATAAATACGAGACTTGTCTCATGTAGATAGATTTAAGATTTACAAGGCCCAATTAATTTCATGGTTAAGATTTGTAAGATGAAAATAAACGTTTGCTATACAAGACAGATACCTCATAGTAACTCAAAGTCCACTCCTTAAAATATGGCATTTAATAAGGTGTGCAACAAAATTTTCCTTGGTTCATCTAGAAGACAAATCCCTTTTCTTCGCCTTTCTGATGATCACAAGACAAATCACTTAGGACGGAAAGCATAAATGAATTGGTAGGACAATTATCATGAATACGAAACAGAGTGCTTGTCTCACTTTCAAATAATATTAGTTAGCCACAACATAACTAATAATCAGGACATCATCTGATGTATGATCTTTTGTATAAAAATTTGCGAATTCTCTATTATTTACTTGCGGATACTTATGTTTAATCACATACGAATGGACTACTAATCCCACTCAAGGTGAAATAAATTCCATTCCTAATAAAATTTAAGTAGCATCTAGTAATTAAGTGGCAGGGCGACCAACATTTTTTCCCAATGAATATAATGATATATAAATGCATAATGAACTAAGTTTCCTTCCTCTTCCTAAAACTGCTTTGAATAATAAAGTTCACATTGTTGGAGGGCCCAATAAATAAGCGACAGGATTTAAGCACTGCCAACTTTACCATACTCACCAACCCATCAGTACTTGAAGGAAAGTAGAGCATCCAAACAAAGAAAATGAGAGATCAAGTATCAACGAAGGTAAAGGTGCATAGCACAGGGAATGAAAATAAAAAGAACCATAAAGAATAAATCAGGTATGTAAGAAACTAATTTCTTACTGTCCATTAACAAGACAAACTAATTTTTTACGTATAATATAATGTTAAAAGAAAGTTTAGATCACCGAAGTTATCTTAACTTTGAAGGTACAAGGCATGCTATGGTAGTCATACCCTTACCTCCAATTTAAAGTTATCTTCATAGCTAAGTAAAATGAGGTATCACTGAAGTTAGGATACCTCATTTCAATGCTTCTTTTTCAATGCTTGCCTGCACAGTTATAGTTGGCAACAATTTCAATGCTTCTTTTTCACCTCCAAAACACACAACACAGGTTTAAAGCTAAGCAGACGAAGACAAGGAAAAATGACAAAACAAATAAAACTTATATTGTTCTCAATTTTCCACTGTAACGGTTTCCCTTAGCTTTTTTGTGTTTCTTAACTTTTGTTCCCTTAGCTTTTTTGTCATATATGTTTCTAGTTGTTGGGCAGACAAACAAAAAAGTCCCATCTCAAAATCCAAATGCATTGTACCAATGAGTATAGAATCTCAAAATAAAGAAACACTTTCTAACTAGAAACACTTGCCCATTTATCCAATTAGAAGTATTATCAGTTTTAAGGCGGAGAGAAAAACAGCAGATGTCCACTTACAGGATCTGTTTCAACAAGACTTTCTGAGTCTTCGTAGTCAGCCATATCAGGTACATCCTCTTCTTCGCCACCAAAATATGATGGAATAGATTGGATAGCTCTGCCCTTGCTGATTTCTAAAGATTCCATAGAAGGCAAATTCTCGTCACTGTCATCATGCGTTGTCTCTGCGAAATCAAAGGAGGTTCAAATTTCAGTAAAAAGACAAAAATACATATTTACAGTACCAAATAAAAGTATAACATATATATTACCTTTCGGCCTCCCGTGTGTAGCAAGCCAGCCATCATCATTATCATCATCGTCAAGTTAAACTTCTCCGCCCGCGGCCTCATACTCTTCCTCTACTGAAATTGCCCTCCTTAAACAAGGAACTGAGAATACAAAAAACACTACGATAAACAAGTGATACCCAAAATGCAATCCGCTACATACACAGATAAATGCAATCCCTTATAACTTTGTAAACGTGAACCTGAAAGAATTCTCCCAACAAATAGGATTCCATTTAACAGCCATTTGGTTCCCTAAATTCTAGTCCTGTCAAAAGTGTCCATGATAAAATTTTCCGCATCGAGTGTCACAAGAGAATCTTGAGAACCATGGATATTTTCCTTAATCCTAAACCTAAAACTACAATCAACCAAATGCACCATTACCAAACATCTCAACCCTAATTTCCCCAACTAAATATATATAAAAAAATGCAATCATTAGCGAAATTAGGGTTACATTCAACTACAATTTACAAAAAAAACTACAATATTTAGAGAATTAGGGTTTCCGAACCGTTCCTCGTAACGAGATACTGCTTATCGGTCGGCAAATATGACTTCCTCTTGCTGGATTCCCCGCTTCCCTTCACAAATAATGAAACGAATCTAAGAAATTAGGGCAAAAAATTATAAAGAAGAAAGAAATCGAGAAATTAAGGTTTTTATTACCACGACCTTAAATGTGTTTGGATCTGGAATCGTAGCTGATGGAAGACACATCTACATAGTAACGCAATCGACTACAACTCTCCCAAATTGAATTGCTACAAGCCTACTACACCTTGTTCAAAAACAGCTATCATATAACTTACCATCCTTATACTATAGATCCACTTCTATCAGTAAGCTAAAGAGAATTCACTTCTCTGAAATTGCAAGGGAGGGGCGGCAGGGAGTGGAAGGGCAGCGCGAGCAGGGAGCGGCGCCAGCGGCGCGATGGACGGAGTGGAAGGGCGGCGCGTGCGGCGATGGACGGAGTGGAAGGATCGAGATTCAAGAGGAGAGGGGGTGAGGGGCGAATCGCAAGTGGCCACTGAGAGAGAGAGAGAGAGAGATTTGGGAGGATTATTAGGGTTTATAGAATTGGGGGGAAACCAAAGTGAGGGCGGGACGGGGAAATATTAGCACGTGCAGAACACGTTGCAATGAAACAGTAAAAAAAAAGTTTAACGCCGGCGGTGCATGTATAAGCGCCGTTATAGAGTAATCTATGCCGGCAGTGCATGTATAAGCGCCGTTATATATCATATATCTGAGGGCATTTTATACAAGTGCCGTCATAGACATTCGATATTAACAAAAAAATAATAATGGCGATCTATCCCGGCGTTTGGGTGTACACACCGGGATAAATATGCCGTTATAGCCGTTATGATTAGTAGTGTGAGCATGCTAGAATATGACTTTAGTAATGTAGATCAAATTGATGTGACGTGGAAAATCTTGTGTTTTCTAAATATTAGCCATGCATGCTAGAAATGATTAATGAGTAGTATAGATTAAATTTTGATGAGATAAATGTGGAAAAAATCCATGCCATTGTATGTGCTATGAATAGTAGTAAAATTTTGTTATGGTTGAGATTATCATCATGTTAGTTAGAAATGAGAAAAAAAGAAATAATGAGTTATTGCCTTAAACTAGTTTGCATGTTAATTTACAAATGTGGAAATATAAAATTGTAGGAACACTTGTTGAAATTTCCCTTATGATAAAAAAATGATTTTTTGGTGAAATTGAATTGATACACATAGAATCTTTTTTAAATTATTTTTAAGAGATACAATATGCTATTTTAATTAAAATGAAGAAATGAAACTTATGTTCATTAAAGAGAAGGAGATAATTTGAAATATAGATATAATGTTTAGAACACAAGTTTGAAAATTCGTGAATCATTGTTTTCAAATAAATTTAGTATGAATAAGAAAATTATAGTTCATAAAAAAATATTAGATCGATCATATGTCGAGTTTTGTAAAAAATAACTAATTTCAGAATGTTGTGAACAAAACTACAATAGCGTGATTCCTAATCAGTAATCACACTTGGACTTACTGGTTAGCCAGTGCACCACAGAGTGCTATGTGCTTGTAGGAGATCTTGGGTTCAAAACTTGTTGGCACATTTTATTTTGTTTTCCTTTAAAATAAATCCAAACCGAAAAGTGGGTATATAGGGATTTCGTTTGGGCATTTGACAGCCAAGTCCACTTGGACATTTCAGCTAGTGGAGTGGGCTTTGGGCGCTACTGTGTTGGGCGGTTGGCTGGGTTCGAAACCTGATAGCCACACTTTTTTTGATTTTTATGTTTTTAATATTTTAAGGGAGTTCTCATGCAAATAAAATTTATGGAAAAATTCTAGTATTCCTATAAAGTGATATAGATTTTATCAAAAATAATTTTAGAAATTTTCATGTATATTTAAGATATTAAAATGGAATTGAGATAGAAAAATGAATTATTGACTTCAAAATTTATTATTTGAGAATAAGACTTTCATTTTGTGAAGAAGAGTAAAATATTGTTATGTGAATTGATTCTTCTTGAAGAGATTATACTCTTATTTTTGTTTAAGAGAGGTGGATATGGTTGAGATATATTGTAAGTGCTTAAGTTGCTAAAGAGACTTAAAGTGATGAATTTATGTTCATGAAAAGAATTATTGTTTCTAAGGATTATGAATGAATAAATGAAACATGAATAAGTGCTAAAACGAGACATTCATCAAATTGTGAATAAGTTGAAGATGTGAATATTTAAGTTTGATACATGTTTATTGAAGGGTATGAGTACCCATGGATTCTTGTACATGAAAGGTTGCGATTTAGAGTTAGTAAGACCTCGGGCACCGGCATTGTTGAAATAAAAGAGAATTGAGTTATATTTTTGAGATTTGCCATGGAGCTATCTCGGTATTTGTGATTAAGTCCGGTAGATGGTAAAACTAACTATAGGTATAATAAATCATTCATGTCTTGAACTTAAGAATTCGATACTAAGTGAAGATGTAGTAAACCTGGGCAAACGTAAGTGGGGCACTCTATATAGTCGGGCGGTAGATTCTGGGACTATAGATCCATTAGGGCGGTGGATTCCAGGACTGTGGTTGCTTCCTGGGAGACGAGCTTTTATTTTAAATCCCGGACTATGCGTAGTCGGGCGGATAGTTTGTCGTACTCCAATGTATATACGTATACCGGGGCTAGAAGGGCACTTGCGGGATGATTCACACGATGAGGAGTCTGTTATAACATTCGGGCAGTGGACTACGGTACCGGGATCCGTACTTGTGGAATGATCTAAACCTTACTTTATTACTGGGTAGTTTTTATGGCGAGGGATTGAACCCTTAAATGTGGAGTACGTAGATGCTTGCCCTTGGACCTATGTGGTATGGAATGCATAGAATCCGAACAAGTATGCATTAGTGTCATCTTAGTATAAAATGTCTGCATTAGGCATTAAGGCATCGCATACACTTACATGTTTAGTGTAGTCACATTTAACACTTTATTTGCATTCAAATTTGTGGTTTGTAAAAGTATTGAGATCGTTATATTTCTGGCATAGAGAGGATGGCCGTGTATAACATTTTTCGTCGGTTGTAAGCAACTGACGTGCCCACAGTCTTATATGTAGGAGTTGGATTTTCAAGAAAGAATAAAGTTGATTTCGATGCTGTTGATTAATTACATGTTAAAGATGTTGCAAGCTGTATATTATTTTTATTGTTGTACTTCATTTTATTTTCCGCTGTGTAAGAAAATGTAGAAAACTCTGATGTATGATGAAAAGTTTAAATTTCCTTGTAAAATTGTACGAAGTGAAGTGTAAACATCCCATGGAATCCCGAATTCGGTCTTATTTGGAATTAGGGGTGTTACAGCTTGCCCCCTCCTCCAAATCGGATAACACCTCTTCATGGCGGTACCGTGAGGACCACGTAATCGCCTACCACAAACTCTAAAGGTCTTTCATGACAATCAGCCCATTTCTTCTACCTGTCCTGAGCTGCTTGCAAGTGCTTCCTGATCTGAGCCACTGCATCCACAGTCTTGGTGATCAACTCAGGACCCAAAAGCTTCCTCTCGCCGATATCATCCCAACAGATCGGTGATCTACACTTCTGTAACTCCCTGTCCCAGTTGTACGTATTTTATTACGTGAATTTTTGTACTTCAATTTTCATATAAGTTTTATTTTTCTCTTTGGACTCTTTATCTAAAGCCAAAATATTTTTCTGATCAGTTCTATAATTTTGTGATTTTTCGATCGGAGTTTAAATACAAATTCTAACCCCAATTATCCCTAATCAACATTTCTCCCATTTGCCTAACCCACTCCCGCTAATCACTCACATACGCCAAGCTCTCCATCTCATTTTTCTCATTCTACGCCTAACTCTCATTTTTTTTCTCTCCTACTCTTCTGCCTCCACCACCCTACTACTCCTAATCCCCTCTTTCGTCAACCCCCTATTCTGTAATCAGGTTACATTTTTCTACACTAACTCCTCCATCCCTCTTTCTATATATATTTTATATACATACATCCACTCATTTGCAGCCAACCTTTCTCATTTCCTCATTATATTTCTACATACAAACAAACAACTCCTACTCTTACTACTATTACTACACATATATATTATTATATATCCCTAATTATACACATGCATGCATACATGCATGCATTCACTCCATTCTTCTTTCTATATATACACACACACAAGCATACAGACCACCTCATTCCCTTCTTCTCTTCCTTTGCCTTCTTCACACTCGAGAGCCCTTCTCCTTCTCTTCCTCTGCCTTCTTCACACCCGAGAGCTCAAGCAACACCCGAGCTTCACTTTACCCTCCACCTTCGAGCCGACGACTCCATTTTTACGATCCCGTGAACCCCGAAAAATAACCCGACGCCGCGCCACCTTGTTGTTGTTGTCACTCACCGTTGCTACCGTTGTTCACTCGTTGCCGTCTTGCTGCCATTCTTACCGCCGTTGTGCCGCCGTCCGTTGCCAACGTCGCTTCTTCTTTTTGTGGTTAACACCACCACTGTAATCGCCACGTTATAAGGCAAGTACCTTGTACACTCTTTTTGTTCTCGTACAAGCATTTTTCTTGGACTCGTGGCAAGTAGTCTAGTTATCATCATGTTTTATTGCCAAGTTCCATTCTAGTCACTCGTTCCATGCTATATCAACTCAAGAGTGAACCGTTAACACATTTCGAATCGTGTTATTGGATATCGAATATTCAACCTTACTATCTCTAAAATTTCTTGACCTTGCACTAAGAATTCAACCATGTTCCCAATACTGGATTGAAGATTTTCTATGTGGAAATCGTAGCCCATCGAGTTCCGAATCCAAAACATCGTACGGTTTCTCAATCGGATGTATAGATTGTGAGATATCGCGATTTTAGTACCATCATATCGTGAATTTCTGAACCTGCACGGGATCACTAACCTGTCTCTTGTACTGAAAATTTTACCATGTACCCAACACTGGATCGAAAAACTTTCTACATGAAAATCGTAGCCCTTCGAGTCTAAATATCCGAATCATCCTACAGTTTCTCAATCCGATATATAGATTGTGAGATATCGCAATTTTAGTATTGTGACTCCGAATTTTCAGAATGCGCGCGAAACGTCGAAACCAGCGAAGAATGAATTTGTACGTATAGCTACTGTCTCTATAATGTATCATGTGAATATGCGTTGGAACCGGAAGAGAGTCTACTTTCTATAATCTCTGACGGAATTGGATTTTCTTTTCTGTAACAACGGAAAAGTGAATTTGAATGCAGATATGTCAAGTTGTCTAAAAATTCATCTTTACGTTTTTGCATATAAACCCATTACTTTTCATATTTAATGAACTGAGTGTATTATTGTTCTTGTAATAATAACTTGCATAGATATAATAGGTTGATAGCATATATTTTATACCACTTGATAATTCTATAATAACTATTCTCGATACATGTACTCGTTTTACGTCTCATGTCCATAATTACTGTACTTGATATTTTTCCTGACTAAACTATTTCATTACACCGTTCCACTAGTCGTACCAATTGCATATTCATAATTAATTATAAAAGAATAACAAGCCGGGGTTATAAGGGTAGACTTAATTATGGATAATATAGGAAAGTATACTCGAAAGGGGGCCCGTGTTTCCCGAAATAGTGATTCTTGATTCTCGATTCTTGATTACACAATTCTTGATTACATAATTCTCGATTACATGATTCATGATTACATGTCTTGATACTATCATGGAAGACCCGAGTACATAATCCTATAGAATTCATTACTTAAGTCTAAACGTCACATAATTGATATGCACCGAACTTGTGGTATGGGACACAGAATTGCGTGCATTTGATAAGTTAATAAAACAGATAAACTTGAGATCTTCACTAAGCATAATTCTTGATTACATGACTCTTCGTTACATGACTCTTGATTCTTGATTACATGATTCTTGATTACATGACTCTCGATCCTTGATTACATGATTATCGATTAACTGAGCCTAGGTTATCAATTGCTTATATCTTGAAGTCTAGAATACACTAGTTACAGTTATTACTTACATGATCATATTGTCCCAGTTCCTTGCTTACTTCCATATTGTATTTGTACTTCTACTTCTTATTTCTTCCATGTTATATCTTGTTATATTACCCTTTTTTCTGCTTGTTGCTACTTGCTGCCCGAAACTTGCTCTAACGGGAACTTTTCTATTTTTCTTTGAGTTAATAATTATACAGGTACTGATGGATCCGACGAGCAGACTCTTTAGACAATCGTTGCTGCTTCCTTACTACTTCTTGTTGTTTTCTCTTTCAGTCGCTATTTTATCTAGTTGTTATAGCGAACTGCTTATCATATTATTTTAATTCTGGCACCTTGTACTCCCGAGCATCTTGACCCGATGTTGATGTATTATCCAAATGATGGTTATTCTATTTTCAGCTCATGTGATTATTATATTTGCCTGCGTGAATGTGTTATAAATATCTTGTTGAGCTTATAATTATACAGCTTATGGATGATGTATATCATTCGCTGGGCCTCAGTTACGTGCCTGTATTTCCGTATAGTGGGAAGCGGGGCGTGACAACTTCCGACCATAAAGTGCCTTATACGGAGCTGTCTTGAGACTTGCCTGGTAGCTGTTGTTGTATGAGAACTCAACCAAGTGTAGGTGATCCTCCCAAGAACCTCCAAACTGAAGAACACAAGACCTCAACATGTCCTCCAATGTCTGGATCGTTCTCTCGGATTGCCCATCTGTCTGTGGATGAAAAGCAGTGCTGTAGCTCAACTTAGTACCCAAGCTCCTCTGAAGACTCTCCCAAAACTGAGATCTGAATCTCGTATCTCTATCCTATACGATACTGACAGGAACCCCATGCAGCCTCACAACTTCCTGTATGTATTTCTCTGCCAGGCTGTCGGTGGACTGACCCACTCGGAAAGGGATGAAACGAGCACTCTTCGTCAAACTGTCCACTATTACCCAAATAGCGTTGTGACCTTTAGGACTCCCTGGCAGTGCCGTCACAAAATACATAGTGATGTTCTTCCATGTAGCGACCCGAATTTTCAATATAATATCTCAGAAATACGTGGCACAATTCCAGAATCAACTTCAATGTAATCATAAACATAGCAACCAAATACAGGGAAATTTTAAACTTTTAATTACATCAATTATTTACAAAGCACAACGGAAAATAAAACACCTTGAATTACATTTTCTTTCCTTTACAACACATTGTTTTACAATTTACATAAGCTCCATTATCATTCTACCACATGCATCCAAATCCCAAGCTAAAGGCACCTACCTGTAAAACATGAGGCTAAACCCTAACCCTCAAAACTACAGCGGTCAGCCATAACGGTGTGAGTGACATAAAATAAATGCAATATAAATAAAACATAAGGCATAGAGTCATAAACAACATGTATCAACAGCAAGAATAAATGAAATAAGAAATAACAATAAATAAAACATGAAAACATCAAGTGAAACTAAACTAAGTGTCAAGTGTAGAAAAATAGGAAACAACATGCATGAAACCAAGTCAAGAAAACACCAATGCTATATGCTGACTCTCTAATGCATACTTGTCGGGTTCTATGCATCCCACTTTACATAGGTCCGGTGCAAGCCCTTATCGTTCTCCACTTGATAGGGTTTAATCCCCCGCTATGCAACTAATCCTACTGCGATTACTACTACGAGACTTAGACATTCTGCAAGTATTGGTTCTCGCCCTTGGAATACTGGAGGCCAATCCCACTCCACAGATCATTCTGTGGCCCTTACGTCCATCGTCCCGAAAATGGAGATTGCCTCACTCCGCAGGTCATCCTAGAACCCTCATTGCACAAACATTCCATAAGCGTCACTCTCGTCCTCGGAATACTGGAGATCAATCCCATTCCGCAGATCACTCTGTGGCCCATACATCCATCGTCCCGAAATACTGGGGAATATCTCACTCCTTGGATCATCTTGGAGTCCATAACTCACGTTTGCACTCATTTCATTATATCACCATCTAGTTCCTGTCCTTATATTATTAAGTTAATTAAGTAATTTTGAATCTCTTAGAGTTAGTGTACCCTACCGGACTTAACTCAACTGATCAACAACAAAGCCACAACTGGCTAAACAACAAAATCTCAACTGCCGGTATCTAGGGTCCCACACACCCTCTAGAGACTCACAACTCAACCATCAACACAAAATAAATCTTTCATTTTAGTCACTTCATATCAGTGTTAACTTACTCACAGAAATTCATTCATATATATATATATATAGGAGATCCTCTTTAATGAAATGGAGTGTGCACAATGTGTATATAAATCCCTTTACTAAAATGCAGTTTGTGCGTATATATATGAGATATAGAAAACCCTTTTACTGATTGAAGCATGTGTATATATATAAGATATAGAAAGATCCCTCTTTACTGATATGAAGTATATATGTATATAAATGATATAGAAAGAAAATCTCTTTCACTGTGATGAAGCCTGTGTGTATATAATGGTTTAGAAATAAATTCCTTTTACTGAAATGGAGCATACAGAGGGTATATACAAGATATAGAAAAACCTTTTACTGACATGAAGTGTATGTATATATATCTGATATAGAAAGAAATCCTTAACATTGATATGAAGTATATGTATATATATCTGATGTAGAAAGAAATCCTTTTACTAAAGTAAACATACACAGGATGTAGAATAAAACTCTTTTTGAAATGGAGCATATGTGTATATATATATATATATATGATATATATATATAGATGAACCTTTTACTGAAGTCAAGTATATGGTTATGATATTAAAGAAAACCTCCCATATCTTTATCATGAAATTCTTTCCCTCAAAACTCAATATACAATTCATTACACCCTCACAGCCCTGATACAACATCAAATTTGATACCAAAAAGCTATGATTCAAATAATGACTAGATAAGAAGTATATGCAGAATATAGAAAATGCCCTGTAGTCGGAATGAAGTAAATGCGGGTTATATAAAAGATGAACCATATGCAGGATATAGAAGATGAACTTTATTGAATTGAAGCATATGCAGGTATAGAAGATGGACTTTATCTGAAATGAGGCATATGCATGATACATAGAAGATATGGAAAATTTCCTTTCACTGATATGCAGCATATGCATGATGTAGAAGATGCCCTTAATGCATACACAAAGTGACTACCAAACACAATACTTACAACTACTACTTAAACAAGATACTGGATGTGTATGCAGAGGTGAAATCTTGATTATGTATGCACATACATAGGAAATGTAGCAGAAGCATCAATTTGCAGCTAAGGAGACCTGACACTCACACCAAACTTAAACCATTTATTAGTTAATTAAAGGTATAGAACTGATTTTTCTTGATGGTAAATAAGGTATATTATGACCTTCGAAAGCATCAGTATACATACTCTAATGTGACTAAATATATATATATTTACCCCTACAGGTATGAGTAGCAGCCTGCACATGAAAAAGATGAAGAATTCTTCTTCGAAACCTGATTTCCTCTCAAGGTTTCATTATGTGTGATTGTCAATTTCATACACAAATAGTTCCATCATCTCAGTCCTCATTTTTGCCGAAATTCATCAAAACATGCACAACACAGACCCGAATACAATAACTCTTCTTTCACTTCAAAACTTGTTTCTTTTAGTTCAATAACTTGTAATATACATACCCCAATCATCTACATCAGTTTATCCACGATTATAAGCAATTATAATGACTAATCAACAAGTTTTATGCATCAACATTGTGTATATATTCATATCAACAGTAACAGATCCAATCCTTGTTCAAATTGTGCATCATCCAACATATATACTTGTTATAACCAAACAAATCAGTAAGGATATAAATGAAATCAACCTACTCATAATTTCTATTAGGTTCTTTAATAATCACAAGTCATCAAATTAGGGTTTTGGTCATCACTAGTATAATTTCAAGAAAAGATTCAACTTTTAATTCATCTACTCATCGAAATTCATTATATCTTCACATCATCATCTAACATGCTTACTAATAGATAGATCAACACATACAACATGCTTTGAATAATAAGAGAACAAACGTAAGTCACTCACCTCAATGAAGAAATCAATCGAATTAATAAAGAATGAGAAAAAGCCCTTCTTTTGCAAAATCCAAGATCATCGCTTCGAAACTCCAAGAAATTAATAGTAAAAATATATTTTATTTTTTTGCAGAGGAGAGGGATGGCTATAGTGGCCATAATATAGGCTGAAATCTGGAGTTTTTAGGGTTTTACAAGTTTATGAAAATATCCCTTAACAAATTATTACTTTACATATATAAACCTTTCTTTAATAAAGTAGTTAAATAAGTTAAATAAATAAAAATAAACTTTTACTACTTAGTTATCCAACCATCAAGCATAGCCCAGTAATTAAAATTCGGATTTGTACTCAAAGTGGTAATTTTGCACAAAAGTCCATCTTTTTGTGATATTTGCAAATATGTCATAAAATATTCGTAAAAAACCCAGAAAATTCAGAAATAATACCTAATAATATATATTAGATTTTCCAATTAAAATTTCTCACTTTTACTTTCTAAGAAAACATTTGCACAAGATCCACGTAAATTCCATATTTGCAAAAACACCATATTGGTTTAAATCTTTACCTAATCAACTCCAAATAAAACTTAAATAGATTTTATTTTCAACGATGACCATGGCAAGCCCAAAAATCAGTAAAAACGAATTTTCATTATTTGTTTGAGATCCAAACGGCTTTTTACATAGAAGTCATTTCTTTACTCAGAAAAATCCCAAAATTTAGGATATACTTAATTATAAATAGGGAAGTCTATCCATAAATCTAAAAATGGAGATTTTCACTATAAAAAAGTATTTGCACATGTTTTGTACTTGTAAAATTGAGAAATTCACAAATTGGTCAAATAAATTCAAATAAATCGAAAATTTAAATATCATTAAAAAATGAGGAAAATTAATCATTAACCATAAAATTTTAAGAATTCAAAATTTCCTAACTCTGCACTTGTGTTGCACGTGCAAAATTGCAATTTCAAGAAAATAGTCAAAATAGTCAACTTTACCAATATAATATTATCTAATAATGCAAAATAAATCATTTTATTTTGTGGGGTGTTACATCCCATTTCCATTTTGGGATCGAAAGAGGTTGAAGAAGTGCAGCGGTCCTCTGATGCTCTGCCCTCACTTGTTGACAGATCAAACACTGAGAAACAAATCTCGCTACGGCTCTCTTCATACCATGCCACCAAAAATGTTGCTTCAGATCCTTGTACATCTTCGTGCTTCTAGGATGAATAGAGTAGGCTGAGCGATGAGCTTCTGCAAGAAGCTTCTGCCATACTTCACCCCTAGGTACACATAACCTAGCTCCAAAACGAAGCGACCCATCAGATAGAATGACCAAGTCGGTTCTCAATCCAGCTTCCACTTCATTCCGGAATTCCTGCAACTGCTGGTCACCAGCCTAAGCCTCCTTGATATGCTCTATCAGTGAAGACTGCAACTGCAACACCATACACTGATGTGCTGAACCAGGAAGAATCTCATCCAGTTCCAACCTCCTCATATCCTCCAACACTTCCTTCTACTGGGTGAGGAACATAGCAGCAGGCTTCCTACTTAAGGTATCGGGCACAAGGTTCATTTTACCAGGGTGATACTGCAAGTTGATGGCATAGTCCGCCATCCACTCCAGCCATCCCCTTTGCCTCATATTCAATTCTCTCTGAGTGAACACATACATGAGACTCTTGTGGTCAGTGAAAATCTTAACTCTATCACCAAGTAGATAGTGCCTCCATAACTTCAAGGCAAAGACTACAGTTGCAAGCTCAAGAACATGCGTGTGATAGTTCTTCTCATGAGGCCTCAACTGCCTAGATGCATAAGCGACAACCCTTCCTCGCTGCATGAACATTGCTCCCAAGCCTCTGCCCGAAGCATTACAATGAATCACAAAACCTCTAGAACTTTTGGGAATGGTCAGCACTGGAGCTGACATCAACCAACCCTTCAACTCCACAAAAGCTTCCTCACAAGCCCCATCCCAAACAAACTTCTACTCCTTCTCGTCAAATTGGTTAGGGGTCCAGCAATCTTCGAGAAGTCTTTGACAAACTTTCGATAATACCCCGCCAATCCGAGGAAACTCCGCACTTCAGATGCTGACTTCGGTACTGGCCAATCCTTTATAGTAGAAATCTTTGACGGATCAACACACAAACCATCACCGAAGATAATATGGCCCAGAAATGCAACCCGATCGAGCCAGAATTCATACTTACTAAGCTTCCCATAGAGTTGATTCTCCCTCAAAGTCTGCATGACAACCCTTAAATGCTCAACATGATCCTTTCTGCTCCGAGAATACACCAAAAAATCATCGATGAATACTACCACAAACTTATCCAAGAACGGAGAGAACACCTGGTTCATCAAACTCATGAATACGGCTGGTGCATTGGTAACTCCAAATGGCATTACTAAGAACTCGTAATGTCCATATCTCATGCGGAACGCCTTTATCTAAATATCTTTATCCTTCACTTTCACTTGATGATAGCCAGAACAGAGATCCAACTTCGAAAAAACTGAAGCACCTCCCAGCTGATCTAACAGATCATCGATCATCGGCAGAGGGTACCGGTTCTTCACAGTAACATTGTGCAGCTCACGATAGTCAATGCAGAGCCTGCGACTACCATCCTTCTTATTGACGAGCAACACTAGGGCACCCCAAGGAGAAACACTTGGCCTGTTAAAACCCTTATCCAACAACTTCTGAACTTGCAACTCAAGTTCAGCCAACTCAACTGGTGCCATCCGATAAGGACTTTTCCAGATTGGTGTCGTTCTTGGTTGAATTTTGAAACCAAATACCACATCTCGGTCTGGTGGCAGTCCAGGAAACTCTTCTGGAAAAACATCGAGGAAATCCCAAACAACAACGGGTGCAACTGCACCATCAGTGCACAACGACTCAAGTGCACGAGCCTCCTGGTTCACCAAGCTCTTGACATGCTCAGATGGTGTCTCACCCGCATGAAACACAAACTCCTAACAATCTGGGAGCCTGAATATTACCTTCTTCACCCGGCAATCAATCACACCAGAGGTAAATCCCAGCCAATCCATCCCAATGATAACATCAAAGCCAGAGTTAGGGATCACAATCAAATCAGCCGTGAACTCCACGCCCCAATCAACAAAGGGCTCTGCTTGCACACCTTAGAACAGATGATGATGCCTCCACTCGTGGTAATATTCCAAGCAATAAGAAAAACACCGCAAGCCAAACGATGTCAAACCACAAAGTAGGAAGAAAAAAAGGAGTGGGTAGCACCAGAATCAACAAGAACATGGGCAGGAAGAGAGAACACTAAGATGACACCTAAAAGATGATCAAAGAATGTGAATGAGATGCAAGCAAGATATATGCATGAATAATTGTGTAAAAGGAAAAGGAATAACATGTAGGAATTAAAAAAATGGATGATTCTAGAATCAAAAGAATATGGGTACAAAAGTGATGATATGACACCTAATAAGGAATCAATGAATGGAAGGGACAAAAGAAAATAAGAAATGAAGGAACTGAATATGAAGGGACCAAAAAGGATCAAAACAATTAGTACCCAGATTATGTTGGTTATTACATGTTCATGTGATCAACGTGGTGCGCATATTATTGAGTTAACCTGACTAGAGCCAAACTTGACTAACATATCAGCCAAACATGACTAACACTTTGGCCAAACCTGAGCTCTGATACCACTCAAAATCTGTCACGAACCACTTCGCAAGATACAGGAATACGAGCACGTAACAAAGGCCCATCGAATGATAAGAATACAATCCATAGCTGTAACAGATTAACTCAATAATATACAAGAGAATACAACCATGCAAGAAAAGAATAACCACATAAACAAAGAATAAACTCCAAAATAATTATGAAATAAATTCACCAATATAATATCCAATATCTGGGAAAAAGTAAACTTCAGGACACACATGCCCGAAATACAAAGTATGATAAAAGCAATAAAATAAACAAAAAATATGAGAAAACTATAATAGTCTAATAGTCCAGCTTCGATCTTCAAAAAGTTTGCTCACCAAGTCCTTCCAGTATCGCTCATTCGGTACCTATAAATTCGTGATATAAAAATAGAGAAAATAATGTCCTTAGAGCAAGTGACGGACATCAAGTAGCGAAAGCAAAGAAGCAAGAAAAATATGGTATGTCAAAAATAATAGGCTAGAACATAGTCAGATCAAAGATAATAATGAAGCTGATAATAGAATCAAAGTCTAGAATTCATGAAGCAATAAACAGTAATTGTAATCAATGATGCAAGATCAATAAAAGTAATCATGACCAGGAATACAAGTTTCAATCCTAGGTTCATTAGTATTTTATTATCCTATCTAATGCACGTAATACTACATCCCATTCAACAAGTTCGGTGCATGCAAATAGTGAACGTTTAGACTATGATGGTGAACTCAACAGATCGTGTACTCAGCACGATGACGATAATTTAATCAAGCGGGATTTCCACGATCAACACTCCACCTTCCATGACAACAAGAACAAGTGGCCCTACAAAGTACAGTCTCCGACTGTTCACTACCAAGTCGACCTTTATTTACCCCGGCTTGCTAATATTTTATTATACTTAAATGTGAACATACAATAGGTAAAGAAGATTTGAAATGATGTCAATGAGATGGCAAGGTTATGCAATGCATGATACAACTATTTCTCTTCCCTAGATGCAAAATCAATTATGGATATATAAGCGAAACACAAAGCACACATTCTGGACAGCAAGACGTTGTTGTACAAAAACAGAAATTTTCGTTGCTACAGGAAAACAAATCAAGTTTCGTCAAATATTCTGAAAAGTAGAATCTCTGCTGGTTCCAGCAAATATACACACGACATATGATAAATAAAGAAACTAGGTCTATAAGTTCATTCTTTACTGATTATATGTACATGCAGCATAACAGAGTCAAAATACTCGTATATAAAAGTAAACTGTAAAATCCTTTATATAGCTTATAAAAATTATATTTTGATTCCTAACAATGTTTAATCTCAGATTTTATTTTTCAAATTTGATTTACTGTTTTAATTAATTAAGCAGGGTGATGCCTATATACACTGCATTATGGAATTCAGACGTCACTGAACGAAAATATGGATATCTTGAAATCGATAGGTCGGATTGCAAAACCATCAGATGATCTGGATTCCAGACACACAGGGCTATAATTCTTTTTAATGAGTTCTAATTGATATTATCTACAACTATGTCAAAAATCCTGTTCTTTACTAAACTTATGTTCTAACAGCAAGCAGCCTAGAGTCAAGTTTCCATATTTATAAAAGGTCTGAAAAATTATCAAATAATATTACAAAAATAATAAGGTGATTCACAGTCATGTCTAGTAACAAAATATAAAATTTCAAGTTCAAATTATGTTGTTAGCATTTTATTTTAATAGGAAATCAAGTCGATGTATTTCTCGACATAAATCTAGAAATTGAAATACAATAGTACTAAAAATGTAATAACTTTCAATTCGTAAATCGGAATCTAGTTCTGTAAAAGTTCTGAAAAATTGATTCAAAAAGCCACAGATGACGTTTAGAAAGTTTTATTAAATTACGACAGCAACTAGGTAGAAAACTCAAATCAACACAGAGCAAACAGTAGGCCAGCAAGCAGGTTACTATTAAAAGACAACAAAACAACCAAGCATGCATATGATTTCGAAGCAAAAATTATAGAAACTCATAATCAATCTCTAGGGTGGAATTCTACTATTGATGAGACAATTATTATCAACATAGCTTGATCATCACATTTAAACGAAAACCATTCAATCATCAATGTCAATATACAAGTTCTAATCTAAGTATTTATGTCATGTATGCAAGTGATGCTATATATAACAGGCTTGGGTTTGAATCAAGGGAAATGGCACGAAAAGATGAATACTACTTGGTTTCTCCGATGAATCCGTAATAGTCTCTTTGACGGTATCAAAACAGATAAAATATGATAATAGAAATAGGAGCTACTTGCGGAGATCAAAGAATTCTTGAACAAGAAAAAAAAAAGACTAGTTCAAGAGAGACTTGCCTTTTAGGCGGTTAATCCAAACACGAAGGAATAACGGGATAAGGATCTTGACAGCAACGAAACTGGTGCAAAACACGTAGTAAAGCAGCACAGCAAAAGGCACGTGCAAATACGTACATACAACAACACAAAAAGAGGGAGCAGCAGCAGCAAGTGCGGTGGCAGCAACTGGCAGCGAGGGTGTTGGGCCGGGGTTCGACGGCGCTCGGGGAAGGATGTCGATGAGGAACAGGGTAGTCGATAGATGGAGCTTCGGTCGACGGAAACAGGGGTTCAAGGGTGGAGATGAAGGTTCTGGCAGTTGGAGAGTGGTTGCGATGGTGGCAGGAGGTTGGCGACGATGGGTGATGGTGCTCCAGTTGACGGTCGGAGCGGAAGAGGAGGAAGAAGGTGTTTCGGTTGGTGGGGATGGATGAGGATGCTGACAACGACGGGGGTTCTTGACGGAGGGACAAAGATGGGTGGTTGGTGGGTGTTGAGGTGGTTGGGGTGACGGAGGACGACGAGGATGGGGAGTTGAGCGGCCATGCGGCGGAGGCGGAAGGTTGATGATGGGGTGCGGGATGGGTTTTTGAAAAAACAGAGGTAGGGGATGAGAGCGGTGGGAAAGATTATATTAATAAGAAATTAGGGTTTAATGGGTATTTATAGGGTATTAGGATGTTGGATTTGGGTTGCGGGTTAACGGGTAATGGGTATGGGTTTAGGATCCAAAAAGAGAAAAATAGATAATAAAAATGGAGATATGATATAATGGATCAAAATAAACCCAAAACACAAAAGAATAAAATTAGCAATGCACCAAAAAAATTGCAGGGTTCAAGCCAAATGAATACAGATGATCAAAAGAGAACAAATGAGTCGAAGGAATAGCAAAATTTATTCTAAAAATAAATCCGGATACAAAAAATTTGAAGGAAGAAATTACAAATAAAGATAAACAGAAATAGGGGTTACATCGGGATACTAGAGGTCAAACTCTATCCACGGATCATCGTGGAGACTCTTTCACTCTCGTCTGGGAATTCTTAGAGAATACCTCACTCCGCAGGTCATCCTGTAGCCCTCCTTGCACAAATATCCCATGAGCGTCGCTCTCATCTTGGAATACTAGAGATCAATCCCGCTCCACAGATCATCTCGGGGCCTCTTTCATCCCTCGTCCCGAAATGTTAGGAAATATCTCTCTCCGCGGATCATATGGAGCCCTCATACTCACGCTTACTATTGTTTCAACATATCTCCAACTAGTTCATGTCCTTATGTATAAATAAGGGTAACCAAAGCTACCTAGAGCTAGCTCCACCCTACTGGAATTAATTCACAAAACTAGGAAGACTAGCCCACCTTGGCTAATTCCCACGATTAAATAATTCACTGCCGGTAATCTAGGGTCCTACTCAGCCTCTAGTGCTCACGAACTCAAATATCCCAACAACCACTTTCTAGGGTTCTCACAACAACCCTAAATTTTCAAATAAGGACCACCACTTGGTTCAGTTATCAAATAAAATATTTCTTTTTTTCTTTTATGGAAATATCACTTTTCCACAATCTCACAATTATAAATCAACACCTCAATTAAGATCATCTCATACCAATTATAAAATATTCATTTATCCACAAAATCTTCACAACATCTTACTTCACATTTAATGGACCATCACTTCCATAAAAGACTCTTTCATTGACAGAAACAAATCAAACTAACTATACTTCTTTAATTCAAATTTATAATATTTCTTTCCCATATTTGAAACCACAATCAAACCTCTGGGATTTTCATCAATTCAAAAATGAAATAACCCTCTTTTAAATTCTGTGATTCATCCTTCAAAATCTGAAATTTTATGGTTCCAAAATCTGAAATTTTTGTCTCTTAAAAATAACCCTATTTAAAAATATGAAGATTTCATCGTTCAAACTGAACATTTAACTCTTCAAAACTGAGAGTTGTACTCATTAAATTATCACACAATTTGCAACTCAAACTTTCATAAAAATCTCAAATTGGCTAAATTTGAAAAAAAAAAAAAACCTTGTACTATCTCCTTATGCAGAAAACCTCCCTGAACTTTTTTTAATGCAGAAAACACTCACGTTTGGTTGCAAAAAACCCCCTATGAAGTATATTTTCAAAAAAACCACATCTAACTTTTCTGTCTATATTAGATAACCTCATTTATTTTTGCAAGTTGGTTCAGAAAACATCATGCATCTTTCTCATTATTGTCAAAAAAAGCTCACTCAACTTTAGAAGAAAGCTCACGTCGTCGGAGTGGGTTTTTTGCAACTATACTTGAGTGTGTGGTTTTCTGCTAAAAAAAAGTTCAGTGAGGTTTTCTGCATAAAGGGGATAGTTCAATGGGTTCTTTCAAATTTACCCTCTGAAGTTTGTTTCACAAAATCTGAAACTTTAACTTGCAAAAAAAAATCTGAATTTGTATACTCTCAATATGAAAATAAACCACTATACACTGAACATATAGATTTTAAAATTTGAGTTTACACCTCATCTATAAACATAGATCGTTTCACATAGTTTGTAGTCCAAATATACAAAATTTCTGAAATTTGTCTTCACAAATTGATCTTTAATCAATCAAAATTCATACAACCATTAGACTTGCATATATATATATATATATATATATATAGAGAGAGAGAGAGAGAGAGAGAGAGAGGGGGGGGGGAATGCTCCATTGAAAACGGGTTTGAAAACGGGTCTGTTTTCATAGACCCGTGAAAACAGACTTGCTTTGGTTGTATGAACCTAGGCCGTTGTTTGAAACAACGGCCTAGGTTATAAAAAATTGAATGAACCTAGGCCGTTATTCGGCCTAGGCTATAAAATTTTATAGCATAGTTTGTTTGAAACAACAAAATTTTATAACCTAGGCCGTTGTTCCCGCTGTTGGGAACAACGACCTAGGTTCTAAAAGGCCGTTGTTCCAAACAACGGCTTAGGTTCATTCAATTTTTTATAACCTTGGTTGATTCAAATTTTTAGACCGAATGAGGCGAAGAGTTATTTGGGACGAAATTTCCAAATTACCCCTCCGCCACTTAAGTGAGATGGGTGATGGGCGGGCTTGATCGGATCTGTTGGTCACGATCAAGAGCGATCCAACGGCCAGAATTGCTGTTTTCACGGGTCAGTAAAAACAGGCCCTTCCTTTTTCATTGGAGTATATCTCTCTCTCTCTCTCTCTCTCTATATATATATATATATATATATATATATATATATATATATATATATATATATATATATATATACGCACACTAGGGTTACTTCAAACCCTAATATATATATATACGCACACTAGGGTTACTTCAAACCCTAATATATCGCCAAAACCTCACACAACTACAACCCGAGTCACATATAGAAGGCCGAGCCCTGCACTGTGCAGACTCGAATCAGCACAGTGCTGGCCACATTGTTTTGACCCCAAAACCCGAGCCCCCTTCACTGTTTTAACCTAACCCTTTGGTTTAACACCTCTAAACCCTAGTTCGCATATTCATGGATATTTCAATGAACAATATATACGTTAGTGCATGCATAAAATTTCTAACATTTTGTTTATAAAATTCCATCAACAGAAAAATAAATAATTAATAAAGATTTCATCTTTTAGTATATATATATAAGTGAGATGGGTGAAGGGCGGGCTCGATCTGATCTGTTGGTCACGATCAAGAGCGATCCAACAGCCAGAATTGCTGTTTTCATGGGTCTGTAAAAACAGACCCTTTTTCAATGGAGCATCTCTCTCTCTCTCTCTCTCTCTCTCTCTCTCTCTCTCTCTCTCTCTCTCTCTTTCTATATATATATATATATATATATATATATATATATATATATATATATATATATATATATATATATATATATATATATATATATATACGCACACTAGGGTTACTTCAAACCCTAATATATCGCCAAAACCTCACATAACTCCAACCCGAGTCACATACAGAAGGCCGAGCCCTGCAATGTGCAGACCCGAATCAGCACAGTGCAGGCCACATTGTTTTGACCACAAAACCCGAGCCCCCCTTCATTGTTTTAACCTAACCCTATGGTTTAACACCTCTAAACCCTAGTTCGCATGATATTTCAATGAACAATATATACATGAGTTCATGCATAAAATTTCTAACATTTTGTTTATAAAATTCCATCAACAGAAAAATGAATAATTAATAAAGATTTCATCTTTTAGTTTCTCAATCATGGGTTTAAGGATCATACAACAAGATCTAAACTTCTACAAAGATATAAGAGTTTATTTAATAAATTTTAATAGATCGAAATTAGATTTTCCATGCCGTAATATTATCCATCACTTAAGAACAATTAAGTAAGGTCATCATACTTTCAAGAATTACTTTTTATCACATATTTCCAACTAATATTTATCTAACAACCATCTCTACATTTATCTTATGGTAAAATAATAATTACATGTTATAAACCATCATAGTCTACAAATAAATTCTTAGCATGATACTACATCATCCAAGAACAAAAACAACATACAAGAGAGTTAGAGAGATGCCCACCTCTTGAAGAATTTGAATACAAAAGCCAAAAAGTCATTCTCCTTCCTAAGAAATTGATCTCTCTCCAAACTCCGAAAATCACCACAAGCCAACCCCAAAAGATGGAGGCCATAACCCTATCCTCCTTTAAATAAGGCCGGGATTAAGATTTAGGGTTACATGGGTTTTTTTCAATTAAAAACCCTAGAATCTCCCATTTTACATATTTTAATATTTGACAAATCAATTAGTTATGCTCCAAATATAACTCAATCAATTTGGCCACAAGATTTTATCCCCTAATCCCTCAATATTGGCTGGCCTCCAAATCAGAAATTTGGAATTTAAATTCAAATTTTGGGCTCTTTTCATGGCCTAAAACGATTTCTTTTATAAGAATTCATTTTGTCAAAATAATTTCAAAAGTAGCTTTTTTCATTAAAAAAAATAAGAAAATAAAAATGTTGTAATTAAATGAGAAGAAATAATTTTTGACAAGAAAATTTAAGAATTCAAATTTTGCAATATTAGAACGTGTTTTGCACATGCAGAGCAGTAGTTGCATAAAATAGTCAAAATAGTCAAATACATCAATTTAAAATTATTTAATAATTTAAAATAATTCATTTTATTTTTCGGGGTGTTACACTTTTAATGTTGGCTTGCCTAGTCATTCATCCACAGGGAATGTGCATAGGTAAAATTCCTAATTTACACTCATATATGAGGCTGATTACATCTATCTAATTTGGTGTTTATCATGTAGGAAGGGGTCCAGATTAGGATTTATAAGAGAAAGAAATTTGCAGTCATCAAGTAGGGGTGGACAGAGTGGGGAAGCTGGTGGAAGAAGGAGAGGCAGAGGAAGAGATACAGGGTTAAATTAAAAAGGCATAGAAAGAGGTACTTGCTGCACTATAAAAATCTAACAATATGAAACAATCTATATAATAAATCATAAGGCAATTTGAAAAAAGTTAGGAAGTGGCACTTCTTCAATTGAAACAAAATCAATGGCTCAGATTTACCCTCCCAAAAGGCATTTTCCTACCAAACTAAATCCCCCCCCCCCCCCCCACCCAAACCAAAAAAAAATATCTTACTATCTCTCTCTCTCATCTCTTCACTTTTTTCAGGTCACACACCCACACACACACACACATATTTTTACTTTTTAGAAAAAGAGAAGCTTAATGATCATACATTTTTCAACAGTTGGATGGTTAGTAGTAAATGTAACCCCTGTTCCCGTAAATACGTATTTTCTATGTATTTTTCGTATTTTGATTTTTGTAAATTATTTTTTTCGCTTTCAAATTCTTTTTGTTAAAATGTATTGTTGGATATTTTGTTAAAGTCTATTTTTAATCAATAATTTTATTTGTAACTACCTTCCAATGATTTTTATAATGTAATAAAAATATTATTATTATTATTATTATGACTTTGATTATTAAGGATATTATTATTATTATTGTTATTAAACTTATTGTTTATAAATTTTTTGGAAGCTCATAGATCGTAATCTATATTGTATTTTTATTAGAGTATAGATTTTATGTATACCATTTTATTTAATTAAATAAAATGTAATATTATTTTACTCCTTATTATATTTTGGTTCGATTCAAATACAGTCTTGATCATTACATGAGGTCTTACATTCTATTGTATTTAGTAGTATTTGAGTATTAATTTGATGCATACAAATTGATTAATTGTATTACTGTATTATTGTTGATCTATATATTCATTTATTTTTCTAAAACTCTAAACCCATTTTCTTATTAGATTTTAAAACCCAAAACCCTATAATTTCTCCCTATCGGATTTTTTACCCGCATCCAATAGTCCATAACCCGTTTTCCTCTTTAACCCTAATTTACCCCTTTATATACCCACTGTTAAAACCCTATTGACCTAACCTAATTAACCCTAGCTGCTATTCATCATCCCCTACCTCTGACATCTCCTCAACCTCCCTTCTCCACTTCGTCGCCTGTGCCCCTTGTACTCCGTCGCTCCTCCGCCCTGCCTCCCGTCTCCGAGTCCCTGCAAACCACCGTAGAACCACCTCGTCATCCTCACCCTACTCCGTGTGCATCTCGTTGACACCCACCACCCAAGCAGAGCCCTATCTCCCACCACCTCAGCCCTCATCCCGTCTGCCTCCCTCACCGCAGTCGCAACCACCCGTCGCTGCCCGTCTTCGACCACCAGTCGCACCACCACCATCATCTCTCATGTTTCCCCCTCCAAAAACAGAGTGCCCCGACCGTCGACAGCACCACCTCCGATCACCTCCCACTGTGCCCTTGTGCACCACCGCAGCTCCGATGACCCCCGCAGTAGCCACCCTCTCTGCCGTCGGCCTCCTCCAGTGCAGCATCTCCTCCATCCATCCACTTGAATCTGAGCCGTTCGATCGACCCGATCTTGATCATCATCTTGATCATCGCTCCCGATCTCGGCCGTCGATCATCTTGATCTTGATCGTCATCAAGATCCGCGTGTTGTGTTCGTTGCTCGGGATCCATTCTCGTTATTCTTTCTCGTCGGATTCGTCATCTTCACCCTAAGGCAAGTAACTTGTATACTACTTGGTTGTATATACAAGTACAAAATACCGCATGTAGTCTCGCTCTCGTATTGTGTTTGTTCTCACGAAGATCTCTTGTTAAATCTTGACTCCATTTGTTTGATCCATTCGTAGTCTTGATCCATCATCATAGTTGTCACACACACTACATGAAAATAAACTAGATCTAGATAAACTCTTGATGCATGTATATATATTCTTCGTGACCTATGATATGTTGTGTATTTGTTGCATGCTCGGTGTATTAGATGTGTTATCTCGTTGTAGACTTGTTATTACTCGTGCCATGTTGATTTGAATATTTAATATATCATGTCTTACATTATATTCTAATTTGAATCTATTATAGATAAGTTGTTTGATAAAATACATGAAAGAATTTCGTTTTCTGTTGCCCTGTTTTGATTCAACGTTTTAGACCCTATTAAGGTCAATAAATTAAATTATTTTTTTAATATGATTCGTAGCCATCAATGTCTATTTTTCAAAAACTTTCGACGGATCTCAGTTTCGATTTTTGATGTGTGAGTTATCATTGTTTTACTGCAGTTGTGTTGAAATTTCCAAATTATGTTTTATGAGATCGCTATATGTTATATTATTTTAAAACTGATGTTAAAAGTAAGATCTGGAATTAAAAATTTTTTGAGTTTGACTAGACATGACTAGGATCAACCCCTAATTTTTGTAGATTTGTTTAATGACTTTCATAACTTATTTCATGCTGTGAAACTAATCAATATCATTCCAAACTGCATGTTGTTCAGTGAAGAACTCTATTTTCAACCTGATTCCAGTTGCTATTGATTAAAACTTTATGAATATGAAATATAGCCTGATATGTCTATTTTACGACCCTTTTGATTTATTTGAAATTCGAGTTGTATTATGTGATTTATCACAGTTTTGGTACTTCTGTGTCCAGAATTTCAGATTCATAAACTTGATGTATTATCCTGTTTCCCAAATTTATTTGACTATGCTATCTGTAATGGAATTTTACGAAATTTTATTTGATGATACTAGATATACTAAGGAACCTTCCAGATTTTTTCTAGATTTAATTAGTGTGTTTTCATGCTATTTTCATGCTTATAAATGAAACTTTGCAATTTCTGGCTGATCATGAATTCTGTATAAAGTGTTGTTTTGAACCTTGTTGCTGTAGTTGTTGTATGACTTGTGTATATGCGATGGATTTGACTGGAAGTCTAGTTTCTAGATTTTCTGACGGATCTAGGTTTGCATTCTTGTGGCAACGGGAATCTTGATTTTGGTGCAGTGCTGTCTTGCTGTCCAGAATTGAAGGTCTCATTGTCGTAGTCTATTATGAGTTGTTTTGTCACCCATTCATGTCTTCTATCCAACTTGAACTTGTTCCTTATTTCTTGCCATGCTTTCTTGCCCTTATTTGTGCACTTTCATACTTTCTTTAATAATAATTACAAGAAATCAAGTCGGGGTTAAAGGGAAAGATCTAGTAGTGAAAAATACAAAAATGTGTACTTGGAAGGGGGCTTGTGTTTCCCACTTGCTTACCCAACTACATGCTTTCCTACAAGATAGGTGTACTCAGAGGAGATCCACAGATCCTACTTGATACTTGATACTTGACACATGATTACTTGATACATGATACTTGATACTGGATACTTGACACGTGATTACTTGTTACTTGTTTCTTGCTTGCATGCTTCTTGATACTCGATACTTGATACTTGTCACTTGCACCTTGTTACCTCATCATGTTACTTGATTCTAATTCTTGATTAGGAGTTAAATAATCTACCTTGCTGTCACATCCATTCCATGTTTACTTCAGTACTTGCTTCTTGTTGCCACTCTGTATATTCCTTATCTATTTCGTACTTGTTGCTGCACTACATGCGGCCCGTAACTTGCATTGACGGGCAATTTGTTAAACTTGCAGACTTTGATAACCAGCTGTCCGAGGGAGTAAGTGACCAAGTGTTTTAGGCTGGCTAGAGTTTCTTGCTTGAGTTATTTCCTGTTTTGAATAAATTATATTTTGCTACTTGAATTCTTGTATTTGGGCATTTTGTCCCAGAACAAGTGACTTGTTTGTTTCCAGATCTGATTATCTGAGGAATTTGTATTCGTTTCAAGTAATTCTGTTAGTTATGTTAATTTGTCTCATGCATGCGTGGTTGATTATTCCTTGATTATTTCTTGTTTATTCCTGTGAAATGTTGAAAATATTCTTACAGCTTATGAATGGTGAAAGCCATTCGCTAGACTTTGTCGCGTATCCGTATTCCGTATTCCTTTTTGGGAAGCAGGGCGTAACAGTAACACTAGCACGTTGGATAGCAAGAGCCTAACTTCTTTATGTGCTTTACATGCATTTTCTTTAATTGTTGTTATCAATTTTGTGTCAAGTGCACATTTAAGTCCACTTGCTTATCCCTATGAACCTTTCATAACAATGGCAAGTTATTCACTTTCTATCTATGACTGTTTCGGATTTATCTGGATTCATTTCTTGCACATACAATTCAATTGTATAACAAGATTAAATGCTCTCTTTACAGACCGAGCTGGAGAGGGACATGGTCTCCACAATTTGTCAAAAATATAAACTATTCATATAACCACGAAATGCTCATGTACTTACATTCACTATCACTAATTTTTGTGCTACTCTTTGCCATTTGAATGTTCTCTTAAGCATCCTCCTACTTGGATTCAATAAAAATATTTAAGTAAAAAATTGCATCATAATGATAACAACACCGTCCTCCTATATTAAAGTGAAGCTTAGTTACCCGTGAACAGATAGCAAATCCTTTGGTTTATCTCCCTAATAGGGGATGAAGTCTTAGCCTAAGAAACTTGTTAAGTATGCGCTAAAAGGGGAGAATTCAGACCTGACTTTTGTTAAGGAATTTTTTCTTCAAATTTTTTTATACCTCCTTGATATATAGAGCAAGTTCTTCATCAGAACTAAACAAGAACATTTGTCTGGCTTCTCACTGCTTTTTGCAATGGATAACATCACTATATATAGCCATGTAAGTTTCCTTTTTTTGTATGACATCTAAAACTATTTTCATATTAAATCAATTAATTATTTCTTTTATATTCCTGACATTATAATGCTTACTTTCATACCTTACAAGTCGACAGTGACTTGGAAAAACTAGTAAGTTCAGCTTTACATTGTCTTTTTATCAAATTAATGGTTCACTTTTCAAAATGTTATTTTTTCATTACAGGTCCAATTACTTCAACGACAAAATGTAGGAGTTACCATTCGAGATGAACGAGTGCTTAATCTGATATCCCTTCGCAAGGTAAGCTTAACCCCTTATGTGTATTAGATGATCATTATTACTATTTCTTTTTTAATTCCTACATCTTTTAAACCAACCATTGTAGAGAAAGGAAACAATGAGTTGTTCTAGAAAAGGAAAGGGAAAGGAAAATGAAATGTGTAGTACGGTATATGCTTATCTCGCTTCTTTCTTTTATTTTTTTCTTTTCTTTTTATCCTCACACTGTAGGAAAGCTTTTGCAAGAGTTTCCGGAAGATGCCTGGGCAGCCACTGAGTAAAATCGACTGACATATCATAAGCTTAATCATGGAAAACATCGAGCTGAACTTTACCAAGGTCTTACCAACATCGCTGCAGATGGGTTAGGGCTTGATCAAGTTGGATAACGAATCATTTTGCCATCTTCATTCACTAGTAGTCCAAGACATATGTTTGAAATCTTTCAAGATTCAATGGCTATTACGCGCCATTACCAACACCCAGATATTTTCCTTATCATGACTACAAATCCAAAATGGCCATAAATAATTGTAGCTCTGTTGCCACATCAGAAAGCCACTGATAGAAATGATTTAGTTTATCGTGTTTTTGAGATGAAGACAAAAGCTATGATGAAGGGGGTTAGAGAAAGAAAAAGTATTCAGTCAAATTTTTGTGCATGTCTTTACCATTGAGTTTTAGAAACGTGGGCTACCTCATATGCATATTCTTTTCTTTCTTGCAAATTCGGACAAAGTTCAAACATGCCAACAGGTAGATGAAGTAGTTTGTGTAGAAACCAAAAAATGATCCCCTACTCTTTGAAACTATCAAGAATTTTATGGTGCATGGCCTGTGTGGTGAACGAAATCTTCAATCATCATGCATGGAAAATGGAAAATATCGAAAGAGATATCCTAGAGAGATCTCTGAGGCAATCAAGATGGCTATCCAATCTACCATCGGCGTGATACTAAACAATTTTATATCATGAGGGGGCAGCAAGTTGATAATAGAGATATTGTACCTATAATGCTTACCTTTCTAAATTGTTTGATTGTCATATTAATGTTGAATTTTGTGCAGGGGTGAGATGCATTAAATATATCCACAAATATATTTTCAAAGGAAATGACCACGCAACAATGGTGTTGGGAGGAGTAGATGAGATCAAGCAATATATTTTTGTATCTATAACTGTATTCTCTGTTTTAATTATATTTGTTTTTAGTTCTATATAGATGTGTTGGCTGCAGCCTTAATGGCTCTATCCGTATGAATAAAAAAAAGATTTCAGAGATACCTATGTGACTGTTTTACGACATTTTGGTTGTTTTTTTATAACTTTTCGTGGAGTCACTAGCCCGGTGGTATTGCATATAATGTTGATACCTATATGATTTGTTCGTCAAACAGGATTGCATATATTTTACTATTTACAGGGCTTTTCATATGCTGCATCGTTCACGAAGACGTGTTGTAGGCACGTGTCCTACGGGCAAACCTAGTAACCTTAATATGAAACAATAGTCTTACAATAAGCTTAGTGCATTACAATAACCTTACATTATAATAATCACTACATCTAATTCCACTTTACTTGAACACATTACAATAATCATACTACTTATTATAATCTCTCAATTCTGCACTCTTAAATGGAAAAAAAATCACGGCAAACATTGTTTCGCACCCTAGAAGATACAGTCACACTCTAGTACATGGAGATATGGAGGAGTTGTGGGTGTCACATTGTATTTAAAGAACTTTACAACTTCTTGACATGCCCTCCTTCTAGTCATGATATATAGTGCATTGCATGACTATGAGGGGCGAATGTCAAGAAGTTGAAAAGTAGTAAAAATACAGTGTGACACCCACTACTTCTCCAACCCCCCATGCCTCGGAGTGTTCTCTGCCTGCTCATGTTGATGTGCATAAATGGTGGTAGTGCATGGGATATATGCAGGGGGAAACTTCTAGTTCTGCATTTAGGAACATATAGAATCAACACTCCTTCCTACCCAGTGAGGGCAAACCCAGATTGCACATCTCTGCCGACATGGACATGCTTTTATCTCCCTCCTTAAACCCATATAATAACTCATGATCATATATGATTCACATAATTTTCAATACCTCCCATTCCATTTCTTAGTGTGCCAACTACTGACACCATTGCTTGCTGGTCTTCATATGCACTAACTATCTTTCTATAATATGAACACTCTTTCTTCTTCATCTTCTTCTTCTTCTTGATCATGTTGAACTGCATGTGCCATGATATCAAGGAGGTTGGGGTACATATAGCCTTTGATGAAGGGGTGTGCATTGATCAAGCTATAGTTCTCAAGTCAGTTACAACTCTAAAAAAATCAGATGAATTTGATACAACTGTCCAAAAAAATTAGAAGGCATTGACACATATTCTAAACAAAACAAGTCTCCATTGACACAAGTCCCAAGATTACTGATACAACAACAAAAACAAAAACAACAACTAAAAAATCTTTTCCCCAACTAGTTGGCGTCGGCTACATGAATCTTGATTTTACATTCTGCTTAGTTTAGCACAATATCTTCTGTAAGGCCACAAGCTATCATATATATTTTCACTGTTTCCACCCAAGTAAGTTTAGGTTTTCCCCTACCCCTAGCTCTACCCTCAATACTTATCATATCACTCTTTCTAACATGGGCATTACTAGGTCTATGTGTGACATGTTCAAACCCCCTGAAGTGATTTTCTCTTTACTTATCCTGGATAGGAGCTTCCTTTAACATGTCTCGTATATGCTCGTTTCTAATTCTATCGTTTCTGGTTTTACCACACATTCATCTTAGCATCCTCATCTCTGCTACACTCATTTTTTGGATATGTTTCTTTGTTACCCAACACTCTGCTCCATACATCATTGATGGTCTAACAGTCGACCTATAAAATTTTTCCTTCAACTTCAAAGGTATACGTTTGTCACACAAAACACTACTGGCACTTTTCCACTTAAGCCACCCTGCTTGGTACCAATGTATAACATCTTCATAAATCTCCCCATCTTTTTGTATAATCGAGCATAAATATCGGAAACGTTCTCTCTTAGGTATCTCTTGACCATCAAGTTTCACTACTTCCTCAGTTGTGTTACGAATATCAGTAAAATTACACTCCATATACTCTGTTTTAGTTCTACTTATTCTAAAGCCTCTAACTTCCAAAGTTTCTCTCCACAATTCTAATCAAGATAACTGATACAAATCTAAAAAAAATAAAAATAAAAATAAATAAAAATAAAAAAATTTGACCATTGATACAAGTGTCCAAAGATATCCTAGATACAATTATCAAAGCAAATAGTGTACACTAATACAGGTCTCAAAGTACAAATATACAATGGTCTTTGATATGATTCTTAAAACAATATGTTTTATGTATACATGCACTAGTGTTTGTATTTCTAAACCAGAACTACCATAATGTGTGTATGTTCAAGATGACATGGAAGTAATTTATGATATTATGTCCAACAATTGCAGTGAGATGGAGGGGTAGGACTGTACCTCTCACGGGTAGGACTGTACCTCTCAGGGGTGGAAGAGTCATGGGTAGAGCTGTATGGATGTCATAGAGGAGCATGGTTGTAATAACTGGTTGTATTAGGTAAAAACTTATGATGTAGTCTGGATAATTTTCTATGTGTTGGATTGAAACTTATGATGGATTTTCTGTATCAGTTCAGAACAATGTATCATTTTGTGTAACGATGTTAACTTATCTAAATGCTTGACATATACATAATAAGTTTATGTATTATATTGAAATGACAGCTTAGTTTGGAATTATGTATCAATTATTATTTATATATCAGTACTAAATCTTAAGTATCGATTTCTTCCTCACAATTTCAAGTCTATTTGTGGAATGTGTATCAATGTTAACTTATGTATATGTTTGGGATATACAGATCAAGATCATGTATCAGTTTGGATTAACATCATTCAAGTGTGTGTGTTTGGAAACAATTTTGATGGGATGAATTCTACATACTAGGATACATTCTGGAATAAGTTTTTATTGATATACATTGTTATTGAATGAATTCGGCATATGGAGATCCATTTTTTTGGGATGCTCATGCTTTGAACTTTAGTTCTTCGTATATACATATATTGTTCATTGGTAATTTATACACAGAAAAATCACATTGAGAATTGAGAATACAGATAATGCACTTCATGTACAAATACTGATAGTGCACATTGAAAACATGATCAAGCTGACGTGCTAAAGCTTCATTCATTCATTCAAATTACATTTTCATTGCCTTCTATACATGATTTGCACCACACTAACAATAAGAATATAGACAACAAAAAGAACAAAACAAGTATGAAGCACCGATGTGATGCCACTAATCATCTTCTCCAAATGAACAATCTTTGAGGTTAAATTCACCTCGATCAATTTTATCTCGTTTAACACCTCTTTGCAACCATAGTTTGCTGATTTCACTGCTTTCAACACCTCCTTCTGTTCAGACAAAATTCCTTTCAACTCCATCACCACCATCACTTTCTCATCGCTATCATACTCCATTGATTTTGATATCTACTTCAAAAACTTGCATAGGTTCATCTTTATCTTTGTAATTCGGGTGAAAGTAGAAAAACCTACATTGATTCTTACCTCTCATGCACTTAACGATCTTGGCTCTCCCAAGCAGCTCGCAATCGCACATCAATGTCATCTGCATTGATGATCCCCAATTTGCACTTGTGGCAAACATGGTTCGGTGGAGATGGAGATGGGAGATGAGATGTGGCGAGTTATGTAAGGGATTCACTGAGAAAAGAGTAGCATGGAGGAATTTGATGACATGATAGTTCGGGTTAGAGAGAGGGAAAATACAAAGTGGAAAAGGTCAGGGGTTTAGGAAGAAGCTAAGGGTATTGTACATTTCACATGCTTCTTAACAGATTGAAACCTGTTAAGAGCTATATTCAGGAATATTCCACTGACTTAGCATAATTATTAACATCATGTTATTTGGTCCAATTATAAAAACTTTGGGTGCTATTTGGGTATTATGAAAACTTTGGGTGCTATTGGAAATTCAAGGTAAACTTTGGATGTTATTTCATCCTTAACCCTATGTAAAAAAACATATTTGCTTTTTACTAATTTATTTACAAATATAAGAAGAAGAAAGTCTCATAAAAATTGGGAAATTTTAATTTTAGACCCTTATTTAACTTATATTAGCTCTGGCCCTTGACATTCAATGATGCAGGAACATGATTCTTTACTTAGTTTGACTAGGCTTTAAATTATTTCCGATTTTAATTGATAATTTGTACGGCATGTCTTTGCGCACAAGTTTGTAAGCACTATGTAAAGGATAGTTAGTTATTTTTTGAATGGAACATGATATTGAATTTATATTGAAACCATTGAAGTATTTTTAGGATGTGTTTGGTACGCAAATTAGGGAGGAGAATACTTCCATTCAAAGCTCTATTTAAAGGGTTAGTTATTTTTTAAACAAGAAATTTGCACGTGCGATGTACGTCCTTTATTTCTTAAGCTCCTACTTTAATTTATTATTATTTTAATGTAAAGCCTACAACGTAGTCTGGCCTCGAACCTGAGACCTCGCTTTACCCACTACAACCCAGTGATTACTCTTTACAAGTTACCCTTAGTGGCACCAACTTTTATTTTATATGAATGACATTTTCGTAAATAATTATGTCATAAATAAATTTGAACTTTGACTGTATTATGGTCGATATTGCTGATCTCTGGTGTGGAAGCAACAGATGATGAGTTCTTATTTTTTGTGGCAATCTCACATCTCAGCCATCGATCTAATCCAGATAAGAGGCTAGTATTTGAGTGAAATTTGTAGATCTAGTGGTGGTTGTGTTTGATGTCGGTCGCCAAAAACCTGCAAAAAGCCTGAAACACCGAGAGTTTTCTCGGCGACAGACCCTCCAACGATCAAGTCCATAACTAGGAATATTGAACTGAGTATAGTAGTCGAAAGATTGATTACCCGGTAAAAGAGGAGGAGGGGCTTGAATTTATAGAACTATGGAGTATCAGATGGGAAAAGATTTCCCAACTGTCTAAACAAATCCCATGGATTAAGGGTGTGATTGGATAAATAATCCCCTGATTTTATGATATTTAATCACTAACCGTAAGTGGTTGGTCAACATTTCCCTGGTGGGCTGATCCATGGTAGTGGGCCCATGGACGGGCCGTGAGTAGGTCTTGGGCCTGTAATTGCTGTAAGATTACTGCTTTGACCTAAGGAGCCTCAAGATTCATTCAAGAATCGTGCGGTTGAGATTAGCCACAATTTTCACCCCCAACATAAGCCCCCCACTCTCGGAGGTTAGCTTCTAGTAACCTTCGAGGAGTAGATAACTCACGAGAAAATAGCATCGGCATGAAGGACTGTTTACCACAGTGATATTGAATCCATTTGCCCAAGGGGTTGAGAGGTTCGACTGCTGAGGGCTAAGGCTCGAGGCATGAGGTGCAAAGAAATTCGTGAGTGACTCGGAGTACCATGTCGAGGGGCGAGTCGTGAAGAAATTTGCGAGTGTGGAGTACCATGTGAGGGACGAGGTGTGAGGCACGAGGTGCAAAGCGCGAAGAAATTCCCAGGTTGCTCGAAGTACCATGCCGAGGTGCAAGGCGCGAGGGGCAAGGGGCAAGGGGCGAGGAGCGAGGTGCGAGGCTCGATGCGGGAGGATATTCACAAGTGGCTTGGGATACCATGTCGAGGGTCGAGGTATGAGGCGCGAACTAATTTGCAAAGAAATTTGTGAGTGGTTCAGAGTAGCATGCCAAGGGGTGAGGCACGAGGCGCGGACCAATTTGCAAAGAAATTCACGTGTGGTTCAGAGTACCATGCTGATAGGCAAGGCACGAGGTGCCGAAAAAGATGCAAAAAAATTTGCAAGTGGCTCGGAGTATCGTGCCGAGGGGCGAAGCACGAGGCATGAGGCACAAGCCAAGTTGGGAAAAACTTGCGAGTGGCTCGGAGTACCTTTCAAGGAGCGTGGCACAAGGCGCGAGCCAAGTTGCAAAGAAATTGACGAGTGTCTTGGAGTACCATGTCGAGGGGCGAGACACGATGTGCAAGCCAAGTTGCAGAGACAGTCACGAGTGGCTCAGAGTACCATGCATAGGGGCGAGGCACGAGGTGCGAGCCAAGGCACGGAGAAATTTGCGAGTGGCTCAGAGTACCATGCTGAGCGGTGAGGCACAAGGGGCGAGCCAAGTTACGGAGAAACTCACGACTGGCTCAGAGTACCATGCCGAGGGGAGATGCACGAGATGCGAGCCAAGATGCGGAGAAATTTAAGAGTGGCTCCAAATACCATTCTGATGGGCGAGGCATGAGGTGCGAGCCAAGTTGTGGAGAAATTTGTGAGTGGCTCGAGTACCATACCGAGGGGTAAGGCATGAGGCGCGAACCAATTTGTGGATAAATTTGCGAGTGGCTCGGAGAACCATGCTAAGGGGTAAGGCATGAGGTGCGAACCAATTTGCGAAGAAATTCACAAGTGGTCCGAAGTACCATGTCGAAGGCCGCGAACCAATTTGCAGAGATATTCGTCAGTGGTTCGGAGTATCATGCCGAGGAGCAAAGCAAGAGGCGCGAGCTAATTTGCAAATAAATTTGCGAGTGGTTCGGAGTACCATGCTGGGGACGAGACAAAAAAACGCGAGCCAATTTGTAAAGAAATTCGCGAGTGACTCCGAGTACCATGCCGAGGAGCGAGGCACGATGCGCGAACCAACTTGCGAAGAAATTCAGGCACAAAGAGTTATGTGAGTGACGTTAGATCCGGTACACACGTGACTGTGCTGTTATCAAGGAGGCATTACACAATTTTGTAGTTATCAAGGAGACATCATGTTACCAGGTTATTAGAGAAGTCGCGCCCCCCTCTATAATTTCTCTTCCCCCTTTCACTTTCTAAGATTACTTTCTCTTTCTTCAGTCAGAGCTTCTCTCTCTCTAGAATGAATCTCTCTTAGACTGGTAACCCAGTAAAGTGTTTTTATTATGTCTAGGGATCAATCGAATGATTCAGCCTCATCCTCTAACCGAGGCAGGTCTTGTTCTTAGTCGTCCTTGTTGGTGAACAAGTACGAGAGTTTGAGCCTCATTCGTGTTCCTTCTGATGAGGGATTGGAAGAAGGAAAAGTGGAGGTGTAACACCCCGAATTCCAAATAAGAATGAATTCGAGATTCCACAGGATCTTTACTTCACTTCGTACAATTTTACAAGGAATTTAAAACTTTTTCAACAACAATACATCAGAGTTACAGTACACTTTGTTTACACGGCGGAAAATAAAAGATTACAACATTGAAATAAAATACAACTTGTATAACTTTAACATTTTTTGCATCACAACATCTTTATTCCTTCATGAATAGTCCATTATCTACATGTCAATCTGTGGGCACATTAGTTACTTATAACTGACGAAATGTTATACTCGGCTATCCTCTCTATGCCGGAAATAGTATAACGATCTCAATACTTTAATAAAAATACAACAGTTGAATGAATAATAATGTGTTAAATATGTCTACGCTAAACATGTAAGTGTATGTCATGCCTTAATGCCTAATGCACACAATTCTATACTAGGATGACACTAATGCACACTTGTTCGGATTCTATGCATCCCATACTATATAGGTCCGAGGGCAAGCGCCTACGTACTCCACATAAAGGGTTCGATCCCTCGCCATGAAACTACCCGGTAAAACAAGATTTAGATTATTTCACGGATACAGATCTCAGCCTCCCTGGCTATAATAACAGATTTCAGCTTCCCTGGCTATTATATCGTGAGAATAACCCCGCAAATGCCCTTCTAGCTCCAGTATACACATATACATTGGAGTATGGTAAACATCCGCCGACTACCCTAAGTCCCGGATAAAATACAGTCCATCTCCTACGGAGCAACCACAGTCCACCAACTGGGTCTATAGCCACGGAGATCCACCACCGACTATATAGAAGCACCCATTTACGTTTGCCCAAGTCTATCATCTTCACTTATGTGCCTAATTATTTTATTTCAAGACATGAATAGATTTCCAAGCCTAGAATTAGTCTTATCTCTTACCGTTCTTAATCAACATCCACCGAGATAGATCCATAACCATATCTCAAATTTATATCTCAACTCTTTTATTTCAACATTTGCCGGTAACAAGATTTTACTAACTCAAAACTCAACCATTCATGCATAAGAATTATGGGTACACATACCCTTTAATAATCATGTCTTAAACCTAGATAATTTCATCATTTTAATTCATTTCACAACTTAAGCAATGTCTCATTTTAGCACTATTCATGATTCTTTAATAATAAAAAGTCTTTTTCATGAACAAACTTCATTCAACATCAATCTCTTTAATAACTTAAGTGCAAATAACCAATTCACATTTCAACATATACCAAATACTCTTAATTTGCATAAGTGAATAATCACATCGAGATAAATTCATTCACATGAATAATTTATTCTCATTCTGCCAATAAATCTCATTTGTAGTTTAAAATTAATGGAATAACTCTAAAAATCAAATGCAATCTATTCAAGAGGCATTAAATTTTACATAGCATATATCTTCTAAAATAGGGTCATACTCTTCTTAATAATAGAACATAAACCTTTACTTACTTTCTATTTCAAACTTTCCCTTTTAAAGTCTCAATTATACATGAAAAATCTTGACACTAATTTTAGTAAGTTATAAATCAGTTTATAGAAATAATAGTATTTCTCCCAATTTTAATTTACTAAAAAACTCATTAATTTAACTCAAGCATTTAAAAAAAGTAAGAACCCACACTGGATTTCGAACCCGTGAGGCAACACCCACAGTAGCCATCGACAGCCACTAGCCCAAGTGGGCTCAATGTCTTAGTTCGGCTTCGTTTTTCTTATACATAGACTCTCGGTTATGGGTTTTGTTTAAAAAAAAATTAAAAGTTTCGGCTTGTCAGGCTTCGAATTCGAGCCAAACAGCAAACCAGCGCACGACCAGACCGCTAGACCAAACTGCGCCCACGACTCAAGTGCAACCCGAGGGGTTTTATTCTAATTTCGTGCTATTCTTTTATTTTTATAAATCTTAGTTTTCTTCTTTTAGTCAAATCTTTCATTAGTCTATAAATGATTATTTTAACCTGAAATTCATTACTAACAGGAACTTATGGATTATAAAACTCCATATTTTCTAATAGATTCAGATTTTTAAAAAAAACACTTCTTTTCTTTTGTTACAAGAATGTAATTCTTTATTTTAATCAACTAGAAAATTTGTATTACTTTACAACAAGTAAAAATAAGTTATGTATACCCATTTTACTTTACAAAAATTCTTCTTTAAACATAGGGGAAATCTCTTCAATTATTTTCACAATTACTTGTTAACATACAAATGACAATTTCTCACTTTTTATTTTAAATTTCCAAACTACATGACAATACTTTGTTCCTTAATCAATATTAGTATTTCTACAACTTATCAAACATAAAAAGAAACATGAATTTTTCTTCTAATTAAAATATCAAAATTCTATTATTTATCAAGCATGCAAGTCCCTACAATTAAGAAGGCATAAAATCAATTACTAACATTATGTTGATTTGTTCACTAACTTAGCATTTTCATGACAACCAATGCATAAATCTACTCTACTTCATCATATCAACAACATATACTCATTTATTTTTACTAGTACACATAGTTCTAAAATAAAAGCATGAGAACACCCACTAGCATGATATAGATAGCATCTTTTATTACTACCAATGTATAGATTGTTTCTACTAAAATATAATATTCATCTATGATGTTTATCATGCATGTTCTACAACTAGAAAGTAAAGAAACCACCCACCTTAGTGAAGCTTGAACAATTGAGAGAATGAATACCACTTCTAGCTCCAAGACTCCTAGTTCCTCTTCTCCTCCTAGCAAGAGACTCCAAGAAATAGGACTCTCTTCTCTCTTTCTTTTTCCTTTGCCTCTTTTCTTTCTTTCTTTTTCCTTATTTCTTGATTACTTTTTGGTGTGAGAAGAGAGTAGAATGGTGGCTATTTATAGATCTAGGTTAGGGACTATATTGCATAATTCTCGCCCTAATAATTTTTCATTTTAATTCTCACCTCTTCATTTTCTTAACTCTCAAAACTTCCAACTCTTCATGTACATAACTCCCTTAACTCCTAACTCTTCATCTCCCCACTCTCTAAAACACTAACTCTCATCTCCTCACATCCCCATTCAAAAACCGTCCACCCTCCTACACCATTAGCACAAATATTGTGCTGCATACCTACCGTGGGCCCCCTCCGGGTGTTGACCAAGACAAAGGACACATCCTGCCCTTTTGTAACCCGTGCCCCCCCCCCCCTTTGTAACCCGTGCCCCCCCCCCCCCCCCATCCGAATACACACTTACAATTCCTATTTTTACTACATTCACATACTAATCAACTTAATAACCATCAGATTAACATATTCCATATACAACACATTTGTATAACCTGAAACACTTTCATCACTTACCATCTTATATACATATATAATATATATACTTATATACCATATATTTATACTATTAAAATTTTTTTAATTATAATTTTATAATGCAAAAATAAATGTGCACACATTTTATGAAATTCATTTCAAAAAAGGATACACTCAAATACGCGCATCGAAACAAACACGTGCGTCGCACGTAGAGTATCAAAATGCAAAATCCAATTTTATCAACAGAAAAATGTTAAAGATAATAAAAATACAATATAAGAAAATATATTTATTAATTTTACGATGTAATTGCTACGTACGTAGAAAACACGTGCATTATACATGCAGAAAAATCGAAAAAAGCATTTTAATCAAAATAGGGGGAAATGAATTTCTGTTTATAAAAATAGATTTAAATACATAAAATAAATAATTTATACACATAGAAAATATTGTACGTAGCAGTGGAGACACGTGCATAAAAAACACGTAAAATGCACGTAAAAATATCGAGATTGAAATATCATATTTTAGTCGACTGAAATCAATACGGAAAATGCACAAATAGTTAGAAATCACAATACGTAATAAAATTCGTTACAAAATACACATGTGTAATACACGAGGGCAAAATTGTCATTTCTAATTTTGTGGGGTGTTACAGGAGGTGGAGGATAGCTCAAGCTTTGAGCAAGGAGTGGAGCGCGGTCACTCCGAGGAGGCGCTTGAGGAGGAGATCGGAGAAGAGGAGGGGGAGAGCTCCAAGGAAGCATTGGAGGAGGAGGTCGAAGAAGAGGTGGAGAGGAGTACTAAAGGCCAAGAAGTTGAGGCATCGTCCCCCGATAGCGCTATTGTTCCCCCTCCTCACGTCCATCGGGCTCCGATGAAGAAGAAGATAGTTTATCCCCTAGATGCGAAATACGAACCGATGGAGTATGAGCATGAAGAGGACGTGTTTTAAAGGACTTTTGGTGGGCCCATTCGTATGTATCGAATGATTTGGTTCACGCTGTTTGCTTTGGTGTACGAGCGTCGTCACCGGGCAAACCGAAGATACAGGCAGATATGATGCCAAACACTCTGGTGGCGACCGATCTTCCCACCATCCGGAACACATTCCACATTCCGCAACAATTCGAGCTCCAAATTCAAGGATTTGTCCAACCCATAACCTCTCAGAGTGGTTTTGTATGTTACCCTTGGACTAATTCATTTCAGGGTTACGTCTCCCCATACACCATTTCATCAAGGAAGTCCTGAATTGGGCAGATGTCAGTCCTATGCAGTACGGGCCTAATTCTTGGAAGCAGCTGACCACCTTCATCATGTTGTGCAAGAAAAATGATGTGCCCTTGAAGCTCAAGTACTTTCACATGTGCTTGGATTGAGCTCTTCTCAGTGATATCAGGGACAATGTTATCTCATCCATCGCCATAAGTATCACATGGTGCATAACCAACCGGATTCCATCAAGGATTGGAAGATGAAGTATTTCATTGTCTACAGTCCCAAACCTTGGGATATCCCTACTTGATGGTCATATGAAATCTCAAAGAGGAATGGCCCAAAGCCCTCGGAGTTCACTTCGGTGGAGGATGCATAGTTTAAGAGGTTGTTCCAGGGGGCAATAGTATAGACTGGGCGAGGGTGACTGAGATGAAGCTAGCTGCGTATGGCCTGAGTCCCTTTATGCCCCGTATGTTCTTAGTTTCTTTTAGTTGTAGTATTTTTCCTTATCCCTTGACGCCATTATGTTTCTTTGCAGCCATGGTCGACGACGATGCCATTGCTGCTTGTCGAGCCAAACTAAAGAAAAAGGATGTCGAGGGGTTGAAGGGGAAGAAGAGGGTGTCTTCCTCAATCGTCAACAAGTCGCCCGATGGTCGTTCACATAAGGTGAAAAAATCGAAGGTCCCAGTCATCCACGGCCAGGAGGAGTCTCTAAGGGCTCATCCGAGTGAGGGTGCACTCAAGGCCGCCGAACTGGCTGCGTCTCCGCTTCCCCTGTTCCATCCTGTGGTAAAAGCTATCCTTGGCAACAAGGCCGACAAGAATTCCAGGCTCGACTGGGCCGTGAAACTAGTCGACTCCATAATGGAGTCCTCGGTGGCCCTCGAGGTGGTGAATTACATAGCTCTACTGAGGGACAGGAGGGCTTTCGCCAAGGAGACATGTGGTTCAAGCTATCTCAAGTCTGCTCAAGCCTCCATTATGGTAGGAGCTAGGTCTTGATAAGTCGTTTTCTTTCGTTTTCACTTTCAGTATTTTTCTAAGTGCTTCACTTTTTTCCTGCAGACCATGCTCTAAGGGGCAGAGATGAAAAGGCAGTATGAGCATGAGCTCAAGTGCGCCATCTGGAGGGTGCAATGGGTTGAAAAGGAGTATAAGGAGGAGAAGCTCCGTGTTGAGCCCCTCGAGAAGAGGGAGAAGGCTCTGGAAGAAGAACTCACTCTCATGACCTTAGATCGGGAGCACCTGCGGATGGAGAAAGAAGCTTGGGAGGAGCGGAGGAAGTTGAAGGCAGATCTTGAGAGCACCATGGACAGGGTCATCATGGGTCAGGAACAGGGTTATGATCGAGCCCCCGAACATCGAACATGTTAGGGAGAGGATTTTGACCTCGATCTCGATGGCATTTCCTTCAAGCCAGAGGTCATAGCACCCCTCCGACTCCTGCAGAATTACCTTCTAGTGACAAAGAGGTTCCTTCATCGCATTCGAGTTTCATGAGGTTGGGATCGAGGTTCCTCAATCTTCTCCTTGGGAGGTGCCCCTCTAACTAAAGTAGAAGGCTATCTTAATTTCTCAATTTTTTAATGATTCTGAATGCGGACTGGCCACCGCCCCCCCTGTATTTTTCTGTCTGATGAGAACGCTTCGATTTTTGATATCTTTTATATTTGTACACCTTTTTGCATTTTTGTCCGAGCCTTAAGACCTAAATTGTTTTGTTGACCAGATCGTGAGGTACGAGCCTTAAGGGAGTGGGTATCAGGAAGAGGTCTAAATCTTCTGAGGCCAGTTGCATCAGGCGGAGGACACTATCATATGTCTTTGGAAGGAGCGACTAATTGGGAAGGGGCGTTCAGCTACCATATTCGACAGTTGCAAGAGGTGGCGCATGAGCTGTCTCACTTGAAGTCATCTGTTATCAATATCATCTTAGCTCTGGTTCGAACCGAGGGGGATACACTCTCTGGCTCGGTTGGGGAGCGGTCCTCGGATTTTGTCCTTAAGCGAATGCTGGAGAGGGACTTAGAAATATATCGGCTGAGGGTTAAGCTTGGGGAGGGGACCCAACGTCTACCTTTTGGAGTCTATTTTCAAGGCGAGATCCTTACCCAGGGATGTATTGAGGGCACCTAGGGACGCCCAAAGTGGAGTGGTCGAGTCTTCCAGTGTCGCTAGTGGTTAGGGCCAGGCATCCGTCCCTCAGGGACTGATGTCTCTACTAGGTCGGATGTTGCCAAGGGAGATTCTGGGGGTCAGGCCTTTGCACCTTGAACTTGTAATATCCCATATAATCTTGCGAATGTAACCTCGAAGTGTGCTTTTTTAAATCCTTGTAATAAAAGCATTTGCACATATTTTGGCAATTTAGCGAGTATGTGACAACTACCTGACACAATAAATGAAGGGGCGAGGTACGGGCCCATGTGTGACAAAATTCATTCTCCAACATGTGGCAAAATTCACGAGTGACTCGGTGTACCATGCCGAGGAACCAGCCATGAGCCAACCTGCAAGGAAATTCATGAATGACCCGGAGTACCTGTAACGCCACGAGCCCGGCTCAGCTGCGCACACACGCGAAAGAACGGACACAAAACTCTAGCCACGCCCACCACAGGCACCATCAAAAGGTGGGTTAACCCTTAGGTATCCTTTATCATATGGTTTCCTAATATATACTCACACCTTTTCCTATTCCCATCCGATATGGGATTTATTCCCCAAACCAACTCACGTTCACTTCTCCACCATGCATGCATACATCACTTTCATTCATTAATTCCATGCATAGCCCCATAGGAAATCACCTAGGCCCATCACTTCATCAAACCCTTTGATCAACCCATAGGATCATCTATAGGCCACTAATTAATACCTTCATCTCATATATTATTATTTATTTATTATATATATATTATTATATATATTTCTATATATAATATTATATATATATACCCGCTTAAGTACGGGGTGTTACACACACCCCTCCTTAAGAACTCAGCATCCACGCTGAGCCCGAGACTTGCAACTTGATCCAGAATTCCTTTCTAGCCGATGTGGAGAGGATTACCCTGATTCTGCTAGTTGTACAGTTCCCTATCCGGGCGACCTGTCCCAACCTAGCTCCCTCTCAGGCGTACATCTTGCACACACTCAGTGTCGAAAGTCGGCTCTGATACCATTTGTAATGCCCCGAGCCTGGCTCAGCTGCGCACGTGGCTACACGTGCGCACACGCAAAAGAACGGACACAAAACTCTAGCCACGCCCACCATAGGCACCATCAAAAGGTGGGTTAACCCTTAGGTATCCTTTATCATATGGTTTCCTAATATATACTCACACCTTTTCCTATTCCCATCCGATATGGGATTTATTCCCCAAACCAACTCACTTTCACTTCTCCACCATGCATGCATACATCACTTTCATTCATTAATTCCATGCATAGCCCCATAGGAAATCACCTAGGCCCATCACTTCATCAAACCCTTTGATCAACCCATAGGATCATCTATAGGCCACTAATTGATACCTTCATCTCATATATTATTATTTATTTATTATATATATATTATTATATATATTTCTATATATAATATTATATATATATACCCGCTTAAGTACAGGGGTGTTACAGTACCACGCTGAAGAAGCAATGGTGAGGCGTGAAGTTGGCAGAGCATCTCAACGCTCTGCACGTGATCGATCACCTTGCTACTCCCCCCAACTGAGCGGCTCTGAAGAAAGAGTCAGAGGAGGCTGTTTATGATCGCTGGCCGCATGCTTCCGTTCTTTTCTTTTATTTCATTTTCTGAAGCGTACTCCCTGTTTCTTGTAGTTGGCCATCAACAGGGCCAAACTAAGGCAGAGGCGTGAGGCGCTCCTTCAGTGGGTTTTATTGGCCTAGGCAGGTCAGAAGGAGATCAAGGGTCGGAACGACGATCTCCGACAGACGATGAGGGGCTGAAGGCAGATCTAGCGAAGGAGACGAAGGCTCGGGAAGAGCTAGAAAATGAAAATAAGGAGCTGGTTGAGGAAAAACTGGCATGGTAGGCGAAAGAAAGGCAGATGAAGGAGGAACATGACGATGCCCTCGATCGTATCATCCATGGTTAAGATGAAGGGCACAACCATGCCCTCAAGCATACGGGGCCAAGTACCCAGATCTCGATCTCCGGGCCTTTTCCTTCGAGATGTAGCTGGGCGCGCCAGCTCATCCAGCCAGAGAGGAGCATTTGGAGGGAGAGTGTTTGGCAACCCACGAGCCCGACAGCTCTGCAGCCCAAGCCGAAGAGGCTCTTCTTGACCCCACTGACGGACAGGGGCCTCCTTCCAAGCAGTAGGTTCTAGGCTTTTTATTTGTCTTCGCCTTACGCGGACTGGCCACCAGCTTCCCTTGTAATTGTTTCTTTGAGATGAATAAAATCCATTTGAAATGAACTATTTTGTTTTCGAATTTCCATGTCGGGTTTCCATAGCTTGTGAGTGACTCTGATTAACGTGTTGGGGGGTCTTTTACCCTTGGGGTGTGTGTGTGTGTGTGTGTTTTCCTTCTTTTTTGAGTCATTACGTTAGCTATCACGTGGGTTGGCTTACGTCACACTTTGTAAAAATTGACGCATCTTTCATCTTGGAAGTTGAAAACATTCTCTTGTCTTTGGATCTGAAACACCCCTCCATCTTGATCACTGAGTGGAGATGGACGAATGGGATCCTTACATGTGGATTTCGCAGTAATCAAGAAACATCTTCAAGGAGGCCTATAAATCTCCCCATTCCTCTAAGCTTTTTTGCACACAAATTGCATGGTTGTATTTTTCTAAATGATCGATCTCTTAACGAGTCTTTTAGAGAGTGCCTTATTATGGAAATCCGAGGGTCGAGACAGATGAGGATGGATGCCTCAGAGCTGGGTCGAGGGGGGGTTAGTGACTCATCCTGCGGTTCGAGAGTTTAATCTAGAGGGAATCAATGTCTCGACGTGGAACATGGGGAGTTTACCTTGGGTTCCAAGATATGAGGTGAGATGGGATGGGGACCTCATCGTGGAACTTGAGGACATTCACCCCGAGTTCCGGCGGCCTAGGCTCGATGGAACTAGTGCGCTTGGAGGGATCATGAAGATATTTAGCCCAGGTTGGATTTCTCATGCTTGGGAAGTTCTTTCGGCTTTCTTCTAGAATCAGCCAGTCTTCATATCGCCACTGATGCTCGCACATGACACTCCTACAATACGCTGTCAGTTAGGGGTAACTGGCACTTCACGATCCGAGAGGCTGTTTCTGCTTAGGAGCACTTAGGCGTAGCTTCTTGCTTGTTCGTTTTGTGTTTGATTTGCCAACTAGGGGACTGGTCACCGCTCATCTTGTATCTATCTTTTATTCAATAAAAGTTTTTTTTTTGTTTATGACCTTTTGTCCAAACATGTTTATCGAATGAATTGGCTGAGTCCCAAGGGACGAGCCTTTTCGAGAAAAACTCATGAGTGACTCAGAGTACCATCTGAAGGGCAAGCTCCGGTACTGAATGATTTTGCTAGGAAAACTCCCAAGTGACCTAGAGTACCACACTGAGGGGTAAGGTCCGGGACTAAGTAATTTAGCGAGGTAGACTCGCGAGTGACCCGGATTACCTGCAGTCCAGGACTAAGTAATTTAGCTTGGAAAACTCGTGAGTGACCGGGAGTACCTTGCCGAGAGGAGAGTTTTGGGACTAAATAATTTAGCGAGGAAGACTCGCGAGTGACTCAGATACCATGCCGAGGTGCACAATTTGGGACTAAATGACTTAGCGACGAAAACTCGTGCTTGTGAACATATCGCGTGCTGCTCGAAGTCCATGTCGAGAGGCGAACGACCTAAATTTGACTTTTGAAAATTTTTTAATTGAAATGAAATTTTATTCATTGGCTACCAATAGGTGAGCGCTTATTACATTCACTGGATTTTTAGGGCCTTATTACGAGCATAGACCGTTAGGGGCCTTCATGGAAATTCATTAGGTGTTCTGCATACAAAGTTCTCTTGATCACCCTGCCACCCGAGTCTTCAAGTCGGTAAGTCTCGGGGTGAACCACTTTAGAGTCCCTGTATGGGCCTTCCCAGTTAGGAGCAAGTTTCCCCTTCTTGCTTGGTTCAGAAATTTCAAGTCTTCTTAGTACCATGTCGCCCTCCTTGATGTTAGTCGGTTGAACCTTCTTATTATGGAACTGATGTACCCTCTGCTGCAGATATTTCTCCTAATGGCCAAGCTTTCTCGCACTTCATCAAGGCGATCCAAGTTGGCCCTTGAGGTCATCAGAATTCAAGTCCTCATTGAAGCTCATTATCTAAGGTAACGGTAGTCCGACCTCCAGGGGGAACATGAGGTTAAAAGGTGATTCACCCGTTGGAATTCTCTTGGTCGTCCACTAAGACCAAAGCATGCTAAGTAGCTCATCGACCCACAATCCCTTGGGGATTTGTCTAATAGCTTTTTGAGGCCTTCCATGATTTGGCAATTGGCGTTCTTGGGGGTCAAGCATCGGAGGTAGGGCCATTTATCGTCCTTCGTGTATGACTGCTTGAACAATATCCCTTCAATGAGCACAAATCTCTCAGCCCTGATTCAGATCTTCCGTGCTTCAAATTGTTCTAGTGGCAGTTCACCATTTTTTAGAAAATTTAGGATCGGTTCCATCTATGTCGCTGTCAGCATAGGCAATTCGATGCAAAGGATTTTAAGGTTCTCCCTGTTGATGTTAGGTCGGACGAGGACCTTTACTAGCACTTGGCGATCAAGACCCTCAAAGAATGAGGATGCCATCTTGGAAAATTCGTCGGCCTGACTATTCTATTCTTTAGGGATTCGGACAACTAAACCATCCTCAAAGTCTGCCAAGAGTAGCCTGACATAGGCCAGGTACTGAATCATACGGGGTTCACGGCCTCGTATTCCCTGCAAACCTAGTTGACAACAAGTTGAGAATCAATAAAGACCTTGACCCATTTGGGTTCAGCTTTGCGAGTTAGGAGGAGTCCAGTGATCAGTGCCTCGCACTCGGCCTTGTTGTTAGATGCCCGAAAGTTAAGGCGTAAGGAGTACTGGAGGGCAAAGATGTCTAGACCATTCAGTATCACACCTGCTCTGCTTCCTTCTTTGCAGGAGGAACCGTCCACATAGAGCTCCCATAATGGTTGTTCCTCCTAAAAATCGATCGACTCCGGGATAGGGCCTTCGGTGATAAACTCGGTGAGTGTCTGGTCCTTGATAGCGGTTCTCGATCAATAACTGATGTCATGCTGACAAGCTCGATGGATCATTTGATTAATCACCCAGAGTTCTTCGACTTGTTAAGAATCTGCTTTAGAGGCTGGTCCGTGAGGACTTGGATGGAATGGGCCTAGAAGGAGGGGTGAAGCTTCCATGCTGCCATAACCAAGGTGTAAACTATTTTCTCCATTTTTGCATAACGAAGCTCGGCGTCGTTGAGCACTTTGCTAACATAATATATGGTTTTTGCGCCCCATCATCTTCTCGGACTAGAACTACACTGAGGGCATGTTTGGATGCTGCCAAGTAGAGATAGAGGACTTCACCCAGCTTGGGTTTGCTGAGTATAGGGGGGTTGGCGAGATACTCCTTCAGCTGGACGAAGGCCTGCTGCTGGAGCTCTCCCTACTTAAAGTTCTTTTGCCCATCGGAGGGCCTTGAAGAAGGGGAGGGATTTCTCCCCAGATTTTGATACAAAACGCCTAATTGCGGCAAGAAGGGGAGGGGCCATGTCGAGGATAGTTTAAATCTTTTTGAGTTTGCCTCCATCCCTCATTACCTGACCATAAAGCCTATGAATTTTCTTGAGATCACGCCGAAGGCGCATTTAGACGTGTTAAGCTTCATGTTATTCATCCTCAAGACGTTGAAGGCTTCCTTAAGGTCCTTCACATGGTCTCCACCTTAGAGGCTCTTAACAAGCATGTCGTCAACGTACACCTCCATATTTTGGCAGATTTGTTCCTTGAATATCCTGTTCACCAACCTTTGATAGGTGGCTCCCTCGTTCTTTAGACCGAAGGGCATAACCCGATAGCAGTAGAGTCCATAATCTGTGACGAAAGACATTTTCAGGATATCTGGGGGAAACATCCGTATTTGGTTGTACCAGAAGAAGGCGTCCATGAAGCTTAGGAGCTCATGTCCTGATGTTGCATCGATCAGAGCATTGATACTTGGAAGAGGAAAGGGGTCTTTCGAACATGCCTTATTGAGGTCCGTGAAGTCGATACAAATCCTCCATTTGCCACTACATTCGCCAACCACTCCGGGTAGTTGACCTCCTGGATAAAATAGGCGGAGAAGAGCTTATTGACTTCTTCCTTCACTGTCTGTTGTCTCTTGGGCTCGAACTTTTGGCACCTCTGCTGCACCGGTTTAGAACCCAGATTAACAGTCAACTTGTGCAAGATCAGTTTCTCCGAGATGTCTGGCATGCCCAAGGGAGTCCAAGAAAATAGGTCCTGGTTCCGTCGAACGCAGCTGATGATCTCCTCATTGAGACCGGAAGACAGAGCCTTGCTCACTTGAAACCACTTGGTCTCGTTTGCTTCGGAGAAAGGGTATTCCTCCAGTTCATCGACTAACTCTGTAACCCCTGTTTTTCATTTTTGTTTTTGTGTATCTTTGGAGTGTATCTTTCGTTTTGGTGTATTTTCTCTCTTGTATTTTTTTCTGAACCGTATATTGAAATTGTTTTTGATATATATTCGTTTTATTTCATTTTGAGCTCTTTGTGTTTGATTGATGTTTCTTTTGTTTCATTCTTCAATATTTTGTTCTTTCTTTCATTTTGTTCTTGCCACTTTTATTTTTGTTCTTGGGTGTGTGTGGTGGTGATTGGGTGTCCTATTTTTTCCCAGTTCTATTGCTTGATTCCTAATAAGATTTACCAAAGCCAAATTAAATCCCCAATTCTATTTGATATCCTATACAAAATGTATCCTATTTTGAAGCCCAAATAAACAAATCCTATTACTACTCCTAATTACCCACAACCAAAATACCCATTAACCCAACTTGTGTTCTCAACCCTAATCCCCTTATATATACTCTCTAATCTCCCTCATCTAAACCCTAACCCTAATACTCATCCCTCTCCTATCCCGGCCTCCCCTCCTTGCTTGCGCCGCTTACTGCACCTGGCCCCCCTCCAGCCTGCCTCCAACCCGAGCAGCCAGCCCGGCCATCCCTAGGCCGAGCCGCCCTCCTTCCAGGCTGACCTTCACACCCAGCCTGTGTGCACACCCCGACAGCCGAACCCCACTTCTCCCCTACTCCCGATCGGCTAGACTCATCCCTTGGCCATCCCGACCACCTCATACCACTCAATCCCTCAACTCTCTCTCATGGTATTCCCTTGTGGCCGCAAGCCACTATATTTCTCTCGCTTTTGGAGTTTTTATTCGTGTGGAAATTTTCACTCTAGTTGCTTGGATTCGTTGATTCGCAGATTTTCGTTCGTGGGTTTTGCTCCTTACTCTTGGCTTTCGTTGTTCTTCTTCTCGGTTAAGGCAAGTAACTTGTACTCCAATTTATTTATTTGATACAAGTCAAAATTACCACCTATAGTGTAGTTGGGTCTAGAGACGACTCTTGTTTGTGATATGCTTGATGGATTTTGTATCTATTGTGAAAACTTGACCATAGTTGCCTCACGACACAATATGGACATGAATTAACTTAGGTTTTACCCGTTCTTGATTTTGATCATGTATGTGAGACTTTTGTGAGAACTCATGATTTGGTTGAGACCCATGTGATATATTTGGTGTGGACATGCTAGATACCCTAAGTTATGATGTTTGGATACTTGGTAGACTCGATTTCATGTTTGGGTGTGTTTGGATCAATTTTCTTGAATCTATATTGATTTTGCTTTTAAGGGAAAAATCTGTATTTTGTCGCTGATCTGTTTTGTTTGCTGTTTTGGACTGTCTTGAAGTCAGTATCTTAATTTCGATATAAAACATGAGTTTTAGATAATTTCGTCTATTTTTAAACCCCTCTGACCTTACCCAATTCCGTTTTCGTATGACTGAGTTATGACTGTTTTACTACAGAGGTGTCGATCTTTTCCAGATTTTGTTTTTCGATGATTTTGATGACTAAATGATTTTCATACTGATGCTACATATATTATTTTAATCCAATACTTTGGTCAGTGTTTCTTTATCTAGTTAGGGATTACCCAGAATTTTGGTGAATTTTATTGATAAGTTTTATGTGTTGTTTCGTGCTCATTTATGAAATCTATACTTGCTGTTATGTAAAGAATTTTATTTTCACTATGATTCCTTTTATTGTATGAAAAATATTTGTGAAAATGAAAGTTAGTATATTTCATCTACTTTTATATCCCTTTGGCGGAATTTGATTTTGTTTCACTGGTTGCGAGATATCATAGTTTTTGTACAGCAGTGTTGGGAATTCCAGATTTGCCAAACTATGGTTTCTTGATATTTTCTTATTTTTGATGACCGATCTAATTTCACTGAAAGATTCTGAAACTTTATATTTAGATACTGAACATATAGGGGAATACCACAGATTTTTTGTGGATTTATTTAATGTGTTTTCATGCTGTTAACCTGTTCTTGAATTCGTTTTCCTGATTTCTGGCAGAACCTATTTTCTGTATTCAAATCAGTTTTGAGCTATGTTTTTGTGAATTAGTATATGACTTATTTATATTCACTGGATTCTTGTGGAAGTCTATTTTCCAGATCCTTCGACGGATCCAGATTTGGATGTTTGTAACACTGGGAATCACTGTTTTACTACAGTATGGTCTTGCTGTCCTGAACTTGAGATTTGTCTATTTTAGTCTTTTATGAGATATCTTGCACTCGTACATGTTTATCTTGCAACTTGCACTTGTCACATGATCATGCCATGTTATTCTTGATATATTTTGTATATATACATGCTTGTTTGACATTAATAATAAATAACCAAGCCGGAGTTTAAGGGATAGATCTAATAGTAGATAATTCAGAAATATGTACTTGGAAGAGGATCCATTGATCCTACGTGATTACTTGGGACATGATACTTGACACGTGATTACTCGATACTTGCACGCAAGACATGATACTTGCCACTTGCACACTTGACACGTGATTACATGATACATGATGCTTGGAGTTTGGAGCTCGATTACTTGACTTGTTCCCAAGTATACTGTCCTCTATGGTCCACTATGAAATCTAAAGTGAAACTGTTTGCTATAGCAACCATGTTGTGTGGGATGCATGAAGTGCTACCTAGATAGTAATCACTACAAGACTTGAACATGATACTTGAACATGCTACTTTAACATGATACATGCTTGCTTGATACTTGACTACATGATACATGAAACTTGTTTATATGAGACTTGATACATGATACTTGATACATGATTACATGATACTTGACACTTGATGTATGTTTACATGATACTTGATTACTTGACACTTGATTTATGCCATGTACACTTTTCACTTTACCAAGCTAGTTGTTTATGCTGACATCACACTTATACCATGTTGCTAGTTAGTTTCCCCATGTGCTTGTATCCTACATTATAAGTGGCCCGTAACTAGCAATTGACGGGTACTTATTTTTCTCTTTTCCTCTTTCCTGCATTCGTTGAATTGCAGATTTTGGAGAACAGGTTCCAAATGGTATCAGAGACATGAAGTATTAGTGCTGCATTTTATTATTATTATTCTTGTAGCTTGCTTGAACAATATTGTATTTTGAGACTTGGAATTATTCTTGTATTTGGGCAATGTGACCCAAACTATTTGTTTTATTCAGATCATGACTATTTGAGATTTATTTATTTGGTTTCAAGTATTCTTGTTGGTATTTTGGCTCATTATGTACATGTGGTTGATTCTTTTGCTTCCGACTCTAATGATTCTTGAGAATGTTGTGAAGATTTCTTGAACAGCTTATGGATGATGAAAATCATTCGCTGGGCTTTTGTTGTGTATCTGTATTCCGTATTCTTTTTGGGAAAGCGGGGCGTGACAGACTCGGAGCCAATCAAACTTCTATCGCTGGGGAGTTCGACTACATCGAGAGGTATGACCGAGCCCCCTACTGTGGCGATATAGTATGCTCGGGCGGCCTCCTTATTGCCCTTCCCATCCCCAACCTCGGCCTTCGTGGAGAACTTCAATCTCATATGATAGGCTAAGCATATGGCTTGGAGCGATGTGAGATCGGGACTCTCGAGAATGGTGTTATAGGCCGCTTTGACGTCAACCACCATAAAGTTAATGGGCTTGGTTCGGGTGGCCGGGGATTTTCCTGAAGTAACGTCCAGAGTGATGATCCACTCAATTTGGACCAAAGCCCGGAGAAACCGTAGAGGGTGTAGCCCATGGGCTGATTACTAAGGCGTCACAATGAGAGATTCAGACACGCTCAAGATCCTCGTCTTAGAATGACACAGAGAGTTCGTGACCTCGGGGAGGAGGACAGTTATGGACCAAGTTCACCGCCCGGACAAATGCTTTGCAGGAAGAGTTGGAATCTCCCCCCATTGGTTCTCCATGTATAGAGTGGAAGATGGCCATTCTTTCGGAATCCTAGGTTTCGGAGTCCGTCTCCGGACGCTTATTAGGCTCTCGAGGAGGGGGAGAGGTTCTTTGGTCCTTCGAGTGAATTTAGATAAGTAGTCCCTATGGATAAGGGCTTCAATCTCGTCTTTCAGTGCCCAACAATTATCAGTCTCATTACCATGATCCCAGTGAAACTGATAGTAGAACCTTTTATCCCTCTTTTGTTCCCATTGTTCAGCCCCTCCACTTTCACCTCCATGAGGATAGCAAAGTCACTCGCGTTGAGCTGAGTGAACTTCTTGAACCAGGGTGCTGGGGGAGGATGCCTTTGCCCGAAGGCATCCTTCTGAGACTTCTTTAGTGCCTTGGAGCTATCCATTTTCCTTTTCCCCTTGGTGGAGGATTCTTTCCAACCTCGGGATGTAAGGCCTCCTCGGCCTGGATATATTTCTCACTTTGGAGAAGGAGGTCAGGAAAATCCGAGGGATGTTTCTTAGTAAGCGAGCTCTTCAAAAGGTCGTGTTGGACGTTGTGCCTAAAGGCTATTGCAGCTACCCTGGCATCAAGGAAAGAGATGGACTTGGCCTCCGTAGTGAACCTCTGAACAAAGTATCGGTGGGACTCGTCGTCCTTCTGTTTTAAATTGAGCATGGAGGTGCTCGTCTTCTCGGCCTTACAGCTAGTCACAAAATGGGTGAGGAAGCTCTCCTAGAGTTGGTCGAAGGAGAAGATTGAGTTTGGGGCTAGTCTGGAGTACCACTCTCTTGTGGAGCCCCGCAACGTTACAGGGAACATGCGGCAGAGCATGGCATCCGAGGCACTGTATATCATCATGAAGGTTTTGAACCCTCAATGTCATCAGTTGGGTCTAACTCCCCATTGTAGATTTCGAATGCTGGGGGCTTGAAGCTCCTCGGGAATGTGGTTTCGAGGTTGTTGGAGGAGAAGGGAGGACGGACCGGGCGGTACCCCTTGTTGGACGGCCTCCCGTCTTCCCTTATTCGGGCCAGCCGATCCTCCATCTTCTGTAGTCGTTTCAGGACTGCATTTCTCGTCCCTCGGATTGAGTTGACTGGTAGGACTCCTTGTTATTGGACGGACCAAAGTGCGGATTGTCCGAGCAGTAGTCATCTCTGGCTCCCCCTCGGAGAGCTTGGAGGACCTCGTTCCGGAACTCCTGAAATGTGGCTCTAGTTACGTGGACCCCTTCTCTGGGGCCATTCGACATCCGGCGATTTCTGGAAGAGAGGTTTCGCTCCCTCTCTGGCCCGCGAGGGGAGTGATGGTTGCGGCTCGGGGGATGACCCGATCGACCTTCACCGTTTTTGGAGCGGTTAATGCAATGGCGAAGATCCTCTTCATCCTAACGGTTGTTGATCAGATTTCGGAGGTTCGACGTTGCCGGGCGGTAAGGCCTCTGTGCAACCGAACGAGATGTGCTGGGCGTCGGGCCCTGTCATTGTTCGCTGTGCGGACGTTGCGATCCTTGAGTGGCCACTTAGTTGCAGGATGGATGAACTATAGGAGGATAAGGCGGTGGGGTCAGCTTGACGCCCCGCGGTAGTAGTCTTCCTAGCTTTGGGGGTCATGGGAGGTGAAGGCAAATACGATCTAGGATCTAAGTAGGAGGTTGGATCTGAAATAGTTCCCACAGACGACACCAATCTGATGCTGCTGATTTCTGGTGTGGGAGCAACAGATGATGAGTTCTTATATTTGGTGGAAATCTCAGGTCTCAGCCGTCGATCTGACCCTGATTAGAGGCTAGTATTTGAGTGGAATTTGTAGATCTAGTGGTGGTTGAGTTGGCTATCGGTCGCCGAAAACTTGCAAAAAGCCTGAAACACCGGGAGTTTTCCCAGTGACAGACCCTCCGATGATCAATTCAGTAACCAGGAATATTGAACTAGTTTAGTGGGCGAAAGATTGATTATCCGACAAAAGAGGAGGGGAGCTGCATTTATAAACCTGTGGAGAATCAGCTAGGGAACGATTTCTCAACTGTCTAATCAAATCCCATGGATTAAGGGCATGATTGGATAAATAATCACCTAATTTTAAGGGATTTAAGCACTAACCATAAGTGGCTAGTCAACTTTTTCCTAGTGGGCTAATCCATGGTAGTGGGCCCATGGACGGCCCGTGAGCATGTCTTGGGCCTGTAGATCTTGTGAGATTACTATTTTGACCTCAGGAGTCTCGAGATTCGTGCAAGAATCGTGTGGTGTAGATTAGCCGCAGTTTTCACCCCCATCAATGGTAACTGGCAATAACTGAGTAAATGGATGGTTAATATAACTCCCAATTAAAAATATGTGGTTGAGATTAGATCAATCAAGTTGGTTTGACAATAAATTACACAACCCTAACTCTCCCTTTATAGTATTAGAGAATAAGATGAACTTGATATTGAATTTATACGAAACCTTTGAGGTATAGAAAATTGAGTCGCCTCTTACTTGTTTATTCTTTGGGAATTCTCTTGGTTTTTCCACCGGAAATTGACAAAACGATTTTCCCATGAAGCATTAAACCTTCCTTTTAACCTTCAGAAACTTTTAAAAATTAGCATATGACATTCCCATCAAATTAGAGGTTATAGAAGAAAAACATGTGCATTGCACACACTACAGTCTAACACATCTAGCAGTTGAAGTCAGAATGACCAAGATCTGGCAAATGTATAATGAAAACATGTTTTAGAATTGAAAGTAACAACATTAACTATTTCTAAAATATCCATTTACAAATTAGCTTGTTTCAGAAATTGCAGTCCACTTTCTTCTTTTAAAGGCTTGATGCAAAATTCCAATGCAACAACCTGTTGAAATCCAATGGACAAGTAATAGGGCTGCCTGCCTTTAATTTACATTGCCAGGTAAGACAGTATCTAAGGAAAACATTAGTTGGCAAACTAATAGTGAGTGTTTGAACTGCAATTTGTAAGGTTCTGCTTGATTGAAGAAACAAAACAATGGGGCAGTTATTACATTCTTATACATACATTACATGAAAAGCTTCATCCTCGTAATTTCTATTGTCCAATCAAATATATAACAAGGATATACATAAATCATTAAATGGAAGCAAACGTTCACGTGCCTAAGTTTGTAATGGGGCCTTTGAACCAATACCTAGCATTGAAGACCCATGACGAAAGTACTAGAATGAGGAGGCCACCAACGGCAACAGGAGTGTAATTGAGAGTATCCTTTGTAATGGGATAAGAAACGGGAAGAGAGAATAGGACCGTAATGGTCAGCACCCACAGAACAGAAATCCAACCAACCAAAATCCCTAAGCGGCCAAGGTGGAAAGGGCCGGGAACAAAAGATTTGCGAGCTAATGTCACCCTGAAGAGAGTCGGCAGTGCATAAGCAATGTAGAGGCCGATTGTTGCTATTGACACCATCGCTTGGAATGCAACTAGACTTCCGAGGGACTGCATATGAAATAAAGATTAGATCTGACAACTGAACTACCAGAAGCTTGGGCGAAATATGAGTTTTATTAAACCTCATATTTCTGCATTTTCAAATGAATTATATTCTTCAGATCTCTTTTCTATTATAACTGATAAAAGGTACACAATTCCAGCTACTTTGTCTAAGAGAAACTAAAGACACGATGGTTCTTGTGGAGGGTGAGTGGCAAGGTGTAATGCAATAGAACAGTGTAATGTGTATCTAGTCACCTACACGTGGTGCAAAGTTCGGCAATCATGAAAAGGTGGTAGTCCGCATGATTCTGAACCCATATTTTGGTTGCTTCTCGCAGGTGAAGGATCGGTCAATGACTTATTCTAGTGGCTAATGATCATTTACACCTAAGTTATTTTCGTGTATTTGGATGCAAAGTTTTCATTTTAAATATCTTAGATAACTTAGGGAAATTTGACCGTAAAAGTGATGAAGATGTATTCTTAGGATATTTTTTAAGTAGCAAAGCATATCATGTATTCAACAAAAGAAGACGCATTATACAAGAGTCAATTGATGTTATATTTGATGAAACTAATCCTCTTGAAAAAGAAACATTACATGTTGTTGTTGATGATGATACAAGTATTCGCCTCGTGAAAAGACAGGTACACAGAGAAGGAGTTGCATGAGGACTCTCAAAACAACTCAACACATCCTAGCGAATCCTCCCCAAAACAAGTAAACAGCAATAACACCAATGCACCATTGACAGAAGAGATGCACTTACTAGAGAATGACTAAGTGGAAGATGGTCACACCTATTGGTGTATGCCCTAGAGGCCAGTCTTATATTGACCTTGCTAGTTTACATTGTATCATGACATTTTATTCATATACGATGCATTTTATTTATTGTGTTGTTTATTGTGATTAAATGAATATAATAAAGTTCTTAGAATAGTTGGTTCAATATCATGGGATATCAAGTGCATGACTTAATTGTGAGATTCTATTGGTTGAAATGAGAACACTATTCTTAAATATCCCTAGTCAAATATTATTGTGAATTATGACAACAATAATACGTAGAGACTATTATGTGCGTATACTGATGATCATATCTCACGGGTCATGGATATGAGATATCAAGTCTTCACATGGGTACATATTAGAGTAATAATGTACTGGATTGACCCATCATGAGGATGCTGCATAGACCGTTACGTGAGTGTCATGAGCGATTCTCACAGTGACCCTGGTGTACGTGGTCCTTTAACTTGAAGTCATTACGGTTCCCTACATGAAAAGTTATATATTTTAATATCATCAAACGTTGCATGTGATAAGGTGGTTATAAAGTTGGCTATTGGACATACTATGAATCACGCGGAGGGATGTAACTTACATAGAATTTGTCTCTCTTACTTAACATGAACGATATCTTCGAGCCCCTTGATTGAGTGAGATTGCAAAATGCACGGCCGTACTCATAGAGTCAATATAAAATATTGATCTCATTTGTTTTACCAAGTCTACTTGGACATCAAGAAACCAAAAATTGAACTATACAAGGGTGACACGCTCCATGCCTTGTGGTTAATTAAGATATCTAGACAACAAAAGGACTAGACTACATTGTAATATTGGTCATGGATAGGTTATGTCAAATCACTGGCATTCAAGTTTCTTGAGTAGCAGTGATATATTGTTAGATACCGCTCACCGTTTGTAACACTAAAATATGATTTTAGTATTACTATCAATGTAATGGGAACCTACAGAGTCACATTTAGAATGGATCGAAATTGGGATTTAAATTCATAAGATGAATTTAATTGAGAATCCAAGTAAGACTTGAACTCCCAACATTGGTTGGACAATTAATTAGATTAAATGGGCCAACCAAAATTAGAAGGTCCACATGTGAATCTGACCTAGGTTAGATTATGAGCCCGATAGCCTCAATACTCTCTTAGAGTGGATTTTCTGCCCTATATATATGATATGTATATGTGGAAAAGTAACAAGAAAAAACCCCTAGCCATCACAGAAAGTGAGAGAGAGAGTAAGAGGAACATCCCCTTCCCGCAGCTAGCACCACGACGTGATGGAGAGCCCGATTTCGTTGTTCGTTTGTGTGGATACCATAGAGGCACCGCAATGTTGCAATGCTCGTGATTGGAAGATTGTGAGACAGTCGTTCCATCGTTGAAGTAAAAACTCCTAACACGTTTTATGGTTTTTGCATGGATCCATGGCTGGATTTCGGAAGTTTATATTTATTTATTTTTGTTGCCTATTTACTCTGTGATAGACTTCAAAACCTAACAACACCCACACAACTGTTCCACCTCCCATCATCGAAAAATGTCCTGCTTGGAAAATCATGGACAGTCATCCTTTAAAACTAATACAAAGTGATATGACAAAGGGGGTAACTACTCGTACTCAAGTCAAAAAGTTTATGTATTTTTCTGCATTCGTATCCATACTTGAACCTAAAAATATTAAGGAGGCCTTGCAAGACAATGATTGGATCATTGCCATGCAAGAAGAACGTAGCCAATATGAAAGGAATCAAGTATGGAGACTTGTTCCTAGACCCTAAAGTAGAACCGTTCTCAAGACAAATGGGGTGTTTTAGAAACAAATTGGATGAATCTAGAACCATTGTTAAGAATAAGGCCTGACTTGTTGCTCAAGGTTATAACCAACAAGAAGTGGTTATTTTTTATCAGACTTTTGCTCCTGTTGTACAGCTTAAAGCCATTCGTATTTTATTAGCTTATGCATCCAACACGGATTTTACTCTTTTTCAAATGGATGTTAAAAGTACTTTTTTAAATGATTTTATTTTTGAAGAAGTTTATGTTCAACAACCACAAGAGTTCACTAACCCGACACACCCAAATCATGTATTTCGTCTTGATAAAGTGCTATATGGTTTGAAGTAAGGTCCTTGTGATTAGTATGAGCGACTAAGCTCGTTTCTTATTCACATAGGGATTTTCAATAGAAAAGTAGACACTACACTAATTATCAAACACCACTCGAAAGATATTTTGATTGTTCAGAATGATGTTGATGATATTATCTTTGTGTCTACAAATAAAAATCTATGTAAGGTATTTTCTAAACAAATGCAGGACAAATTTGAAATGAGTATGATGGGTGAACTTAATTACTTCCTTTGTCTCCAAGAACAACAACGAAAGGATGTCATCTTTATTAATCAATCCAGTATGCAAAAGAGCTTGTCAAAAAGTTTAGACTATATAACGCCAATGCATATCAAACGCCCATGGCAACCACAACAAAGCTCTCAAAAAATGAATATGGCAAAAATGTTGATATTTCTACATACTGTGGTATGATAGGTAGTTCACTTTATATTATTGCATCTCGTCCCGGTATTAGGTTTAGTGTTTGTTTATGTGCTCATTTTCAGTCGTGTCCAAAAGAGTCACATTTGGTTGATGTTAAGCGTATCATTCGAGATATCTTAAAGGTACTCCAAATGTGGATCCTAGGTACTTGAAAATAGAAACTTTTGTCTTGTAGGATATTCATATGCTGACTATGTCGGCAACCTCACTGATAGAAAAAGCACAAGTGGTACAAGTCACTTTTTGGGAAATTGCCTCAGCTCATGGGTGTCAAAGAAACAAAACTCGGTCACTTTATTCACCGCCGAAGTCGAATATATAGTTGTCAGTTCTTGTCGTGCACATGTATTATGGATGAAACATACACTAGAAGACAAGATATTTCTTGATCATATCCTTATTAAATGCGATAATACTAGTATTGTTTACATGACAAAAAATTATAATCAGCACAGTCGCACAAAGCATATAGAAATTCGCTATCATTTCATTAAAGATCATTTTAAAAAATGAGATATTATTCTTGATGTTTCAACGGATTTACAATTAGCTGATATTTTCACAAAAACATTAGATGAAAACGTTTTCATTATTTAAGAGGAGAATTGATAGTGATTTATTCATGTATGAAAATTCTTCAGATGATTCTCAATCCAAGAGTTTGAGCAATTGACTGCATCAATTGGCAGTCGGCCGCTACATACTTATCTCTCCAGACAATTCAATCTAGAGTCTGTGGTCGATTGTGCAGCCGATTGTATCATGCCAATTTCAAACCCAACAGCCTGCGGTCGCAAGTGCGGTCGACCGTCTCTAGCCACTCTCAAACCCAAGAGCCTATGGTCGGTTGCGCAGTCGACCGACTAAAGATAATCTCTCCACCCGAAAGCCTGCGGTCGGCTTCACAGTCGACCGCATTACACTGTTTAATATCCATGCTTTCCATTCTCTTCCTATGACATATGAGCCCCACATTTCCAGCATATATACACCCCTCTACCTCTTCTCCTTCTCCAGCCGAAACCCTATCTCTCTCTCTTGAAACCCAACTCAGACTCTCCAACTTTTTTTCACAATCTTTACAACCATCTTTAGGTTTTCACAAGCACTTTCAATTTCCTACCGATGGTTTCCAACCCTAGGCGTACACCTCGACACCAGGCTTCGTCCTCCTCTGTCGCTAAATCCTCCAAATCGAAGGGTAAGAAACGTACAACTTTTGATTTCACCTTTGTTGAAGACATGGCCTTTAAGAACCAACCATCGACCGATTTGTACTTCAAATCCCTTATTAACAAAACCGTTGTCCATAGTCGGCCTATTTCTTTTCCACAACTTAGGGGGTCAATTTGTCGGGATGGTTAGGATCCTTCAAGATCCAGGTTGGGAAGACTATCTTCATATTCCTAGTGTTCATTCCGATTTCTCATCAATTCTATGCAAATCTTTACTTTGATAGGGATAATCTCACCATCTCTTCCCGCCTACTTGCGGACGCGATATTCTTTTCCTAAAGGGGATTTTCCTAAAGGGGATTTTGATGCTTACTCTCTTGATTTTAGCAACCTTGCTTATTAACTGGGCCATGACGCCACTACCATTCATCGAATGATTTTAAAGCCTAATGCCCTATCTATTAAGAAGCCCAAAATTACCAATTTCACCGACATCTCTCATGTCTTGGACAATATAGTCAATGCGGACATTTGGCCTAAGGGCAATGACAAAACCGAGATTCATCTCCATCAATCTTTTATCATCTTTCATATTCTCGGCGGTTATAATTTTGATCTCCCTTCCTTTATTATTCAAACCATGAATTTCGCCCTGATTAACCCTCGTGCCCTTCCATTTAGTACTCTCATCTATAACTGGGCTCTTGACTCCAACAACCCTATAGGAAAAAGCCTCATAAGCAAACCCAACAAACCCATCCTTCCATCCAAATGGGGATTGGTGTCCCTAGGGTAGGCCAAGCGCGTCAGAAGAATGCTACCCTCGCTTCTTAACCACAAGCTCCCGCTCTATCTGGGAATTTGACAAGTGCACAATTCACTGCTCATCAAATGCAAGTCTATAGTTATTACATCAATACTATAGAATTTATTCAAGATAAAGATGATTAGGCACTTCTTCCTCATCCTAATGGAGCAACTGGTCCGGAGGATGACGACGGCGACGACGACGACGACGATGAGGATGAGGAAGATGAGGAATGACCTCCTTTTGGTGTGTTCTAAAAAGGGGGAGAAATCTTAGGATTAGAATTTTAGATCTTGGTGCTCTATTTTTAATTATGAGTTATCTATTTTGTAAAAAGAATATCTCTAATCCATGATATCATGTAGAGCTCTCAATGTATATCAAAGAGTTTTGTTATCAACGGTATAATGTAAGAAGATCTATGTCATGGACCCATATTTGTAATGGTTGAATTTCTTTGATCATGATTGTGCAATTCTATTGTATTTCCAGTTTTTAAATGATATACCTCCTTAAATTACACAATTTTTTAATCCATGATTCCATATATGTATGTACATGTTTTGTGCATGTTTTTGTTTTTTGCCTGTAGGATTCATCATGTTCTCACATACTCCTGTTAATTCTTATGTTCATGGATTTAGGGAGATTATCGGATTAAGGAGTATTTATCTGTAACTTCTAAAGTATGTTTTGTGCACACCAAAATGGAGAGATTGTTGACCCTTAGTTTGGTGTGTAGAAAACATACTCTTGTTTCTAATATTTTCAGTTAAGATATGTACAGGATAATAGGCATTCAAAATTCAAATGAAGTATTAAAAGTTATCAGAATCAACTTAAAAAGAAAAGTATCGAAAAGATTGGAAAGTATCAAAGAGATTCACACACAATAAACATGTGCTTAAATCTTCAAGAAGCCAGCAAAGTCCAGCTTATTTATTTCTGTAATTGTGATGATTAATTATGTAAAAAATCATTGATTGAATATTGAGTTAAGGAAAGAAAATAAAGTGGATTCACCAAATAACTCTTTCTGGTAAGTCACGGTCGACTGACAGTCAACTGTCCCTAACAGTCGACTGCACGTTTATGTGCATTCTTGATACAATCTACTGTCAGTCTCTCTGACTTGGGGTAGAGAGATTGACGGTCGACTATTCATAATTGCAGTCGACTGCAACGTGCACAGAAACAGTTTCGGTATTTCTTTTTCCTTGTTTTGGAAAGAAATTATTTCTCACCCTATAAATAGAGGTGAATTCACTGGGTATTTTTCATCTCTTTCAACTTTAATTCTTCTGAACTCAATACTTTCTCAACGATCAAGAGAGTGTGTGATTTTATTGTTTTCTTGGTCAAGACATCGATCTTCGCTATTTTTCTTTTTTTTTTCTTTCGTTTTGATAAGATGTGGTTTTGCATGACTTTTACATAGAAGTCATGTAGGTGTAATAGGATTCTCGGCCTGAATATTAAGAACTCACTGTACGGGGTTTTAAGCATAGTGAAACGCTTGTGACGGAGAACTGCTACAAGTAAGAGGTGTGGGCGCAGACCTGGAGGTCGAACCACGTTCTATCGCTGTGTCATGTGTGCTTACTCTGTTTTCTCTAACTCTATCTCCTCACTTGATGCATTTATTTTAAGTTTTTAATTTCTGCACAATTACCCTATTCAACACCCCCCCCCCCCCCCCCCCCCCCAAAGGGTGATTTTCACTTTTATCTTAATGATAGTTTAAATCTCTCTTGAACATGTTCTATAATTCTTCATAGTTGTCTGCTATGATAGATGGTTAAAAGGATATCTTCATTAGCTATATTGCTCTTGAGTTATTACACAGTGTGTAGAAAACGAACCAATGATGTGCTCTATTTCTGTGAAGCAGTAGTATAAGCTTGTAATTATAGATTCGCGGCCTAACTCTGCCACTGAAAACCACGGTTTGCCGGTAAGGCAAGAAGGGGTATTATGTCTAGCCGTAGAAAATGGGGTCAAAGTTGAAAAGAGAGCAAGAAAGATTGCGCAGATAATAATTTAAAGACCTATCACAGAAGAAAATTATGATAGAAATATAGAATATGTTCTAGAATTTGTAGCATGAAAAATACCATAGCTATCCCAGATGGAACATACATGTGTCAATATAGTCTTAACAAAGACAAATATGAACACTTTGTTCATCTTCCTACACATGGTAGATATGCGAAAGTTTCTTCAGTCTCTAAAGCTGGTATCTACAACTACATGGTAGATATGCTACAAGAGATAAAAACGGATATTAAACACATTAAAACTATGTATTTTCTATCAGAAAATAATAACAAACAAACTAAATCAAATACTATGTTTCATTGCTTAAATAAAAACAAAATTAATATGGTTAAATATTATTCTGAAGAAAAAAATATAATCGATATCAAATTAACCATATTTATTATGATGCTTTTATTCATTTACAAGAGAAAGAACTTGCACGTGAAATAGATAGTGCAGATGTTTATGCATATTACGAAAAACATTTTGCAGCTATTGACGATTTCAAATTCTAAAAATTGAAGAAAACTCCTCACAAGGAGATGTAGAGTTTGAACAAAACTCTTTGGATTCCATAGAATTGGACTTACAGTCTGATACATCAGACGAAAACAACATAACTTACAAATTGAACAGCCAGAGAATGTGGTATTAGCAACTTACCGGCAATGCCATACAAAATGATATAACCACCGACAGCCAAACCGCATTAACAGGAACATCTTCTTTGTTCAATTTATGCCACAACATTGAAAATGGCATTGCTCCATCTCTTGAAAATGCATAAGCCATCCTGAAATTCACCGAGGAAATTGGTTAAATAGCTAATGTTTTAATTTTCTATCAGGAATAAGAACATTGAATCTACTACGGAAACATTAACGGTAAATGATGTGAAAAGCATGGAGCACTTACCTTGAATTACTTGTAACACAGCTAATACCACATAAAAATATGGCAACAGCAATGATTCCCAAGCAAATAATTCCTCCAATTCCATTTCCGTATCGACCCTTAAAGGCAATATAAAACACCTCAGCAATTGCATAACCACCAGCATCATTCTCACTGCTCAAAAGATATGGTATATTGGTCACTGCAAATGTGATGCCCAGCAAGTAGGCCCAACCAAAAATAATAGATATGCCAATGGCGCTTATTATTCCCATTGGTCCATTCTTATCTGCATCTTTCGTTTCCTCTGTCTGAAATGAAAGATTTACAAACATCCTCAAATTTTGAGATGAAGCATGATACAATTTCTATACGTAATTTCTTATGATCAGTAATTATTCTATTACTATATATATCATATTATGCTTCCAAGGAATTCAATTAACGAGTGATATGCATGTTCACAGATGACCTTATGAACCTCAGAAAGATTTATGTAGAATGGAATGGGCCATACCCAAAGTTCATTTTAACTACCCATTAAATTCTTTATAGAATTTGATGGTAATAATAATACTAATTGCTCTAGAGATACTTTTAGATAACATGAACTGTAAAGAACTTATATCTATAATTATTTTCAATTATATTTCACAACATACTTCTAAGGAAATCAATCAACAAGTGGGATTCTTGAACTATGATGGGTTAGATAGGCATGTTTGAAGCTAACTTTCAGGAATAGAGAGATTATCATGAAAGTAACAGGAAACTCCAGAACACATTAATTTCAAGAAATATGGTGTAATTTAACAATCTCTTTACAACACCGATGACAAACTGTAATACTAATTTATTACTTGAGCCATAGGTGCAGAAGGATCATATCCTATAAATGAATATTAATCCAGTAGAAGTACTGCAGTGAAAAGCATTAATTAATCTAAAGAAATACTATGCAAATTTAAAAGTCTCCATACAACCCCAATGACAGAAGTGTATTACCATATGTGCAGACGCATCATATCCTATCAATGAATATTGACTCATTAGAAGTCCCACAACAAATATGTAGAACTTGTTGTGTATCCCAACATCACTTTCAGTGTTGAGGTGAGTAAACACAAATTTGACATTAGCCCTCTCAGTTGCGATGGTAGGAATTAGAATCATAAGAAGAAAAACACCTACAGATGATTGACAAAATCAGTAAACAGTAAGATTTTGCTTAATTGAGCTGAAACTATAAATATGAAATATACGTATGAATGGCATTCACAAATAAACATATGGTTGTTTTATCTTACCCACAACGTTCCAAGCAGCACCAAGTTGTCCAAAAAAAGATAGCCATGTAATTGAAAGGCTATTAATGATCCCATGTATCAATAAAACCCCACCATGGAAACAAATGACAACATATTTAGAAGCCTTATATCCTCCTCCATTGTTACCGCCTGTGCTAAGCAGAATGATCACTTGAAGTAACTGAGCAAATGAATAATCTACACTTGTAGTTACAGCCCACTGCAATTTAGGACGGTATCAACGAACTGGTTTTGTGAGTAACGAAGGAAATGGTTTCATCTGTGAGAAAAAGCCTGAAATGATCAAGCAGCATCAATTTACCTGTCCAACAATGTTAAACCTGCAAAAGTATAACTAAAAACTATAAGCATACGAACACCAAATTTCACTGCGCTATGTAATTTTGCACTGTTGCAAGTAACTGAGCTAAATCAAATTAAAAGTTAAAGACTAAAAGCTGCTTAAATAGTGAGCCTATTGCTTCTCCTTAGGATATACAATGCAGATTTCTTAAATATAAAGTAAAATGCAGAAACATCTAAGAATTCAAAGTTCAAATTTACTATGCTAATTCCTGGAAAAGAAAATATTGAACTAAATGGCACTTCTATATAAGTGTAACTACAAAGATATCTACATATAAGAGACTCCATTTTAGATGTAACACAATCATTAGAAAAACATTTTTTTTCCAGTCAGAAGTGGAGAATTCCCCAATGTATTTTCGTGTTGTTGCCGCTGAATCTGGTGTGGGGGCAATAGATAGAATTTGTGGATTCGCGAAAACTCGAATAGGCCAAATCTGACCTCTTCCGCTGCAGTTAGGCTGATTCCTTGGTGCTGCTGCTGACCTACACGAAGTACAAAACACCGGGATGGATCCCGGCAACGCACCCTCCGACGCTCTTGTCAATACTCAGAAAAAGAATATCAAAATAACTTTAGGTAGGCAAAGAGTGATCACCTTGTAACGGTAGGAGGTAGAGGGGATACTTATAGTCTCCGTGGGGATCTGCTTCGGGATAAGAACAAATTCCTACTTTCCAGTGTGACTGGATAGAAGTAGTTAAAACCACCTCCAGTAGATAAGGACGAACCAGGATTTCCTCATATCCTGTTGAACTGGTCCTTAACGGGTTGAGACCCGCTCTCAGTTGAACGGATCCGTTCACGGGTTATTGGGACCAAGAGAAGAGACCCGGTTTCCATTTCGGACCCTGTCCGTAGGTGAAATTACCGTTTTGCCCATGTGGACTTTAAGATTCGTGCCCACTTCGAAACGGTTCCGATTTAATCCCATTTTTAGCCATATCACGAGCCCCCCACTCCCAGAGATTGTGTGCTACAGCCTTTGGGGAGTAGTTTTGTTGTTTTAATGGCGTATAGGACTTTATCAGAGTTCTTCAAAGAGTTTCGAATCTTGTTTGAGGGGTAATGGTGTTTTCCTGAGCTGGTAGCAGCCCAAGTTTGCTCTTAGGCTATTCTGGATTTTTGGTGATTTTTCTCGATTTTTACATTATTTTTCGACTCATTTATTCAATTTTGCAAAGCGATAATTTGCTTTTCGAGAGTATTAATTAACTATTCTAACTAATAATTATTTATCCAGGGGCTCAAAAATATTTTCCCGAATATATAATTATTTTTTAGAATTTTTTAAATTTTTTTCCTGAATTTTTAATCATTTTTTTGCAATTTTTAAATAAATAATTCGAATTAATAGATAAAAAAAAGAATTAATCACCCTATTTATGACGTGGCACGATCTAAGGCATCCATCAGTCCTCGGCGTGAAAATATGAACGATCAGACGGTAGATCTGAGCTTGGCGGCGTGGCTGAATCTGGAGCGTTGATCAGATCGTGACGCAAATTTGGAAAGGATCTGACGGTTCTCGTAGCTCAGAAGCATTTTCTCTACATGAGCAGCTCGGTGCTTCGGTCGCTCGGATTGGGGTTCCGAGCGACGTGGCACAATTTGGGACGTCCATCTGCCATCGGTGCGAATATCTGGACGATCAGATGGTAGATCAGTGCTTGGTGACGTGGCTGAATCTGGGACGTTGATCAAGTTGTGATGCGAATTTTGAGATGATCTAGTGGCTCGTGTGGCTCAGAAGTATTTTCTCCACATGAGCAGCTCGGTGCTTCGGTCGCTCGGATTGGGGTTCTGAGCGACATAGCGCAATCTGGGACGTCCATCTGCCATCGGCACGAATATCTGGACGATCAGACAGTAGATCAGTGCTTGGCAACGTGGCTGAATCTGGGATGTTGATCAAGTCGTGACGCGAATTTTGAGATGATCTGACAGCTCGTGTGGCTTGGAAGTGTTTTCTCCACATGAGCAGCTTGGTGCTTCGGTCGCTCGGATTGGGGTTTCGAGCGACGTGGCACAATCTGGGATGTCCATCTACCATCAGTGCGAACATCTGGACGATCAGACAGTAGATCAGTGCTTGGCGACGTGGCTGAATCTGGGACGTTGATCAAGTTATAATGCGAATTTTGAGATGATCTGATGGCTCGTGTGGCTCGGGAAGCGTTTTCTCCACATGAGCAGCTCGGTGCTTCGGTCGCTCGGATTGGGGTTCCGAGCGACGTGGCGCAATCTCGGCCGTCTAATGAAGATCTGACACGAATCACAGGATAAGAGTGATTTTTCTCCATGTGAGCAGCTCGGTGCCTCGGTTGCTCAGATTGGGGTTCCGAGCGACATGGCGCAATCTCGGCCATCTAATGAAGATCTGACACGAATCACGAGATAAGAGTGATTTTTCTTCATGTGAGTAGCTCCGTGCCTCGATTGCTCAGATTGGGGTTCCGAGCGACGTGACGCAATCTAGGCCGTCCATCTGCCATCGGCACGAATATCTGGACGATCAGACGGTAGATCAGTGCTTGACGACGTGGCTGAATCTGGGATGTTGATCAGGTTGTGATGCGAATTTTGAGATGATCTGACAGCTCGTATGGCTCAGAAGTGTTTTCTCCACATGAGCAGCTCGGTGCCTCGGTTGCTCGGATTGGGGTTCTGAGCGACATGGCACAATCTGAATCGTCTGATGAAGAACAGGCACGAATCACGATGAAAGAGTGATTTTTCTCCAATATGCAGCTCGGTACCTCGGTTGCTCGGATTTGTGTTCCGAGCGACGTGGCACAATATGGGCCATCTGATGGAGATCAGGCACGAATCACGATGCAAGAGGCGTGAATCACGATAGAAGAGTGATGTTTGTCAATGTGGCAAGATCTGAGCCGTCTGATTGAGATCAGGCACGAATCACGAGGAGAAAGTCGTTTTTCTCCAATACGCAGCTCGGTGCATCGGTTGCTCGGATTTGCGACGTGGCACAATCTGGGCCGTCTGATGGAGATCAGGCAGCGAATCACGATGCAAGAGACGTGAATCATGAGAGAAGAGTGATTCTTGTCGACGTGGCGAGATTTAAGCCGTCTGATTGAGATCAGGCGCGAATTACGAGGAGAAAGTCATTTTTCTCCAATACGCAGCTCGGTGCCTCGGTTGCTCAGATTTGGGTTCCGAGCGACGTGGCACAATCTGGGCCATCTGATGGAGATCAGACGCGAATCACGATGCAAGAGGCGTGAATTACGAGAGGAGTGATTTTTGTCGACGTGGCGAGATCTAAACTATCTAATTGAGATCTGGCACGAATCACGAGGAGAAAGTCGTTTCTCTCCAATACGCAGCTCGGTGCCTCGGTTGCTCGGATTGGGGTTCCGAGCGATGTGGCGCAATCTGGGCCGTTTGATGAAGATCAGGCATGAATCACGATGCAAGAGGCATGAATCACGAGAGGAGTGATTTTTGTCGACGTGGCGAGATCTGAGCCATCTGATTGAGATCAGGCGCGAATTAGGAGGAGAAGGTCATTTTTCTCCAATACACAGCTCGGTGTCTCGGTTGCTCGGATTTGGATTCCGAGCAACGTGGCACAATTTGGGTCGTCTGATGGAGATCAACCACAAATCACGATGAATTAGGTGTTTATGCTTCTGGTGGGCCTCTGTAGGGGCCCAAAGCATCTGAAAGCCCACCTGAATCCCCCTGTGTACTATAATTCTTCACCGCTCTCTCCCTACTTCCTCATTTCTCACTTTCACTTTCACTCTCAGTTATTTTTTGCTCTCGAGCGGCACTGCTAGCGGTCGTGGCCAGGCAATTCATCTTTCCGGCGAACTATTCCGACCGTAGCTGTCACATCAAGATAATTAATTGTGTCTAGAGATGTCTAGAGTGTCATCGGGGAGTGAAACCTCCACCTTGGACCGAGACAGCGACCGACCTTTAGTGGTCCCCCCGGTAGTGGGCAAGGGAAAGGAAGTAGCGAAGTCGGCCATCATTGAGACCATCGTGGAGAATGTGAAGGGGGCTGGTGTGTTGGGTCGGCTACTGTCCACACTGTCGAACCTCGGGAAGGTTAGGAACTACTCCGGAGACCTTCTGTCGAAGGTGGTACACAGGAGGTCTGCCGCCTACGAGGAAAATTATTTGAGGGATCCTTCCGAGGTAGACGAAATCCCCTTGATTCTGACCGAGGTGGATCTTCAGCGTATCAGGAAGGGGTTCCGGATCCTAAAGGAGTATACCTGCTCCTCCCCGGCCCGGGCTTCCGAGCGTGCACGGAGACCTCGCCCGATACTTGCGTCTACCCTTACGATGCACTCAATGCCGGCCTTCGGTTGCCTCTGCCGCCGTTCGTAGTCGAAGTGCTACAATGGTATGGCCCGAGTCCGAAGCAATTCATGCCGAATATGTGGCGGCACGTCATCGCCTTCATCCTCCAAAGCCAGGCCGTAGGCATCAAGCCTCAGCTCATCTTACTCCGTAGTCTTTACCGGATCTGCCGTATGAGCAAGACGGAGTACCGATACTATCTGTCTCCGAGGAAGGGGGTCAAGTTGATCAAGAATCCAGACTCCATCAAGCACTGGAAGGAGAAGTACTTCTTGATCTGAGGTCCCAAGCCATGGAGCTTTCCGATGAGTTGGAAGGAGGACGTTCCGAAGTTGGCAAAGGCTGAGCCGGTGCTGACGAAGGAGGAAGAGGGAGTCATGTCGAAGATCTTCGGTCTTCCGACCCTGGGTTGAAAAAATATCACTGAGAGGGTCCTCTTCGGTGAAGATCTCAGTCCGATCGACCTTAGTACGCTTCGTCTAATTTTGCTTCTCTTTTTTCTTTTTATATATACCGTTCTCATTTGGCATTAACACCATTTGGTTTTTCTTTTTTAGAGGCCCCCGGTATGAACTTCAAAGCTTTGATGGCGAAGCGGAGTGCAGCTGCCGCGAAGGGACCGGACAACAAGAAGAGGAAGAGGACGACGATGGGACCCTTGTCCGGCCGAGCGGCTCAGACTACCTCGCTACGACTGTTGTAGACTTGGTCTCCAACTCTCCTTCTGCTCCCCAAGCTGCACTTCCCTCGGCCACAGCTGCCGAGCCTTCTGGCGGGGCATTCTCTGTTGGAGCCGCACTAGTGCTCAAGGTGCTGCCCTCACAGCCGAAGCAGAGGCAATTCTGACCGAGGAGCACAAGAAGCTCTTCGTCCCCGACTGGAGGGTGATGAAGCTTGACGGTTTCCTCGGCGATACAGCGATGAGCATGCAGGCCGTGCGCCACCTTCTGCCCCCGAAGGACCGAGCGGCGTTGAAGGCGGGTATCGTGGGTGACGACGCGTTGGAGATTGCCCGGGCCACAATGTCGGTAAGTGTTCTTGCTATGCTCTTTGGAACTTTGAAGTTTGTGTTTTTGATTCCCACGTCCTTTTTCTCTCCGGCTTTCAGATCACCTGTCACTTCAGCCACATGCTAGAACAGTTCGCTGAGCAGGAGAAGGAACTGAAGGCGACGAGCAACAGGGACCGGGCGGAGCAAGCTAAGGCAGTGAAGATGTTCGAGGCCGAGCAACGGCTCTCAGCGTCCCGAGCTGCCGAGATCGCTGTCCTAGATGCGGCCTTGGCCAAGGCGCACGAGCGCATCGCGGCCGAAGTGGCGAGGGCTGATGAGTTGGAGAGGGGGAAGACCCGAGCCAAGGTGGAGATGGAGAAGGCCTTAAAGGCCTCGGAGGAGGCGCTGAAGGAGCGGGACGCTGCGATGGCTGAGGCGACGACAGCCATTCAAGCCGAGGCGGAGGCCCACATACTCACCAACATGAAGGAGTCCTACGCTCGGGCCCTCAAGCATGTCGCGGCTCGTATCCCCAACTTCGAAAGCTCGGGGTATCACCTCTACGACCCGATCGAAGGCGGGGAGTTTATACCCCTAGCGGAGGTCGAGCTTCGAAGGGGGGAAGAAGAGGCGGAAGGGGCTGCGCATGAGGTGGCCAATCCGGAGGGGGCGCTCGTGACGATGCCGAGCGAGAGTGCGGAGCAGCACCTCAAGGTGGCTCCCTGACTTCACCTTTCTTTTTCTTTTTATTTTGTATTGCCAAGTTGCGGACTAGCCACCGCATTTCGTATTCAATGAAATGAGAACTTTTTTGACCAAGTGTTGTATTTGCATTTAACTTTGTCTCTGAGTTGTTCTGAGCTGTCCGGTAGGAGCCGCTTAAACTTAGTACCTTCATGTTTTGGCCTTTTTCAGATTAGCGAAGCATGACAAATTGTTGAAGTGCCTCCAATGGCCGAAGTAGCACGCCTCAGGTCCGGTCTAGGGGTGACGAGGTTGGGGCTCGCTCAGACTCGAGAGAGGCTTTTCAAAGCCGAGTCGGAGCTGAACCATCTTAAGCTGACGTTAGCTCGTCGTGACTCCGAACTGAAGCATCTACAAGAACAGGCTCGCGAAATGCCCCCCGATGGACGATGGAGCAGAGACGTGTCCCTCGATGGCCTTCAGCCAAGGCTTGTGGCTCAAGTATCTTCGTCGGTCTATGTTCGACGTCAGGGCCGAACGAGAAGGGTTAAAGAATGTCGTGGTCGAGAAAAGCCTTGAAGCGGTGCACCTTCGGAGGGCCATTTCCGAGGCTTCTCGTCAGGGTAGCTCTAGCTGAATGTCTCGACTGAAAATTAGAGTGACGGACAACTTACTGAAGGAACGGGTCATGGAGCTAGAGACAGAGAATCATAGGCTACGACGGCTGTCCGAAGGGGGCAACGTCAGAACCACCTCTTGTCCTCGAGGCGAATAATCCCAAGGGAGGTCCTTCCACGAGTTGGCGTTGCGCTCGCCCCCCGTCTCGGGACGCCCCGGGGACATGCAGAGCGGAGTGGCTGGCTCGTCGAGCGGAGCATCTGCTGGGACGACGCTTAGGCTTTTAGGCGCAGGAGATGCAACTCGGCTCGCCGGTCTAGACATCTCCACGAAAGTAAGGCCACCACAGCACGACGCTCACCGACCTAGGTTATCACTTAATATAAGTGTCCCACTCCCTAGGAGGGGTTAAAGCAGCTTTGTAATTTTGTAATCTTTGTTTCACAAGTTTTGTATCTCGATATAAAGATGAGTTGTCGGTCTGTAATTAGACTTGTATCTCAAACTTTAATGAAATAGTACTTGTTTATTAAACTTGCGAGCGTTTTGCTGGTGTTTGCGATTGTCAACAGTTTTAGGAGCAATTTCGAATGGTGAGCCACTTTGTACTCACTCGTTTGCAAGTAGCAAAAGTTGCGTCGAACCAAGTGTTGGACTCCGAACTTGTCGTATAGAGATTATCAACAGCTGTGGGAGCAATTCCGAATGGTGAACCACTTCGTACTCGCTTAAGAGTAAGTAGTTGAAGCAGAATCGAACCAAGTGTTGGACTCTGAGCGTGTCGTTTGAAGAACATCAGCAGCTGTGGGAGCAATTCCGAATGGTGAACCACTTCGTACTCGCTTAAAAGCAAGTGGTTGAAGCGGAATCGAACCAAGTGTTGGACTCTGAGCATGCCATTTTAATGCAAATTTTTTTGTAAGCGCCAAAGTAGTACAATTACAATGCTCAAAATAGAGAACTTGCGGGGATAAATTGCTTTTATTGAGAACAATTAGGCGACCGCTTCTAAGTTGCAAGCCGCTTTACACTTTGATAAGGAAAATACAAATAAAAAACTTTGACATGTTTTATGGAGTGCTCTTGGGGAAGTTGCTTGGAGCGGTGTTTAGACCCCCTCTTGGTACTTCATCAAGTGCTCCACGTTCCATGTCCTCGGTATTCTCCTGCCGCCCGGGTCTTCGAGTTGATACACGCCTGGACGAATAACTCTGGAGACCCGATACGGTCCTTCCCAATTGGGTGCTAACTTGCCTTTTTTGCTCAGATTGGAGATCGACAACTTCCGAAGTATTAGGTCTCCCTCTTTAAGATTAGCTGACCGTACCTTTTTGTTGTAAGACTAAGTGATCCTACGTCGGTACGTCTCCTGTCTGATGGAAATTCTTTCGCGGATCTCGTCGATGAGGTCTAGACTGTTGCAAAGCTGGTTCGCATTCTGTGCTTCACTGTAGGTTATTAGTCGGGGTGAAGGCAGACCCACTTCTAAGGGGATGAGGGCTTCGGAACCATATATGAGATTGAAGGGGGACTCCTCTGTCTGAGTTCTCTTGGTGGTACGATACTTCCAAAGCACGTTGGAAAGCTGTTCGACCCACAACCCCTTGGTAGATTTATCGAACCTCTTCTTCAGGCCGGAGAATATTTGTCAATTAGCATTCTCTGCTTGGCCATTGGATTGAGGGTGGGCTACCGAGGAGAACCTGCTGCTGGATACCGAGGTCGGCGCAGAAGTTGCGGAATGTTGCTCCTGCGAATTGAATCCCGTTGTCGGTTATGAGTATACGGGGTACACCGAACTAGCAAACAATGTTCTTCCAAAAGAACTTCTGGACCTTGTACTCGGTAATCGTTGCAAGGGTTCGGCCTCAATCCACTTGGAGAAGTAGTCTATCACCACGACTAAGAACTTCGACTAGCCCGGCGCTGGAGGGAAGGGTCCGAGCAAGTCCATCCCCCACATTGCAAAAGGGATTAGACTCACCAAGGAGGAGAGTTGGGCTTGCAGGTAGGCGACGGATCGGCGAGAATCTCTAGCAGGAGTCACACTGGTGAACGTACTTTTTAGAGTCACTTAGGAGTGTGGGCTAGAAGTAGCCGTAATTTAGGAGTTTGCGGGCGAGGGATCTCGCTCCCAAGTGTGTGCCACACATACCGTCATGGGCCTCCTTCAAGGCATATTGCGCTTCCTCGGGGGAGAGACACCTCAGGTAGGGTCAGCCGTCAATCTGAGTGTAGCAGCATTTGTACATGACTCCATCAAGAAGTGTGTACCGCTCTGCTCTGGTCCTGATCCTCCCCGCCTCTTTTGGGTCTTCTGGAAGAACTCCATCCCTAAGGTACTCAAGTAAGGGCTTCATCCAATTCTCCCCAAGTGTGAGGGGCATAGTCTCCATTGGCTCTAAGCTGTCCTCCTCGATACTCAGTCTCAAGAGTACCTCTATCAGTACGGTTCGCTCCAAACCCTGGAGGGAGAAGGCGAGCCTTAAGAGGGCGTCGGCCTGTGCATTTTTCTCTCGGGGAACACGTTGGAGCCGAGCATCTTCAAATAAGGCCAGTAGTCCCCTTGCCTTCACCAAGTACTTGGCCATGTGCTTATCCCTTGCTTCATACTCTCCGGACACCTGGTTCACGACTAACTACGAGTCACTGAAGACTTAGATACACTTGGCTCCTGCTTTGCGGGCCATGCAGAGTCCTGCTATGAGGGCCTCGTACTCGGCCTCATTGTTCGATGCAAGAAAGTTTGGGCAGAGGGAGTACTGCAGGACGAAAGTGTCTGGACCGGTCAAGATGATGCCGGCCCCACTTCCGTCGGCGCACGAGGATCCATTAACATAAACAGTCCAGACCAGGGAGTCGGTAGACGACTCGCAGGGTTCGGTAATGGTACTCTCCACAATGAATTCTGCCAGAGTTTGGGCCTTGATAGCAGTTCTGAGTTGGTAGCTGATGTCATGTTGGCTTAGCTCGATGGAGCACTTCATAAGATGACCGGAGGTCTCGAGCTTGTGGAGAACTTGTTTGAGCGGCTGGTCGGTAAGAACGACCACCGAATGAGACTGGAAGTAGGGTCAGAGTTTTCGGGCCACCATAACCAAGGCGAGAGCCATCTTCTCTAGCTTTGGGTAACGGAGTTCAGCATTCCAGAGGACCTTACTTACATAGTAGATGGGCATCTGCGTTCTACCCTCTTCTCTTACAAAGACCGCACTGAGGGTCTGCTCCGAAGCGGCGAGGTATAGGTAGAGGACCTCTCCGGACGTTGGTTTGCTCAAGAGTGGGGGGTCAGCTAAATATGCCTTGAGCTCGTCGAAGGACTCTTGTTGCTGTTGCCCCCATTCAAAGCCTTTAGCCCCCCTGAAGGTCTTGAAGAACGGGAGGCATTTCTCCCCGGATTTGGAGAGGAATCGCCCAATTACCGCGAGGCGCCCAGTGAGCCTCTGTACATCTTTAACACTGGAGGGGGGAGTCATTTTGAGGATGACTTGGATCTTCTCGGGGTTGGTCTCTATGCCCCTCTGGCTGACCATAAATCCTAAGAACTTGCCGGATGAGACTCCGAACGTACACTTGCTCAGATTCAATCTCATATTGTGCCTCCTGAGCACCCCGAAGGCTTCCTGGAGGTCGAGGACATGCTCCTGCCCTCGGATGCACTTGACTAACATGTCGTCTACATAGACTTCCATGTTTCGGCTAATCTGATCTCGGAAGACCTTGTTCGCAAGGTGCTGATATGTAGGTTCAAGCCGAACGGCATGATCCGATAGCAATACAGGCCCTGATCTGTCACAAATGAGATCTTCGGAATATCGGGAAGAACATCCAGATCTGGTTGTACCCCTGAGAAGGCGTCCATGAAGCTGAGGAGCTCATGCCCGGAGGTCGCATCGATCAAAGCGTCGATGCTTGGAAGGGGAAATGGATATTTCGGGCACGCCTTGTTGAGGTTGGTAAAATCGATGCATATCCTCCAGCTCCAGTTGGCTTTCTTGACCATCACCACATTGGATAGCCACTCGGGGTAGTTCACCTCCTGGATAAATCGGGCATTGAGAAGCTTTTTGACCTCTTCTTTGATCGCTTGTTGATGCTCGAGAGCGAACTTGCATCACTTCTGCTGGACGGGCTTGACTCCCAGGGGCAACATTGAGGTGGTGCATCAAAAGCTCCTCGGAGATCCCTGACATATCCGCCGCGGTCCAGGCGAAGAGATCGCGGTTCTCCCTTATGCAGTGGGAGATGTCTTTCTTGATGGAGGGGAAAAGGGCCTTGCTGACCGGAACGTCTTGGTGGCGTCTTCCTTCGAGAAGACCACTTCATCTAGTTCGTCCACTGGCTGGGAGATGGTCTGGCTAGTCTCCGGTGGGAATTCGAGGGCTTCTAGGGAGAGGACCGGGCCTCCCATCGAGGTCATATAACACTTGCGAGCCGCCTCCTGACTCCCTCTCACTTCTCCCACCCCTACGGGAGTGGAGAACTTCATCTTCATGTGATAAGCCGAAGGGATGGCTTGGAGTGCGGCGAGGCCTGGTCGACCCGGGATCACATTATAGGCGGCCTTCACATCCACCACCATGAAGTCCATCGGCTCCGTGCGGGTGACCGGGGTTTTGCCAGCGGTGATGTCGAGAGTTATAACTCCCTCGATCGTCACCGACACTCCCGGTGAATCCATGAAGGGTGTAGCCAGCTGGCTTGAGCTGGTTCCTTGCAGCTGGAGGCCCTTGAACGCCTCCAAGAAGAGGATGTTGACCGAACTTCCGTTGTCAACCAGAACCCAGCGCACGTCGAAGTTCGCCATTTGGAGGTTGATAACGAGGGCGTTGCAGTGGGGCGTGCGGACGCCCTCCAAGTCTCTATCGGAGAACGTAACAGGGATTCCCAGCCCCTTGGAGGGAGGATGGATCTGTACGGATTTGACTTCCCTAACGAAGACTTTTCGGGAGGAGTTAGAATCTCCCCTCATTGCGCCTCTGTGTATATGGTGCAAGATGGCCTCTGCTTCGGCCTCCGGAGTCTCTGCGTGTTGTTCAGCTCGCCTGTTAGCCCCCTTGAAGGGGGGAGGCGGATCGGCCTTGTCCCTCCTTACGAACCGAGCGAGCTGCCCCCTCTGGATGAGGGTCTCGATCTCGTCCGTCAGGTCCCGACAATCGTCTGTGTCGTGCCCGTGGTCCCTGTGTGCCCGTAGAATTTGTGGAATCGTAAGAACTCGAATGGACCAAATCTGACCTTTTCCGCTACGGTTAGGCTGATTCCTTTGTGCTACCGCTGACCTGCACGAAGTACGAAACACCGGGATGGATCCCGGCGACGCACCCTCCGATGCTCTTGTCAATACTCAGAAAAAGAATATCAAAAGAACTTTAGGTAGGCAAAGAGTGATCACCTTGTAACTGTAGGGGGGTACTCATAGTCGCCGTGGGGATCTGCTTCGGGATAAGAACGAATCCCTACTTCTCGGTGTGACTGGATAGAAGTGGTTAAAACCACCTCCAGTAGATAAGGACAAGCCAGGATTTTCTCATATCCTGTTGAACTGGTCCTTAACGGGTTGAGACCCGCTCTCAGTTGAACGGATCCGTTCACGGGTTATTGGGCCCAAGAGAAGAGATTCGGTTTCCATTTCGGACCCGTCCGTAGGTGAAATTACCGTTTTTCCCCGGTGAACTTTAAGATTTGTGTCCACTTCGAACGGTTCCGATTTAATCTCATTTTTAGCCATATCGCGTATAAAGAATAGTTATTGGAACATATTACTGGATATGAAAGTGTATAAATAAACTACGGGTCATGGCTAATGGTTAATTCCTACAGTGAGAAGGATCAGTAGTAGGTCCAGATGAATTAAAGTAGGTTAAGTGGAATCTAACTATGCTAAACACAGTAAGTAAATATTCTAATACTTGAGAAAAATTCAGAACTTCCACTTTGAGTAAAAGACGACCGACCCAGAAAAGGCACTCTGCTTCATTAAAGAGCAAATTAGGAAACACAGATCAGTTCAAATTCACCAATGTGAGAACATCCTAAGGTTGGAGGAGGTTTGAGTTAGATTAATGTATGACCTTTAAGTTCCTGACCTCGTGAACAGATTTGTTTCACCTTTCCCAGAGCCAATTTTCTGATATGTGACCTGAGTATGGCTCAGCCTTATAATTCCATTCGCGGTGATCAGAGTGATTTTCATATGAACTTGGTATAAGAGCATCCACAGTGGTGTTTCTCATTTGCCAAAAATTGGCTGCAACAGTAATAGCAAATAGGATGCTTCGCTGCAGTGGTCGTTTGCTAAAAAATTGTCAAAATTTTCAAAAATTGAGTGGGACGGGATATGATATCCCGTCCCAACTTATAAAAATAAATTAAAAAAAGTAATCTGCTTATTAACTATTAAACCTAATTAATTAACTAAATTAAATAATATAATAATAACTAAATCTAATTAAACAAATAACTAAACCTAATTATTATACCTAACCCACCTAATTAACTACTAAACCGTTGACTATTTGACTTTTTTGGTGGACGGGGAATCATTCCCCGTCTGACCATTTGGTTATTTTTTTTTCTTTTTTCGGCCAATCAGAGACGTTCATTTAAAAAAAAAATTAAGAAATTTATAAATAAATTGGCACAGACGGGATATCATTCTCCGTCTGACCCTTTTCTAAAAAAAATAATAAAATATTACAGACGGGATATCATTCCCCGTCTGACCCTTTTCTAAAAAAAATAATAATAAAATATTACAGACGGGATATCATTCCCCGTCTGTATACAATAAACTATATTAAAATTTGTGAGACGGAGAATCATTCCCCGTCCTTTATAATTTGAGAATTCTCAAATCGTTTCTCATATTTGAGAAACAGAATTGATACGTTTGCTAAAAAATGGCAAAATTAAGAAATTTAGCAAACCATTGCAGCGCTCGTTTTCTAAAAAAATGGCAAAATGAGAAATTTAGCAAACCATTGTGGATGCTCTAAGTAGAATAAACATATGATGACTATTTGGCATTTCATGGGCTTAATTCCTAGAGGTTGGACTTGGGGCTCCTTACCCACTTTGCTTTTTTATAGATGTACTTTCTAGCTCTAAAATGAACTCTAATTAATCTTGGCTTCTTTGTAGCTATGTTACTGTTCTTAAAAAGAAAGTGGAATATACAATTTTTTATTTTTTTTTTTTTTTTTTTTGAAGAAAGGAATATACAATTTTTCTTCCAACAAAAAAGAAAGAAAAAAAAAGGTGTAATTAATACATACATACCAGCCTGTCGTCCAGGAAGCAAGAGGTGCCCAATCCTTTCCAGAGAGTTTAGCACTCCAGTAATAGAGACCACCTGATGTCGGGTATGATGAGCAAATTTCCGCCATGGACAACCCTACGAACATAGTGAAGAAGGAAGCAACCAACCAACCGATGGAGGCTGATGCGGGACCCCCATAGGTGAGTCCAGTGTTATAGAGCGTAGTCACACCAGTAAGCACTGATATGATAGAAAATGAGAAGGCAAAATTCGATAACACCCTGCAAATTTAATAGTAATTATATTTAGAAATAAGATGAAGTAGAGGTATATATGGAAAAAAAGGAAATTAAAGAAACGAATTAATGAACCAGGATCAAATCCCTAGTTGGCTAGTTCAATCATTATTATTAAATCAAGAAGGAAGGAAGTTACGAGAGGGAGCGCTTCAGCTCCTGTTTGTAGCCTAACTCCCTGAGCCGAGCATGGCCTGAATCCGATATAGTTCTCTCATCTCTTGTTAAATCTATCTCCATTTTTCAATCCACTTTCTGTGGCTTTCTTCCAAAGATAAATGTGAGACTTTACATATTTGACCTATGGCTCTTATGGTTCCAGCCTCTCAAAATTATTTGATGATGACTGGTCAAATAATTACATTACATTAATGATTTATTTTGTTTTGAATAATCTACTTCTTCTGCATGTTCTATTCTGAACATCAATCATATCACAGTCATAATTGACGAAAACATAGTCTCCTGCAATAAATTATATTAAAACATATCTACAGTTGGTAAGAACAGTCCGGCATTGCTCAATTGTAAGATATATATATACTAGGTTTGCTCGTAAGTGCCTACCGTAGGCATGTATTTGAAAAAATGCAGCATATGAAAAACCCTATCTAACTAATAAATCACGAAACAATGCAGCATATGTAAACAATCCTATCTAACTAATAAATTACATAGGTATCAACATGTATATGCAATTCAATATAACTTTAGAGGCTGAAATTTACCCCAAGTGAGTATCTATTTAAATCTTCCATTGCATTTGAAAGTAGAGAAGATGAGATCAAGAAATTGAGAGGAAGAGGAAAAAATAGTAGAGAGAGAGAGAAATAATTAAATAAATAAATGAGTTGTTTTGGGGGGCGATTTAAATTTGAGTTTTGGAGGAAAAATGTATTTTGTGAGATTAGATCCGTTGATTTTGGGGGGATTGAATGAGAGCCACTTGATAGCTTTCTTTGTATTTTATTTTATATACTAGAATTGCCCGTGGCCACGTGCCTACGACACGTCTTCAGAATGATACAGCATATGAAAAGTGTTGTAAACAGTAAATCAACAATTATGTAGCTGAAGTTTGAATAGTAGACAATAATTAGTTGTAAATAAAAGTCCATGTTTCCATTAGTATATGGTGAAAAATAATTATAAATTGGGATATAAAAGTCCATGTTTATATATATATATATATATATATATATATATATATATATATATATATAAGTCCATGTTTCCATTAGTATATGGTGAAAAATAATTATATATATACTAATGGAAACATGGACTTATATATATATATATATATATATATATATATATATATATATATATATATATATATATATATATATATATATATATATATATATATATATATATATATGAGAAATGCTCAGTTGAAAATGCAAATATTGTGTAAACCCGTGAAAACAACCTAAGCCGTTGTTTCCAACAATGGCCTAGGTATTTTTCCACGTTTTCACAGATATTTGCATTTTCAATGGAGCATCTCTCTCTCTCTCTCTCTCTCTCTCTCTCTCTCTCTCTCTCTCTCTATATATATATATATATATATATATATATATATATATATATATATATATATATATATACATACATACATACTAGGTTTGCCCGTAGGCACGTGCCTACGACACGTTTTCGGAGCGATACAAAACACGAAAAACTTTGTAAACAGTAAAACAACAATTATGTAACTCGAGTTTGAATAGTATGACAATAATTAGTTGTAAATAAAAGTCCATGTTTCCATTAGTATATGTTGAAAAATAATTATAAATGGGGGTGTAAAATCCAACTTCTTAGAGCTTTAATTGTGGAAAATGATGAAATTTAACAGTTGAAGAGATATATTTGTTATTTTCAATATAACATGTGCAATAAAAAAACATAAAAATTATGAAAATTTACAAACCTGAAATCTTAAAATCTAAATTTCTAAGTAAATAAAGAAAGAATGGGAGAGAGAGATGGGAAGAGAGAGAAAGAGAGAAATATGAAAAAGTGGATAGAGAACAGAGAGAGTAATAAAGTAATGAGTTTTTTAGTTTTGGGGGAGAAATTTTGGTTTTGGGGTTTTAAATTTTGGGAGGAAAAATGTGTTTCGTGAGGTTAAATATGGGCCTTTGATTTTGGGGAGATTGAAGGTGAGCCACTTGATAGCTTTCTTTGTGTTTTATTATATATATACTAAGTTTTCCCGTTGACACGTGCCTACGGCACGTCTTCAGAACGGTGCACCTTTTTGATCATATAAAATAGTTTTGGTGGTCCAGCAAATTAATTGAAGTAACAAACATATTATATGAGAAACTTTTGGGGGTCCAGCAAAAAACATATTATATGATTTTTTAATTTTTTTAAAATTATTTTAAAAGTTTTTAAATTTTTAATTTTTTAGTTTTTAAAATTTTTATTTTCTTAATTTTTTTGAATAGAAGAAGATGGAGGGAGAGAGAGAGAGGAATTTTTTTTAATATAAATATAGGAGTTGTTTTGGGTGGGAGATTTGAATTTGAGTTTTGGGGAGAAACTTTTGGGGGGAAAATATGTTTTGTGAGGTAAGATCTGGTCCTTTGATTTTTGGGGGATTGAAGGAGAGCCACTTGATAGCTTTATTTGTGTTTTATTTTATATATATATATATATATATATATATATATATATATATATATATAGAGTCCCCTTCGGTTGCACACTACTTTTGGTGAGCACTCCGTGAGCACTCACGAACTAGAGACCCTATGAAAAATCTGAACCGCTCATATTGTTCTATATGCCATAGATAGTCTAACAATAAAAAATCAAGTAATTTGAAGTTCATTTGCCCATCCATCAAGCTGTTAGAATTTTCAGCCATACAATTTTGTGATGATGTAAATCATGGGCAAATGAACTTCAAATTGCTTGATTTTTTATTGTTAGTCTATCTAAGGCATATAGAACAATATGAGCGGTTCGGATTTTTCATAGGGTCTCTAGTTCATGAGTGCTCACGGAGTGCTCACCAAAGTAGTGTGCAACCGAAGATTTCTCTCTCTCTCTCTATATATATATATATACAGAGAGAGAGAGTGAGAGAAAGAGAAATAATTAAATAAATAAATGAGTTGTTTTGGGGGGTGGGGGATTTGAATTTGAGTTTTGGGGGGAAACTTTTGAACGGAAAATGTGTTTTGTAAGGTTAGATCTGGGCCTTTGATTTTAAGGGGATTGAAGGAGAGCCACTTGATTGCTTTCTTTGTGTTTTATTATATATATATATATATATATATATATATATATATATATATATATAGGGAAATGCTCCATTGAAAACGCAAATGTCTGTGAAAACGTAGAAAAACAACGGCCTAGGTTATAATGCATTATAACCTAGGCCGTTGTCGGGACAACGGCCTAGGGTCGTTTTCACGTTTTCACAGACATTTGTGCTTTCAACTGAGCATTTCTCATATATATATATATATATATATATATATATATATATATATATATGGCAAATGCTCCATTGAAAACGGGTTTGTTTTCACGGGTTGGAAAACACGAATCTTAGCCATTGGATCGCTCATGATCGCGATCAGCGGGTTGGAAAACACGAATCTTAGCCATTGGATCGCTCATGATCGCGATCAGCGGCTCAGATCGAGCCCGCCCATCACTCTATATGACTTAAGTGGCGGAGGATTATTTTGGAAATTTTGTCCCAAATAACTCTTCGCCTGTTTCGTTTTGGAAAAAATAATATAACCTAGGCCGTGGTTGAGAACAACGGCCTAGGTTATAAAAAATTGAATCATTGGCCGTTGTTTGGAGCAACGGCCTTGTTTTCAATATTTATAACCTAGGCCGTTGTTCCCAACAACGGCCTAGGCTATAAAATTTCTATAAATTTTTGTAGAAATTTTATAGCCTAGGCCAATGTTGGGAACAACGGCCTAGGTTATAAATATTGAGAACAAGTCCGTTGTTCCAAACAACAGCCTATAATTCCATTTTTTTATAACCTAGGCCGTTGTTCCCAACAAAGGCCTAGGTTATATCAATTTTTTTAGAATATGTTCAGCGAAGAGTTATTTGGGACGAAATTTCCAAAATAATCCTTCACTCAATAATTGAAACGGGTTATTGGGAGCTAGATCTGAGCCGTTGATCACGATCATGAGCGATCCAACGGCTCAGATCGCTGTTTTCCAACCCGTGAAAACTAGACCCGTTTTCAATGGAGCATTTGCCTATATATATATATAAACTAGACCCATTTTCAATGGAGCATTTGCCTATATATATATATATATATATATATATATATATATATATATATATATAGGAAAAGGGGTATGAGCAACTTGCTCATTTAGTAAATAAGCAATTGATGATGTGGCATACATGTGATTGAAAAATCCTTTAAAAGGTTAGTTGTCCAATGTATCACATGCATGCCACATAATCAATTGCTTATTTACTAAATGAGCAAGTTGCTCATATCTCTTTTACCCTATATATATATATATATATATATATAGATAGAGAGAGAGAGAGAGAGAGAGAGAGAGATAGATAATTAAATAAATAAAAGGAGTTGTTTTGGGGAGATTTGAATTTGAGTTTTGGGGAAAAACTTTTGGGAGGGAAAATGTGTTTTGTGAAGTTAGATCTGGGCTTTTGATTTTGGCGGGATTGAATGAGGAAAGCTATCAAGTGGCTCTCTTTCAAAGGGTTGAAATCAATGGTCCAGATCTAACTTCACAAAACATATTTTCCCACCCAAAAGTTTTCCCGCAAAACTCAAATTCAAATCTCCAAAAACAACTCTTTTATTTATTTTTTTATTTATTTATCTCTCTCTATCTCTCTCATTCTCTCTCTATTTACTCAGAAATTTATATTTTCAAATTTCAGATTTTTTATGTATTTTTTTATTGCTCATGTTGCATTGAAAAATACAAATATCTCATCAGTAGTTAAATTTCATCATTTTCCATACTGAAAGTTCTTAGAAGTTGGATTTTACACCCCCATTAATAATTATTTTTCAACATATACTATTGGAAACATGGACTTTTATTTAGAACTAATTATTGTTTTACTATTCAAACTTGAGCTACATAATTTTTGTTTTACTGTTTACAAGACTTTCATATGCTGTGTCGTTCCGAAGACGTGTCGTAGGCACGTGCCCATGGGCATATATATATATATATATATATATATATATATATATATAATAAAACACAAAGAAAGCTATCAAGTGGTTCTCATTCATTTGGAAGTAAATCAATGGTCCAGATCTAACCTTACAAAAAACATTTTCTTCCCCAAAATTTGAACCCCAAAACTCAAATTTTCCCCCCAAAACAAAACAACTCCTTCATTTATTAATCTCTCTCTCTCTCTCTCTCTCTCTCTCTCTCTCTCTCTCTCTCTTCCCCTCTTTTCTCCTTTTTCATAATTCTCTCTCTTTTTAAACCCAGGTATGTCAAAAAAAAAAAAAACAGTGAATGTTTATTTTGGTTATGCAATTTTGGATTATGCCTTTTTTTTATTATTTCAAATTTTTAATTATGCTTTTTTTTTTCGGATTATGATTTCGTAACTCAATAACATTCACTTCAATTTAATTGTTTTGAATTACCATATTTGATTTGATTGTAGAATACTTCACTTAGCAATCGTTTTAGATTAGATTACTTCACTGAGTTAATTTTGATTATAATGCTTTTTTTATTATGCAATTTCGGATTATGATTTTTTTCGAATATTTGGGCATTCGCTGCTTTTAAAGATCGTTGCAAATTCTTTAATTGACTCGCTTGATCATATTTTTATGGATAAATCCATGCTTAATCCCTATATTTTAGGTTTTAGTAGCTACAAAATTGTATCTCGAGCTGCTTTGCTGCAATTTCACTTCACATATATATCACAACAAATTTTCTGTTTTTAAATTCATACATAATTAACTACATAAAAAACCAACAAGGGGGAACTAACTCATGCAGTTTGAGGCGTCAACCGTATTAGAAAATGAATTGCTACTTATGTCATACTCTAAATCAAAAAAGAAATCTCTTATGCTCAAGTCACACATAGCAAGGAATTTCTGATCCACTACTTTTGTAGATTCACAGTACTATTTTTGAATCCTGAGCTGCTGACAAATGATCCTGCAATTTACAAATCAATAAACATCAAGGTCACTCTGTAATCCTACTTCAGAGTACATCAATACATCAACGTCTACTAGCAAATACACATCCATATAAATCATCTCTTACTGTTTACCTGATTTTTCGCTCAAGTCACACATAGTAAGGAATTTTCGATCCACTACTTTGTAGAATCACAGTACAATTTTTGAATCCCGAGCAGCTGACAAATGATCCTGAAATATACAAACCAATAAATATCAAGGTCACTCCATAATCCTACTTTAGAGTACATCAATACATCAACGTCTACTAGCAAATAAACATCTATATAAATCATCGCTTACTGTTTACATGATTTTTCATCTGTTGTATCGTTCCATATACGTGCCGTAGGCACGTGCACACGGGCATACCTAGTCTATATAATAAAACACAAAGAAAGCTATCAAGTGACTCTCCTTCAATCCCCCCCAAATCAAAAGCCCAGATCTAACCTCACATAACACATTTCCCCCCGCACCCCAAAAGTTCCCCCCTATATAATAAAACACAAAGAAAGCTATCAAGTGGCTCTCCTTCAATCCCCCCCCAAAAATCACCCCCCCTCCCCCCCAAAATGAAAGGCCTAGATCTAACCTCACAAAACACATTCCCCCCTGCTCCCCAAAAGTTTTCCCTAAAACTCAAATTCAAATCCCCCCCAAAACAACTCCTTTATTTATTTAATTTTTTTTCTCTCTCTCTCTCTCTCTCTCTCTCTCTATATATATATATATATATATATATATATATATATATACTTACTTACTTATGGAAACATGGATTTTTATTTACAACTAATTATTGTCAGTATTCAAACTTGAGCTACATAATTGTTGATTTACTGTTTACAAGGCTTTTCATATGTTGTATCGTTCTGAAGACGTGTCGTAGGCACGTGCCCACGGGCAAATCTAGTATATATAATAAAACAAAAAGAAAGCTATCAAGTGGCTCTCTTTCAATCCCCCCAAAATTAAAGGCCCAGATCTAATCTCACAAAACACATTTTCTCCCTCAAAACTCAAATTCAAATTTCAACCCAAAACAACTCCTTTATTTATTTAATTCTCTCTCTCTCTCTCTCTCTCTCTCTCTCTCTCTCTCTCTCTATCTATCTATCTATCTATCTATCTATCTATCTATCTATCTATCTATCTATCTATATATATATATATATATATATATATATATATATATATATATATATACTTATGGAAACATGGACTTTTATTTACAACTAATTATTGTCAAACTATACGAAACATGGACTTTTATTTACAACTAATTATTGTCAAACTATACAAACTTGAGCGACATAATTGTTGATTTACTGTTTACAAGGCTTTTTACAAGGCTTTTCATATGTTGTATCGTTTTGAAGACGTGCCGTAGGCACGTGCCCACGAGCAAATCTAGTATATATATATATATATATGGAGGCATGCTATTATGAGATGGTGAGAAGAGTGAGATGGAAATGTATCTTTAGAGATAAGTGATTTAAGTCATCTGAATCTCGATCACACTGTTCACATCACTGTACATGTCATCAAGATGATGTGTGCCAAATTTCAAAAAATTCATAGACCTGTAACCTATGCATCAGGACGTTCAAATAAATGCATATATATGTATTTTGTACCATCTTCATGATGTGTTGAATGTTTTGATGCATAGGCTAGAGGTCTCCAAATCACTTAAAATTTTGTACACATCATCTAAATAACATGTAGAGAGATGTGAACGGTGTGATCGAGATTCAGATAACTTGAATTGCTCATCTCTCAAAAAAATATTTCCATCTTACCCATCTCACCTTCTCATATTAGCATTATTCTATATATATGAGTCATGCTATTATGAAATGGTGAGATGAGTGAGATGATTTTTTTTGAGAGATAAGCAATTTAAGTCATCCGAATCTCGATCACACCATTCACATTACTCTACATGTCATCAAGATGTTGTGTGCCAAATTTTAAGAAATTCAGAGACCTGTAACCTATGCATCAAGATGTTCAAATAATTGCATATATATGTATTTCGTACCATCTTCATGAGGTGTTGAATGTTTTGATGCATAGGCTAGAGGTCTCCAAATCATTTAAAATTTTGTACACATCATTTAGATGATATGTAGAGTGATGTGAACTGTGTGATCGAGATTCAAATGACTCAAATTGCTCATCTCTCAAAAAAAATATTTTCATCTCACCCATCTCACCATCTCATATTAGCATTATTCTATATATATGAGTCATGCTATTAGGAGATGGTGAGATGAAAATGTTTTTTGAGAGATAAGTGATTTAAGTCATCTGAATCTCGACCACACCATTCACATCACTCTAAATGTCATTATGATGATGTGTGCCAAATTTCAAGAAATTTAAAGACCTGTAACCTATGCATCAAGAAGTTCAAATAAATGCATATATATGTATTTCGTACCATCTTCATGACGTGTTGAATGTTTTCATGCATAGGCTAGATGTAACCCTCGTTCCCACAAATACATATGTTCTGAATATTTTCTTTATTTTGATGAATTATAAATCTGTTTTGTTTTTAGATTCATTTTGAATCTTCTATTAAAATATTTTCTAATCAAAAATTATGTTTATTTTGAATAATGGTATATTTTAACTTTACTTTTCATTTTATAATTGATCGACTATTAATATTTTAGGCAAATAAAAAATATTTGGATATACTTTAATAAATTTGTTAAACCCAATTCCTATTTCGTTTTATAACTTTATTTTTATTATTTTCATTATTTTCATTATTATTATATTATTATTATTATATTATTATTATTGAATTAATTACATGAATGTGTTCAATCCAAATTATATTTTGTCATGTATTATTATTATTATCAATATTGTTATTATGTTATTAGTATTATTATTATTATTGTAAAGCCAATTGATTTTAATATATCTTGTATTATTATTTAGTAATATGAAGCCCATCATCTAAAACCCAATTTTATATTCATTTGATTTGCATTATTTATTAATATATAACCAGAGCCCAATCCAAACCCATCTCCTATTGAATTCTAACCCAAACCCAAACCTGCATCTTATTGGATCCCAAACCCAAACCCTTTAGCCCAATTCTCCTCCGAATATGCTTTTGACCAGATCAACCCCCAACTGCACATCTCCCTGTATCCCCTAATTCCTCTCTCACGCTCCCCCACTATCTCAACTATCCCCATTATAATATTTCATGATATGACTAAAAATTGGGTTAAATCAGAACCGTCCAAATCAGGAACGAATCTTAAAGCTTAGGGGTAAAATGGTAATTTTCACCTACTGATAGGTCTGAAGCGGGTACCGGATCTCTCCCCCAAAGATCCAATAACCCACGAATGGGTCCAACACAACTGGGTGCGGGTTTCAACCCACAGCAAACCCAGTCCAGAAAGGATAGAATTAGGGTTCCTGATTAATCCTAATCAACGGCCCTGATTCATATCTATCCTTTCACTGGGGATTAGGGATTACATTCCTTATCTAACCACGGGGATTACATTCCTAATCTGATCCCAGCGGCGCCTATAAATACCCCCCATCCATCTCCATTAAGAGGTAATCAATCTTTTGTCAATTTACGCTCTTTCATAATCATTCCTGGTTACTGACTTGAGCGTCGGAGGGTGCATCGCCGGGATCAACCCCGGTGTCTCGCACTTTTTGCAGGTGAACAGCGGGAGTCAACGGTCAAACTCTGGCGGAACAGGTTACAGGTTTGCTATTCAAGTTTGCCTAAGAATCCACAAATACTATCGTTTACCCCCACACCAGATTTAGCGGTAACAGATTGGCACCATCTGTGAGAAAGAACGAATAGCAGCCTCCCCTCTTCCCATTGGTCAGATCTTCTGCAGCCATGCCTCCTAGGAAAGCCAGATCCAGAGGGTCCAACCGAGGACCCAACCTCGATCAGCAACAAGAAGTTCCCATCCAGCCCGCTCCGCAATAGTGGCAACTTCCTCCTCAAGCGGAGGACCCACTCCAACAGGACCTGCCTCCTCCTCAGAATCAACAATCTCCTAAGGGTCCCAACCCGCAGAAACAACCTCTCCATCCGGACCATGTCTCCATCCACAATGCCTTTTCGGACTCTATGGCCTCCCACAATCCCCGAGCTTCTGACCTCTGCAACACCATCCTCAATCGGCAGAAGGATGAGGATCTTCGCCACCGTCTGGATGAAAAAGCAGGCCCGAGAGGGAGCCTCCCGCCAACAATGTCCGGATGAGCGATCTCCTCACCGCCGAGAATACAGAAGGTCCCCTACCCGAAGGGGGCGGAGAGAGTCCCCCGAGCATCACAGGAGAAGACCACACTCCCCTGCCGGTCGGCAACATCCTAGGAACGATGAGGCACCCATCACCCGTGCCGAGTTCCAGCAGTTCCAGGCAACCGTCCTACAAGATCTCAATCTCCGTCCCAATAACACCAATGCTCCAAGGATTCCCACTCCTCCTCAGGTCCGAAGCCCTCGCCGACGGTCCCTAACTCCTCCTCAAGCTCCTAGCAACCCCCGCCACATGCCAAGTCCTCGCCGCTCCAGGAGCTACCGTCGTCATAGCCCCCGCTCTCCCTCGTACGAAGATGAGTCTAGAGGCTCGCCGAATTACTATCGAAGGGATGACGCAGTCTACCGCCGTCTCCATGAGATGGAGAGGCGCTTGGGTCAGTTAGACCGAGAAGAAGAGCTTAGAGGAAGGACCCTCCGTCCTAGTCAACCTCCTTTTTCCCGAACCATAATGGATGCACCCGTACCAATCGGCTTTAAGCCTCCTCAATTTGAGACCTATTTCGGAGAGACTGACCCCGTTGATCACATCGAAAGCTTCAAAACCCTCATGCTCATCCATCAAGCTTCCGATGCTCTGCTATGCAAGACCTTCCCCGCAACTCTCAAGGGTCCAGCTCGAGAATGGTAATCTCGCCTTGCTCCGTCCTCAATATTCTCCTTCGAGCAATTTGAAACTCTCTTCGTCACCCACTGATATGGCTAAAAATAGGATTAAATCGGGACCGTTCACATCGGATACGAATCTTAAAGCTCAGGGGTAAAATGGTAATTTCACCTACTAACGGGTCCGAAGCGGGTACTGGGTCTCCTCCTCACAGATGCAACAACCCGCGAACGGATCCATCTCAACTGGGTACGGGTTCCGACCCAATACAAACCCAGACCAGCAAGAGGAGATCAGGGTCACTGATTTGACTAAATCAACGGGCCTGATTTGCAGTTATCCTCTCACCGGGAATTAAGGGATTAGATTCCTAATCTGATTACGAGGATTTTATGCCTTATCAGATCACAGGAATCACATTCCTAATCTGATCCCAACGGCGACTATAAATACCCCCCACCTACCACCGTTACAGGTTAATCACTTTTTGCCAACTTAAGCTCTTTTTTAATCATCACTGGTTACTGACAAGAGCGTCGGAGGGTGCGTCGCCGAGATCAACCCCGGTGTTTCACACTTTCCTTGCAGGTGCACGATGGGAGCTCAACTGCCCAACTCAGACGAACAGGTTCGGATCTGCAATTCAGGTTTTTCCACGAACCCACAAATTCTATCTGTTTACCCCCACACCAGATTCAGCGGTAACAGATTGGTGTCGTCTGTGGGAAAACCATACGAATAGCCTCTGCCTCTTCCTCGTCGACTAGCTCTTCTCCAGCCATGCCTCCTAGAAAAGTAAGATCCTGGGGGTCCAACCGTGAACCCAACCCTGTTGATCAACAGCAGGAAGTCCCCGTCCATCCCGCTCCGCAGCAGGGACAACTTCCTCCTCCAGCCGAGGACCGTGTCCAGCAGGACCCACCTCTCTTCCGAACCAGCAACCCCCAAACGGTCCCGATCCACGGAAGCAAAAACAACCTCTCCATCGAGACCACATATCGGTACACAACGCCTCTACAGACTCTTACGCCTCCCATAGTCCTCAGGCCCCTGACCTTCGAAATACTATCCTCAACCGGCAGAAGGATGAGGATCTCCGCCACCGTCTGGGCGAAAAGCGGTCCCGATAGGGAGCCTCCCGCCTACAACGTCCAGATGAGCGGAATCCTCACCACCGCGGGCGTAGAAGGTCTCCTACCAGGAGAGGGCGAAGAGAGTCACCCGGACATTACAGGAGGAGGTGCCACTCCCCTACCGGTCAGCATCAGCCGAGGAACAATGAGGCGCCCATCACTCGCGCCGAGTTCCTGCAGTTTCAAGCAACGGTGTTGCAGGCTCTTAACCTCCGACCCAACAACGATGAGGCCCAAAAGGTTCCTTCGCCCCAACAGGTTCCCAGTCCTCGCCGTAGGTCCACCTCTCCTCTGCCAGCTCCTAACCACCGGCAGCATGATCTTAGCCCTCGCCGCTCCCGGGACGACCATCGTCGTAGCCCTGGCTCTCCCTCCTACGAAGACGAGTCCAGAGGCTCGTTCGACTACCGCAGGAGGGACGATGCCCTATACCGCCGTCTCCATGAGGTGGAGAGGCGAATCGGTCGGATGGACGAAGGGGAGGGGTCAAACAGCAGAACCATCCGTCCGAGCAGACCCCCTTTCTCCCGAACCATCATGGAAGCTCCTATCCCAAGAGGTTTCGAACCCCAGAAGTTCGAAACTTACTCGGGGGAGTCGGACCCCGTGGACCACATCGAAAGCTTTAAGACCCTCATGCTAATCCACCAAGCTTCCGATGCTTTGCTGTGCAAAACCTTCCCTGCCACTCTTAAGGGTTCGGCTCGGGAGTGGTACTCCCGCCTCGCCCCGTCTTCCATATTCTCCTTCGAGCAATTCGAGAGCCTCTTCATCACTCATTTTGTGAGTAGTAGACGCACGGAGAAGACCAACATCTCGTTACTCCAGCTCCGCCAGGAGAAGGGAGAGAAGTTGAGAGACTATGTGAAGAGGTTCACTGCGGAGGTCAGGTCCATAGCCTCCCTCGACCAATCCGTCACAACAGCCGCCTTCCAATCCAACGTCTTCAATTCCAGCCTCCGCTCCTCTCTTGCTAAGAAGCCTCCACAGAACTTTGCCGACCTCCTTCTCAGGTGTGACAAGTACATTCGTGCCGAAGAGGCCGCCTACCTTCCAAGCTTCGGAGGGTCTACCTCAGGGACGAAACGAAAGCTGACCGAAGAAGAAGAGGCTAAGAAGCTTCAGAAGGAAGGCAATGGCCAGCGCCGCCCGACTCCTCGGTTTGAGAAGTTCACCCCCCTCGTTGCCAATATATCAGAAGTTCTTATGGAAGTGGACAAGGAAGGGCTACTCCGTGCTCCCCCTAGAATGAACACACCTGGAAAGAAGAGGAACAAGGATAAGTGGTGCCGCTTTCACAGGGATCACGGCCACGACACGGAAGATTGTCGGGCTCTAAAGGAGGAGATCGAAGAACTCATACAGCGGGGGCACCTGACCAAGTTCGTCCAGAAAGAGGGGGCCGAGCTTCCCTCCTGAGGAGCCAACAAACGAACCGAAGGGCCCGCCGAGCTTTAAGACTCAGAACCTCCCGGCTCTTCCCAAGAGGTCTTCACCTTATTGTAGAAGTAGGACCCTGATTTTCAATATGGCCGATGCTTGTAACCCGGCCGATAGCATGTAATAATGGCTCGCCCTATTGAAGCGGGCACTTAGTTTATTTCAAACTTTACATCTTTTCATTAAAAATTATTGCTCTTACTTCTCTCTTAAATGGTGGGTTCGGAGTCCAGCTTATTCTACAGGGCTGCTCCCGCAACTTACTAACCTTAAACAACGAGTTCGGAGTCCAACACTTGGCTCGATTCCTCTTCAAATAACCTGCTCTTCAGCGGGTCAGAAGTGGTTCGCCATTCAGAATTGCTCCCACAACCGTTGACTACCTCTACCGATGGTTCGGAGTCCAACACTTGGCTCGATTCCTCTTCAAATAACCTGCTCTTCAGCGGGTTAGAAGTGGTTCGCCATTCGGAATTGCTCCCACAACCGTTGATTCTCTCACATAAGTAGCGAGTTCGGAGCTACAGCTCTCCCCTAGAGTCGCTCCTCACACTCGTCTCACAAATAGCTCTCTTCCAGAACCGAGCTCTTCACTCCACTCGCCTCCGAAGCGGACCTCTTCTCAACAAGTTTGGAGCACAACTCTCTCCTAGAGTTCCTCCTCACACTTGTCTCACAAATGGCTCTCTTCCAGAGCCGAGCTCTTCCCTCCGCTCGCCGCCGAAGCGGACCTCTTCTCGACGAGTTCGGAGCTCAAAACTCTCTCCAAGAGTTGCTCCTCAAACTCATCTCACAAATGGCTCTCTTCCAGAGCCGAGCTCTTCCCTCCGCTCGCCGCCGAAGCGGACCTCTTCTCGATGAGTTCCGAGCTCAAAACTCTCTCCAAGAGTTGCTCCTCAAACTCATCTCACAAATGGCTCTCCTCCAGAGCAGAGCTCTTCCCTCCGCTCGCTACCGAAGCGGACCTCTTCTCCACGAGTTCGGAGCTCACAACTCTCTCCTAGAGTTGCTCCTCAAACTCATCTCCCAAATGGCTCTCTTCCAGAGCCGAGCTCTTCGCTCCGCTCGCTCCCGAAGCGGACCTCTTCCCAACAAGTTTGGAGCACAACTCTCTCCTAGAGTTCCTCCTCACACTTGTCTCACAAATGGCTCTCTTCCAGAGCCGAGCTCTTCACTCCGCTCGCCTCCGAAGCGGACCTCTTCTCAACAAGCTTGGAGCACAACTCTCTCCTAGAGTTCCTCCTTACACTTGTCTCACAAATAGCTCTCTTCCAGAGCCGAGCTCTCCACTCCGCTTACCTCCGAAGCGGACATCTTCTCAACGAGTTCGGAGCTCACAACTCCCTCCAAGAGTTCCTCCTCACACTCGTCTCACAAACGACTCTCTTCCAGAGTCGAGCTCTCCACTCCGCTCACCTCCGAAGCGGACCTCTTCTAAACAAGTTTGGAGCACAACTCTCTCCTAGAGTTCCTCCTCACACTTGTCTCACAAATGGCTCTCTTCCAGAGCCGAGCTCTTCCCTCCGCTCGCCGCCGAAGCGGACCTCTTCTCGACGAGTTCGGAGCTCAAAACTCTCTCCAAGAGTTGCTCCTCAAACTCATCTCACAAATGGCTCTCTTCCAGAGCCGAGCTCTTCCCCCCGCTCGCCGCCGAAGCGGACCTCTTCTCGATGAGTTCCGAGCTCAAAACTCTCTCCAAGAGTTGCTCCTCAAACTTATCTCACAAATGGCTCTCCTCCAGAGCAGAGCTCTTCCCTCCTCTCGCTGCCGAAGCGGACCTCTTCTCCACGAGTTCGGAGCTCACAACTCTCTCCTAGAGTTGCTCCTCAAACTCATCTCTCAAATGGCTCTCTTCCAGAGCCGAGCTCTCCACTCCGCTTACCTCCGAAGCGGACATCTTCTCAACGAGTTCGGAGCTCACAACTCCCTCCAAGAGTTTCTCCTCACACTCGTCTCACAAACGACTCTCTTCCAGAGTCGAGCTCTCCACTCCGCTCACCTCCGAAGCGGACCACTTCTCAACGAGTTTGGAGCACAACTCTCTCATAGAGTTCTTCCTCACACTCGTCTCACAAATAGCTCTCTTCCAGAGCCGAGCTCTTCCCACCGCTCGGATGACGAGCAAGTACCGATCCGGCCCCAACATCACAGAGCCCGGTCGGCTGACCAAGCAAGAATCCGAGCTCTTCCCTTCCGAGCCCTAACATCAAAGAGCCCGGTCGGCTGCCGAGCAAGTGCCTTTCCGATCCTGCAAACGGAGAAAACTCACTTTCTCCTCAACATTCCTGCAAGATCTCGATCAGACGGCCCATATCTTGCCAGCGTCGCTAAACGACAAGATAGCGTTTTCTTGGGAACTGAGCCGTCTCGAGATTCATGCCATCATCCAACGGCCCAGATCTTGCCAGCGTCGCTAAACGATAAGATAGTGTTTTCTTGGAAACTGTGCCCGCCTCGAGATCCGCGCTGAGATCCAGCGGCTCAGATCGCTCCACGTCGCTCAGTATTCCTAGCCGAGCGACTAGCGATCTGACCCACTCGCGCCTCTTCTTCGCCCCAAGGGTCTTCCTAACCCAAGGGTCTTCCAAGCACGAGGGTCTTCCTAGCACACCTTACAAGGGTCTTCCTAGTCCAAGGGTCTTCCAAGCACAAGGGTCTTCCTAGCACATCTTCTCCGCCCCTAGGAGTGGAACTCCTCTTCCAAAATCCCCAAGACCAAAGTACTTATCAACTTCATGAAGACAAGCATATTGCGGGGCTATTCTGGCCATGAAGGAGGGTGAATCTTCATCCCACTCCTAAAGAGAAGTTGTCGATCTTCGAACTAGCTTCGAAACGAGGGGTCGCACTCCCCGATCGGACCTCCGTAGCACCGGAAAAGTGGATCTCAATGCAGCTGCGCCGAATAGCTCGGGAATCCGAGCCGAGCCACTCGCGCGAGAGAGAAATCCGAGCTCTTCCCATCCGAGCCCCAACATCAAAGAGCCCGGTTCGGCTGCCGAGCAAGTGCCTTTTCGATCCTGCAAACGGAGAAAACTCACTTTCTCCTCAACATTCGTGCAAGATCTCGATCAGACGGCCCAGATCTTGCCAGCGTCGCTAAACGACAAGATAGCGTTTTCTTGGGAATTGAGCCTGTCTCGAGATTCGTGCCACCATCCAACGGCCCAGATCGAGCCACGCAGCTCGGATCTACCATCCGAGCTACTGCCCTACCGAGCTGCGAAGTGGCAAAAATACACCTCAAAATCAGTGCTCGGATTTGCCGAACAAGAAGCCAAAAAAAAAGAAGACAAAAAAACACAAGGGGCCGGGTTCGGGCCCATTAAGGGGACCCAAACCCAAACCGAACCTCCGCTGCCACGTCACCTCTCCTTCTCCATACCTCTGGCGCCAAAACAGAAACCAAGCAAAACGAAAAGAAAACCAAGCTTCTCTTCATAACTCTGGTTTCTACCTCCATGCCTCGCCACCTCCTCGCCGAGCTCCATCTCCAATGCCGAGCTCCCCCTCTCCATCGCCGGCTGAACTCCACTCACCGAGCTCTCACCTCCAAGCCTCGTCCCGAACTCGAACTCCACTTCGTCACGAGCTCCCCTCGCCGAGCTCAACCACGTCTCCACACCGACGAAGCTCAGCTAAAGCACCACCTTCCATCCGACAACGAGCTCCACCTCCGACGCTTCCGCAGCGCCGAACCCATGGCCGAGCTCCGAGCCAAAGGACGAGTCGAACCCATTACTGAGCACCATAGCTCCGACGAACTCCATCGACTCCTCGCCAAGCCAAAGCTACAACTCCCTCGTCCACTGTCACCTAGCTCCTCTCGGCACACACTCCTCGTTGAGCTCCGAGCTCCGAGCTCTCCACGAGCGAGCTCCGTGAGACGAGCCCTGAGCTCTCCACCAACGAGCTTCACAATGGCCAACAACGCCATCATCGACCACGGTCTGCCATGGCCGAGCTCCAGCACCCATCTTCGACAAACTCACCCCTTCGCTGGCTCCCCTCGTATCTCCGAGCGCCACCTCCGTCGAGCGCGCCAAGGTCGAGGCCCTCGCCGACCCCCATCACCTCCGTTTCGATCTCCTCTGCCGAGCTCTAGCCTCTCCACCGCTGTGTCGAGCCCATTACCTCGTCGAAGCCCCCCACGTCGACGAGCTCGCCTCCAAACATCGTGCTCCAAGCTCCATGAACCCCCTGCACGGGGTGCTCGACACGATGACGACGAGGCTCGAAGACGTAGGCCAGGGGAGAAGTCGAAGGCTGAGACGAGACGGAGAAGAAGGGAAACAGAGCTGGCGGGAGAGAAAGAAAGAAAGAAAGAAAGAAAAAAACAAAAAAAAAAAAAATGCCACGTGGCGAGCCACGTGGCTTCACCTCAGTGGTCGGCTCGGGCTCGGATCCGCTGCGCAAAATCCACCATAGTCGCTCGGTCGGCTGCCGAACAAGTCCCTTTCCGATCCTGCAAACGGAGGAAAAAGCCACCGAGCAACTCCAATCGTTGGATCTTCGCAAAAATCGCGCAAAAATTGATGGACGGCTCAGATCGTGCCACGTCTGCACAAAACGACAAAATAACGATTTTTCGAAAAACGCGCCCCTCGAGATTCATGCCAGGATACGACGACGCAGAACGCGCCACGTGTCAGGTATTATTTAATTTAATTAATTTATTTATTTAATTGTATTTTTATTTTAAAAATCCGAAAAAATATTTAAAAAATCGAAAAAATTAATTAAAAATTCTAAAAACTAATTATTAATTCAGAAAAAATATTTTAAAATTCTGGAAAAATAATTATTAAATTATAATAATTAATTAATATTTTCGATAATTAATTATTTAATTCGGAAAATGAATAAAAAATTCAAAAAAATGAGAAAAAATTCAGAAAAATCTGGAAAAATCACCAAAAATCCAGAAAATTCTGAGAATATTTTTGGGTATTTTACAAGCCCATAATAACACCGTTATACCCCAAGCAAGATCCAAAACTCCCTTAAGAACACCGATAAAATTCCGTACGCCATTAGAACAGTAAAACTACTCCTCAAAGACTGAAAAACTCAGTCTCTAGGAGTGGGGGGCTTGTGATATGGCTAAAAATAGAAATTAAATCGGGACCATTCACATCGGAGATGAATCTTAAAGCTCAGGGGTAAAACGGTAATTTCACCTACTAACGGGTCCGAAGCGGGTACTGGGTCTCCTCCTCACAGATCCAACAACCCGCGAACGGATCCATCTCAACTGGGTATGGGTCCCGACCCGATACAAACCCAGACCAGCAAGAGGAGATCAGGGTCACTGATTTGACTAAATCAACGGGCCTGATTTGCAGTTATCCTCTCACCGAGAATTAAGGGATTACATTCCTAATCTGATTACGATGATTTTATGCCTTATCAGATCACAGGAATCACATTCCTAATCTGATCCCAACGGCGACTATAAATACCCCCCACCTACCACTGTTACAGGTTAATCACTTTTTGCCAACTTAAGCTCTTTTTTAATCATCACTGGTTACTGACAAGAGCGTCGGAGGGTGCGTCGCCGGGATCAACCCTGGTGTTTCGCACTTTCCTTGCAGGTGCACGACGGGAGCTCAACTGCCCAACTCAGACGAACAGGTTCGGATCTGCTATTCAGGTTTTTCCACGAACCCACAAATTCTATCTGTTTACCCCCACACCAGATTCAGCGGTAACACCCACTTTGTGAGTAGCCGCCGAACTGAGAAGACTAGCATTTTGCTACTCTACCTCAACTAGAAGAAGGGTGAAAAGTTGAGAGACTATGTGAAAAGCTTCACAGCTGAAGCCAGGTCCATAGCATCCCTCGACCAGTCGGTCGCTGCAGCAGCTTTTCAATCCAATGTCCTCAACTCCAGCCTCCGCTCCTCCCTCGCCAAGAAGCCCCTACAGAACTTCTCTGACCTCCTCCTCCGGAGCGAAAAGTATATTCGGGCCGAAGAAGCTGAGCACCGCCCCAACTTGGAGGGGTCTTCCTCCGGGTCTAAGAGGAAGGGAACAGAAGAGGAAGGGGCCAAGAAGCTTCAGAAGGATAATGGCAGCCAGCACCGACCTCCTCCCAGATTCGAAAAGTTTACTCCCCTCAATGCTAACATCTCCACAATTCTCATGGAAATTGAGAAGGAGGGGGTGATACCTCCTGCACCAAAAATGAACACCCCCGGCAAGAAGAGGGATAAAGAGAAGTGGTGTCGTTATCACCGGGACCATGACCACGACACCAATGATTGTCGGGCCTTGAAGAATGAGATAGAAGCCCTCATCCAGAAGGGGGCAGCTGACCAGGTTCGTGAGAAAGGACCGAGCCGACCTTCCTCCCCCGCCTCGGGGGGCTAATAAGCGTCCTGAACGTGATGAAACGCCCGACTTCGAAGAAGAGCGTGTCCTACACCTCATTCATGGGGGCCCAATGGGGGGCTCCTCAAACTCCTCTCGAAAGGCGTTCATAAGGGAAGTCAATTCGGTCCGTGCCATCCCCTCCTCCTAAAGGCATCGGAGTGCCCGTCACATTCTCAGACGAAGATCTTGAAGGTGTCCGCACCCCCCATTGTGACGCACTCGTCATCAATCTCCACATGGCGAACTTCAAAGTGGAAAGGATCCTAGTGGACAATGGCAGCTCCGTTAACATCTCTTCCTCGCCTCTTTCAAAGGCCTCAAACTGTCCCGAGACAGACTCAAGCCCGCCGGATACACACTCCATAGATTTACGGGAGTACCAGTGACTATTGAAGGGGTGATCACCCTCGACATAACCGCTGGCAAAACTCCTACTACCCGAACGGAGTCAATGGACTTCATGGTCGTGGATGTCCCTGCAGCCTACAACGTCAATTTGGGTCGGCCCGGCCTTGCTGCCCTTGAAGCCGTCCCCTCCGCCTATCACCTCAAGATGAAGTTTCCCACTCGGGCCGGAGTAGGGGAAGTAAAAGGCAATCAGGAAACAGCCCGTAAGTGCTACATGACCTCTACCCTCTGTCCAGTCCTCTCCCTAGAAACTCTGGAAATCCCCCAAGATGTCGCCCGACCAACGTCCGAGCCGGTGGATGAGTTGGAGGAAGTGCTCTTCTCTGAGCAGGATCCAAGCCGAAAGTTCTTTGTTAGCAAGACCCTCCCATCCGCCCTATGCTCCGACAGAGTCCAGTGCATCCGAAGGAACCGGGACCTCTTTACTTGGTCAGCTGCAGACATGCCCGGAATTTCCGAAGAGCTCCTTGTCCACCACCTCAGCATTGCTCCGGGGTCCAAACCAGTCCAACAGAAGAGGCACAAGTTCACCCCCGAGCGCCAGCTAGCTATAAAAGAGGAGGTGGACAAGCTCTTGAAGGCCCGGTTCATACAAGAAGTAAATTATCCCGAATGGCTGTCGAATGTAGTGATGGTGAAGAAGTCCAATGGGACTTGGAGGATTTGTATCGATTTTACCGATCTCAACAAGGCTTGCCCGAAGGACCCCTTCCCTCTTCCAAGCATTGACACTTTGATTGACGCCACTTCGGGTCATGAACTCCTCAGCTTTATGGACGCCTTCTCAGGCTACAATCAGATCCGAATGTTCCCCCTAGATATCCCAAAGACCTCATTCGTGACCGACCAGGGCCTCTACTGCTACAGGGTTATGCCCTTCGGTTTGAAGAATGCAAGGGGCCACATATCAACGCCTCGTCAACAAGATTTTCCAAGCTCAAATCGGCCGGAATATGGAGGTATATGTTGACGACATGCTTGTAAAAAGCATCCGAGGAGCCGATCACGTGACCGACCTACAGGAGGCGTTCGATGTTCTGAGAAAGCACAACATGAGACTCAATCCGAACAAGTGTGCATTTGGAGTCTCGTCAGGAAAGTTCCTCGGCTTCATGGTCAGCCAACGAGGAATTGAAGCTAACCCTGAGAAAATTAAGGCCATATTAGACATGGCCCTTCCCAAGAACGTTATGGAAGTGCAGAGGCTAATAGGCCGCCTAGCCGCCATAGGGCGTTTTCTCTCGAAGTTCGGGGAGAAATGCCTCCCTTTCTTCAAGGCCCTCAGGGGGGCTAAAGGTTTCGAATGGGGTCAACAGCAACAGGAGTCGTTCGACCAGCTCAAGGCTTACCTCGTCAATCCTCCTCTCCTCAGCAAACCAATCCCTGGTGAACCCCTCTACCTCTACCTAGCAGCCTCCGAGCAGACCCTCAGCGCTGTTTTAGTAAGGGAAGAAGACCGGGCTCAAAAGCCCATCTACTATGTGAGCAAGGTACTTTGGGATGCCGAGCTCCGCTACCCGAGGATAGAAAAGATGGCTTATGCCCTGGTGGTGGCCGCGAGAAAGCTCTGCCCGTATTTTCAGTCTCATTCGGTGGTCGTTCTTACCGACCAACCGCTGAAGCAAGTTCTCCACAAGCCAGAGACCTCCGGTCGCCTTATGAAGTGGTCTATCGAGCTGAGCCAGCATGATATAACGTATCAGCCTCGGACCGCGATCAAGGCTTGGGCCCTAGCAGAATTCATAGTTGAAAGTACCATCTCCGAGTTCAGCCAAGCAATGAATGGACCACCTGTCTGGTCGGTTTATGTGGATGGATCCTCCTGTAACGAGGGAAGCGGAGCTGGGGTCATTCTGGCAAGGCCCAGATGACTTCATCCTCCAATACTCCCTCTGTATCAATTTCAAGGCCTCTAACAACGAAGCAGAATACGAGGCACTCATAGCCGGCCTTGGAATGGCTCGCAATGCAGGGGTGCAACGCCTCCGGATCTTTAGCGACTCTCAGCTGGTCGTAAACCAGGTCTTTGGCGAGTATGAAGCACGTGATGACCGGATGATTAAGTACTTAGCCAAGGTCAAGAACCTCATGACACTATTTGAAGAGGCCCTCATCCAACGAATCCCCCGAGAAGAAAATGCCCAGGCCGATGCCCTCTCCAAGCTAGCCTCTTCCTCCCTCCAACGTCTCGAGCAGACCGTCTTGATAGAGGTCCTCCTGAAGCCAAGTATAGAGGATGAAACTTCTAACTCTATGGAGTCCCTACCTGTTCTGCTTCAAGATGACTGGATGAAACCCCTCGTTAAGTTCTTAAGGGACGGGCTCCTCCCCAAAGATCCTAAGGAAACTCGAAGAGTGAGAACCCGAGCAGAGCGATACACACTGATCGGAGGCATCCTATATAAGTGCTCCTTCACACAGGTCGACGGCAGGCCTTATTTGAGGTGCCTCTCCCCCGAACTGGCCGACTACGCACTGCAAGAACTTCACGAGGGCATTGGTGAGGCACATTCAGGCTCCAGATCCTTAGCCCACAAAGTGTTAAATTATGGATATTTCTGGCCCACTTTCCTACAAGACGCCGAACGGCACGTTCGGCAATGCAGCTCATGTCAGAAGTACTCCAGCATCCGTCGCCTCCCACAAGCTCCACTCGCTTCCCTATCAAGTCCAATCCCTTTCGCAATGTGGGGGATGGATTTACTAGGGCCATTCCCGCCAGCTCCCGGCCAGTTCAAATTCTTAGTCGTGGCAATCGACTACTTCTCGAAGTGGATAGAGGCCGAGCCCTTGGCCACGATCACCGAGAACAAGGTACTTCAGTTCTTTTGGAGGAGCGTAATCTGCCGATTCGGTGTCCCTCGGGTCCTCATAACTGACAACGGAACCCAGTTCACCAGGGCTGCCTTCCAAGCTCTCTGTGAAGACCTCGCCATCCAACACCGATTCTCCTCCGTATCCCATCCACAGTCGAATGGCCAAGTAGAGAACGATAACCGACAGATTCTCTCCGGTATTAAGAAGAGGTTGGATAAATGTTCCAAAGGCTTATGGGTCGATCAGCTCCCCAACGTGCTGTGGAACTACCGCACTACAAAATAGACCCCCACAGGAGAGAGTCCATTTAATCTCACCTATGGGTCCGAGGCTATGATCCCCCTAGAAGTCGGTATACCCTCTCCTCGTCTAATGGCTTATGAAGAAGAACAAAATGCCAGAGAGCTCCGAACAAATCTAGACCTGATTGATGAGATTCGAGAAAAAGCTGTCGTTCGCCAACAAAGCTACCGAAGAAGGATCGAGTTGGCATACAATAAGAGACTCCGTCCTACCGACCTCAAAGAAGGGGACTTGGTCCTCAGAAAGTTAGCCATCTCCTTTCCTAGTCAAAAGAGTAAACTGGCCCCAAATTAGGAGGGACCTTACAAGATCGCCAAAGTAGTTCGGCCCGGGACATACAGACTAGAAGACCTCGAAGGCAGAGAGATCCCCAGGACCTGGAATGCCGACCATCTTCTAAAATACCAAGAGAGAGCACCAACGCCTCTCTAAGTATTCTGGGATGTCGAACCGTTCCTCTCCAATTACTTGTATTGTTTTTCTTTCGTTTCTCTCTTGTAATAACGGCTTGCAACTTTAGAAGCAGCCGACCATTAGTCATCAATAAAGAAAGCTTTCTCATATTTTACTTGTAAAAATTGTTTACATCTCTCTGCTTTTACTCTTCACTCTAATGATAGTTCGTAGTCCAACACTTGGCTCGATTCTACTTCGCAAGTTCGCTCTTAAGCGAGCTAGAAGTAGTTCACCATTCGGAATTGCTCCCACAACCGTTGAACAACTCTAACGATGGTTCGAAGTCCAACACTTGGCTCGATTCTACTTCGCAAGTTCGCTCTTAAGCGAGCTAGAAGTAGTTCACCATTCGGAATTGCTCCCACAACCGTTGAACAACTCTAACGATGGTTCGGAGTCCAACACTTGGCTCGATTATACTTCGCAAGTTCGCTCTTAAGCGAGTTAGAAGTAGTTCGCCATTCGAATTGCTCCCACAACCGTTGAACAACTCTAACGATGGTTCGGAGTCCAACACTTGGCTCGATTCTACTTCGCAAGTTCGCTCTTAAGAGAGCTAGAAGTAGTTCGCCATTCGGAATTGCTCCCACAACCGTTGAAAAACTCTAACGGTGGATGGTTCGAAGTCCAACACTTGGCTCGATTCTACTTCGCAAGTTCGCTCTTAAGCGAGCTAGAAGTAGTTCGCCATTCGGAATTGCTCCCACAACCGTTGAACAACTCTAACGATGGTTCGGAGTCCAACACTTGGCTCGATTCTACTTCGCAAGTTCGCTCTTAAGCGAGCTAGAAGTAGTTCGCCATTCGAAATTGCTTCCACAACCGTTGAACAACTCTAACGATGGTTCGAAGTCCAACACTTGGCTCGATTCTACTTCGCAAGTTCGCTCTTAAGCGAGCTAGAAGTAGTTCGCCATTCGGAATTTCTCCCACAACCTGTTGAACAACCCTAACGATGGTTCGGAGTCCAACACTTGGCTCGATTCTGCTTTGTAAGTTCGCTCTTAAGCGAGCTAGAAGTAGCTCGCCATTCGGAATTGCTCCCACAACCGTTGAACAACTCTAACGATGGTTCGGAGTCCAACACTTAGCTCGATCCTACTTTGCAAGCTCGCTATTAAGCGAGCTCGACTCATCTTGCAAGTTCGCGAGATTAAATGACCAAAACAGAGCTCGGCACCCCTGGCCGAACGCTCACAGCGCCAACCCCCAAACGAGCAGAAGTCCAGCTCGGGGACCTCGGCACGATGAACACAGTCACAAACAAAGTAACCACACAGAACCACGAAAAATGCGCAAGTCTAAGAAAGAAACATCATTAAAAGTGGGGACACAATACAAGACGACCCTTCCTTACAACCAGATTACAAGGCTTTAAAAAGAAAAAATTACAATGCTGGCTTGTTACACTTAGACTAAATACAAAGGCCTCAAAAGCAAGATCTTCAACGCCTCCTTGGCGCAGGGATGTTCCGCTTCAAGGACACTCAAGGGCGGCGACGTTTGCCTCCAGAACTCGACCCCAAGCCGACGAATTGAGGCGTATCCTCGGCGCTGCTCCTAACAGTCGCTCCGACGGACGCTCTACTCGATGAAATGGCAACCCCGCTTTGTGCGTCCCCCGGACTAGGTCGGCCGATGGGCGAATGGGTCGCGAGCTCATAAAACGAAATGCCCTGCTCGCTCTCTGCATGAGTACATGAAGTGCTCCTAACATTGATCGGCCCCGAACGCGGTCTGAGGCGAGCCACCTCCGCCTCCAGCTCTAAGATCTGCTCCCTCAGAGAGTCATCTTTTACCTCGACCTCGAAGCGAGGAGGTATTGCGGAGCTCGCGATGCCAGAGCGACTGGCGATAAGACGGCGAAGATGAGTAACTTCGATGCTCTTGTCCACCGTGGCTCTCTTCAGCACGTCGACCTCGGCCGTCAGTTCGTCACGTTCGGCCGTCAGTTTGGCCACCTCTACCGTCAATCCCTCTCCCTCCGACCGAAGGTCCGTCTCTACCGTTTGCAAGTGACGAATCTCAGAGAGCAGATCGTCCCTCTTCGCTATTATTTTCGATAAAGTATGGCGGATGCACTTGAGCCGAAGGCCATAAATAAAGGCAGGTCGGCGAACCATCATCCTCTCCTAAGGGGGCCATCTCGGCGAGCCTGCTCTCCAGTCGCCGAATCTGAATGTCCCGCCGACCCAGGATGAGTTGCAAGTGGTTCCGCTCACTTACGGCTCTGCGCAACCCCAGCTCGACTTCATAGAGCAGCTCTCGGCACCTCGTCAAGCACAACTTCGTCGCCCCTAAGCCGACCTCGGGACGAGCACTGTCCCCCGAGCAAGTAGGCTCGATGGTTTGAGTCACCACCGCAAGCTGAAAAGAAGTCGAAGCAAACAACAAATTTTCAACACTTAGCCGAACCCCTACACTTGCCAAATTTCAAGAGTTTTTTTGAGAAAGTTATGACAAAGGGACGCGAAGTCGAGCCCAAAAAGATGTTTTCATTCATTACAAAAAAGCGGTGGCCAGTCCGCGATTAGGCATTACACTTAAAAACTCAAAAAAGCAGAAGAAAAGAAAAAGCAAGTGAAGTCAGGGCGCGACCTCTTTCCTGGGGCGGCGAGAAGGGGTGGGGGCCGACGTCCCTGAAGGGGTCACCATTGCCAGCAGGGGTGACCACAGACCCCTGGACCTCGCAGACGACCTCGACCTCAGGCTCGACTTCGTCGTCCCCTTCTTCTTCTTCTTCTCCCTCCGACTCGGGGTCGAAGCCTTCGACGTGGCCCGGAAACAATCTCCATCCCGAACAGTCCACCTCGGGGTATGCCTTCGACACCCGGGCGAGGGCTTCGGCATAGGCTTTGGCCATGTTCTGGGCGAGAAAGCCTTGCGCCTTCACCATAGTGGCGTCCTCGGCCTCCTTCACCGCGGCAGCCTTGGCCTCTATCGCTTCGGCCAATTGTTTGGCCGCCTCCTCTTTCTGGCGAAGAAGGTCACCTTCCAGCTTTGCGACCAGGCCCTCAAGGTACTCGACCCTCGTCGTCCTCCCCTCGAACTCGACCCTGAACTTGTCAAGCTCGTTCCCCATGCGAGCTTTATCCTTCCGAGCCTGGTCGGACTCCTACTTCAGCTCCTCCAGAGCCGTCAACCTCTCCGAGAGGTGACCAAAGTGGATGATGATCTGCGGCAGGAAACAAGGCGTTCAAAGAGTTAGAGAAATTAGACATAAGAAAAACCAATGACGGCAAAAATTCAACACTTACCGAGACCGCCGAGCGAGCAATCTCGATGACGTCGTCGCCTTCCAGCCCGACCTCCATGGCAGCCCGATCCTTTGGCTTTGCCAGGTGCTTGACCACCTGCATGCTCGCCAAGGAGTTGCCCAGGAACCCATCATGTTTCCGAACCTGCCAGTCCGGAACATGAATCCTCTTGTGCTCCTCGGTTAGGAGCTCCTCGGCCACCACTGTCAGCGGGAGCGTCGCCATCTTGAGGGCTGCGGCGATCGGAAAGTCACCAGCCTCGGTTGACACCGAGGCAACTCCTTCGACCACGGCCGGGCTTCCCAGGGTCTCCACCTCCTCGACCATCTCCGTGACCCTCAGAGTCTTCACAGTCGGCAACTTGGTGGCCACCCTCTTTCGCTTCTTCGGCGCCTTGCTAGCAAGACCAGCCCTCAATGCCAACACAGCCTCATAGTCCATCGCCTCTGCATTAAAAATGAAGTTTGTTAATACAATACAAGCTGTAAAAGATGAAGTATGAAAAAGAAAGGACGAAAGCATCAGAGAAGCCGCGTACTGGGATCTACGCGGCAGAGCCCTCCCCTGAACATAACATCCTCGGTCAGCTCCCGCCAATCGTACTTCGGCCGACCAAGAAGTGTCCGAACTGCCCCTTCCTCTTCGGGACGAAGCTTTGGGAACGCCCTCAACCTCTTCGGCACCTCCTCCACCCAACTAGAGGGGATAGGCCAGGCCTCCGCTCTCCGCACTATCAAATACTTATCACGTCAGTGCTTTATGGAGTCGGGGCATATAACGAGCCTACTGCCATGCCTCGGGACCAAGTAGTATCGGAACTCCGACTGGTTCGCTTGATGAAGCCGGTAGATCGTCCGAAGTACACTCAGCTCCGGCTCGATCCCAGCAGCTTGGCAGTGAAGCACGAAACCATTTATGACTCTCCACGCGTTCGGCATAAGTTGGATGGGGCTGACCCCAAACTACCTAAGAACAAGGGTTGCGAACGGATGGAGAGGTAGCCGAGCCCCGGCAATAAAGGCATCAACTGGCCAGCAACACATAGTCACTGGCAGCAGGCGAGTTGGCCCTAACCCCGGGACCCGACAGCATAAGTTCGTACTCCTCCAGGATGTGGAAACAATCCCGGATCACTGCCAAGTCTTCTTCGCGGAGGATCGACACCGTCTCATCCGCCTCGGTCGTCTCCCTCGCCTCATTCTCATCAAAAGTCCTACCCCTCCCATGAACAATATGCTCGGCATGTTCCTCCGGAAGTTCTCGAACTCTGTGGAGCCCAGTCAGTGGTCCCGGCAACCTTGCCAAACGGCTCCATGCGCTTCGCATCCTCCACGATCGTATCTCGACCAAACACCTTCTTGCCCTTATCTGGGCGACTCGGAGTGCGGGCTTCGGCAACTTGAGGGGAGGGCTCGGACCAAGAAGAAGACGACTCGGAGACAGAGGAGAGAGACATATTTATACTTGGAAAAAGCTAAGTATAAATTACCTTGAAGAGATTTGCGGTCGGAAAACTTCACCGGAAATCAGACGACGATCACCTGAAGCTCTCGCTAAGTACAAATCACTGCCTGAGTAAAAAAGTGGAGAAGTGAAAAATGAGAGGGGGGGTAAGGTTTTATAGAGCAAGGCACGCAAAACGATGTTAATGGGCTCAGACTGCCAGCCCATTTACGCAAAGCGACAAAAACGATCTGAACCGTCGCCTTGTTTACCACGCCAAGCTGCACATCGCATTAATTACTGTCCCATCTGACAGAATTTCAGAAGCCATCACATTTAATGGCTGCCACATCCGTCAAAAGCGCAGAAGCCACCAACTCCGCAGGGCATACTCCGCCAAAAACGACAAGTCAAGGACCTCAGCTCAAGCCGCCGAGCGTTCTTACATGGAAAATTGGACCTCGGCACCATCTGCCGAGCGTTCTTGACACCGACCATGTTACATGAAAAGTTGGACGTCGGCACCAGCTGCCGAGTGTCCTTGACACCGACCATGTTACATGGAAAGTTAGACGTCGGCACCAGCTGTCGAGCGTTCTTGACACCGACCATGTTACATGGAAAGTTGGACGTCGGCACTAGCTGCCGAGCGTTCTTGACACCGACCATGTTACATGGAAAGTTGGACCTCGGCACCGTCTGCCGACCGTTCTTGACACCGATCATGTTACATGGAAAGTTGGACCTCGGCACCATCTGCCGAGCGTTCTTGACACCGACCATGTTACATGGAAAGTTAGACCTCGGCACCATCTGTCGAGCGTTCTTGACACCAACCATGTTACATGGAAGTTGGACGTCGGCACCGTCTGCCGAGCGTTCTTGACACCGACCATGTTACATGGAAGGTTGGACGTCGGCACCAGCTACCGAGCGTTCTTGACACCGACCATGTTACATGGAAAGTTGGACCTCCGCACCATCTGCTGAGCATTCTTGACACCGACCATGTTGCATGGAAAGTTGGACGTCGGCACCAGCTGCCGAGCATTCTTGACACCGACCATGTTACATGGAAAGTTGGACCTCGGCACCATTTGCCGAGCGTTCTTGACACCGACCATGTTACATGGAAAGTTAGACCTCGGCACCATCTGCCGAGCATTCTTGACACCGACCATGTTACATGAAAAGTTGGACGTCGGCACCAGCTGCCGAGCGTTCTTGACACCGACCATGTTACATGGAAAGTTGGACCTCGGCACCAGCTGCCGAGCGTTCTTGACACCGACCATGTTACATGGAAAGATGGACTTCGGCACCAGCTGCTGAGCGTTCTTGACACCGACCATGTTACATGGAAAAAGCTACCTTAGACCTCGCCGAACTCCCTCTCCGCACTCACAACCTGGCCGAGGTGCCTCTGCCCTTCGGCAGAAGGCGCCGAACCACCCATAGACTTCGGTCTCCTTGGCAGTGAGCGCTTGAAGGGGTCAGCGGTGAGGTAAAAGCATGTAGGCCGCACAACAACCGAGCCGTTTGCCAAAAAATTGCGAAGAAACAATTAGAAAATTCGGGAAAGTTAAGGGAAACTCCTGGAAAATAATTATAAAGTTGGGAAAATATTTTCTAATATCCAAGCAAGTAATTATTACCAAAGAGAATCTATTAAGACCCCCAAACGACGGATCGACACTTCGCAAAGATAAACGAATATTCCTGCGAAAACACCACATGACCCGAAGAGCTCCAAAACGACTTGGAATGCAACCAACTTAAAAGATAACCATACTACCCCCTGCAAAGATTTGAAACCTTCATATGGACTCCAATACAACTCTGCTAGCCATTAAAACAGTAAAACTACTCCTCGAAGGCTGACCAAGCTCAGTCTTCGGGAGTGGGGGGCTCGTGATATGGCTAAAAATGGGGTTAAATCAGAACCGTCCAAATCAGGAACAAATCTTAAAGCTTAGGGGTAAAATGGTAATTTTCACCTACTAATAGGTCTGAAGCGGGTACTGGATCTCTCCCCCAAAGATCCAATAAGCCCACGAACGGGTCCAACACAACTGGTTGCGGGTTTCAACCCGCAGGAAACCCAGTCCAGAAAGGATAGAATTAGGGTTCCTGATTAATCCTAATCAACGGCCCTGATTCATATCTATCATTTCACTAGGGATTAGGGATTACATTCCTTATCTAACCACGGGGATTATATTCCTAATCTGATCCCAGCGGCGCCTATAAATACCCCCCATCCATCTCCATTAAGAGGTAATCAATCTTTTGCCAATTTACGCTCTTTCATAATCATTCCTGGTTACTGACTTGAGCGTCGGAGGGTGCGTCGCCGGAATCAATCCCGGTGTCTCGCACTTTTTGCAGGTGAATGGTGGGAGTCAACGGTCAAACTCCGGCGGAACAGGTTACAGGTTTGCTATTCAAGTTTGCCTAAGATCCACAAATACTATCTGTTTACCCCCACACCAGATTTAGCGGTAACAATATTATATTAATTATACTCTCTCTCTCTCTCTCTTCTCTCTCTCTCTCTCTCTCTCTCTCTCTCTCTCTCCTCACTCTTCCCCTTCCCGTTCTTTCTCCCGAAAACAGAGCCTCCCCTTTGTCTTCCTCCGTGCCTTGAACCCGTCGCCTGCACCTCCTCTCTTCTCGCCTCCCGCTTGAGCGCGCCCTCGCAGCAAGCCCCCTGCTGCTCAGCTCCACCCCTCCTGACCAAACTCTGCCAGTCGCCATCCCCTCAGCCTTGCTGTCGAACTCCACTGAAACCGTTGAACTCCCTACCTCGCCACCACCCTGTTCCTCCCCATCCTACCATCGTCGCCAGTCCGTTGATTGCGCTCCACCATCCCGCCATTACCGCCTGTTACACCTCCGCCATCGTCACCGAAGAAGTCGAGCACCCATCGACGTCAGTCATCGTCTCCCTCATCCCCTGCATCTGCCTTCTCCCCATTTTCCTCGACTGCACCTCCAAGGTGCGACCCCCCTCGACCGATCCCCGATGCCGCCAGTGAACCCACCGCCTCGTCAACTCCCTGCCTTCAGCCATCGCTGCTCCCTGCAGCCACCATCCACCTCGCGACCACCCCGCCCTCGACTGCCATCTTCCTCATCCCCTTTAACCGAAGCAACCTGGCAACCGACCCCTCTGTTGCTGCTCTTGCTGTTGTTTGTTGTGCACGTGGGTACACATGTTTGTACGTGCTGTTGTTGTGTTGTTGTGTGTCTCTTTGCACGTGCATGCACGCGCTTTGAGAGTTCGTGTATCGTAAGTGAGTGGCATGTGTCGTTGCTCCGGGATCCTAATCCCGTTATTCTTGCATATTCGGGCTTAACGTCATTATAAAGGCAAGTCTACTTGAACTCACTCATTATTCTAGTTCAAGATTGTTGATCTTTGCAAGTAGTTCTCTTTCAATTAACATATTTATATATTGTATACCGTCCGTTGGGTATATTGAGGGTTTACCCGAGCTAACTCGAGGTATTCTTGACTTCGTGCCAATAACCTTTGACTCAAACCCAAGCTTTTATGCACACACGACATGAATATTTGACTAGAAACTTGCATATAGGAAATGTATGGTGATTTGAATGCATGTTGATTGATTGTGATCTCAAGAATGAATCGTAACATGATAATTTGGCTTTGTGTAATATAGAAATTCATCTTAAATTGCTGCATATAATGTTAGTGCATTCCATGATATAGAAGCATGAAGATTGTTCATTATTTCGATTGCATATGATTGCACATGATTAAATAATAGGGTTCAAATAAAATACCCACAATTAAATAAAAGAAAACAGGGTCAACAAGAAAATAGTTCAACAAGGAGAACAAAGAACTTCATGAACAAATTTTAATTAAGATAATCAAGAAGGAAAATAGAGTATTTATTCAATTGCAAACAAAATATTACAAAAGAGCGAAAACGGTAGTTACAATCCTACCCACCTTACAATAAAATTTCGTCATCGAAATTTAAGCAAGTGGTAGTAGGGTAACCCCGAAGAAAAGAAAAAAACTACACAAAAAGATGGAGAAACCTCTTTCGAAACTCATCTTCAAGCTCCCAAGTCGACTCACCAGGCGAGTGAGGATTCCAGGCAACACGAACCAACTTGATAACCTTATTCTTCATAATCTTCTCCCGTCGGTCCACAATCGAAACTGGATGAATCTCACAGGACAAATCTGGTTGAACCGACAATTCCGAGTAGTCAATGACATGACTATCATCCCTGACATACTTCATGAGCTGAGAAACATGGAAGACGTCATGCACTCCAGAAAGAGCTGGCGGCAATGTGAGTTTATAGGCCAGCTTGCCTACTCGCTCTACCACATCGAACGGACCAATGAATCTAGGGCTTAACTTGCCCCCACCACCAAACCGAATAACACCTTTCCATGAAGATACCTTGAGGAACACATGATCACCCACTTCGAACTCCAACGGTCTCCTGTGAAAGTCTGCCCATTTTCTCTGCCTGTCCTGAGCGGCTTGCAAATGCTTCCTGATCTGGGTCACTACATCAACAGTCTTTGTGATCAACTTTGGCTGCAAAAGCTTCCTTTCACCAATGTCATCCCAGCACACTGGTAATATACACTTCCGACCATACAAGACTTCATACAGAGCTGCCTTAATACTTGCTTTGTAGCTATTGTTGTATGAAAACTTCACCAAGTGTAGATGATCCTCCCACGATCCTCGTAACTGAAGAACACATGACCTCAACATATCCTCCAATATCTGAATAGTCCTCTTAGATTGTCCATCTGTCTGTGGATGGAATGCGGTACTGAACTTTAGCTTACTCCCAAGACTGTTTTGAAGACTCCCAAAATTGAGATCCGAATCTAGTATCTCTGTCTAATATAATACTAACATGAACACCATGCAATCTTACAATCTTCTGCATATACTTCTCTGCAAGGCTCTCCGTAGACTGACCCACTCTGAAGGGAATAAAATGAGCACTCCTCGTAAAGCGATCCAAAATCACCCAGATGGCATTATGACCTTTAGGACTTCTAGGCAAAGCAGTCACAAAATCCATAGTGATATTCTCCCACATCTACTCCTGAATAAGAAGCGGTTGAAGAAGTCCAGCAGTCCTCTGATGTTCTGCTTTCACTTGCTGACAGATCAGACACTGTGAAACAAATCTTGCAATATCTCCCTTCATACCATGCCACCAGAAATGCAACTTCAAACCCCGATACATCTTCGTACCACCGGGATGAATAGAATATGGAGAGCAATGAGATTCTTCGAGTAACTTCTGCCTGACTTCTCCCTTCGGAACACATAGACGGGTCCCAAAACGGAGAGATCCATCCTCATGAGTTACCATATCAGTTCTAGAACCAGCTTCGACTTCAGCTTGAAACTTCTGCAATTGCACATCACCAGACTGTGCTTCTTTAATCTGATCCACCAAAGAAGACTGTAATTGAAGCACCATACAACTCTATTCGGAACCAGGGAAAACCACATCCAAATCCAATCTCCTCATAGCTTCCAAAAGTTCCTTCTGCTCAGTAAAAACCATAGCAACAGGTCTTCTGCTCAAAGCATATAGTACCAAATTAATCTTGTCAGGATGATACTGCAAACTGATATCATAGTCTGTCATCAATTCTAACCATCATCTCTGCCTCATATTCAACTCCTTCTGAGTGAACACATACTTGAGACTTTTGTGGTCAGTGAAGATCTCCACTCGGTCTCCAAGTAAATAATGCCTCCAAAGCTTCAAGGCAAAAATCACAACAGCAAGCTTTAAATCATGTGTAGGATAATTCCTCTCATGCGGCCTCAATTGTCTAGATGCATATGCAACAACTTTATCTCGTTGCATCAGGACAACACCCAAACCTTTACCTGAAGCATTACAGTAAATTACAAAACCTCCTGATCCATCCGGTATAGTCAACACAGGTGCTGATGTCAACCGATTCTTCAATTTAGAGAAGGCTTCATCACAGGACTCATTCCACACAAACTTCTGATCCTCCCCAGTTAACTTGATCAACGACCTTGCAATCTCCGAGAAATCCGGAACAAATTTCCTGTAGTACCTCGCTAGACCAAGAAAACTCCGAACTTCCGATACGGACCTCGGCGTCGGCCAATTCTTAGCTGCAGAAATCATGGATAGATCGACAGATACTCCATCATGTTTAATTAATTTATTTCATGAAAAATACCCAAAAACATGTATGTTGTTTGCTGTCTGTATTTTGCCTGGTGTTTTCGACCCAGTATTTGATCTCAAAATAAATAACTTTCTGAATAAGAGTTGTAGCCCCATGTTTCTATTTTTCAGAACATCTTGAATCGCTGAATTCCTAGTTGTATAACAAAAATTATGATCATTTTACTACTACTGTGTTTTTTATTCCAGAATTTCAGATTCTTATATGATTCATGTTTAATCTGTTAAAAGGTTGATTTAACATTAAAATATTGCTCTGATAATTTTCATTTTGTTAGATAACATGTTTAGGAGTCTAAATAATATTTTTGATGATTTTATTATTGAGATTTTACTGATTCTAAAAATATAATAACTTGATGTCGAAATTCTGCCTGAACATGAAATCTGTAAACAATGATTGTTTGACCTAGCTACTATTGTCGGATTTTGAACTTTAAATATGCATTGGAACTATGTGGAAGTCTAGTTTTTAGAATTTCTGAAGATTTTAGTTTTTGATTTCTGTAGCAGTGGTAAATTATATTTTTGTACAGACCACTCTTACTGTCCAGAATTTTATAATCCAGATTTTAAAAGATTAATTATTCCTATATCGTAGTATTGCATGAATTAAAGTATGTATGATGCAATGCATGATCCTAATAAGTTATTGTCATCATTCTAATTGTCCTATTTCATGTTACCATCCTATTGTTTCCCAATTGTTACCATCATCCATCTCATGTCTTATATGTGCATATTGTGTTGTTGCATCGATAAATAATTAACAAGCCGGAGTTTAAGGGATTGAATAGATTAGTTGATGATATAGGGACTGTACTCGGATGATGGCCCGTGTTATTATCGTTATCCTCATCGTGTAAGAAATTACACCATGGCCCGTGTTATTATCGTTATTGTCATTGTGTAACAAATTGTCTCAATGGCCCGTGTTATTATTGTTATCGTCATCATACCCAGTACATGATCTATAGAATCTACCACGTGAGTCTAAAGTAATTGATTGTATGCATCGAACTTGTAGAATGGGATGCAGTTGTACGTGCATTAGTTAGGATTTAAATGAATAATAGACTTAAGGATTACACATCGACATTGCATATTGTACATCATTGCATTTATTGATATCGAATATTGTCTAAGTGTTATTGACATTTATCATTGAATGTTTTTATTGAATTTTGAATCATTGTTTATAACCATTGCATCGATTATCGTGATATTGATTATTGTTATTTTCCCATGTTATTGACTCCTATTGATCCATTGAATTTATTGCGATATCGTTATTCCATTGTTACTTGCTTTCTCTACTTACTGTTCATGACTTACTCTAAGGACAATTTTTCTTCTCTTTTTAGATGAAGTGTTCACAGGTAACGAAGGAGAATTGCCTGCTGGGATTGGAAAACAAACTTTCTAAAGAATTATTTCTTTATAATTGAATGTTATTTCATTGAACTTATTGTATTGAGACTTATTAATATTGTGTTTGGGATTTATTATTTTATTGGGCTTGTGACCAAGATTTTATTATTTGTTTCCAGACGTTGGTTTATTGTATTTGGATATTTCATATTATTTCATTCCAAGTATTATTATTCATGAGATTATCATTATTGCCTGCATAATTATTTTGTATTGTTATTATTGTTGAGTTGATCGGATAAAAAGCTTATGGGGTACGTTAGTCATTCGCTGGGCCAATGTCATGTGCTCGTGTTCCGTATTTTTGGGAAGCAGGGCGTGACAAAATGTATGGTGATTTGAATGCATGTTGATTGAATGTGATCTCTAGACATGAATCGTAACATGATAATTTGGCTTTATGTACTGTAGAAATTCATCTTAAATTACTGCATATAATGTTAGTGCATTCCATGATATAGGAGCATGAAGATTGATTATTATGTCGATTGCATATGATTACATTTCATCATTTTCTTGCCGCCTGTGCTATGTTGTACTGAGGTTTCGACCCTGTTACTATTAGAATCAGCTAGAACTATATCAAAAGAAATTGTAGCTTGATGAATCTAGTTTCCAGAACATCTTACGGATCCAGGTTCCGATTCATGAGCTGTTTGATATCACACTTTTTTTCAATGATGGCTGTGTATTTCCAGATTTTCTATTTAGTGGAACATCGGCACAACTCCTAATTGAAATACAGTATTAACAGTAGAATAATAGCATGAAATTCTTCGGGAAATTTATAGACATGCTTAGGGTCCACTTTCTAAATTTTATAGATTTTTATATTGAATTTACACCTTGATTTTACAAGTAGAGATTCGACTCTAGACTGGTGCTAGAACCAACCTTTAATCTGTAAAGATTAGAGTAATCTACCTAGCTATAGTCAGAATCAATTGAAACTTGCTAAATATAAATTGTATCCCCATGTGTCTATTTTTCAGAACATTCGACGGAATTAAATTCCGATTTGTAATCTGTTAGATATCAGTCTTTTAGTAATGCTAGGTCTGGATTTCCAGATTCACAATTTTATGTGTATCACCTTGATCTATTAACAAACAGAACATGTTAACAGTAAAATTAAAATGTGAAATAAATTTTGCTGAGACTAGAAATGCTTAGGAGTCACCCTGGATTTTTGTAGATTTAATTGATGAGTTTCCTGACCTGAAACATATATGAGAACACAATCTATAACCTGCTACCTGAACATGAAATCTAAAAAGAATATGAATTTCGACCTAGTTTCTGTGATTTTTATATATAGTGTGTATATTCGCTAGAACCGGCAGAGAGTCTAGTATTTAGAATCCCTGACGGGTCCAAATTTGCCTTCCTGTAGCAGCGGGAAAGTTCACTTTTGTACAGTAATGTCTTGCTGTCTAGAATGTGTGCTTTCGTAGTATTGTATGTAAATGTGTTAACCTTGCATCTAGTAAAATGAGAACCAAATATATATCATGCACCGCATCATTTTGTTGCATCCTTATCATCGCCTTTACACTTTTATACACATTTACATGATCATGATTGACATAATAAAATGGTAACAAGCCGGGGTATTATGGGTTGACTTGGTAGTGAACAATCGAAAACTGTACTCGGTAGGGCCCTTCTTGTTTACATGAACACTTGACATGGAAGGTGGAGAAATGTTTGTTATCTTGTTATCACGTCATCACATTATCTTGATATCCGAGTACACGATCTGTTGAGTTCACCATCAGTCTAAAACGAACACTGGTTGCATGCACCGAACCTGTGGTATGGGACATAGTAGTACGTGCATTAGTTAGGCTAAATACTAATAGAATAGATTGATACTTGCAAACTTGATCATGACTATTGACATTGACATTTTTTATCGATTACTGTTATTGAAAATTACATTGTTAAATCTAGACTTTTCATCAGTCCCTGTTATTGCTTTTGATTTTGTTCTAGCTTCATATTCTTTGATGTACCATGTTCCTTTACTCTTTGTTTTTCACTACTTGATGTCCGTACTTGCTCTAACGGACATCCCCCCCTTAAAAAAAAACTATAGATGATCAAACTACAGGTGCACAAGGAGAATTGCCTGAAAGTCTTGGCGAGCAATTCTTCTAGGATGGAAGCTGGAGCATTGCCTACAATAAATTATTTCCTGCATGTTTATTTCATACTTGCATTATTACTTTGTTGAACTTTGTATCCCAGGTTTTTGTTGACCCGAAGTTGTTATTCGCAGTTGTTGGTTATTACTTTGGACTATTGTATGTTTTATCATAGTATCTTTGTTTATGTGATTATGCTTTTCTTGCGTGGTTGTGATTATTCTTTTCATGTTGTTGAGTTTAGATTGGTACAGCTTATGGATGATGTTAATATCATTCGCTGGGCTTTCATCACATGCTCATATTCCCGTATTTTGAGAAGCAGGACATGACACTAGAGGTCTCCAAATCACTTAAAATTTTGTACACATCATCTAGATGACATGTAGAGTGATGTGAACGGTGTGACAAGATTCAGATAACTCAAATTGCTCATCTCTCAAAAAAAATATTTTCATCTCACCCATCTTTCCATCTCATATAGCATTATTCAGTCATGCTATTATGAGATGGTGAGATGAGTGAGATGAAAATGTTTTTTGAGAGATAAGTGATTTAAGTCATCTGAATCTCGATTACACTGTTCACATCACTCTACATGTCATCAAGATGATGTGTGCCAAATTTTAAGAATCAGCGACCTGTAACCTGCATCAAGACGTTCAAATAAATTCATATATATGTATTTCGTACCATTTTCATGACGTATTGAATATTTTGATGCATAGGCTAGAGGTCTCCAAATCACTTAAAATTTTGTACACATCAACTAGATGACATGTAGAGTGATGTGAACTGTGTGATCGAAATTCAGATGACTCAAATTGCTCATCTTTAAAAAAATATTTTCATCTCACCCATCTCACCATCTCATATTAGCATTATTCTATATATATGAGTCTAAATATATATAGTTTTCTTTTTGGACACAGACTCACATTTTACCCTGAATATGTATTAATTGGGATTTTTTTAATAAAATTTTGCAAGCGAGATGGGGGGGGGGGGGGGTAACACCCCGTACTTAAGTGGGTATATATATATATATATATGGAGAGAGATAACTAGTTGGCCTATAGGATGGAGCTATGGGGCTATGGCTTAATAATGCACTACAAGACAAAAAAAATGAGAAATGAAGAAAGGTGGTGGCTGTGTATGCCATGTGTGACGTGGCATGGGTTGGATGTGGGAATTGCCCCACATCGCCAAGGAAGAAAGAGTGAGTGAAGAAGATATAGAAATTGCCAAATGAGAAAGGTACCTAAAGAGTTAACCCACCTTTTGATGGTGCCTGTGCTGGGCGTGGCTAGAATTTTGTGTCCGTTCTTTTGCATGTGCGCAGCTAAGCTGGTCCGAGGAATTACAAATTGTATCACAGCCGACTTTCGACACCGAATGTGTGCAAGCAAGATGTATGCCTGAGAGGGAGCGAAGTTGGTACAAGTTGCCCGGGCATGGGACCAGCGAAGAGTCTGATCCACTAGTGGACCACACTGATCCACTCACACACTTACGATATGTTCTTATATTTGGAATAAGATAATTGACTTAAAATCATTGACTATAGAAGGATCATGGTCAGATCAACATAGTCTAGTTGTCTATCACATCCAGAAATCTTCGGAGAATTAATCATGGCATCCACTTGTGATCTTACAGCAAGGCTTGCCATCCTAGGCCTCCAACAAGCTTTCCTTAAAATCAATTTTCTTCAGATTATAAAGCTTTTCTTAATCATTTTCCTGAATTGCTATCTATGCACATATACTCTGTTCCTTTTCTATGGATGACTTAATTGAAGAAGTCAACAACAGGATTTTAAAGCAATATATAAACAAGAGAATGGATTGGAGTCATCACATACTGTGAGAGACAAGGCCTCAATCATCTTTATATTTTCTTATTGAAGCCCTACGGTAACTTTCAATTCAATCCACATGTTTCTACTTTAATTTGGGTCGCAATTTATAAGCATAAAATTCAAAATAAATCTGATGCTGCTTCTTTGCTGCATCCACATTCCATCTTACTGCAGGAAATTCCAGCAAATTGATTGTCTTCCAACTCCCAACAACCACCAATCACCAAGTTCACTCTACCTTATCCGGTCTAATTAATAAATCAGCATTAAATACAAGCAGAAAGTTCAAAGGGCTGATTGATTAAAATAGAGCAGAACAATATGATTACCTTAGCTAACTCCATCATGAAGGCTTCACCAAACTAGCTCATTTGCCCAGAACTCTCATATGTACTCGTCACCTCAAATTCAAAACTTGAACTCTGCGGGCATCAACAAGTGTAATCAATAACCACAATAACACAGGAAACAATCCCATATTACCTATCCAAAGATGAATTAAATTATAAAATAGAAATATCTAAAGCTATAAATTTGAATGTCTTCTTCGTTAAAACCGAATCAAGATCTAAAACCAAATTCAAAGAGAAATCAAAAGTGGAGAGAAAAGGAGAACTAGGATTTCACATTATTGCGGCCACATTATGTTAGGGTTACAAAAGCTAATATAAGAGAGAGATTAAGAGAGCTTTTAAAGGCCCAAACAACAACAAAAAACCCTTACAAACTTAGCATGATTACTTTAATACCCCCCTCAAACTCACGATGCAACTACAATAAGCATCGAGAGTTTGCCAACAAGAAAAAAGAAAACCAGAGGATGAAGGAACAAACAAAATTTGCTTTCTTCTTACAAATGCGAACAAAATTTTACTTCCATGCAAATGTTCCTTTCAAATTGTAACTCCTATGCAAATGTTGTTTTACTCCCTGTAAGTTGTTACTCCCCTGCAAATGTTGTTCTACTCCATGCAAATTGTTACTCCCCTGCAAATTGTTATTCCCCTGCAAATGTTGTTCCCAAATTACTTCCAAATGGCTTCAACTTGTTTTCAACTTGCCAAATCACTTCCAAAGAGCTTCAACTTGTTTTCAACTTGCAAAACCATTTCCAAATAGCTTCAACTTGTTTTCAACTTGTCAAATCACTTCCAGATAGCTTCAACTTTGCTTTCAACCTGCCAAATCACTTCCAAATAGCTTCAATGTGTTTTCAACTTGCTTCCAAATCACTTCCAAATAGCTTCAACTTGCTTCCAAATGGCTTCAACTTTTTTTCAACTTACCAAATCACTTTCAAATTGCAACTTCCAAATTGTTTCATGCAAAAAACTTCCCAAATTCAAATTGCTTCCAAAGGAGAGGATAGAGAAAGAAACGATCTGAATACAAATTGCTTCTAAAGGAGAGGAGAGAGAAAGAAACGATCTAAATGGAAATTGCTTCCAAAGGAGATGAAAGGAAAGAAATGAGACAAATTTCCAAATTGACAAATGAAATAAGACAAACTTTTAATTTGCAAATTCCAAATTGCTAATGCAAATAAACTTCCAAATTACTACTTCCAAATTGACAATGCAAACACCCTTCCAAATTGCCAATGCAATTTCAAACAAACTTCATGCAAATTGCTTTCTTCGTGACAAGCCCATTAACCAAACTCAAAACCCATCAAATGAGTTCACTGCAAATCCAATTTAAACCTTCCATATTGCTTATTAAACTCAACTCCCATATTCTTCTCCAACCAACCAATACTCTACAATCATAACCATAGTTCCAAACATTCATCCTCATCATCTTAACATCAAACACATAGACCCAAGCCAAAACACAATCTAACAAACTTCTCCAAACTTCTAAATCTTTATGGCTGCCAAAAATAGTCAACCACCTCTTTCTTGTTTCTTCTTCTTCTTCTTCTTCTTCCAACAAAACCCAACAAATCAAACCCTTCAAATTAAACTCATAGCTACTAATACCAAATTAAACTCATAGCTACTAACGCCATCAAAACCAATTTCCAAAACAAAACTCATCATCTCTTCTTCTTCTTCTTCTTCTTCTTCTTCTTAACCCAACAAAAAAGGTTCCATGATAACAACCCAATCAACCAAATCAAAACCCAAAATAGTAGCCCACTTATTCTTCTCAACTTCTTTCTGAACTCAACTCAATCAATTCAAGAAGAAGCGAGCTTACCAACGATGATGAATTCAACTGGGAAGCGGTTGTTCGCGAGATCGATACAGCGTGCGAGATCGCTTCCAACAGCAGCAGCAATAGAAGAGCAACAGCAGCAGAAGGATAGCAGCAGCAATGACAGATGGCAGTGGCAAACGACAACAGTGCCAAATTCGACAGCGGGAAGAGCAAGCAAGAACAACAAGGTGGGTAAGAATCAAACCCGCTCTGATACCATGTTAAAACCAAATCAAGATCTAAAACCAAATTCAAAGATAAATCAAAAGTGGAGAGAAAAGAGAACTAGGATTTCACATTATTGCGGCTACATTATGTTAGGGTTACAAAAGCTACTACAAGAGAGAGATTAAAAGAGCTTTTAAAGGCCCAAACAACAAAAGACAATACTACCCTTACAAACTTAGCATTATTACTTTAATAATCATCCTTTGACATATCTATTTTCAAGAAATGAAGTTTCCAAATGACCGGCGTGACATAATTTTTTACACCCAAGTTGGACTAAAAAATTTCTTTGATCTACAAACTACAGTTATTATCCTACCCCATGTCACAAGCTAACAACAATTTGTATCAAACAAAAATAAAATACAACTCTACCATTTTGTATTTGTATCATTAATCCTTGAATGTTTTACCGGTTTTCTTTATTAGAAAACCTTGGGCGTCGTTCTTATGCATCCAAATGACAACTCAAGAGGAATGTTAATATGCAACTTTCTAACACATAAACTTTCTGATACACACCCAAATAGAGAGAGTGAAGCTGAAGGTGTATCAGTTAAAGAGAGTGAAGCTAAAGATGTATCAGATCAAATGTAAATAATGAAAGTATAGGGACTTAAGTGTAAAAGTGTAATTTACATAATATGTGCGTGTAATGAAAGTTATAAATAGAAAGGGACGGCCCAGTTATGAGGTGTGTTTGATTTCGGAATTAATCCATATATCTTCTTTTCTGTTATTCTTCTTCTTCCCTGTTCTTGATTTCATTGATTTCAGGGTCTCTCTTTCTCTCTCTCTCAAACCCTAACTATCTTCTTTGTCTTCCTATCATCAATTCACTATTCTTGAGTTCTTTAAAGGCGGTGGTGCACTTTGGAACGCACCAAATGGTGTAACACCCCGGCCCCAACTTAGACAATTTATTTATTTATTAGTACAACTGTCCACCACAGGCTGCCTCTTAAAAGGTGGTTAACTAATTTGGTGACTTTTGATCATAGGAAATTATATTTATTATTTAATTAATCACATTTTTCCCCAGATGTGGGATTTAAGAAAACCACACCGCCTTTCTTCTCGCACGCCAGCACACAGCCAGGCCCCACCTGCCACGTGGCAGGCACAGCAGCAGCAGCAGCTTTGCTGCTGCCTTCCCCATGGGCCCTACTTCCATCCACATCATCCACGTGCAGCAGCAGCCAAGCCCACCTTCTCATCTCCATACAACACCCCATACAAATCTCAATAGGACACGAAATATATATATATATATATATATATATATATATATATATATATATATATATATATATATATATATATATATATATATATATATATATATAGGTAAAAGAGGTATGAGCAACTTGCTCATTTAGTAAATAAGCAATTGATTATGTGGCATGAATGTGATACATTGGACAACTAACCCTTTTAAGATTTTCCAATCACATGTATGCCACATCATCAATTGCTTATTTACTAAATGAGCAAGTTGCTCATAGCCCCTTTTTCCCTATATATATATATATATATATATATATATATATATATATATATATATATATTACTCTCTTCAGTACGTTGTGTTACAAGGTATCATCAATCTCAGGGGTCAGCAACTCTTAAGTTGAAGGTAGATGGACTGCAACTAGGTGATACTATTTGGCTATTCAGATGGGTCACTAGTAAATTTGTTGAAGCTCTTAGACTGGTCTTAACACATGTATTTCTTCTGAAGAAGGGCCTGCAATTAAATCATGTTACCGGTCTATACTACATTACTCTCTGCAGTTTCTTTTTTTATTTGTTCCTTGCTATCTATTGGAGAAGCCAGAGATGGAGGTGTCACAGATTCAGTTCAATTTTTAGATATTTGTCTCCAATGCGCTATGTGCTCTAGCCTTGAACTTCCCGATATTTCTTGTAATTTGTAGAGCTGGGGCAGTAACCATTCGAGTTACTAGAGTTATGAAAGACTGGATTTTAATTGCCCCTCCACAGTTATATTTTCTGAATCTGCCATTACTAGTCTTAATGTCATCGGTTATGCAGTTACATTGTATGGGGTTGTCATGTAAAATGTTCGAAGGTGAAAGATGTCAGAGCATCAAATCTCCAGAGAGCCTCCTTGAAAGAGCAATAAAGGACTGGAAGTTGGATAAGAAGTCTTCAAATATTTTTTGTTCCCGATAATAGCAACAACAAGAATACGAATGTCGAAAACAGTCCAGTAAACAGTTCTCTAGATGTTGATGCTGAAGAGGAATCATTAATTTTTTCAAATGATAATGAAAGGGGGGAGGAGTTGATACACACCCAAATAGAGAAGAGTGAAGCTGAAGGTGTATCAGATCAAAAGTAAATAATGAAAGTATAGGGGCTTAAGTGTAAGAGTGTAATGTAGATAATATGCACGTGTAATGAAAGCTATAAATAGGAAGAGGAAAGCCCAGTTATGGGTGTGGCTGATTTGGGAATTAATACATATGTATTTTTCTCTATTCTTCTTCTTCTTCTTCTCCGTTCTTGTTTTCATTGAGTTCTAGGTCTCTCTCTCTCAAATCCTAACTCTTTTCTTCTTCTTCTTCTTTCGATCATCAATTCACTGGTATCCTTCCAGTAGTATCAGCCATTTCCCCCACTTTCCTCCACATTTCATCGAGTGGTCATGCTATAGACAAAAACAGTCATGGATAATTATCAGGATGATAACCTTTCAAACGGGATAAGAAAATAGTAGAAATTCTCTTTCTTTCTCTCAATTGAAGAAATAATTGGAAAATAAAACAAAAAGTACAAAAATGAGTAATAAACCCTAGTATAGATTGGTACGATTAAATTCAACATTTTGTTCATTCGGGTTTGATTGTGTCATAGCTCTATCATTCGAATTAGATTTATTGTGGGATGAATGCATTGCTGATACTGACCCCAAAAAAGAAACAGTAGGTACAACTAGTCCGTGAACAACTAGGTACAACTAGTCCGTGAACAGCTAACCATCGCACTGTAAAAACCAGATTATTTCGATCTAGGGCCATTGGTGGCCTCCTAAAAGGATGTACTAAATTCATCGATTTCATTGAGGAGTTAATACACACCCAAATAGAGAGAGTGAAACTGAAGGTGTATTAGATAAAATGTAAATAGTGAAAGTATTGGGACTTAAGTGTAAAAGTGTAATGTACATAATATGCATGTGTAACGTAATATATAAACTGAAGGGGACAACCCATTTATCAGGTGTGTCTGATTTGGGAATTAATCCATCTGTCTTCTTCTCTGTTATTCTTCTCCTTCTCCGTTCTTAATTTCATTGAGTTTCGGGTCTCTCTATCAAAACCTCTCTTATTCTTCTTCCTATTATCAATTCACTGTTCTTGAGTTAATTAATGGCGGCGGTGCACTTTTGAACGCACCAAATGGTATCAGAGCTCTCTGATCCAATTGGAAATTTCATCAACGGCATCCAATTCCGTCAAGAACCATCACCGTTCGATACTAAAGGGGTGCTAGGTGGGGCACCCGAGCTAGATTGGTCGACTCAAATGAAGATGATTCTTTCTCTATTACAACACTTATCACATCAAGTGGGATGGTTAATTGAGGCAAGGAAGTCTAGCAAGGAGATTCTTGATCCGACGGAATCGATTCTGTTGTTCAAGATCGAAGCCAAATCGGTTGAGAGCAATGTTTTGAAAGCAACAAATTCTTCGATTTTAGATTTCCCACTACATGTTTGTGAAAGCCCAAGTGATTTCCAGCCAGTCTAATCTCGATATTGAAGAAAACAAGCAGGTTGAAACAGAGGTTTACATCTTTTTTGAAGAAAAATTGAAAGTGGAGGAGGTAATTTCAGTTCAATCAGCCAAGAGGAACGGGGAATGTGCACCAAGTTTCGATCATATTCCCTTGAGAAATCAATGGTTCAAAGCTCGCATTCAAGCCAATCAAAGTTGGATGGTGAAAGGAGCAAATTACATAGTACTGAATCAGAAGTTGAAATTGAGACAACAAAGTGCAATCGAGGGATAGTTTCAACTGTTCTTCAAGAGGTAAATCAAAGTTTCCTTAGTACTGCTTGTTATATGGGTGGAGTAAAGAGTGCTTTATAGGAGAATTTAGGGTAGTGAAGTTGAGGGAAACCAGAAGTGCAAGATTGTGGGAGTTGGGTTGGAGCAGTATAAATCAAAAGGAATTGAGGTTGATTTTATAAACTTTAAGGCACAAATAAAGTTTTATACTCAAGTGGGAAGGGTGTTCAAAGAAAGTTCTTCTCAAGCATCTCCTAATGGCCAACACAGGGTGTCATATCCATCTCCTCACATTCAAGCAATGCTTTTATTCTATTTGATGTTAGGCATTCTTTGTATTGTTGGCTTTGGACACTTATCTACATTTGGATTACCTCATGTTGTCTTTATGCATTTATTAAAATGGTGTTTAATTGGTCTCAAAGGACAATTTCTTGAATGATTTCATTGGTGGGAGGAATATAGAGAGTGAAGACCTTGGGAAAGTTGTGAATGGCTAACTACTTGTTCTTAGGAGAGTTTCATGCTATTCCTCAAGGGAAACACTTTGAAATAACAAAACTTGGGAAACTCTTAATAGTGTAGTGCTTTGGCATGGCAAAAATAAAGATCTCAAGCAGATCCATTATGAAGCTTCATGGAAATCCAAGTTTGAGGTTGTTGGAATGTGGGAGTCCCTCAGGTGTGGAGATTGCACCTACACTGATAAGGCAAAAATTGCTGGGGCAGGAGGAGTAGCAGGTTTACTCATCATAAATGAAGAGGATGTTGTTGTGGTGATGGGATGCAGTGAAAAATGCATCTGAGATGTCAGAGGATACATCTCATCCCAGGAGCCGCGGTGTTGGTGATGAATTAGTATAAATTCAAGCAAGTGGAGGTATCATTTTTCTTATATTAGCTTCTGCTATCCTTTGATCTTATTCTACTTTATGAGCAAATGGTTTATCTGGGTTCTTATTGTGATCTTTTGCATTGGTGGTATCTCGGGTACCCATACTTGTATTGTATTAGGGAAGGTAGATGGCCTGCAACTAGGTGGTGGGGAAGAGATGGAGCCTGTCCCGAGTGGTAATCTTCCCCCTGGGTTTGATCCATCTATGTGCCGCAGTGTATATGTGGGTAATGTACATCCAAATGTTACAGACAGTCCTCTCACTGAAATTTCCAAAGTATTGGTCCACTTGAAGGATGCAAGTTCATTCAGAAAGAGCAGTCTTCCTTTGGATTTGTTGATTACCATGATCGGAGGTCAGCATCACTTGCAATTGCCACCTTACATGGATGCCAACAATGTGGTCAGGCAATAGTGCATATCCATATGGCACAAGAATAGGCTTGCAGTGACTCCAAAAACCAGTTTTGAAACCCTAGATCTACTCTCTTAGGGGTGGCGGTGGCTAGCCCTAAGCGCCGCCGCCCCCCACCCCGTCGCCCCCCTGTCCTTCCCTCCGCCAGCGTCGAGTCCCTTTCCGTTCGTCGCTGCGGTGACGGAGTTCCATGCCTTCGCCGCTCGCGTCGACGGAGTTCCACACGCCTACGATGACTCACCGACGCCTTGCAGTGACAGGGTTGAAGGCGAATAATGCGCCTTCGCCGCTTGCGTCGACGGAGTTCCTCGCGCGTCACCGCACCAACCTCCACCTCCATCCGATGCCACAATCGTCGACATCCGTTCCCCATACCCCCGACTCCCCTGATCCACCATTCGTCGCCCCTCCCACCGGCACCGTCAGCAACGTCGACTGCTCCCCATCACCCAGATCCCTCCAGATCTGGTTATGGCCTCCCGTGACTCGGCTCCGCCAGTGCTCAACCAACACCCACTGGATCTGATCGTCGACGGACATGTCGTTCCGTTCGCCGTGGCGACGATCCCCGGTATTTGGAGTAGGGGTGTGATTTTTGGGGTTGGGGTTTGGGTTTCGGGGGTTTTGTGAGTTGTTGGCCCGGTTGTTCTTCGCTCTTGCCACCATGTCCACACTCTTGGGGCCAATCACGGCGATCTGCAGTTATGATTTGGTTTTTTCGAGGGTTGGTAGTGTGTGTGAAGAAGCCGGGTGTGCTTGGATGTGCAATAGTTCGTTTCTTATGGGAGTAAAGGTGTCCTGCAGATGGTTGGTGGTTAGGTTGGGTGCCCGTGGGGCAAGAGTTTGTTGATGTGGGGGGTAATGGGGTGTGGGGTTTGCGGATAGTTGGTCTGGAGTGTCCTTCAGTTCCCTTCGCATCGTCAGTGGGTGGGGAGCCGGTATCGCCACCATAGATGCCTCCAGCCGTTTTCTTCGCCACCACCACCATGTCCACGCTCTCAGGGCCGATTACGGTGATCTGCTACCATGATTTGGACTTCCAGGGTTGGTGTAGTAGGCGAAGTAGTCAGAGTTTGTGAGGATGGCAGAGACTAAGAAAGATGGTCTAGTTGGATGGGGGCTGTACTCAGTTTGTTACACCTATAACCACAGTCGACGGGTCACCACCACCACTACGCCCTCAGAATGAAAGCTGACGCCCAACACCACCGCCCATGTGGCGAGAGGAGAAGGTGATACTTCAATCAGCTGGGTCTTTTGGTTTTCTATTTGAGAGAGTGTGAGAGAGTGGGTGAGTGAAGATGTTGCTCCTCACTACTCTTTGTTGGTGTTGGACTGTATTTGTGAGAAATCACTGGAGAGAGCAAGGGCGTGAGAGAGGTGAAGGTATCCTCTCCATGGCTCTCTCCTTGACTGCGGTTTGTGGGTAAGGGTGTGATTTACTAGTTTGATAGATGATTGGAGGTGTAGGGTGTGCTCCGCGGGGCTTGGGCCCAAAGATGGGGTCCCCCCAGCGAGTTGAGTGTTCTCGGTGGTTGTCAAAACTCGACCTGCGGGGCTTGGACCCAAAGAGGGGGTCCCCCCAGCGAGGAGAAGGCAGGGCGCGGCGAATGATAAAATCCTGCCAGACTAGCTTCAGGTAGGTGTGCATGTGCCGTAGAGGCCGTGTACGAAGCTAAACTGACGTACATTCAATTTTGTTGGCCCGAGCTAGTTTGTCAGCCCACCCTCCAGGGTTGTTGGAGGGATTTCTTGTATGTACGGGTCATGTTGCTTCATGTATGTTCTATTTTTTGTCTGTGGGTTATTTCGGCTCAGTACTCTGAGTTTGTATCGTTAATTTTGCATTAATGAAACAGGGTGGCCTTATTCCACCTTTTCCTCAAAAAAAACAATATGGTCAGGCAATCAAGGTGAATTGGGGATATGCAAGTGGTCAAAGAGAAGATACTTCAGAACATTTCTATATTTTTGTTGGTGATTTAGGTTCTGAGTTCACTAATTCAACTTTTTATGCCTGTTTCCAAGTGTATTCCAGTTGTTCTGATACTAGAGTCATGTGGGACAAACAAGGCTGGACGATCCAGAGGGTTTGGATTTGTTTCCTTCTGCGACCAGTAGAATGCTCAGAGTGCTTTCCTTGTTCGACCTCGAGGCAAGGTCTTAATGAAAGGGGGAGAAGTTGATACACACCCAAATAGGGAGTGAAGCTGAAGGTGTATCAGATCAAATGTAAATAGTGAAAGTATAGGGACTTAAGTGTAAAATAGTAATGTACATAATATGCACGTGTAATGAAAGTTATAAATAGAAGGGGACATCCAGTTATGAGGTGTGTCTGATTTGGGAATTAATCCATATGTCTTCTTCTCTGTTAATCTTCTTCTTCTCCATTCTTGATTTCATTGAGTTCTGGGTCTCTCTCTCAAACCTTAACTCTTTTCTTTTTCTTCCTATCATCAATTCACTGTTTCTGAACGCACCACTTTCCACAATCTAAAACATAACAAGGTGAAACGTTTTGTTTAATGCCTATTTTATCCACGACCCTTTTCAATTGCGTGCTCCTCCTCTTTCGTGCTTTCTACGATATGCCCAATGACAATTCTGTAAATAAACCAATCTCCCATGAAAATGTGAGTTATCAAAACTAAACCTTGGTTATATAAAGAAAAGTGAAATCGATCTGACCTTTGGCCAATTCATCACTCTGTTGGATCAAGATCTGATCAGGGTCTCCAGAACGTCCAATAACCACAAATTTCATCTAAAATTGCCCGATATAAAATATATATATAAAAAATCCTTTAAAGATGTAAAAAAATTGCTTCGATCGAAAAGGAACAATGAACAAAAGATAAAGAACGGGAAAACAACAAAAATTTATAAAATAAAAAGAGGGGCAAAATGGTAATTTTATAAAGGATCTTAATATAATATTTAAATTTTAACTACAGTGGAGGTAAAGTGAGAGGGTTTCTTGATTTAAATAGTAAAGTTAATGGGGGTTTTCTTAATTTTTCCCGGCATGTGAAAATTACATATTTTATATACTACTGTGAGAATAGAGTAATTTTCATATGCGGAGAAATGTCAAGAAAAAACCCATAAAGTTTTGTATTTAAATCAATAAACCCTTTAACATTATTTTTCTCTCACTTTACCCCTTTGGTAGTTAAAATTTAAATATTATGTTAAGATCCTTTACAAAATTACCATTTTACCCCTCTTTTTATTTTGTAATTTTTGTTGTTTTACCATTCTTCTAACTCTTTCTTTCCAAACCCTAGATCCAATTGAAAAAGAAATGAGAAGACGTAACTCACGAGATAATTTTTTTTGTTTTTTTCTTCAAAATTTGTTTGAATTAATCTCTAATTAAAACCCTAAATAAAAGGAGCGGCCAAAAGGTAATTTCATAAAGGAATCTTTACAGAATATTCAAATTACTGGTGGAGGGGTAAAGTGAGCAAAAAAAACTTCCTATTTGTTCTCTAAATCTCAAGAGCACTTATGTTTTTACTGGGGGTGTTCACCAGACAAGTTTTAGCCCGAAACCCGCTTAAACCCAACTCGAAAATATAGGATTTGAAAAGTAAGAAAACCCACCTGAACTTAAAGCGGACGAGTTTCAATTTTACTGAAGCTCGCCGAAACCTGGCTGATCCAAACCCTCCCATATGTGTATGTAGGACTTGGTGTGTATCTAAAATACTAGTAAGATAATATTTATGATAAGATGTAATCTTATTTTTGTAAAGCTATGTGTATATACCATCAATATAAAATGAAGGGTAAAATGAAAGGTACAAAACAACCCCCCCCCCCCCAATAATAAAAAACAAAACAAAACAAAAATTGCAGGTCAACGCAGAGTTAATCGCCCTAGTGTGTGGTCAATGCAAAAAAAAAAACCGCGGGAGGTGTTCAAACTTACTTTTGTTCCGTTCTGCCCGTTACGCATATTGCACGTGTGTTTTTTGGGACCCTTATTATACGGTTCTAAGAGCATCCACAGTCGTGTTTCTCATATTTGAGAATATGGCAAAATAACATATAGCAAAACAAGCAATCTACTGCAGTCGTGCTTTGCTATAATATGAGAAAAAAATAATAAAAAAAGAGGTCGGACGAAACATTTCGTCCGTTTTTTTTTATGGTTAATTAACTAATGATTAACGTATTAAAATAGATTAATTAAATAAATTAAATATTAAAATATAAACTAACTACCTACTTAATTAACTAAACCTAAGATTAACACTTAAATAAACTACCCCATTTGGCTGGACGAGACATGTTGTCTCGTCCATGCTAAAAAAGCTTCAAACAGGACAACATGTCCCATTTGTCGAATTTTTGGTTTTTTTTTCACGTCTGATCATTAAAAAAAAAAGGTCAGACGAACAACATATTTCGTCTGATCCCATTAAAAAATTAAAAAAAAATAGAGACGGAACAACCCCTATAATTTGAGAATCGCCAGTTCGTTTCTCAAATATGAGAAGCGACTGTAACGTATATGGTAAAATAACAAACGACTGCAGGCCATCTTTTCTCAAAATATGAGAAAATGACAAATATAGCAGAACTGTGGATGCTCTAACCCCTCCATATTGTTTAATAATTTCTGGTATATTTTCCCTTCCCTTTTTTCCTCTCATCTTCAACTTTTTCCTCCTCACATATATGAACTCATTGATTCTTAATCATTCTATCTTTTTTTTCTCCCTTTCATTGATTCCATTGAACCTTCGTCCCCAAGTATGAGCTCATCATCCAATGTGATACACCTCTGCCCTTACTTTTCGCCATACCTAGGGTTTACATGAGAAACAAGATCAAGAAGTTGCAGAAAGGAAAAGAGATCAAGAATTGAGAGGAAAGAGAAAGAGTATTCAGCTGAACTATTCGATAGATCCTTTCTTTTATAATAGCAAGTACGTGCACATTGCGGAAATGGACAGGTAGTTAGGTTGGTTACAAATTGGGTCCCACCACATCTAATGGCCAGGGATTAATTCCCTTTACATCCAAGGGCCAGCATCGACAGATACCGGTTCACTTACATCTTTACACAAAACACCTGACAATTATCCCTATTACAATTCCAGCTGATACCCTCTATATCAGACTTCGCTTGCTCTGCATACTGCTTCTCTTCACTTTATCGAATCCCTGCTTCCTTACCAGCTATAATCTCCATTACTCCTTCACAGGCTTGTATCAATTCCTCCCCCCCTCAATTGAGACCTTGCCTCAAGGTCGAATGAAGGGAATTTGCGAATTAGCTCCCAATAAGGTTCCCAAGTAGCATGGGTTCTATCTTGATGTTTCCACTGAATAAGCACCTCCGACACCAACTTCTTCCCTTTAATAACTGACCTGCGGTCTAGTATAGACTCAGGTTCCAACAATGCAGTGGATACAGTTGAAGGGATGTTGTGCTGCACCGTTGTTGATGATCCTATATGCTTTTTGAGCTGTGAAATGTGAAACACTGGGTGGATTTGAGAATCTGAAGGTAGATCTAATCTGTAAGCAACATTGCCAATTTTTTCTAATATTGCATATGGACCATAATAGATTGGAGATGACTTGCGCACAGCTCTTGTAGCCACTGAAACTTGGCGATAGTGTTGTAGCTTAACATATACTAGATCTCCAATTGAAAATTCTCTATCTAATCTATGGCCGTCAGCTTGCTTCCTCATCCTGTCTTGTGCCTTCTTGAGATTATCCTTGAGAATCTGGAGATTAACATCTCTAGCTAATAATGCTTCTTCAACATGTGGGTTCTTTGCAGTGTGGGGTATATATGAAACCAAAGTAGGGGGTGATCTGCCATAAACTATTTCATACAGAGTACATCTAATAGAACTATGGTAAGAGGTGTTGTACCAATATTCTGCCCAGCTAATCCACTTACTCCAATCACTTGGTTTGTAATAGCAAAAACATCTCAAATATGTTTCCAAACATCTGTTTACTACTTCGGTTTGACCATCTGTTTGTGGGTGGTAAGCTATTGAAAAATGGAGCTTAGTACCTTGCAAACGCAGTGATTCCTTCATGAGAGAACTAGTGAACATAGCCCCTCTACCACAAACTATGGAAATTGGCATGCCATAAAGTTTGAAGACATTATCAGTTAGAGCTTGAATGATTGTTGCTGTGGTGTATGGGTGTTTGATTGGTATGAAGTGGGCGTATTTACTTAGTCTGTCGACTACTACCAGGATGACTGAAAACTTGCAGCTACTAGGAAGACCTTCAATAAAGTCCATACTAGCTTGTTCCCAAATTTAGTTAGGAATAGGAAGAGGTTGCAACAAACCCGCAGGGGATTGACATATATACTTATTAGTCTGACATATAGGACACTCCTTCACATAATTTCGAACATCTAGCTTCATACCTTTCCACCAAAAGGATCTTCGTAGTCTTTGCATTGTCTTGTCATATCCAGAATGGCCCCCAATAGGAGTATCATGGTGTTCCGAAATTAGTAGTTTCCTGAGATTTGAAGATGGACTAATCACCACTTTATTGTTCCTATACCAAACTCCTCTAGTGAAAGAGAATTTGCTATCCTTTGAACTCACAGCTCTTCCAGACAACTCTCTAAAATAAGAATCAGCTTCATTCATCTTCAAAATATCTTCCCACCACCCAAGTTTCAAAGAACTCAATTGAACAAAATAACAATCCATTTCTCTTCTAGACAATCTATCTGCTGGAATGTTCTCTGATCCTTTTTTATACTCTACCTCAAAGTTAAAGCCATAAAGCTTTATCAACCAAGAATGTTGTGCCTCTGTCGACAGTGTTTGATCCAGTAGATACTTGAGGGGTTGGTGATCTGTACGAATGATAAATTTTCTCCCAAACAAGTACCGTTTCCATTTTTTAACAGTTAATAAAATTGCTAACTTCTCCTTCTCATATGCTGACCAGTGCAAACATTTCCCTTTGATCCCCTGGCTAATAAAAGCAATAGGATGTTTCTTTTGTATAAGCACAGCTCCAATGCCCATTTTACAAGCATCACATTCAACTATAAAAGTCTCATTAAAATCAGGTAGTTGGAGCATAGGAGCTGAAGTGAGTGCTACCTTTAATTGCTCAAAAGCAGCCGCAGCTTCTTCACTCCAGTTAAATGCTTCCCTTTTTGTTAGCTCTGTTAATGGTGCAGCAATTGAGCCATAGTTCTTGATAAACTTCCTATAGTATCCAGTGAGCCCAAGAAATCCCCTTAATGCCTTCACAGACTTTGGAATGGGCCATTCCATAACTGCAGCTACCTTCTTTTGATCTACTGCTATCCCTCTTTAGAAACCACATGGCCAAGGTATTCTACCTCCTCTTTACCAAATGAACACTTGGATTTCTTAACAAACAACTGATTATCCTTTAGTATCTTCAAGGCTTCCCTCAGATGACATATATGCTCCTGCCAAGATTTGCTATATATTAAAATATCATCAAAAAACACAAGAATGAATGTTCTCAAGTAATGCCTAAATATATCATTCACAAGGGATTGAAAGGTTGAAGGTGCATTGCTTAATCCAAAAGGCATAACTAAAAATTCATAGTGACCACTATGTGTTCTAAAAGCAGTCTTGGAGACATCTCTTTCATGCATTCTTATCTGGTGATAACCAGATCTCAGGTCCAATTTAGTAAAAAATTGTGCTCCATGCAGTTCATCTAGCAAGTCATCGATACTGGGAATGGGATACTTATCTTTGATGGTTTGCCTGTTCAAGGATCTATAGTCTACACAGAACCTCCATGAACCATCGTGCTTCTTCACCAATACCACAGGTGAGCTATAGCTGCTGCAACTAGGTCTGATGATACCTTGCTTCAACATGTTTTCAATAATTTCTTCAATTGCATTCTTCTGCTCAAAGGAATGTCTATAGGGTCTGATGCAAACTGTCTTGGAGCCTTCTTCTAAAGGTATTTGATGATCACAAACTCTAGCTGGTGGTAGCTGCTTAGGTTCTTCAAATAAATCCTGGTATTCTTCCAACAATTCACCAAGCTTTGGGTCTTGATATATGCCCTCTTGTGAAGTATCATACTCTTCTTCTACTGACATGAGATATAACACAAATCCCCTGTGTGTTTGAAGAGCAATTTTATTAACTTCTTTATCAGACATGAGCTTTGTTGGACTTGGTTGCATCCCTTGTAAGACCCAGTTAATTCCTCTATGAGTAAATTTTAACTGTTTATCCACTAGATTCATAGTAACCTCAGTTACTTGTTTGATCCACTTGGCTCCCAGGACTACATCATGTCCTCCAATTGTAACCCCTGTTTTTCACTTTTGGTATTTTTTGAGGGTATTTTTCATTTTAGTGAATTATTATTTTCCATTGTATTTTCGGAACAATAAATTTAATTATTTTTATTCTATAATATTTTTCTGGCAGTTTTGACCTCCTTTTGCTGTTTGTGCGCCGTTTGGCCGTTTTTCGACATTTTGAGCTCTTTTCCTCAATTTCTAAATTCCGTTCATGTATAAATATTATTTTAGGGTCATGGTGGATTTTTAGAAGAGTTTTGACCAATTTAAGATTTTTGGCCCTTAAGGAGATTTTTAGGAGCCATAGGATTCATTGTATTTTGTATCCTCATTTGAAATCTACCCAATATCCATTACCCATTTGTATACCTATTAATTCATATTAATATTCACTACCCATTAACCCACAAATAACCCATATAAATATACCCTAATCTCTCCTTAACCCTAACCCTAATTATTTTCTCTCTCCCTCTCCAAAAATACAACCCGGCCTCTTCTTTTTTTTTCTCCTCTCCACAACCAGCCTGCATAACCCCCTTCCCAAACCGAGCCTCTCTCTCCCCCCTTGCCTCCATATCCGACCATCTCATTCCTCTCCATCTCCATATAGAAAAATCCATCAATACTACAACTCCCCTTTCCTCCTTGTGGCCGACCACCATCCCAAAACAGCCCCTTACACCTCCCTTTGCTGATTTGGAGAAGTGGGTATCATCCGGTTGAGTTCGTGCTTCAAGAAGACGATCTAGGCAAGATTCGGTTCGTGGGTTCACTTGAAATCGCGCGTGGAAGGACTTTTGCACGTGGATTTTCATTGCTAGGCTTCGTAGCGCCGTGTTCATCATCAATAAGGCAAGTAACTTGTACTTAAATTTCTTAGGTTGATACAAGTAGAAAGTTCACACATAGGATAGGTTGAGACTAGAGACGGACAAAGATCATATTTTTTTAATTGTGTGTTTCGTCTCTATTGTTCAAAACAGGCCATAGACGACTTAGGACATGGAGTTTGATAGGTTTGTGCCTTAGGATTCACCCAAACGCGATTTGATCGCGTATGTGACATATTGTGTACCCGATGTATGTTGAACACCCATATGAGGAATACTAGATTTTGACATGTTAGATACCCTCCATTATGACATTTGGACCATGGGTAGACAGCGTTTTGAATTTGGAAGAGTTTGGATGATTTTTGAGGAAGTTATGATGTTTTGAAGTCTGGTTGAGAAATCTGAAAATTTGGATTGAACTGGATTGATTGTTGTTTTTATCTGGATTAGAGTCCGAATCTCAACATGGCTATTTCTGAGTAATTTGTAGATAATTGAATCTAATTTCTAATCCCACTGATTTCACTCTGTTTGGAGTTCGTATGAATTAGTTATGATTATTTTAGTAACTGTATGCCGGTAGTTCCCAGATTCATTTCGGGGTAGATTTTATCACCAATTTATATACAAGATCCAGGTTAGACATAATTTCATGCCACAAGATTTAGTCCAGTGTTTCACCATGATGTTAGGTAGTTCTCTGATTTTTGTGATAATTAAAAGATGAGTTTTGAGTGATGCCTTACATCCTTTTCTATAGATCGCTTTTGCTGTAAACTGTGTGTGATTGTATGTTGAATGCCGTGTTCACCTTATTTCTATATACTGTATGGATATTTTATGTGAGATATGAAGGTTGGGTAATTTTATCTACTTTCATCCCATTTTGGCGGAAGTGGATTTTGATGCGCTGTGTGCAAGATATGCATGATTTTGTACAGCGGTGTTGAAGAATTCCAGATCCATCAAAGCTGTGTTATGTGTTATTTTCTATTTTTGAAAACATATCTATACTTTCTGGAAAAATATGAAAATCTATATTTTGAGACTATACATATAGGGGATTACCCCAGAATTTTCGTGGATTTAATTGATGATTTTATCTGCTGTTTTCATGTGGTTTAAGTTATTCCCCTGTTTTCTGACTGTACATGAAAACTGTGTTGAATTGTGTTTTGAGTCGTGATGTTGTGAAATAGCATATAGATTTATTATAACCGTTAGAAGCGTGTGGAAGTCTAGTTTCCAGATCTTTTGACGGATTATGATTTTCATGCCTGTAGATCTTTGGATCACTGTTTTTGTACAGACTGGTCTTGCTGTCCTGTTTATAAACATACGCTAAGTTGCTCGTATTTGTGAATGTTTGGTACCTATACTTGCTGATCTAATTCCCTGAGTCTAAACCTGATTATAACCTGTTAGTTTGACATTATTTAGCACACTCTCATGCCTGTGGATGGTATTAATAATAAAAGTAATCAAGCCAGGGTATATGGGACAGATCTAGTAGAGGGAAAGCATAGAAATGTGTACTTGGAGGCGGACCAATGGGTTCGGACTGTTCTGTTACCTGATTACCTGACTACATGCTTCCCTATAGGAAGATGTACTCGGATGACTGTTACCTGATTACCTGACTACATGCTTTCCTATAGGAAGATGTACTCAGATGACTGTTACTGTTACAGTTTCCTGTACCTAAGTACACTGCCCTATAATATCCCCTACGAAATCTAAAGCGAAACTGCATTGACTGTAACAACCATATGATAAAAGGATGGCACATGAAGTGTTACCTAGATAGTAATAATACAAGATATTAATACAAGATTACCTGTTATCTGTATACCTATTACCTGATATTACCTTATATATCATGATTATCCTGTTGACTGTTACATGATTACCTGCTACATGATTACCTGATATTCCTGTTACCTGTTTTCCTGATACTTGATACATATTTACCTGATTACCTAAATACCTGATAATTATACATTTTTACCTGTTTACCTGTTGACCTGACACTTGACATATGTTACCCTTACCTGTTAGTATATCCTGTGGTTAGATAGTGTCCATGTGCTTGTATCCTATTCTATTTGTAACCCGGACTTGCCATTGACGGGTACTGTGTTTTCTCTTTTTCTTTTTCCTGCATTATGTGAATTGCAGATTTTGGAGGACAGGTTCCTAAAGGTATTGGCAAGATGATGGGCTAGAGACTGAAATTTGCTATTACTATTCTTGTTGCTTATTTTGGACAATATTGTATTTTGAGACTTGTATTATTCCTTGTATTTGGGCAATGTGACCCAAGATTATTTGTGTTATTTTAGATCATGACTATTTGAGATTAATGTGTTTTATTTCAAGTATTCTTGTTGGTATTTGGTTCATAAGTGCATGTGGTTGATCTTTTTCTGGCTTCCGACTCTGATTTTACTGTGACATGTTGTAAAGAATTCCTGAATAGCTTAAGGATGATTATATTCATTCGCTGGGCTTTTGTTACGTGCTCGTATTCCGTATTTTTGGGAAGCGCGGCGTGACACCAATAGGGAATACCAAAAAATCATCAACAATATTATATCCCTGACAATGTATTCTCACATCAGCACACAACCCACTCCTTTCTACTTCTTTACCTCCTGCAACTCTCACATTGAAGGTTTGTTTAATGGAAAGGGGTAATCCAGTTTGTTGTAGTATGAACGGGTCAATATAATTGTGTGTGGCCCCACTATCTACCAAGACATGAATATCTAGCCCTCTGAGTTGAGCTTTGAGGATGAGACACTCAGTATTAACAACTGTGTCTAAAGCTGCAGTACTAAGCTGAGCATCATCAACATTTTTGAATAGCTGCATGTTATCATCTTCCACTATTAGTTGATTTAATTCTTCTTCATTCTGTAAAGAGAATAAATCCCAATCACCCTCTATACACATGTATGTCTTTGTCTTACACAAGTGCCCCGGCACATATTTTTCATCACAATGGAAGCATAGTCCTCTCCTTCTCCTATCCCATACCTCATTAGGTGAAAGTTTCTTCAAAGTGGGTCTATCTGACATGTTTGGGTTTGTATTGCTTGAAAATTTCCCTTGCTGAGTGATAGGTTGTGTTTGAGAATTAGATTGCGATTGCGGAGGTGAGGAATGATAACCATAAGCAGACCCTTTAAGATTATTCCTGTATGAAGTTCTATAAAACTGCTTAAGAGAATTGAACTTCTTTTCAAATCTTTGCGCTACTTTTAAAGCTTCTGCCAATGACTGTGGTTCTGCCATGGCAACATCATGTTGCAACTCTTCCTTAAGTCCACTCACAAATTGTTGTACCAGGTATGGTTCACTCACACCTTCAACCAAACATTGGAGCTTCTGAAACTTCACTTGATAGTCAAGAACTGTTGAAGTTTGTTCTAATCTACACAATGTTTTAGCTGCATCTTCATACACTCCTAGTGCAAATCGATTGCATATACCCTCTTTAAACTCCTTCCAAGTTACCATTCCATCATTATTTTTGAGAAACCAACGACACCATTGCACCGCATCATCTTTGAGAAAGAAAAAAGCTACCCTCACCTTTTCTTCTCCTTGGATCCTATACACTTCAAAGTAATGTTCAATTTGAAAGACCCAATTAAGAATATCCCCAGTACCAGAGAATGGGTAAACATCTAACTTCGGAGGCTTGGGAAAAAAAAATTCCCCAATTGGGTATCTTTCATCAAGAATTCCTTTACTCCTAGAAGAATGCAACAAGTTCTCTCTCCTATCAAATTCGGAGTTAGGATTCTGCTTACCGTTAGATTTTGGCAGTGAATTTACCTCAACTGTCTATTGATTAGCTCGACCTTCCCCTATTCTCTGCGTCAAAAGCTGCAACTGAGTCAAGATCAAAGGTATTTGAGAGACTTATGAGGTCACCTCCTTCATCTAACTCTCCATGCTGGTTGCCCTACTATTCAAGAACTGATAACTCCTTTGCCATTCAAGATCTGGTGCAAAGCCAAGGATTCCATCATCAACAGGGTCTTGAGGAACCTCTTCTTCAACCCCAGCCACAGAATCGATCGGCTCTGATACCATTGATACACCTCTGCCCTGACTTTTCGCCATAGCTAGGGTTTACATGAGAAACAAGATCAAGAAGTTGCAGGAAAGAAAAGAGATCAAGAATTGAGAGGAAAGGGAAAGAGTATTCAGATGAACTATTCGATAGATCAGCTAAGCTGATCTATCCTTTCTTTTATAATAGCAAGTACGTGCACATTGCGGAAATGGACAGGTAGTTAGGTTGGTTACAAATTGGGTCCCACCACATCTAATGGCCAGGGATTAATTCCCTTTACATCCAAGGGCCAGCATCGACAGATACCGATTCACTTACATCTTTACACAAAACACCCGACAATTATCCCTATTACAATTCTAGCTGATACCCTCTATATGAGACTTCGCTTGCTCTGCATACTGCTTCTCTTCACTTTATCGAATCCCTGCTTCCTTACCAGCTATAATCTCCATTACTCCTTCACAGGCTTGTATCACATGAATTCAGTTTTTAGGAATGCCCTGTCTTCTATTATTTTGTGCTGATTTTGTTTTTTATAGGTAGGAAATACGGATCCAATTCTTCCAAATCTTCAAAGCGTTTTGACAAAAACACATCTATTTGAGGTCCACTTCTTTGCCAACACTGTGTCCATGCAATTGTTCAACTAGCGAAGACTGACTCGAACAAAGGAAGGTACTTGGCTGTTCTAATTAGAGAATTTCTAAGTGTGGGTTTTTCAAATGGACAGATGAGTTGAATGTTTTTTTGTTGAGGAGGAGGAGGAGGAGGAGGAGGAGGAGGAGAGGATTGCTGAAATTGGTAGGCTCCAAGCCAATATTGCAGAGTTGGAGTTCTTAAGTGTAGAAGAAAAACAAACACTGAAGATCAAAGTGTTATGATTCAAATTTAGTCCCACATCAGTTATATGGGGAATCAATGTTGGGTAGTTATAAACTTGGGCTCCCTCCCTTTAACAGCTAGCTTTTAAGGGTGAGTTCTCCTAGGTTCCTAACAATTGGTATCAGAGCCAACCCCATGCTTCTTAATTCGCTCTAGAGGGTAGATTAAAATTACTGGTAGACCCGGGTCGGGCCAGTATCGCTAGAGTGAAAGCCGCCGAGAATCGGAAAGGCCTACCTAGAGGCTAGATTAAAATTACTGGTAGGGTCGGGCCAGTGTCGCTAGAGTGAATACCGCCGAGGGCGGCGGATTGCGGAAGCGTGGTGGAATGTTATGATTCAAATTTAGTCCCACATCAGTTATATAGGGAATCAATGTTGGGTAGTTATAAACTTGGGCTCCCTCCCTTTAACCCCTAGCTTTTAAGGGTGAGTTCTCCTAGGTTCCTAACACAAAGTTGATGCACTTATGACCAGAGGGCATGTGGTGAAGATGTGTTATTGATCATATAGTTCATGATAGTCTCAATCATCGTTCTCAATGCTTAGTCTTGTAATAGGTTTTTATCTTACTTTAGAAGGATGTAAGGTGTTTGGTTTAATTCCTTAGTGTATGATGTATGTATTCCCTATTGTACGAAACCTTCGAACTTCAAATGTTGATAAACATGCTTGTAAAGTAATGTATGTGGATGTGAATATGTAAAATTTTGAAGCTTTATGAATGAAGGGAGTTATTTATGAATGCAATACATTCCTGATCTCTGTATATTACTTTCTTGTACCTGCCTAAAATACTTGATCAATGTAGGAATTTGATACTGGATTGAATCAACGAATGTCTTATGATCAATGGATGCAAAATCAACTGCAACTAGCATTTAATGGATTAGGTCACAATGTAGCAATTATCAGTGCTCATAAACATGTATATATACAAACCAGTTGAAACAAACCATACAGACTCTCATGAACAAGGAAGATAAGTTACAGACTCTCATGAACATGCTGACACAAAGAGATGCAGAATCAAATAGAAAAGTTGATGTTAACTCATTTGTAACATAAATTAGATAACCAAGCCATTCATTCAAAGCAGTCAAAGTATAGTATATATAGCAGCAACATTTGTATCAATCTGCGCTACGTATCAGTTTTACACAAATAATAGAAAGAGATCAGTTTTACACAAATAATAGAAAGAGAAGTTGCATTTGGCCAAAAGATTACATTTATATGCTTCATACAGGGACGAAGCCAGAACAAAATTTTCATGGGGGCCAAGAAAATTTTCTATAACTATATATAAATACATAGGTATTTTTTCATAATTTTTAGGAGGGCCAAATAATAAAATTTAATAGATTTAAGGGGTTTTTTTAAAAAAAAATCAAAAAATTTAAAGGTTTTTTCAAAATTTTGGGGGGGGCCGGGCCACCCCGGGCCACCACATAGCTCCGCCCCTGGCTTCATAACTTGCATTCATACTGGATCTTATGTTCTAGTTTCCAAGATCACCAAAAATTTACATTTTGAGACATCTATTTAAACTTTACAAATTGAGACGGTCACCAAAACACTTGAAGTTCAAACTGTAAGTTTCTTCACAAAAATTATATAAGTTTTCTTCACAAAATTACATAAGTTTTCTTAGTGAACTTTTCACTCTTTGGGGCCTTGATCAGTAGTTTGAATTTCAGGATGGGTTGCTCCAGGGGTGAAGACAGGACAATTTTGCCGCGCGGGGTGGGGTGGGGGGGGGGCAAGTAATAATCAAAGTTAGGAAGAAAAAAAAAACATTTTATAAAGTAAATATAATTTTTTGGCACAGACATCTAGTCTTCCAAAGACTTTTAAACAAAAATAAACAAAATAAATTCAAACTGTCGTGATTTCTTACAAAATCCCAAAAAAGTAAATTTGCCACATTCCAATGAATAAAAATAAGTTTAGCCTAAAAAAACTGTGATCTGCGTTTTTTCATAGAAGTAAATTCTTTGATAATTGTATCTATGCACAAATCTTCAGCAATTTCTCTTTCAATAAAAATCATCAAGTAGTTCGAAAGATAATCATCCTCCATCTTGTGGCGAAGCCTATTTTTCACAAAAGTCATTGCCAAAAATGCCCTCTCGGTTGTTGCTGTAGAAACCGGTAATGTAAGCACAAGCTTAATTAGTCGATCAACAAGAGGATAGATAATCGACTTTCTAGATCTTGCTAATGCTTGACATAACTCGGAAAGAGAGAAAAAATCTTGAATTCACTACGATGAGGAATATCAAGTATATAATGTTCTAGTTGATACTTTAAATGTGTTTGATCGAGGAGGCAAAGTCTGCAACCGAAAGTTGTCACGCCCCGCTTCCCAAAAATACGGAATACGAGTACATGACATTGGCCCAGCGAATGACTAACGTTACCCATAAGTTGTTTATCTGATCAACTCAACAATATAATCAATGCAGAACAATTGCGCAGACAATAATAATAATCTCATGAACAATAATACTTGGAATGAAATAATATGAAATATCCAAATACAATAAACCAACGTCTGGAAACAAATAATAGCAATATTCGAGTCAAAAGCCCACAATACAATGAAATAACAATAGTCCAATAATTAAGTCTTCATGACAAAGCAATAATTTATTAAGCGGCGATGCTATTAATTCCTTCACCAATGTTGTTCTCCCAATCCATCAGGAAATTTTCTATCAACACCTGTGAACACTTTTTCTCCTAATTGCTCTAAGAACAATTTTTCTCCTCTTTTTAGATGAAGTGTTCACAGGTGTTGATAGAAAATTTCCTGATGGATTGGGAGAACAACATTGGTGAAGGAATTAATAGCATCGCCGCTTAATAAATTATTGCTTTGTCATGAAGACTTAATTATTGGACTATTGTTATTTCATTGTATTGTGGGCTTTTGACTTGAATATTGCTATTATTTGTTTCCAGACGTTGGTTTATTGTATTTGGATATTTCATATTATTTCATTCCAAGTATTATTGTTCATGAGATTATTATTATTGTCTGCACAATTGTTCTGCATTGATTATATTGTTGAGTTGATCAGATAAACAACTTATGAGTGACGTTAGTCATTCGCTGGGCCAATGTCATGTACTCGTATTCCGCATTTTTGGGAAGCGGGGCGTGACAACTTTCGGTTGCAGACTTTGCCTCCTCGATATCCAGTTGTAGTTTGCCTCCATTGATGTCTAGTTGCATTTGCCCTCTCGACATCAGGTTGCACCAAAACAGGAGATGGAAAGATGTAATCTTCCATATGTGCTTGGATGTTGGGTATTTAATAAAGTATGATGTTATGTTTTGAAATCGGTGATATCAAAATAGAAGTAAAAGTTGAGATAGTAAGAGTAAAAAATTACAACGATAAAATATTAAAATAAAATATAAAATGATAGATTTTAAATATCGAATATAAGCTATATCACAAAATAATAGGAAGAGGATGTATAATGTGTAGAAATATGTCATATCTGTACAAGTAGAACATTGCAAATCTTAAAATAATAGAAAAATATAATATCGTAAAATCAAAGTATTTGTAAAGTGAATGTAAATATCGAAGCCTAACTGAAATAATAACAAAGGGAAATGATAATCTAAAAAATAATTAAATAAATAATAATTCAAAATTTAATAGAATACCTAAAAGTAATACCAAAATGTAAAAGTGCATAAAAGAAACATCAAGAAAGCAAACGAGTAAGGCAAACTTAAAAGATTAGGACTAATGGTTGTAAATAAAATAATAGATATCAAAGTGAATTAATTAGTATAAGAAAATATTTATTTGAAAAAATATTAAATGTTAAAGATGAAAGGTACTATGAGAAAAATACACGAAGAAAATAAAAGAGAAAAACTTACTCCATGTATAAGGTATCATGAATGTGAGTTTAAACCCAACACGCTTCCGCTGCGCCACTCTGATAGCAAGAAAAAATATATTCGCATACAATCTCACATCAACGTATACGAGGAGAGCATCATGAATGTAGCAGTTATTGAACTTGCATTCATGACTCTAGCCATCAAATAGGAAAATGGAGGAGAAGACATCAGTGTATAGAGAAACACAAATGGAAATTACTTACATTTAAATCTCTATAAACTAAACTCACACTTCTAAATGTCCACCCTAATGTGTCGTCCTTGTAATTTTGTACTACTTATTGAAGTTGGCTCTGATACCCCTCTGTAACGCCCCGAATTCCAAAATACGGTAATTCGTAGCACAACAGGATATTTACTTCACTTCGTACAATTTTACAAGGAATTTGAAAACTTTTATTACATCAAATTCTTTTACAACAACGCAGCGAAATTTAAATGAAGTACAACATGATATAAATATACAATTTAAACATCAACAACTTAAAACGGAAAGTAATCTTTAGCATCAATCATCTTTATATCTCCTTGCAAATCTAATGTCTGCAATTGAAATTGTGGGCACATTAGTTGCTTACAACCGACGCAGTATTGTACACGGCCATCCTCACTATGTCATAATATAGTGACTCACTTACTTTAACAACCATAATCTTGAATGTAAAACAAAGTGTAAAAGAGTGACTACCCTACACATGTCGGTGTATGCAATGCCTTAATGCCTAATGCAGCTGTTTACGCTATGATGACACTAATGCATACTTGTTTAGATTCTATGCATCCCATACTACATAAGTCTGGGGGCAAGCACATACATACTCCACATTAAAGGGTTTACTCCCACGCCATGAATTACTAATACGGTGACTAAGGTAAGGTTTAGATGTTTTGGGAGTATTAAACCCATGTCCTAATAATTCGGAGACGAATCCCACACTGCCGATGAGTTTGGGACAACTCCCAATCACACCTCGATAATTGCGGGGAAACCATCTCACACCGCAAGCTATGGCGCTTCCATAGTCCCAAAACACCCCATAGGAGTCTCCTCGATCCTGATAATTTCGAAGATGAATCCCACACCGCCGATGAGCTGGGGACAACCCCCAATCACACCTCGATAATTCCGGGGAAACTAGCTTACACCACGGACCAACTGAGGCCCTCATACCCATGTTTGCCCATCCTTCATCACGTCTCCCCTTAGTGCCTATCCTTAAGTTTTAGTTTTAGAAGAATCATCACAACCTAGAGCTAGCTTACCCTACCGGACTTAAACCAACAGGAGAGACAAACAGTCCAACTTGGCTACTTCTCAAAAGATGCTCAACCCACACTGGTTAGCTCTCAAATTTCATTAATCATAAATGCTGGTTTCTAAGGGTCGCGCCTAGCCGCTAGATCCCAACAACCATCTCGTTCTAATATTAATTTGGTTATATCTAACCTCAACATAAATATCTTTATCAACAATTCATCTTTATCACATTTAAATTCTTATTCATCAAACTTCTTTCATTCAATCTTTTGCCAACACATTCCATCTCTTATATTCACATTCTACATAAATTTCTCAATCAAATTTCTAATAAATAAAACTTTTTAGTTAATCAATCAACTAGTCACTTTCATGATACTAAGTCTACACAATCTTTTCTCATATTAGACTCCAATTTGTTAAATTTCTTTAATCAATTTCATTACTTTCTAATGCACAATTTCATTAACAATTTATTCCTAACTTTCCTTCATTCTCAACTTGCATTTTGCTTTTTATAATCAATTTACAAAATCTTTAATTATATCTACATTATCTTTATTTTCAACTTGGACTCAGCTTAATACACTGATGAAAATGTTTTTAAAACTGCAAAATATACTCAAAACAGTGTGAATTTATTTTTAATTGTCGAAATAATATCTAGAAAAGTTTCTGTAATTTTTCTTGAATTTTTTAACTTCAAAAACCCCAAAAAACCCAAAGAACAAAAAAAATGTGCATATGTTATATCTACATCTTCTTTATTTTCAACTCGGACTCAACTTAATACATTGATGAAAATGTCTTTAAAACTCCCAAATATGCTCAAAACAGTGTGAATTTATTTTTATTTTGTCGAAATAATATCTAGAAAAGTTTCTGTAATTTTTCCCGAATTTTTTAACTTCAAAAATCCCAAAAAAACCCAAAGAACAAAAAAAATGTGCATATGCGGTCTCGAACCCGAAACCAACCCCAAGCCCATGAGTGCCGCATGGCAGGCACAGGCGCAGCACCCCCCCCCACACACACACACACTAGAACCTCAGGACAATAGCACTTCTTGTCTAATATAGGGGTTTTATTCTTTTTGTGTCTGAGTTGCTGTATATTCTTCAATTTTAATTTCTCATTTAAGCTATGATTTTATTTGTTTCCCCCAAAATAAAAGAATTTAAATTTTATTTATAAATCTCCAGAAACATTTGTTTGGTGATTTTAACCAAATATAAGGTGATTTATCCCCACTTTATATATATATATATATATATATATATATATATATATATATATATATATATATATATATAGAAACATATAAACATATAACTTGATTTTATTAGCAAACTAACTCTACTCTTCAAATTAATACCACTATTTTAAATTAATAAACTTCCAAAATTATTATTTTGTTGACTTTATTCACATTCATGGTGAATTAACTTCAATTTTCTCAAATAGTCATTTCTTTCTCTTATTGAAATTTTAAATACTAAGATGCAACTAGATAGTCATTCTTCCAACATTGATACATCTTTTATTTTGTTCCACTATATCCATTTCATTCCCCCAAATTGTTCCTCTAATTTTCATTACTATTTATATATATTTTGTACACATTTTAACCAATTCGCAAGAGGCACAAAATTCATACAATTTAATCGAATTGATCATGTGTGCCTAACAATTCTACACATGCTCTTAATTAGTTTTCTCCATTATAATCTACCAATCAATTTATATACCACACATTAAGGAATTCTATGATTTTTCTACCATTAGCATTCTTTAACACTACAACATGCATCAAATTGAATAGTAGGATTCATTAAATCAACCAAAATCAACCCTAAAACTCCTAGGCATGATTTCTACACTATCTAGGAAATATGAAGAGACACTCACCTTAGAGCAGATTCTAATTAACCCCTTAGCAATTTGGACTCCAAGAGAAGCTACAATTCTCCTCGGTTTCCGCGCACAAAGAAGGAAACCCCCAACCCCTGCCTTTCAGCCAGCAACAGAGAACAGCACCCTCACCATCATTTTCTTTTTGATTTTGTTTAGTTTATTAGTGATTAAGAAATGGGAGGGGGTGATTTATAAGGGTTAATTAATTAATTAATTAATTATAGGTTTTATTTAATTAACCCACTAACCTATAACCACCCACTAAAAAAATTCACTCTCTTTCTCCACTCACCACAAAACAGCCGGCATCCTTTCCTCTCGCAAAAACTCATGCACGTGTACCGCACGTGCACCGCACGTGCACACTCTTTAATTAATATTACTATTATTATTTTATTAAAATTAGAAACATATATTACAATTTATCATAAGTTTTTAAATAAAGCTAGTTTCGTTTAATTGTAATTTAGATTTTTCATGCACAAATAAAAATTGACACACACATACTTCATAAATTTATTTTGAATGAGGATACGACAGACACGTGCGTCGCACGTAAAACAGTTATTCAAATATGAAATAGATTTTATCAAAGGGAAAATAATTATAAATAATCAAAATACGACATACAAAGAATATATTTTATTAATTTTATACATATACATTCAATAATGTAATCAACACGTACACAGAAAACATGTGTACCTCGCGTATAAAATATTTTAATCAAAATAGGAGAAAAATAAATTTCCGCTTATAAAACGAATTCAAACACGTCATAAAAGAAATAATTGAAACACAGAGAAAATATTACACATAACGGTAGAATATACGTAATTGGCGCGTGCATCGATAACACGTGCAATGCACGTAAAAATAGGATAAAATGAATTTTGAGAAGGCCGAAATGCATAAATAGTCTAAATACAAAATACGTAGTGAATCACATTATGGATATTATCTGTAACGGTACAAAATACACGTGCGTAACACACTTGGTGCAAAATTATCATAACTCAATTTTGTGGGGTGTTACAAAGAGTCTTCATATTTAAACAAGGGAGATGGTGCAAAAGAAGACCAATAAGAAAAATTTACTGTGGTTTTCCTTATTATCATGCTAAGCTATGGAATGGGGGTATTGGATATGTGTGTTTAATGAGGTTGACAGATGTGTGGAGTAGAAGATATTCTCATATCTCCCAACTACCTCTTGTGCGTCCAGGATAGTAGTGGAAGACAACCCTGGATGTATGTAAAGAGGCAGGAAGAAGTTGATTTTAGGTGGGCTTGGTGAAAGCCCTCGCAGCCCCCTGCATATCTCCCAAACAAATTGAGACCACCACCATGTTGCCTACCCTAATGCAGGTAGCCCTCCAAGTCATGGAGCTTTGTGTTAGGTCATAATCGCAGAAAGTAGATAAACCCAACAACTCATTCTTCTTCGGAGAATTCGGCAAAACAAGTCAGAATTGCAACAAGTAGAAAATTAGTTAAAAGAAGAAGTAAAGAGGAATTTTGGAACCACTATTAGTTAAATAATAAGGAAATTACAAAACATATGCCTCTTAGAGCATTTGTAGTCGCTTGCTAAATATGCATAATATGCATATTTGGCTAAAAACAGCGTTGTAGTCGTTGGCCAAATATGCATAATATGTATAATTCGCTACAGGAGATTGCCATAAATGAGAAAGGAAATGAGAAATATGCATATATGAGAGACGGCACTTCGAGTGCCGTCGCACGATTTTTTTTTTTTTTTTTATAATTGTCGGACTTGAAGTGCCATCGCACAAAAAAAGTTATTTTTTTAATGGTCGGACGGCACTTGAAGTGCCGTCCCACCAAAAAAAATTTAACTTCGTAATTAAAAAAAAAAACCAAAAAGACCCCACTTCTCGGACGGCACTTGAAGTGTCGTCCCTCCACTTTTTGTGTTTTTTGGAATTTTTGATTTTTTTTGTAATTTTTTGTAATGTTTTTGTAATTTTTGTAATTTTTGTAATTTTTTGTAATTTTTGTAATTTTTTGTAATTTTTATAATTTTTTTTGTAATTTTTTTTTGCCCTTCGAATCCTTTTTTTTTTTCCTCCGACGGCGCTTCAAGTGCCGTCGCACCTATTACTTTTTTTTTTCACTCCGACGGAGCTTCATATGTCATCCCACCATTTTTTATTGTTTTTTATTTTTTTCCTCTCCGACGGAACATGAAGGACCGTCCCTTATTATTTTAATATAAAAAGGTAAAAAATAGCATTTGACGACTGCATCAAAACGATCGATTGCTATTTCCATTTATTCATATATGCATATTTTATCCCTCAACGACTGTGGATGCTCTTAGTCTATCTATTTTCTCTCTCTCATTACAATGATCTCTCAATTAGATAGCTAGTTTCTTTCTTTTCTATTGGGAATACTTAGATACAATCTTTTCTCATGTATTTATAGAGTAGTAACTTTGAGATATTTGTTAGGATTAGTAGTCTTTGACTTAGTCAAATATATTCTCCCTTATCAAGTTAGAAATAAATCCCTAACAAATATCTCAAGATAATCACAAAAGATTGTATCAAATATTTCAAATATAGAAAGATATAAATCTAAAAGAAAATAACCAAAGATCTAAATCTTGGAAAAATATTTTAGGCATATTTCCAACCTCTAACTAGAAGGTCTTCATGAGTCAACGAGTTATGTGTACTTCCTTTCGCTAAATGGGTCGGCCACTTCAACATGGCTTCCTTTCTTATTGTCTCTCATTAGCTCTGCATGACTTTTAGTTAATTTGGGCATCCTTCTCGGTTCAACACTGAGTCAGACTTCTTACAAACATAGATCAATATTATTCACCCTCATCTTTTATAATGCCTTGTGATCTTAGTCCCTCATCCACCCTCATGTTTTGGCTTCCTCCTGCTTGTACTCCTTCGTCCTACTCCTTCATGTAAGGGGGTAGAAATGGCTTAGCAGTGGTACCAAAGTCAGGCCAACTCCTTTCATATGGAATTGTCATGATTTATTCTTTATATGCAGCCATGTACGTACTGACATGGTAGTATTTCTTCACATAACTCTCTATCTTAGCTCCATGGTATCTGATGCTAGCAATCAAGGTATACCTGATATGTCATATTGCCTACAAGTGCATGTTCTCGCATGTTGTTTCACTGAGTGCCCCCTAGTTGTTGGGAAAACAGAGGATCTTGTTGAGTCTTCGACACAATCAACACAAACCACCAAGCAAAACTAGATCGCACCAATCACACAAAGTACACAAGAATTGTCTCGGTTGGGACTTTCTTCTTAATCTGGGGGAGGAAGAACTGAGATGTTATTTCAACTAGAGAAGATACAAGAATATTACAATTCTCACCACGACCCTCTCTCAAGCCTAACTGGAACTTGGTTGCTACTTACAATGGAGAAACTCTCTCACACTCCCATATGAAGTACTCTCTTCTTCTATTTGGCACTCAAAAGAATCATATCAATCTAGGAGCCATTTACATTATATTTATAGATCTAGAGAAACCCAAGTTTAGATATCTTGATACAATAGCCATCCGATGTATACTGAAGAGATAAACATACAATTAGAGTCGTAAAATCTAACCAAAAGACGAAGTGGGCTTCAATCGAATCAACAAACCCATACCGAAAAAATTCTTCAGTGACACGATAACTCCCAGACCATCGACCCGAGAAGATGACAGTCGACCTCCCTTTCTCTGTTGATTGCTGCTGCCGCTGACTGTTTCTCCTTCTCTTCGATCCTTCGCTTCTAACCCTATACTTGTATCACCATCTTCTCTTCGCACCGAATAATTATGCAAGACATGAAACCCAACAATCTCCACCTTGGATTGCATACACATAAATCCATACCTGTGTAATTTAAAAAACTCTTCTAGATCTTTCTTCTCCGTGTAAACAACACACTTCTATGGCTTCTTCTGCTAGCTGAACAAACCTCCACATGTTTTCCTCCAGCTGTATGCCCCCCCTCAAGGGCACACCCCTGTAGATGTAATCATGGAGGTGCCACCCTCCATACGAACTCCACCTACATCAAGGCTCTCTCCACCTTCCAATAGTATTCGAACATTGCAGTCTCAAATCGGTAATTCTAGTGACGGCTTACTAGATGATGCTTTAGGAACAATGGGTTCATACACTCGGCCGAGTTTTCTGCTCCCACAAAGCTAGTAAAGGTTTTGGTGACCCTGTCCAATTCCCTTCTTACCTTTCATTACCTTACGACGAATATCCCAAACTATTAAAACTCCACCTCGAGTTGTGTACCCGTAGCCACGAGCATCAAGAGTCCCTAAGAATATCAGATTCTGCTGTATCAGAGGAATATGCATCACCTCTTCTAGTGTAAACTCTTTACCATCTGGTGTCTCCAATTCAATTGTTCCCTCACCAACTACTTCATAAATCTCACCACTCCCCGTCCTCACACTACGATCTGTTGATGACTTGTAAGTAGAAAATATCTCCCTATCGGAGCAAATATGAGAAGAACTTCCCAAATTAAGATACCAACTTGAATCCACATATGAAGAATTTGAAACAAGAAGACAATAGTCATCATTATTACCTGACTCAGTTGCGCTGACTATATGGGCTTGTTCCCCTTCTTTAGTAGCGTCTTCTGTCTCAACCACTTGAGACAGTCTCTCTTGTAATGCCCAACTCCTCTATAATAGTGGCAACGAATCTTACTCTTATGTACCGCATCCCTTCCAACTGAAGTATCACCATCCAACACAAAGCACCCTATAGTAATACACCCTCCTTTATGAGTCTCCTTTTTTAGTTCATCTTCCTTCAGACCCTTAATCACTCCGGCTACTATAAGTGTCTCCTTGGATGAATTCCCGTGTAGCATGGTAGTTATCAAGTGATCATAAGAAGTTGGTAGTGAATATATCAAGTTGAAAGCTTTATCTTCTTAGCTAAGATCATCAACATTAATCGCCTTCAGTTCAGATTTTACCTTATTGAACTTAACAATATGATCTTGAAGATGGGTACCTTCCTTTATTGAGAACCTAAACAGCTTCCTCTTCCAATACATACGATCTAGCAACGACGACCCCGAGTATTCAGATTTTAGTCTCGCTCACAGACTCGCTGCACTTGTCTCCTCAAGAATATTACACTTGATTTCGTCCGCCAATTGCAACCGGATTAAACTCAAGTCCTTCAAAAAAATCTCATCCCACTTATCCTGCTTCATGTCGGTTAGTTTCTTCTCTTCTAGGGCAAGGTGCAAGTCCTTCTGAACCAAAAACATCATACATGTCCACCTTCCATAGATTGAAGTTGATCTTACTGTCAAACTGCTTGATCTTCGTCTTTTGATCTGCCATCTCCTCTATGGAACTCGAAAAAACCCACTAACCTGATTGCTCTTATACCACTTGTTAGGAAAACTGAGGATCTTGTTGAGTCTTTGACACAATCAATACAAACCACTAAGCAAAACTAGATCGCACCAATCACACAAAGTACACAAGAATTGTCCCGGTTGGGGCTTTCACCTTAATCTGGAGAAGGAAAAACCGAGATGTTATTTCAACTAGAGAAGATACAAGAATATTACATTTGTCATCACGACCCTCTCTCAAGCCTAATTGGAACTTGGTTGCTGCTTACAATGGGAAAACTCTTTCATCCTCTCATATGAAGTACTCTCTTCTTCTATTCGGCACTCAATAGAATCATATTGTTCTAGGATCCGTTTACATTGTATTTATAGATCTAGAAAAACCCTATTTTAGATATCTTGATACAATAGCCATCCGATATATACTGAAGAGATAAACATACATTAGAATCGTACGATCTAATCAAAAGACGAAGTGGGCTTCAATCAAATCAACAAACCCGCACCCAAAAAATCTATCAGTGCCGCAGACGGTTGCGGTCGACAGCAACTCCCAGACCATCGACCAGAGAAGGTGACAGTCGACCGTGTCCCTTTCTCTATTGGTTGCTACTGCTGTTTCTCCTTCTCTTCGATCCTTCACTTCGAACCCTCTACTTATATCACTATCTTCTCTTCACACTGAATAAGTATGCAAGACATAAAACCCAACACTGGCCACTTCCCAAAACATCAAAAATTTGGTGACCATATCTGATTACCTTGAAACCTGCAGCCTTATCACCTAATTTGTTTAGTTTCTCCTTGATTATTGGACAAATTACACCACCGCACTTTCTCATTATCTCTATTTTGTTTTCTAATCTCTTCATTATCTGTCTTCTTATACTCTCCATGTTATGAAATACTGGCTTTCTCCTTGCCTCAACTATCCAGTTGTTGAATGACTTAGAAGGATTGTTGCAAAGTAGATCACACTTGGTGAATGTGTCAAAATAAGCTCTACAGAATAGTCCATGATCTTTGTTGAATATCCAATCAAGAGCTCCTTGGTTTACTTTCTTCAACTGCTTCATTTGATTGTCAAAATCCTCCTGATCATAACAACATGTTGCATTCCACAATGCTGCCTTCATGTCCTTGCTAGGGTTCTTTTTCTTGAAATTGTCATATAGGTGCCTTACACAATACCTATGAAATATATTGCTATATTCATGATTGAGCACCTCAACAAGACCTTGCAGTATAGAAAACTAGTTGGAGTGAGCATGATTTCCAATGTCATGTTGATTGAGAGTGCATCATGAACATGTGTTAGGAAGCAAAATATTAATTTATGGTTGAAAGTGCAATGATATCAAGAGTGAAGTAAGAAACTAGGAGATAAACAAATGTTGTCGTACCTTTAGCTTATCATAAATGAAGGCAACATTAGTAGGATCCATTAGCAATGTCTCAAATCGCTACTCCATAAACCAACTCTAGGTTCCCTTGATTCTATGTTTACAATAGCAAATGCTAGTGGAAACATTTGATTGTTTCCATCTCTTACTACAACAATTAACAATACCCCACCTGTCCAAGACTTCAAGTGGCAACCATCAAATCTAATTAGGGATCTACATTCAACTTTGAAACCTGGTGTCATAGCATGGTATGTTGTGAACATTTTTTTCAAAAACTCTACCATCACCATAACCAACCAGTCCAACCTCCTCTTGTGACTTTGTCCTCAAAATTTCTATGCTACCTGGATTAGTAAGGGGAACCATTTTTGCATAATTTTCCAAATAAGCATATTGTTCTATATCTGTGCCATTAATGATCTCCAGTGCAACAGATCTTGCCCTACTAGTTTGATCCATATATATATCCAAATCAAAGGATTTCTTAACAATTGAATGAAGACATCAACTCTAAATATATCAACATATTTCTGCCCAATCCAACTGGAATTGCAGTTCTTATTGACATAAGTCTTGATGCAAATATGCTCTGGATTGAATGTTGTGACTTGAAACACTGTGTATCCTAATCCCAATGTGCATAAATTTTCCATGTACAACCTTTGGTAATGCATTGAGCTATACACATTTCCCATTCATTCTTAATCCATTTATATGAATATCCAATCCTTGCAGAATACCTCCTTAGGGCCTCTCTGAATTGTGATGGATTTGCAAATTCCATCCTAAATTCCAACTTACTATCCTTAATTTCTATTTTTTCATCCCATTGACGGTACACAACCCATACACCCACTTCCTCATCAGATGATCCATCCAAGCTGACCAAATCATCACTCTTCTGGTACTCATATACTTCTTCTGGGACTTCTAGATCCTTTAGAAATGTTTCCTTCTCATTGTTTTGTTTCATTCTTCAACAATTTCAATATGTGTCTCATCTCTTGCAAGACCACTTGATTCAACATTTGGTTCAGTTATGATACCTGCATCTTGCTATTGTGATGAACACTACTGCCTCACTCTCTCGCCTGTAGACTTTTTTGTTCTCTTTGCCTTATTATTTTTGCTAGTCATCTTATTAGATGTTAACTCATACTTGCAATGCATTACAAATATATCAATAATTTAACAAGTACCATTGTTGGTCCCAAAAATTCACTAAAGATTTTTTATATAAAGCACTCCTGGGCAGACTATGCGGTCCAATATAATTTCGCTTGGATTGCAATGTTTTTTTAGGCAGGGTTCGACCCTTCCAGTGACCGCTGACTAAACCACTTTTAATTACATATCGGAATTGCACCGAGAACATCTTTGAAAGTGATGGACAGATCAGGGAGAAAAGCTATTGCATCGTGATATATTGATTCAGCAAAAAAGGGGTTTTATAAACTTGTGCCTTGACTACCCTCATATTGGGGTCTTGACGAGCTTATTTGGAGTGACCTGCATGTGAGGGTTCAAATAAGGCATGCACAGATCATGAGCACTATGATCTTACAGGACGTATACAACAAAAGCAGCTTTATATATTTGTGTATGAGAACTTGAACGTGTAAAATTTAAGGGAGGGTTATTTGTTATATTTATTAAGTCGTTCATAGTTTTAGCTTGTGCGGTCCAGGAGCATTATATTGTTTGTTTGGGGTTGGCGACCACTCCCGAGAATAGCCTACAAGCTAAGGTTCCTTAAGGCGCAAATTGCAACCACAGAGAGGTAAAATATGATGTTCAGTGATCTTACTAGAGACCTCTATAGCTGTAGGATTTGGGCTATTTGACCTTAGACTTGAGGAGTGGTCGATGGGGACTGACACCCTCTCTGGTGGTGGGTTAAATAGTGGTTCCCAGGATATATTGGGGAAAATGTGGTCGTATCAAGTAAGACTAGTCCCTGTATATGAGTGGTAGGTTTTGGATCCTTTGGCTTTAGATTGTGGGTGCGACTGATCTTGGTGATCGAGCCCTATTTGGTGGAAAGGTACCGAGACCAGTTATATTGACTGTGAGGGGGTCACCCGACATTGATATGTTGGTCAGGAGACTGTTATATGTTTGACTGTTCAAATCATTGTAAGAGAATCACCATATTATGTGATTGTAAGGAATCCCCCATATATTTTTATATGATTATAAGGGAAGCACCCATATATTTGGCGTTACGATGACCAGTGGTCAAAGCCAATGCTACTGAGACCGGTTGATCGTTAGGGATGTTACCACTTTTTTGGAGCATGTATCAGAGTACCTCCATTACCTTTGGTCGTGGTTGAAGCTCTTCTTGGATGCATCTTATCAAACTTCCTCTTAGGTGTAGAAGACCTGATTAATTGCTTGTTTGCTGTAAGAGTATCATCAACCCTACCCTTAGATTAAAGCCTCTCACTCCTATTGAACCTCAAATCATACTTAATTCCTGCTGACTTTCCTCCACTTGCAGGGGAGAAGCCAAGCATCTCAACATCTTAATGTCCCTCCACCTGAGCATATGAATCTTCATGCACCTGAACATCTGGGTCTTCCATCTTAGCTGAAGTATCCCTCCCCTTTATCTGCAACATCTGCAGGGATCAATTCTTGACCATCAATGGAATTCTCTACCAAGTTGTTTTTCCCTGTCCATTATCTGCAACATTCTCATGGATAAATTTATCATTGGATTTACTTGCCAAGTTGTCTTCCTCCATATTGACTTACTTATCATCTTCATTTGGATATCCAATGCAGTAGTATGTGATGCTTTCTCCTTGAGTTGCATTCTCTTGAAGCTCCCTATGTTCAATATATAAAGGTATGGTTACTTTGCCTCTCATGACCATAAACATGTGTGCAAGTGATGCATCATCATAGATGATCCTCAAGCAATTAAGGCTGTTGAAAACAGAACAGATTTGGGGAAAATAATTTTATTCTTCTTGTTGTACTCTATTCTTTACTGTATACATCTATTTATAAGGATTACATTCTTGGAGAAGAAGAAAGGGGATTGAGAGAAGATTGGGAAGATGAGAGATTTGGGAAATCTGTTTCCTATATTAGAAAACAGAATATACAATTACTATATTTCAACACTCCCCCTCAAGTTGGTGCATAGATATCGAGCATTCCCAACTTGTCAACAAATTTCAAGAAGAGCCGAGTCGAAACAGCCTTGGTTAGGATATCTGCAAGTTGATATTCTGACTTCACTTTGGATATCTCAATAACTTTCTCATCTAATTTTTCTTTGATGAAGAATCTATCCACATCTACATGTTTCGTCCTATCATGCTGAACTGGATTAGCCACAATATCACACGCCACTTAACTGTCACAATACACCTTCATAGGTTCCTTGGACCATAGCCTAAGTCCTGCAATAGGAGTTTTAGCCATAAAGCTTATGTTATACTTAAAGCTACTCCGCGATACTCAGCCTCTGCACTAGAGCGTGCAACAATATTTTGCTTCTTGCTCCTCCAAGTAACTAAATTTCCTCCAACAAAGGTGAAATATCCTGAAGTGGAGCGCCTATCGATTGTAGATCCTGTCCAATCAGCATCAGTATATGCCTCAACCTTCAAGTGACCATGTTTCGCAAATAAGACTCCTTTTCCTGGGGCTGACTTAATGTATCTCATAATTCTCATTACCGTGTCCATATGTTGTTCCCGAGGTGCATGCATAAACTGACTTACCACACTTAAAGCATATGACAAATCTGGCCGTGTATGTGCAAGATACATTAGTCGTCCAACCAATCTCTGATATCTTTCCTTATCACAAGGTACTTGATCAGCTTCGTTGCATAGTTTCAGTCCTTCTTCCAATGGTGTACTAATCGGTTGACAAGTGGACATTCCAGTTTCCTTCAATAAATCCAGAGCATATTTTCTTTGAGAAAGAAATATCTCTTTTCTTGAGCGAGAAACTTCAATACCAAGGAAGTATCTCAAAGGACCAAGATCTTTCATTTCAAACTCTTGTGACAAGTAGTTCTTTAATGCCTTCATCTCCTCAGGATCATCTCCAGTTACTATCATATCATCAACATAAATAATAAGAGCAGTAATTTTACCTTCTTTCCTTTTTAGGAATAGAGTATGATCAGAATTACTCTGATCGTATCCGAATATCCTCATTGATTTTGTAAATCTCCCAAACCAGGCTCTTGGCGACTGCTTCAGTCCATACAATGCTTTCTTCAGACGACATAGTTTATTGCTGTGTGGACTGGTCTGTTCGACCCTGGTGGAAGATCCATATAGACTTCTTCTGTCAATTTCCCATGCAAAAATGCATTCTTCACATCAAATTGCTCCAACGGCCAGTCAAGATTTGCAGCAAGTGATAGTGGAACTCAAATAGTGTTGAACTTTGCCACAGGTGCAAATGTTTCGTCATAATCAATTCCATAAGTTTGAGTGTACCCTTTGGCAACTAGCCTTGCCTTGTACGGCTCTATCGAAGCATCCGATTTATATTTCACTGTATAAATCCATCTGCATCCTACTGGCTTCTTCCCTGCTGGCAGCCCGACTATCTCCCAAGTCTCATTCTTCTTCAAGGACTTCATCTCCTCATCCATAGCTACTTTCTACCTTGGATCGGCTAAGGCTTCCTGCACACTGTTAGGAATAGATACAGCAGATAATTGATTCACAAATGACTGATTTGATTCAGACAATCGGTGAGTGGACACATAATGACTCATGGGATATTTGACTTTACTAGTGGGATTAGGCTCGTAAGTGGGTTTTGGGATACCTCTAGTAGTACAGTTTGGGAGTTCTCTTCTTGGAGCTTCAGACAGCGATGGTGATTGATTTTGGGGTTCTGCTGGGAGTAGAGATAGATCTGATGGTACTGGTGGTGGAGATGGTTCAGATGGTGCTGGTGGTGGAGATGACTCATCTTCATGGAGGTTCGGCACTGACTGCAGATCTTCGTGAAAATTTTCTTCCTCAACCAAGTTTTCATTCGAATGATCGTCATTACTTATACCCTGATTTTCTCCTCTTATATCTGATTGTTCAGTTTGAATAGTAACCACTTCATCATAGGCAAGAGTTTGAACTTCACTTCGGTACTCCCCCTGAAGTTCAACCTTAGAGGAAAAATACATCTCATCTTCATGGAACACAACATCCATAGTCACAAACATCTTTTGAGTTGGTGGGTGATAGCACCGATACCCTTTCTTATTCTGTGCATATCCCACGAAAACACAGCGGACAGCTCGAGGAGTTAACTTATTGCGTTCATGTTGATGAAGATGAACAAATGCAACACACCCAAACACATGAGGTGGCAAGTTGACGACTTTTGGTGCATTCACATCTTCAGTTAATGCTTGAAATGGTGTGAGGAAGTTTAGGATATTAGAGGGAACTCGGTTGATTAAGTATGCAGTAGAAGCAAGGGCTTCTCCCTAATAAATAAGTGGCATATTTCCATGGATAAGAGAAGCACGGACCACTTCGAGCAAGTGTCTATTTTATCTTTCTGCAATCCCATTCTGTTGAGGTGTATACGAGCATGTAGTCTGATGAACAATTCCGTGTTCCACCAAATATTGTTGCAGATTTGAACTCAGGTATTCTCCGCCATTATCACTCCTAAGAACTTGAATCTGTGATTTACACTGAATTATAACATGCTTGTGAAATTTCTGAAACAAACCACTAACTTCACTTTTCGACTTCATCAAACAAATCCAGGTCATACGGGTACAATCATCAATAAAGGTCACAAACCATTTGACTCCTCCAAATGTAGTGGTTTTGGATAGACCCCAAACATCAGAATGAATAATCATAAAAGGTAGGGAGCTTTTACTTGGACTTGGAGAAAAAGAGACACGATGACCTTTTGCTAGTTCACACACATCACACCGAAAGACGAATATATCCAACTTCAAAAATAAACTTGGAAATAATTTCTTCAAATAACCAAAAGAAGCATGCCCTAGACGTCGATGCCATAGCCAAATATCTGATTTCTTCTTCTCATCTTCGGATCCTTCCATACTTAGAGCTTGAGTCAACTTGCTCGAACATTCAGATTCTAAATCTAGGTAATAGAGCTTCCCGTGCCTAACCCCATAACCAATCGTCTTGCGAGTCCGAATATCCTTAAACACACAATAGGAAGGCCAAAAGACTACAATACAATGTAAGGCAGTAGTTATTTGAGCAACAGATAATAGGTTGAAATTCAAGGATGGCACAACTAGGGCAGTATCTAAGGTTAGGTTGTTTGTGAGATGTATGGTACCCTCACCAGTAACAGTGGCAGGATCACCAATGGCAGTGGACACAGTCGATTTAGTAGATGGTTGAAAATTTTGAACTTGTCTAGAATCAAAAGTCATATGATCGGTAGCACCCGAATCAATTATCCATGCACTATTCATAACAGAAGCAGAAATATTAAATACCTTACCATCATTACCTGCAGCTGTGACTAATGTAGAGACGAGTCCAATACTCTTCTCAGCTCTATCAGTTTGTCCCATGGTAGTGGCACAAAAGGAAAAAACAATGGATCTGATCTTCAGCAACCACTAGCACACAGCACAACTTGATCAAGAACAGCTCCAAGTCTTCAACACCAGCAAAACAGCAACAACCCAAACAGCAACTCCACAACGGATCAAAATACCAAACACCAAGATCCAAACGCCACACACAATATCAAGATCCATCCTTCTCAGATCAGCAAACACACACTTGACACGTGCAAAGAATCCCAAGCAAAGAGACAGCAACAGTAGAAAAGAGAGAGCCACAATGGCAGCTCTCGGAATTTGGCCGACGGCGGTGGATGGCGTCGCAAAGGCAAGAAGCCAGTAGGGGCGACGCCTGCGGTGCTACAGTGCTGGCGAAGTCGATGTTGGGGGGTCAGGGCGGCGCGACAGGAGGCGTCGAAATAGGGAGGAAGGGAAGATCGGATTGGGGTTTTGTTGTCTGTCAACGAGAGCGGAAGGAGGAGGCTCAGGTGGCTTGCGGTGGACAGCAGCAGCGTCGAGCGGTGGCAATGGTGGAGTGCGGCAGTCGGCAGTGGTCGGGGCGTTGGCAATTAGGGGAAGCAGCGCGTTGGAGATGATGAAGGGAGGAGGGTGGTGTGGTAAATGACAGCGGCAGGGTGCAGTCGGCCGTCGATGTAGGAGAGGCAGTCGGGACTTCAGGGGGAAGGCGATGGGGTCGGCCGTCGATGTAGGATGCAGCAACGATGAAGTGGGCTCGGAGATGTAATTGGGGTGAAGGGGGTTTGGACGTCGTGGGTGGCGGAAGTCGTGGATGAGGGCAAAGCGGCGACGGCGACGGCGACGGCGACGGCGACGGGATCTGACGAGATCAACAACGAGATCAGATCAAGATGGAGGTGATCAGCCTCTTCTTCTTCTTCAGTTGGCCTAGATCTGATTGGGCTCTGATACCATGTTGAAAACAGAACAGATTTGGGGAAATAATTTTATTCTTCTTGTTGTACTCTATTCTTTACTGTATACATCTATTTATAAGGATTACATTCTTGGAGAAGAAGAAAGAGGATTGAGAGAAGATTGGGAAGATGAGAGATTTGGAGAATCTGTTTCCTATATTAGGAAACAGAATATACAATTACTATATTTCAACAAAGGCATCTCACGTGTTTTTTGTAATAAACTGTACAACCCATCACGGCATCACCACAATTTAATTCTTCAAGATACTCCAGTATATTTTTCCTAAGTAGTGAATTCTGGTATCACAATGTCAACCACTCCAGTCCCCCCTCTATACCTCAAAGTTGGTTTTGTATAGAAGACACCAATATGGTGAAATTCTAACATGAAGAATGAATGCTGATAATAAACAAAAAAAATAAAAATCAAATTAACTAATATGGTCATTTTGGTTACCTAAACCTAACTAACCTAATTTGAACCACATTAATTAACCTAAATCACTTCACAACAAACTTCATCAGATTATACTACATATCTGGAAAGAAATGTGGATATGCTGACAATCACAAAGTGGCAACACTGCTTCTTTCGAAAAGAAATGAAGGTGGGTAAGGGGGACCACAAAATCTATGGTTGGGACAATTAATAGTTGCAAGAAGAAACCCTAGAACACCCAATCCAATACAAGCAACTAACTATGGTGATACTTTCATTACCAAACAGTACCCTACAAAAACATACATGTGTTGCTTTCATCACCAAAATTCATTGCATACACGATGACTTCATGGTGTTCAATTCAAAATTTGAACACCACAAAGCAACCACAATGCACCAGCTTTCATGAAGATTTCATCTCCTACATATCCTACTAGCTAATATGCAACCTAAACAAACAAAATTGAAACAAAAAAGAGAAAATTTTGAAACTTTCAAACACTTATCTCCATTCTCTAGAGTGAAGAAGTGCCAATCCAGTGCAAGAGTGGTCCTTTCTTCGGCTTCATAGGTCTGGTTGAGAGACTTTTTTCCTCCTTTTTTTCCTCCTTTTTTCCTCCTTTTTTAATAGGATCTTGCGTTCTATGTTGTAAGAGCATCTACTATCGTTGCTGCTAGAATATAGGTATTTGGCAATATGCAAATAGAAATGAAAGAGTTACGCTACCATCGTTTAAAGTCAAAATTTAGGTTAAAAAATTTATAAAATATACAGACGGAAGAACATCCTCCGTCTAATAAAAAAATTAAATTTTTTAATACCCAAAATATAGACAGAAGATCATGTTCCGTTTGAGAATATTTTTTAAAAAAAATAAAAATTTTGAGAGCTAGTCGGAAGAAGATCTTCCGTCTGGTTGCAATTAATTTAAAATTAAAAAAAAAAAACCCAATCTTCCGCCTGGGATTTTCAAAAAAAGAAAAAAAAAATTAAATACCTAGCCAGAAGATCATCTTCCGTCTGGGTGTTTTTAAATTTTTGTTTTAAATAAAACCCCAGCCGAAAAAAAGGACGAAAATGACGAAATATGGATTTTTTTTGAATTTTTTGGATTTTTAAAATTTTTTTATTAGTAAAATGGCTTTTTTGTAATTAAATGGATGGCAATATCGTTATTAAATTTTGAAATATTTTGGTCGACGGAAGATCATCTTCTATCCCACCTTTTTCGTTTTTTTTAATTAGTGAAAATGGAAATATCGTAACTAAATGAGTGACATTTTCATAAATATTTTTGAAAAATTTTTGTAGACGGAAGATCTTCTTCCGCCTCTCTCCTTTATTTTTTTTTCAAAAATTAAAATGGAGAGACGGAATTCTCTCAATTTTTGACCATTCAAAGTCGCCAGACGGAAGAAGATCTTTCGTCTGTCTTATTTTAATATTCAAAATAATTGAAAATTTTTAACAGACGGAAGATCATCTTCCATCTTCTATATTTAGCAAATGCTATTTTCGTCTACTATATATAGCAATCCGTTGTTCATGATTTTGCTAAAAAATAGGTATCTGGCAAACGACAGTGGAAGATTTTTGGCTAAAATATTCATATTTTAAGTTTTTAGCAAACGATAGTGGATGCTCTAAGTGAATGAGAATTGGAGTATTGGGGAAGATGAAGGGGTTTTGAAGGGGAACTAAATCACAAAGCCACTGATGAAGCAAATGTGTGGTTTGGATGGAGTTATAGTAAACAAATGACCGGGAGGGGTAGAAGGGTCCAAAAAAATGCACGTGCGATGTGCATAAAGGGAAAAACAGAACAAAAGTAATATTCAACACCCCAAGGGGGTTTTCTGTGTTGACAAAAAAAATCATGGAGGTTAACTGTGTTGACCTGCAAATATGGGGTTTTATTTTTCTGTCGCATTTTACCCTAAAATGAATATAAATCAAACTAATCTAGCAAATTGGTAGCAAGAATAACATTTTGTAGTGCATACTCATAATTATGGGGTGCATAGGTTTAAGAAAAAAAGAGTAGTTAAACTGTATGTTTTTCATATTGTTGTTTATCTTAAATACTAAATGAGCATTTGTATGATACGCATAAACTCATATGAGTAATTTTAGTAGAGAATACAATATAAATAAATAAAAATTTATATGTTTTACATAGACCTAGTAAATCCGCTCGACCGGCCCGAAATTGGATCGAACTCCAAAGGGGCGGGGTCTAATACTCTTGAAAACCCGCCCTCAATTTATGGTTCGAGTTGGAATCTTTCAAACTGCCAACTAACCTAGTCAGCGAATACCCCTATTTGGGTTATTTTTGTAGAGGCCACCAACAATTTTGAAAATCAAATAAGCCACTCACAAATCTTTATTTTCATAAACATCCCTAACAATTATAGATTATACTTCAAAAAAGCATCTATACGAGTTTCTTTTAGTCTAATTCAGGTTGACATAATCAATAATCTTAATTGATTTAAACACCACCAATAATGTCACATTGATATCATTCATAATCTTGTACTTAGTAGAATTTTTCTTGAGTGGGGTCCACATTATTAGTGGTGTTTATGAAAATAGAGAATTGTAGGTGATGTATTCGAAATAACAAAATTGTGAGTGACCTCCATGGAAATAACCCAAGATTTTTATAGGAGACTTCAAAACCATCTTAATAAAAATTTCTTTTGCAGATAAGAAAAGAAACGAAAAACTTTGCTGATAACTCCCTTTGTAATGATGATTGAGCCACAAAAATATTCATAAAACAATTTTAAAACGTCAAATTTATAAAAATCTAACTCAACTATTGGTCATTTATTTAAAACTTTATTCAACTAATTTTTTATATTTTAAACCTCACTTAACTACTTTCTCAATATACTCCATTTTTTTTGGGACAAAAATGCCCTTCATAACATGTTTTTTTTTGCAATTTAGTCCCTTCATTAATAGATATTTGCAATTTATTCCTTCAAATCATAGTATTTGCAATTTAGTCCCTCGAGTAGAATGATTTAATTATAAATTTTTGCAGTTTAGTCCATTAGTTAATGTGTATTTGTAATTCCGTCCCAAAAGTTATAGCATTTGCAAATAGTTCATCAAATCATAGTATTAGCAATTTAGTCCATAATTAGAATGACAAAATCAATTTAGTGACTAAAATTTACACCAAACAAAAGCAGCTAATGGCTATATTGATTCAAGGATATGGATATTAGCAAAATATTAAAAGAATGATGAGAAGAACCATTTTGAAGGAAAAAAAAGAGAGAGAAGAAGAAGAATAAGAAGGTAATGCTTTAGCTTGATTATTTTATGCCTTATCTTCTAATTATGTTATTATCATTTTGATGTTGTTATTACTATTGGTTTGTTGGTATTACTAAGAAAATCATTATACTTCTCCGGGCATTGCACGAGATATATACTAGGCTTGAAAAATATTTCCTGAAATGGTTTGCAGTTTTTAATCTATAGGAAGAGAGTATTCCTAAAATTTTGGGGACTAAATTGACTAAGACATTCTAATCGAGGGACTAATTTGCAAATAATAAGATTTAGGGGACTAAATTGTAAATACCCATTAATTAATGCACTAAACATCAAAGATTCTAATTAAGTTTTTCTTGTTGAGGGATTAAATTGCAAATATTATAATTTGAAAGACTAAATTGCAAATATAATTAATCAAGGGACAAAATTGCAAAAAAAATCTTCATGTTAAAATGGGACATTTTCGTCCCAGAAAATGGAGTATCCTGAGAAACTAGTTAAATGTGGTTTTTAAAAAAATAGTTGAGAAAGGTTTTTGATAAATGACCAAATAGTTGAGTGAAGTTTTTCTAAATTTAGCCATTTTGAAATTCTTTGGAGGACTCGGGTTTTGAAGGTCAAACGAGTTATTATACAGCGGAGTCACTTACTTTGAAACCAGAGAGGGATTTGGTGTCTATTTACTCTTGAGAAGGGCTGACTGCAACACACTAAGGGAGGGGGTTAGTAAAATTTGTCCTTTAAATATAGGGTAATGCTACACCTACTACCAAATTTATTACTTTTCTCTTTACTATCTCAGGTGGTACATTATTAGTGGACGTTATTATAGAGTACGTGGTAGAAACATCCAATAATAGTGTGTCACCTAAGATAGTAAAGAGAAAAGTAGTAGATTTGGTAGTAGGCGTAGCATTTACCCTTAAATACAGCATGTTCTGCATATAAGTCCCTTACATAAATATGCATATTTATAGAAACAAGTATCTAAACATGAATATTTCATAAGAATTCATCAAGGAAAAAAGAGAATGGATCGCGTGTGAATTACTAGTTATCTTTTCAGATGGATTGTAATTTTGCACTATATGGACTATGGCATTACACACTAAAAATTTAAAATCTCTGGCAACAATACAAAGTATAACCCTTTAGATATTCATGTTTGGTTTATGTCTTGCATACTATGTTGAATACGAAGACGATGAGACGATGGAGGGATCAAGACGATTGGAGACGGAGTGGAAGCAAGAGAAAATGTAATACCTGTTTTCGCAAATACGTATTTTCTGTGTATTTTCGGTATTTCAATTTTTGTAAATTATTTTTTTTCGCTTTCAAATTCTTTTTGTTAAAATGTATTGTTGGATCTTCTGTTAAAGTCTATTTTTAATCAATAATTTTATTTGAAACGACCTTCCAAGGATTTTTATATTGTAATACAAATTTTATTATTATTATTATTATTATTTTGATTATTAAGGATATTATTATTATTATTGTTATTAAACTTATTGTTTATAAAAATTTTGGAAGCCTTTAGATCGTAATCTACATTGTATTTTTATTAAACTTATGTATACCATTTTATTTAATTAAATAATATGTAATATTATTTTGCTCCTTATTATATTTTGGTTCGATTCAAATACAGTCTTGATCATTTCGTGAGGTCTTACATTCTATTGTATTTAGTAGTATTTAAGTATTAATTTGATGCATACAAATTGATTAATTGTGTTACTATATTATTGTTGATCTATTTATTCATTTATTTTCCTAAAACTCCAAACTCGTTTTCTTGTTGGATTTTTAAACTCAATACCCAATAACCCGTTTACCCCTAACCCTAATTTCACTCCTATAAAAGCACCACTGTTTAACCCTAACCCCTACTTAATTACCCTGTTTAACCCGCCGACAACTCCCCCTTCATCCTCCTATGCATTCCCGAACCCACCCATCGTCTTCCTCTGCTCTCATCAAAACCCAGACCCATCACCATCTACCTCCCACCTCGAGCCAACCCCGAGCATCCCCTCGTCGTCAAGCCACCTCGATTGCCGACCGCTAACCCACCTGCACCCTATCTTCGACCACCTTCGAGCGCCACTCGAGCCCCCGATCATCCTCATCCCTGTACAGCCCTTGAACCCAACTCCTCGTCTGCTGCCTCCATCATCCTCCACCCCGTTTGTCGTCTTCCTCCTCCTCGTCACCTCATCGTCGAACCCATCCTCCACCCTTGATCCCCATCCTCATCGGCCTTTCTCTCATCGCCTTCCAGCTTGCACTGCCGGCACCCCAACCTCTCGTCGTCGACTGCCATAGCCGCTGCCTTGCCGTCCAGACGCCGCTAGCGAGACCATCGAAGTTGTGCTCCTCCCCTATTTTCCTCTTCCCTGTTGTGATCACAACAATGAGCTTCACTTTGAATGTAGGTCGTCCGATCTCCTCTTGATCATCACGATCATGATGATCATCAAACTTGCTTTGAATGCAGCCGTCCGTTTGATCTAATCTAGATCACCACCTTGATCTTGGAATTTGGACTATCCGATCGACCTGATCACCCTTGATCATCATCATCTTCATCAGCATCAGGATCTGATCAGATCTGGGTTGTCGATCTTCTTTGATCTTGATCGTTGAATCTCAGCCGTCGATTTCCTTGATCTTGATTATCATCAAGATCCGTGTGTTGTGTTCATTGTCCAGGAATCCATTTCCGTTACTCTCATTCTTTGCATCGTTCCCGTCGACAATCATACGGCAAATAACTTATATTATTTTATTTTATATACAAGTACTAAATACCGCCTGTAGTGTGGCTTTTATTTCTAGATTCATTCTCATGAAAAACCCTTGTTAGATATTGTCTCTACTTGTTGATCCATCCTAGTTGTCCTTTGTTACACACATGACATGAAATAATTTAGATCTAATTAAATTCTTGATGCATGTATGTATGTTGTTTCGTGATCCATGATATGTTTTATGAATCTTGCATGCTTGACGTGTTAGTTGCAGTTTCTTGTGGTAGACTTGTTAGAAACTCATACCATGTTGTTTTGGACATCTAGTATACCATGTTTCGTATTTTTTTATTTTTGATGAGACGGATAGAGTCCACGGACTCCAGCCAGATCAAAATATATTAATAAACAAAAATTTACAAGAAAGTCGGTTTTACCAGAAGTAAAACTATAAAGCAAACACAGTCCTAATAAAACAGAAGAAAATACATCGAAATGACCAAAACACAACACATGGAATAAACTATGCGTCATCGGCGCTGGAGAGAAGAGCTACCAGACCACCGGTCACGGGAGTCGAACATACGTAGGATGGCAAAGTCGGAGGTTGCCGCTAGACTGGCAGGAGGAAATTGACGTCGAAGAGCGACGAAACCGACACAAATGGATGAGGAGGCTTTCGAGGATCGCAGGGCTAGGCGCAAAGCTGACAAAGAAGAGGCTTAAACACCTCAGCAAAGAGTGGGGGAGCCGCTCCTTACTATTAGAGCCAGCCATACAAATAGCCAAGAATAGCAAACGCTCAGAGCATTACTCAAGAGACCCACTGAGCTCCCCAAAACGGCATAAGCATCGCCTCACAAACAGACAGGTAAGCCACTACAATCGATCAATATGCTCGGAAATAAATACCATCAGACATCCATGATATAGATATAAAGATCTTATCAACCAGATAAAAGAAATGAAGAATACAATCCATACCAAGCAACACACCTCATTGCTAGACTAACATCTACTTCCGCCACTAAAGGCAGGGAAGAGAGCAACAACACAGCAGCGAAACGAGCAAAGCCAGTAACAACCAAAACCGTGAACAATTACTACCATCAGAGTAACATAATAGCGATAAAGCACTTTCATTAAACTCCATAACATAAGTAAGAACAGTGATAAGAAAATAAGACAAGATAATAGAAGATGCATTCCATCACTGGAAACAAAATAAGACCCAAGGAGTAGAGGATTAGCTGGGAGTATACACAACACAGGGAAGCACCAAAAAAACAGGGGAGGAAGATGGAGAGAAATATCCATTAACAGCCATCGATCCTCCAGATACAAAGGAAGATGGTATTGTAGGGCTCTTTCCCAAAATGCAGCCAAAAGACCTCCCGGATCATCCCAGATCCACAAAATCAACAACAGAACGCAAACTAAGTCTCCAAAACATCTTAACCCTGCAAGAATGATGAACAATGAATCATCAGTTAGATACAGAGAGACTACAACAGAAGAGCGGGGAGACTAGCTCCCAGAAAAAGGAAAGCATCAACGACAGACATGAAACCAGAAAAATTAAATAGCATTAAGGTTTTGCAGACATAGAAGCGCTTTCTCTAGTCTCTCAAAGCGAAAAGATCATTTATCTTTTAATTTTAACGTAGACGACCAAAAATTATAGAGGAAAAGATATTCGTCGATGACTGCGCGGGAAGAAGAGGCAGAATGGCAGAAGATTCTTTTATTTCTTTCCATCCAGGTGATCCACACAATAATTTGAAAAGATAGGTACCATGATTTATGAAATGAGGCGTTGTGGGGTAACTGAGACCAACAATCCGACAACTTAGACGGCAAAACGACTACTTCCCAGGCTAGGACAGTAATCTTCCAAAGAGGCCGTGTGAATTCGCATTCGATAAACAGATGTTCCCCAGTTTCAATACCTATCGAGCACAATGGGCATAATTGGCCCCACGCTAGGTTTCTTTTGTTGAGAATTTCAATAGTAAGTAATCTATTATTGAGAGCGAGTCAGGAAACAATTTTCACTTTAAGAGGGGCACAGGATTTCCACACCACGTTAGCAAAGGGGGACAGGGAGCCTCTAAAGTTAAGAAAGCGATAGAAGGATTTCACCGTAAAAATACCTGACGAATTCCATCTCCAAAAAATGTCATCTTTATCCTTCCACACATAATTGTTAAGGAGAGAGATCAGATCATTTAGTAGAAGGATTAAATGAGAAGGTAGATTCATTGAGAATGGGATAACCCAATGTCTATGAGTATTGTTAAAGACGAAAGAGTCGGCCACCGATGCTAACGGGTCGGAAGCCAGCCGGAAGAGGGCATGGAAAATAGTGGCCAGTTTGGCGTTACCGATCCATAGATCCGTCCAGAACTTAGTCTTAGATCCGTCATGGCAGAAGTGACCTAAGCCACATTGGAAGGCCTCAGAGGCTTTCCATACTCCTTTCCAAAAGGGGGAAGCGCTTCGGTGAATGGGGGGGGGGGGGGGAATTCCACCACTGTTCTCTCGCAAAGAATCTAGATTTAATACTCACGATCCAAGGGTTTTCCTGGTTTTTGAAGAACTTCCAAAGCCATTTACCCAGGAGTGCCAAATTCTGATGCCTAAGATTTAGCACACCCAATCCACCAGATTCCTTGGAAGAGCAAATAAGGTTCCAATTACTCAAATGCGAACCAGGCTTATAACTAGCAGTACCCGACCAGAAGAAGTTACTTCTGATCTGGTCGATCCTTTTGATGACCCACGATGGAAGATAATAAAATGACATCATGTAAAGGGGCATGGAAGAAAGAACCGAGTTGAGCAAGATAAGTCTACCTCCGCGAGAGAGCATTTTCCCAGACCAGACCGACAGCCTGGATTCTATCTTATCTATAAAGGGAGTCCAGTCAGCTTTATGTAGCTTACCCCATCTGAGGGGGATCCCCAGGTAAGTAATAGGGAAGGAAGCAACGGGGCAATTAAAGAAATTGGCAATTTCACTATGGCGATTAGGAGATCCTCTCAGCCAAATCACCGAGGATTTGTGAAAATTGATAGCCAGTCCCGAGGCGAGTTCAAAGCAATAAAGGAGGAGCTTAAGGTTCCGAAGAGAGTGGGTATTAGGTTTCACAAAGATGATAGTGTCATCGGCATATTGGAGATTCAAGACACCATGGAAACCTCGAGAGTTCCCTCATCCTTCGATAACCTCGGCCTCCCAGGCATTGCGCAGAAGTTTACTAAAGACATTAGCCACTAGAGAGAAAAAGAGAGAAGAAAGTGGGTCTCCTTGTCGGAGGCCACATTGATTTTGAATTTGTTGCCCTCGGAACCATTAATAAAGATGGAAGAGGTACCAACGAAGAGACTGGACTTAATCCAAGCGATCCATTTGGGACCAAAACCTCTATGATAAAGGATGTCGAATAAAAATTCCCAATTGACATTGTCGTACGCTTTTTGGAAGTCAAGCTTTAGAAGCACTCCTTCCGAATTAGAGTAGTGACAGTGGAAAATAATCTCTTATGCCGTCGCGACACTATCTAGGATAAACCGATCCTTAATGAAACCCGATTGGGCTGGGTCAATGAGGGGAGGAATCACCACCCCTAGCCTTGCGGCAAGGACTTTCATTATGATTTTGAACGTGGTGTTGATCAGGCTGATGGGTCTAAAATTCGCAACTGAATTCGCACCCATAATTTTAGGAATGAGAACAATGTTAGCATAATTAATGCGATCAAAGGAGAAAACTCCTTGATGTAACTCAGAAAACATACGAAGCAGGTCGTCTTTCAACCAGTGCCAGAATTTTTGGAAGAAGAAGGCGGGGAATCCGTCGGGCCCCGGCGCAGCATCGCTCTTCAGCGCGAATACGGCAAATTTAATCTCTTCTAAGGAGAAAGGGGCTTCAATGGATGAGAGGTCCAGAAGCTGAGGACCATAAAGCTGATTCCAATCAATGCTAAAGGTACGCTGTTTAGAGGAACCAATGAGATTTTTATAGAAAGAGAAATGATTGATGGATTTCTTTATCAGTAGATAATTCCACCCCGTTATCAATGATAGATGAGATACGGTTACTACGCTGCCTGTGAGAAGCATAGTTGTGAAAGAAGGCAGTATTGCAGTCCCCTTCCTTGATCCATCGAATTCTGGCTCTTTGAGCCCATTTCAGATAGTCTTGGTAAAGGAGATTAGCAAAATCTTGTTTGCAAGAACGACGCTCAGTGAAAAGATCATCCGAAATCGGGCCCTGTTCTTCTATTTTATCAATCGATTCGATGGTAGAAAGGAGAAAGTTTTTGAGGAAGTTAGTATTAAACTGTCTTTCATTACGCCAAATCTTGCACCCAAATTTGATGGCATGAAGCTTAATAAGGATGCTTCCCAGGCCAGAAGATCCAGTAACAGAAGATAAGCATTCAATGATTAAATTGACAAAGCATTGATCTTGTAACCATAATTTCTCGAATCTGGATTTATGAGAACGAGGGAAGGGGAAATCGGAGAAGAGGACGATAGGGACATGATCTGATGAAGGATTGGGAAGAGACTTACAGAATGTTTTGTGAAACTGGTTAATCCAATCTCGAGAGACTAAGAAACGGTCGAGTTTGGCCAACGTCAGGAACTGACGAAGGTTCGACCAAGTGAAAGATCTTCCCGAGAGAGGGATGTCCGACAATTGCAATAGGCGAATGCAATCGTTGAATCTAACGGAGAGGCTATCGTGAGATGATCCGTTTGACCTTTCAGAGGCTAATCTGGTAACATTAAAATCTCCACAGACCAAGCACAGGCCATTTGAATAGGGGAGAAGCGATTGGAATTCGTCCCAAAAAGGGAGACGGCTATCTGAAGAGGATGGACCGTAAACCGAAATAACCGATATATTGCGACCGATAGGCACCCAGAACAGTTGAACTATAAGGAAAAATTGAAGGCGCTTAACTGCGATAAGAGAAAAGATAGATTCTTTGAATCCTAGGAGAATACCTCCCCTAGAGCCTACGGCGTCTAGTGAAATCCATTTAGAGATGGTAGAACCTCCAATAGTTCGGAGAATGGAAGGTGAAAGGCAATCGAGTTTAGTTTCTTGGATGGAAATAAGGTCGCATTGAGAAGATGAGATAATATGAAAGATCGCTCTCTGTTTAAGGGGGCAGTTGAGTCCCCTAATATTCCAGGAGAGACTAATCATTGACAACAGAGTTCTCCAACACTCTGCGACGATCCTGCTTCCTAATGGCTCTAGCTGCCGAGGAGGAGCTAGAGATGACCAGAAAACCTAAGTCATGGGTGATGTTAATGAGCTCTAGGTCAGAAATATCGTCCATACGAGAATGGAAAATCGATCCTAAAGTTTCATGGTTAGACGAGTGAAGGAAGAAAGGTGAAAGTTCTTCCAGAGCGTCGATAGGATTAACCGTTGCCTTCGGAGAACTGGGAGCCGCTGTTATTACTGATTTTTTAGCCAATTATCGAGCACTAGATCTAATGATACGATGCTGAAACTTACGATTACCTGAAGGAAGGGGGTTTGGTAGAGATCTCATCTCAACCGGAGAGGAATGAGTGCCATCACTTCCGTTTCCAATGGGAGTGGTAATGGAAGGAGAAAGAGAAAAGAGATTCGAGGGAAGGGGACACTTAGAATTATCACTCACTAACGACCGAAAGTCGCTGAGAGAAAACACACGACCATCGTATTTTTTTATAATTTGGATTTTTTGCATATGAACTATTTGATTTAATACATGAGAAAGATTTCTGTTTTTGCTGCTACCCTATTTTGCTTCAGTATTTTTGACCCTGTTAAGGTCAGTAAATGAAATAAATTTGTGAATATAAATTGTATTCCCCACTGTCTATTTTTCAGAATTTTTGACAGATTGCTGTTTCGATTTGTGAGTCGTGAGTTACTGCTGTTTTACTACAGATGTGTAGAAAATTCCAGATTCGATTTTATGTGAATTCTGTATAGTTATTTATTTTAATACTGATGTTAGAGATAAGTTTTGGATCTAATATTTTGCTGGTTATGAATAGACTTGATTGAGATTAACCCCAAATTTTTGTAGATTTATTTGATGATATTTACAAACTATTCTATGCTTATGAACAAACTATTATATTTTCAGAACTGCACGCTGTTCAGTAAATAACCATGTTTTCAACCTGATTCCAGTTGCTGTTAGTAAAAACTTTTTAAATATAAAATGTATCCGGTTGTTTCTATTTTACTACCATTTATACGGATTTGGATTTCGAGTTATACTTTGGAATATATTGATGTTTTAGTATTGCTGTGTTTGAGGTTTTAGATTTACAAACTTGCTCTATCTTGCTGCTTTCTGATTTTATTTGACTATACTACTTAAGTAGGAATATTATGAAACTTTATTTTTTGATACTAGACATACTAGGGAATGCCCCAGATTTTTCTTAGATTTAATCAGTAAGTTTTTATGCCAATTTCATGTTTATGAATACAACCTTTTGATTTTTAGTTAAACATGTTTTCTGTATATAATTATGTTTTAAGCCCTGTTTCTGTGGTTATTATATGACTTATATATTTGTGCTGGATTCGGCCGAGTGTCTATTTTCTAGATATTCTGATGGATCCAGATTTGCATGTCTGTGACAATGGGAATCTCAGATTTGGTGCAGTAGTGTCTTGCTGTCCAGAACTGAAAGTTTCGTTGTCCTAGCCTTTTATGAGTTGTCTCTCACCTGTGCATATTTCTATCCGACCTGAACCTGTCTCTTGTTCTTGCCATGCTATTCTTGCCCTGTTTTGCGTACATATATGCCTGTTTGATAATAATAACAAATAACCAAACCGGAGTTAAGGAAAAGATCTAGTAGTGGAAAATATAGAAATGTGTACTTGGAAGGGGGCCCGTGTTTCCACCTATTACCTGTGATATGGTTACATGACATATGATTTTGATTATCTGTTTACATGATTCCTAACTAAATACTTCCCTATGAAAAGGTGTACTCAGAAGGGGGCCCGGGTTTCCCACCTGTTACCCAACTACATACTTCCCTATGGGAGGGTGTACTCAGATGGGACCGTAGGTCCTACCTAATGCATGATTACCTGTTACATGATACATGATTCTGATTACCTGTTTACCTGATACCTGGGTACACGGCCCTATAGGATCCATTACGAAATCTAAACGCAACTTGTTTGAATGTAGCAACCATGTGGTAAAATTTGGGACGCATGAAGTGCTACCTAGATACGACTAAATACAAGACTTGAAATGACCTGATCACCTGCATATTCCTATTACCTATACATGCTACCTGACATCTGTTACATGTTTACTTGCTTGCATGATACCTATTACCTGTCCCATATTGCATGCACTCTGTTATCTCATCAATCTCATCATGTTCTTGATTCTATTTTCTGATTAGTGTTAGTCATTCTATTTTACTGTCACATCCATTCCATGCTTATCCTGTACTTGCTTCCGTTGATACTCTGTACATTTCTTTATTTATTTTTTGTACTTGTTGACTGCACTACAAGCGGCCCGTAACTTACATTGACGGGCATTTTGTTTCTTTTTCCTCTTCCTGCAATTTGTAGACTTTGGTGACCAGCTGCCTGAAGGAGTAGGTGACCAAACATTCTAGTTGGCTGGAGTTCTTGCTACTATTATTTCCTGTTGCTTATTTTGAATAAATGTAATTGTTACATGGATTATTTTGTATTGGACAGTTTGACCCAGAATTTATAACCTGTTTTTAGATTTGGTTTATTTGAGATTTATTTAATTTTGTTTCAAGTAAATTTTGTTGGTTATATAAATGTATTCATGCATGTGTGGTTGATTTCTCTTTGTTTATTTCTAGTTTATTCCTGTGAAATGTTGAAAAAATCCTTACAGCTTATGAATGGTGAAAGTCATTCGTTAGACTTAGTCACGTATCCGTATTCCGTATTCCTTCTTGGGAAGTGGGGCGTGACAAGGTTTTTAGTGGTATCAGAGCCCAGTTTTGGCTAATGTATTAGTTTGACTAATATGTTAGACAAGTTTGGCTCGATCAAGGATTTGCTTAACAGTTTACAGACCACACAGTAACATGAACAAATGATAATCAATTTGATATGGATACTATTCTTATTCCGTTCATTTTGATCCCTCCTGATTCAATCCTTTGAATCCTTATTTTCTTCCATCTCTTTTCGTCGTCCTCATTTGTTGATTCCTTATTGGATATGAATTAATTTCTTTTTGTACTCATATTACTTTGATTCTGGTGTCATCCGTTTTTTTCATTTCTGCTTGATTCGTCGATCGGCATCACTTGATCTACATCGACATGTCAGTAGCTTGGATCATCACCAGGAGAGAAAGTATCATCTTTTGCTTCAAGATGTGCAAGCAGAGATTTCAGGAAGTGTTCAGAATTTGAAGTTGCCAAGAGTTAGAACTTCATGCTAGAGGGATGTCGTTTGAGCGTGTCAAGGATATGGTGAGCCACGAAGCAGATTGCTGGAGCTAATGGATGTTATTGGCAGAGTCTTCCCGATTAGAGTGGCGTAGCGGAAGCATGGTGGGCCCATAACCCACAGCTCCCAAGATTCTCTTGTTGTTTCTCCTTCCCTGTATTGTTTGCTTCTCTCTATTCCTTATGTTCATCCTCATCCGCTGACTCATTATTTGATTCGATTCTTCCCTATCCATTCTCTTTTGATTCCAGTTCTGCCTACTTCTTTATCTTATTTGTTATCTTGTGTTGTTTCTTACCTTTTGATACCGTTTATTTTCTTTCATGCATTCAATTTGACATCATTGTTATCTACTTCCTTCTTATTCCGGTGTTACCACAATTTTGTTTCTTTCCATCTAATTTTCTGTTTTGTTATCCCCCCATATGTTTGCTTTTGCCCTGTCCTATATACCGCCTATGCAAATTTCGAGGACGAAATTTTGTTGTAAGGTGGGTAGGATTGTAACCCCTGTTTTCTCAAATACGTATTTTCTGTGTATTTTCGGTATTTCGATTTTTGTAAATTATTTTTTTCGCTTTCAAATTCTTTTTGTTAAAATGTATTGTTAGATCTTCTGTTAAAGTCTATTTTTAATCAATAATTTTATTTGTAACTACCTTCCAAGGATTTTTTATATTGTATTACAAATCTTATTATTATTATTATTATGACTTTGATTATTAAGGATATTATTATTATTATTGTTATTAAACTTATTGTTTATAAAATTTTTGGAAGCCTATAGATCGTAATCTACATTGTATTTTTATTAGAGTATGGATTTTATATATACCATTTTATTTAATTAAATAATATGTAATATTATTTTGCTCCTTATTATATTTTTGGTTCAATTCAAATACAGTCTTGATCATTTTGTGATGTCTTACATTCTATTATATTTAGTAGTATTTGAGTATTAATTTGATGCATACAAATTGATTGATTGTGTTACTATATTATTGTTGATCTATTTATTCATTTATTTTCCTAAAACTCCAAACTCATTTTCTTATTGGATTTTTAAACCCAATACCCAATAACCCATTTACCCCTAACCGTTATTTCATTTAAGAGACAACGTACTTCATTTAAGAGAGTTTGAGAGTTTATCCAATTGTAAATAACTAGTACTTACTGATGAGGTATGAGAGAGGGTCGTGGTAAGAATTGTAATATTCTTGTATCTTCTCTAGTTAAATAATATCTCGGTTTCTTCTCCCCTGGATTAAGTCGAAAGCCCCAAGTGGGAAAAACTTGTGTGTGCTTTGTTGTGTTTGGTATGATCTCATATGTGCTTTGTGGTTTGTGTTGATTGCATTGCATAACTCAACAAGATCATCAAAAGGTAAGAGTTCCGCTAATTCCCTAACAAGTGGTGTTGTCGTACCGCTTGTTTTCCTAACGATTTGTATCAGAGCATTCATGTTCGTGAGTTTGTTCGAGTTCCTTTGAGAAGATAGCACATCAGATCACGAAGATCAAGCAGTTCGAAGGTAAGATCAACTTTGATCTCTTGAAGGAGGACATGCATAAGCATCGGTTCAATAGGACTTGGATCTAGTCATAGAAGGAGATAAAGGGAGACCAATCGACAAAAGCAGGAGAATTGGGAGGATATCTATTCAAAAGCATTAGGTTTAATCCAGATGTCATCGATGAGCGAAGTCAGGTGTAGGAGAAGCGCAGCGAGTCTTTCGGCAAGATTCAGAACTGACTACTCGGGATCACCATTACAGGATCCGATGTACCAGAAAGAAAAGTTGTGGGTTTACTCAATGAAAGAAGGTACCGCTCTTCTCGATCACAAAGTCGAATTCAATATGGAGTTAACTGAACTGAGGGCAATCAACGGAGATGATCTAAATTCTTCTAACTTGATATATTCACTACCAAATTCATCCAACATGATAATTGTGCTAGACGAGAAATCTACCAAGGAGAAGTTTTCTATAGCATGTATGATCAATGGGTTGGAGGATGATGCACTTAGGAAAGAGAGTCAGAAATCGACGTCAACTTCTGCGAGTCACTTGGAGGTGAATTGTACTTCGAATAGAAGGGAAAGTGTATGTAGGGGTAAGGTCCGTGGCCATCAGTGCAAAGGAATTGGACATTACATTAGAGACTGTTGCAAGCGGTTGATTCAGAGGGGCGCTAAATCCAATGCCGCTGAATCAGGTGATGGCTTAAACAGTACTTTTGTTTTAAGTTCCTTATATGTGAATTCTGGTTGTTCTTTTGATTCAGTTAGTTCTTCCAGGAGATGGTTTCCACTTACAAGTTTGCATCACGCCGTAGTGTGAGAACGATTTGTGAAGTAAGGGGTGAGAGAACAGTAGAGTCGAAGATGACAGACGGAAGGGAACACACACTAGAGGGGGGGCATGTATATTCCTTTGATGAAACAGAGCCTTTTATCCATGAGAACTCTTGAAGCACGGGATTGTAGGTACACAGATCCCAGTGGAGTTCGATCAGTTTGAAAATGTTATCGTAAGGTGATGAAGGGTGAGAGAAAGATTGAGCAGAGTCAGCACAACCTCTACCAGCTTTGTAGGAACATGAAACCTTGGTCAAGTGGTTTGAAGCTCATTGTTCCTAAAGCACTATGTACTATGTCATCACTAGAATCATCCGAGCGAGACTGGGACGTTCGAATATCGTCGGATGGTGGAGAGAGCCTCAAGGTAGGTGGAGTTCGTATGGAGGGTGACACATCCATGATAACATTACTGGGGTGTGCCCTTGAGGGGGCATGCAGTATGAAAAAAAAGGTGAAGGGAGATTCAACTAGCAGAAAAAGCCACAGAACCAAGTTGTGTACAAGAGGAAAATAAACAGAGTCTAGAATGTTTTAAATCACACAAAAATGGATTCATAGTATGCAATCAAAGATGGAGATTGTTGGGTTTATGTCTTGTATACTATGTTGGATACGAAAACGATGAGACGATGGAGGGATCTAGACGATTGGAGATGGAGTGGAAACAAGAGGAAACACCAACAGTAGTAGCAACAGGATGAGTTGCGGTCGACCGATTTTTAGACGGGCGACCGCCCACTGTACAGGGTGTCCCGCGAGGGGGACAGTCGACCGGTCTTGTTGGCCGGTCGACCCAATGCGGCTGAAGTAGTTTTCGGGTGCGAGTCTGGATGACTTTGCTGAAGCCTAAACTTCCTTTTCAAGTTAGATCATGTGGTTCTTATCGTAGAGTTATCTCTTCTGTAGTATCCAATGACTATTGTATCAAGAAACCAAACTAGAGTTTCTCTAGATCTCTATATATTGTTGTTATTGGCCTCCGCTGAGAGTCAAAAGAGAGAGAGAGAGTACTTCATTGAAGAGAGTTTTGGAGTTTCTCTAATTGTAAACAACTAATACTTGTTGGTGAGTCTTGAAAAAAGGTCGTGGTGAAAATTGTAATATTCTTATATCTTCTTTAGTTGAATAACATCTTGATTTCTTCTCCACCGGATTAAGGCGAAAGCCCAAACCGGAACAAACTTGTGTATACTTTGAAGTGTTTGGTATGATCTCATATGCACTTAGTGGTTTGTGTTGATTGCATCGCATAACTCAACAAGATTCTAGAAGGGAAAGAGTTCCACTAATTCCCTAACAAGTTGTGTGGTACTGCTTGTTTTCCTGACAATTCAAGGCTTAGACTTTAATTGTTACGCCTTGCTACACTTTCACTAACTTGCCGGAGGACATGACTGACTTCACATATGAATGCATTATTGCACACAGAGTACTCTGGTTATGAAAAACTAAACATATGACATCTGGAGTGAAGTATTCTTTTTCATTCAGAATTGTTTCCTTCCCTTGCAACCTATGCAAAAAAAAAATTTTAAAAAATAAAATTTGAACAAATAGACAACCTTTACAATCAACCGCACCACCTTTCCAATTAATACAAGTCTTACATTCAAATCTTTACAAAATTCATAATCTATGAATCTATATTGGTTATTGGACCCTTGAACCAATGTCGAGCACTAAAGACCCACGCCGACACAGTGAGAATGAAGAGCCCTCCGACAGCAACTGGAGTGTAGTTGACAGTGTCCTTCGTGATGGGATAAGCTACAGGAAGCGAGAAGAGCACTGTGATGGTTATGACCCAGAGAACTGCTATCCATCCTACTAGAATCCCATATCGCCCCAGGTTGAAGGGGCCTGGGATGAAAGATTTTCGTGCTAGTGTCACCCGGAAGAATATTGGGAGGGCATAAGCGATGTAGAGACCGATTGTAGCTATTGACACCATTGCTTGGAACGCAACAAGGCTCCCAAGAGACTGCACCGAGTATACGACACAATTAGGTAAAAGAGAATTTTCGCCTTGTTCAATTACAGAAAATATAAATGTGAAAGAATTAAATAGTATGTACATTCTTGTATACTGTAACAGTAAAACTTTTGTATGTATTACTATTAATGGTTTGGTGGTTACAAAAAAACAATTAGCAAATATTCTGTCACGAATGAAAAGCCAACTTGATGAGAAAAAATATTTCGCCTGAAACAAACGAAAAACTCTGATTAAAAAAAGAATTAGAATTTCGATAATTTCTTGTAACGCAGGATGTTGATGAATTGGGAGGATATTATTATGATTCATAATATCGATTTAATCCAGTAGGGAAAAAATGTAGAGAAACATGAAGCGAGATGATACTCGCTTTAGTTCTAGTACGAATATTAAGAAACAAAATAACAAAAGAATTCTGCTTTTCCACGATAATGTGATAATGTGCATACACCGTGAGAGTTCACCTCAGATACTGAGGTCTAGTAACTTTTGTTGTTCATGGAGATTCATATGAGCAGACAATGATTTAATTCGGTGTCTGGTTGAGTATATGAGAATATAAACTGAAATTGGAAATTTTGGATTATCATATCTGTATTGTATGACCCCTTAAACAGAACTGAAAAATAAATAGTTCGATTGTTTTTATAATAACTTTCAAAAAGTTGTAATGCATGGAAACATGACTTGTGAGAAACAAAAGATAAAAACAAATGCAACATTGTTTGGACATCTCAATAAGCCTTCAACTTTGATAAATGTTGTAAAGATAAATAGAGTTGCCATACCGTTAAAGCCATGCAAAAGGAGATAAATGCAGAAAGCCAAACTGCATTTATCGGTACTTGTTGCTTGTTCACTTTATGCCACAGAGAAGATAGTGGCATTGCTCCGTCTCTCGAAAACGCATAAGCCATCCTAATATGAAATAGGACAGATAATGAATAACCTTGTTATGAAGGAAAGGTAATTAATTTACTATGCTTTAAGATATCAAAGGTCATAGACTGTACCTAGAGTTGCTTGTCACTGAACTCATACCACACAAAAATATGGCAACAGCGACAACTCCCAAACAAATAATTCCCCCAACCCCATCTCCATAACGACTCTTAAAGGCGAGATAAAACACCTCGGCAATTGCATATCCTCCAGCATCATTGTCTGGGCTCAAGAGATATGGCACATTGGTGACGGCAAATGTGATGCCAAGTAGGTAGCCCCATCCAACAAGAATTGATATGCCAATTGAACTTATTATGCCTTTCGGTCCGTTTACATCTGCATTCTTAGTTTCCTCTGTCTGATAGGGAACATACAATTAAAATAACAAAGTACCAAAAAATCGATTACGCAAGTGTCGAGAATTGATCATACCATATGAGCAGATGCATCATACCCAGTCAATGTATACTGGCTCATCAATAGTCCCAAAACAAATATATACAGTTTACTATGGATTCCTGCATCGTTTTCTGCATTGAAATGGGTAAAAACGAATTTGGCACTCGCCCTCTCTGTTGCTACCACAGGTATGGCAACCATAAGAACAAAAACACCTGAAACATTACAAGTTTCCGTCTTCAAACTTGAACAAAGTGACAATAGAAAAATAAGATGGAGAAAAAAAAAATTGAAGTAAAGAACATGCTCCACACTTACCAAACAAGTTCCATGCAGCAGCTAATTGTCCAAAAAAAGATAACCAAGAAATAGAAAGACTGTTTATAATTGCATGAACCAATAGAATTCCCCCATGAAATGCTATGACTACAAATTTGGAAGCTAAGTAACCTCCCCCATTGTTTCCGCCGGTTGAGAGGAGGATGATAACTTGAATTAGCTGTGCTAATGAGAAATTGACACTGGTGGTAACAGCCCACTGCATCAAAAAGTTATCTTTTTAACTATGGAATGTTTAAATATAGCTTCAGTTCAAGAAGAGGTTTCGCCTCAGCTACAAGGAAAAACTCTGAGCTTTGGGATAAAGAAGTGTGTAGTTTACCTGTCCGACAATATTGAACCTGCATGTATACACAGCCGTAATTATTAGAATAGTTTCCATGATAAATACGAGAGGATGCCTTATAAACAAAAAGAAAGAAATAGAATAAAAGAGAAAAGGCACTAAGCAATTTTGTAAATGTGTTATAGCAGAGAGCTTATAACTTGATATCTCTTATCCATCAAAATGACCAAATAATCTACCTCTTTATTAATTACAACCAACATGCTAATAATTCATTAATAATAACAAATTTGTTAGGTTCCTACCAAAGAGCAACAAATTATATTTGGCCATGAATTTGAAGTATGAAGCTAAATATTAGAAGATACTAATTACAACAACAACAACAAAGCCTTTTTCCAAACTAGTTGGGATCGGCTATATGAATCCTGGTTTTCCATTCTGCTCGGTTTAGCGCAGAATGTATACACAGTCGTAATTATTAGAATAGTTTCCATGATAAATACGAGAGGATGCCTTACAAACAAAAAGAAAGAAATAGAATAAAAGAGAAAAGGCACTAAGCAATTTTGTAAATGTGTTATAGCATAGAGCTTATAACTTGATATCTCTTATCCATCAAAATGACCAAATAGTCTACCTCTTTATTAATTACAACCAACATGCTAATAATTCATTAATAATAACAAATATGATAGGTTCCTACCAAAGAGCAATAAATTATATTTGGCCATGAATCTTAAATATGAAGCGAAATATTAGAAGATACTAATTACAACAACGACAACAACAACAACAAAGCCTTTTTCCCAACTAGTCGGGATCAGCTATATGAATCCTGGTTTTCCATTCTGCTCGGTTTAACGTAGTATGTTCTGTAAGGTCATAAGTTATCATATCTTTTCTCACCGTTTCCACCCAAGTAAGTTTAGGTTTTCCCCTACCCCTAACTCTACCCTCAATACTTATTAAATCACTCTTTCTAACGGGGGCACTACTAGGTCTACGTGTGACATGTCGAAACTACCTGAGACGATTCTCTCTTAACTTATCTTGGATAGAAACTACCTTTAGCATGTCTCGTATATGCTCGTTTCTAATTCTATCATTCCTGATTTTACCACACATCCATCTTAGTATCCTCATCTCCGCTACACTCATTTTTTGGACATATTGTTTCTTTGTTGCCCAACACTCTGCTACATACATCATTGATGGTCTAACAACAGTCCTATAAAAAAATTTCTTCAATCAAAGGTATATGTTTGTCACACAAAACACCACTGACACTTTTTCACTTAAGTCATCCTGCTTGGATCCAATGTGTAACATCTTTACAAATCTCCCCATCTCTTTGTATAATCGAGCCTAAATATCGGAAGCGGCCTCTCTTAGGTATTTCTTGACTATCAAGCTTCACTACTTTCTCAGTTGTGTTCTGAATATCACTAAAATTACACTCCATATACTCTATTTTAGTTCTGCTTATTCTAAAGCTTCTAGTTTCCAAAGTTTCTCTCCACAATTCTAATTTAGCATTGACTTCTACTCTAGTCTCGTTCAGTAAGACGACGTCATCGACAAAAAACATACACCAAGGCACCTCATCTTGTATTCATCGCATCAATTCAACAATAACCAAAGCAAAGAGGTAGGCGCCTAAAGCCGAACCTTGGTATAAACCTACTGTAATAGGAAAATCACTGGTCTCTCTAGTGGTTGTTCTAATTGTGGCTTTTGTCCCTTCATACATATCCTTAATTACCTCAATATACTGAATAATTACTCTTTTATTATTTAACACCCACCATACTATGTCTCTAGTGCTTTATCATATACTTTTCTAGATCTATAAATACTACATGTAGACTTTTTTTATTCTCCCTATATTTTTTCATAAGTCTCCTCAGTACATAAATTGCTTCCATTGTTGATCTCCCTGACATAAATCCAAACTGATTGTCAGACACTATATTTTCTAGTCTCAATCTATGTTCGATCACTCTCCCAAATTTTCATCGTATGGCTCATTAATTTAATTCCTCGGTAGTTGGAGCAATTTTGTATATCTCCTTTATTTATATATATATGTATTAAAATACTTTCTCCATTCAACGGGCATCTTCTTAGTCCTCAAAATTTCATTAAATAATCTTGTTAGCCAACTCACTCCTACATCCCAAGACATTTCCAAACTTCAGTTGGTATACCATGTGGTCCTAAAGTTTTTCCTATTTTCATTCTTCCTAGAGTATTTCGAACCTCCAAGGTCCTAATTCTACGGAAAAACATAAGCTCTCAACTCTCCCTCGAATCCTCTATATTTAAGTTGCCCACAACCTTTTCATATAATAACTTCTCAAAGTAATTTCGTCATCTTTCCTTAATTTCCTCATTAGAAGATACTAATTAGTTTGGTAAAATTAATCAATCAAAATTTGCTTTGCGAGAAAATAGTACAAGGAGATAAAAATGTATCATAAGCAATCTTTCAAGCACTATACAAACAAATAGATCAAGCATCATAACATGATTGCCAAACTATAAAAACTTGCACTAATGCCTAGCATTGATCAATGAATAACAATACGTTATACATAAGTCCAGTGCCCGCAAATTATTTTAGACATATGCAAGTGAAAGCGTATCTGGTTTGCACATCCTGCACAGTTACATTAGTAAGCTAAGTAAAACACTAGTCATGCTAGACTAGGATTCAAGCCTCCAAAAATATTAGAATAATAATCCAACCTAAGTAACTTGTTTTTCTTAATTGTAATAGTAAAGTCGAAATATTATAAAGAGATTAAGTAAAGACTAGTAAATTAGCTATACCATCCAGTCATCCAAAATGCAAAAGGCGCCCAATTCTTCCCAGAGAGTCTAGCACTCCAGTAATAGAGACCACCAGAAGTAGGGAAAGCTGAGCAAATCTCAGCCATCGAGAGGCCAACCAACATTGTGAAGAACCCGACAACAAACCATCCGTAGGTTGTGGAGAGTGGACCCCCAAAATTGAGACCAGTGTTGTATAAAGTCATTATACCAGTAAGCACTGATATAATAGAGAAGATATAATAGAGAAGGAGAATGCAAAGTTTGATAACACCCTGAGCGATTACCGATATTCCCCATGAATCTAAATTCAGAAAAATATGAAGGAAAAGACTACCATTTGGAGTTTGGGTTTGCCCACAAGTTTGGACTGGGTATATGCTAGTCATGAACTTAATTTCAAAACCATCTAACAAAAACTGGGATTCAAATTGAGAAATATCTAAGGAAAACAAGAAAGAGCTATCAAAGAAACATAGTACTATGAATCCAAAGAAATTTAAAGGTTGAATATTGTCAAATTGGTTGAAGTAATTTCTTATTTCACCTAAGAACTTCCAGATGAACTGACAATTTCAATAAATATCGAAATCGAAGTTACCAACATGAGCTGTGTGAAAGTCTCTGCCACTAAGCTAAAACTTCGAAGTTGTAGAAGGGTTGAAGAAAATTGCACTTATATTCTAACACGCCCCCTCAGGTCGAGAGCCCATTTTTTTATGGGCAAAAAAAATGAGATAAATGCCCAACAAATTGTGGGCCGAGACCTGGACAATACGCAGCGGTATTTTTTTAAAATCCGCATTTAAATTGCATAGCCGGTGAGATTCGAACCTAGGTTGCTCTCATACCATGCGAAAGTCCCTGCCACTAAGGTAAAACTTTGAAGTTGTAGAGTTGTAAGCCCTATTTTCGGTTTTGCTGTTTTTTGTTCTTTTGATTATTGTATTTGGATTCATTTGTTATAGTGTATTTTGTCTTTTCTTGGGTTCTTTTGTTCTCTTGATCGATTTGTGTTCTTTTAGTTGGATTCTGTTCTCTTTGCAAATTTTGCACTTTCTATTCTGAGTTTGATTTGTTCTCCTTTGTGTTCGTCTCATCTCATTGCATTTATTTTTTTCTTTTTGGAGTCAAAACCGATACCCAGAACCCATATAATCTCAACCCAAAACCCAAATTCTTGATCCCTATATATATATCCTATTATTAAACCCTAAAAATATTCCCCTCTCTCTCTGCCGTATTCTCTCTCCCAGATCCCCTTTTTCCTCTCTGTTTTCGTTGCACCCCCAAACCCAAACCCCTATTCCGTTGGCTTCTCCGAACACCTTCCACCTCCGTCATCGTCTTCGCCACACTTTCCTCATCACCGTCATCGTCTCCATCCCCTCGCCCTCATCGCCGTCGTGGTTCCCCGTCGTCATCCCGTTCTCCTCACCGTAACCCATTACCCAAGTTCGCCGTCGTCGTTCCTCCACTCCGTGCACCCCATTGCTGTCGACGTCCCTCACCGATCACCCTCACAACCACCGTAGATCCCCTAGCGTCGCTGCCCAGTCCCGAAGTCGCCGCCGTCGTCTTCCCCTGTTTTCGAGCAAAAACAGAGGTTGCTCTCGTCGGAGTTTTGTCGAGGCTGCCGTCGCCGCCGTCGCTTCCCGACTGTGGTGCCGACGCCGCTCCGCCCCCGCCGCAGTGCCCCACAGTCGCCTCGCTGAGTCGCCGTGCCTCTCTCTCTGTGTCAAAGGAAGGAGCCCGATTGGTGGATTTTGCTGTTTGGTGTTTTGGCATATCGGATCTGGTTTCACTGTCCCGTGTTTTGTCCAGATCCGGTGTGGGGTTTTCTTTTGGCTGAGTTGTAGTGCTTTGTTTGCTTGGGTTTCTTTGCACGGGTTTTTGGGAGTTTTCGTCCGGAATTCTGATCCCGTTATTCTTATTAATTGTATCTGCAATATAACAGGCAAGTCTCTTCTTGAATTAGCATTTTATTCTGTTCAAGTTTATTTGATCTCCTGTAAGTAGATCCCGTCCATTTCGTTATCATACTGCTTTGGCAATTTCGTTAAGTTTATCGAGGGTTTACATGAGCTAACCCGACATACTTTTAACATCGTACTATCTCTTTGATCTAAAACCAAGTCCCCATTGTTTCATGCATATGCACATTTAAATAACTAGATTCATGCATAGAACTACTTGATAACTCGGACATGTTAAATTGAACGTGTTAGATTGAATTTGATTGATGAAATACTACCATGCCTGTGATAATTGTATCTTAAACCTTAGAAATTGCATGTTAACACCTAGGATCACTTTGATTACCAATTTGCATGCTATGTGTGATTATATGATTTATTTATTTGCCTATTCATGTTAAGATAATTTTCTGAAATATTAGTTGTTTACTTTGAATCAAGATTTCACCCATGATAATGTCAGAATTTGAATTTCCTTTACAAATATGAATTTTTAGCCTCTGATGTCTAGTTTAACACCCTTTTGATGGATCTAAGTTCCGATGTGTAATTTGCTAGATATCAACATTTTAGTACAGCCATGTTAGAAATTCTAGGTTCATAATTTCATGCGTATTCTGCTGTTCTATATTTTATTTGACTCTGTTAACAGTAAAAGAAAAATCTGAAATAAATTAGGCTGGGCCTAGACATGTATAGGTACTTCCCTGAATTTTTATAGATTTTATTAATGAGTTCTCTGACCCGAAATAATTAATTGAGCACAGCCTACTGCATGCTGCCTGAACATAAAACCTGAATAGAATAGAGTTTTCACCCTAGTCCCTGTATCCTTTATATGCCTTAATTATACTCACTGGAACCGTGTGGAAGTCTACTTTCTAGACCTTCCGGCAGATTCAGATTTGCTATTTTGTAGTGACGGTATTCAACATTTTAGTACAGCAAGGTCATGTTGTCCTGATTATGTGAATTGTGTTTATTTGATGTGCTTGCCTCATGCTTTGTCTGTAGCGCATAGAATTAGTCACACTTAGTATTATACTACTGATGAGGACATCGGTTCCAGACGATTTGGGCATTTCTATCAGCGCAGGCATCGTCTTCATCAGCTGTTTTATTCAGTTTAGGACTTTTATTTTATTTCCATTTTTATGTAATCTTTTTTTGTAATTTTTAGATTTTGAGAATATTTTGGAGATGTGTTTCAAGATGTAATTGAGCCTATTTAAAGGCCCTGAGATGAATGAGAAAGGCATGCCATTATTGATCAAAAAAACTGTGTTGAGTTTTGCTCTTCAATTTTCTCCTTGTGTGATACAATCGAGATACAAATTAGGGTTTGTGATAAATCCTAATCCAGTTTTAGAACTAGTGATTAGTTCTAAAATTTATCCCCAATTAAAAAAAAAAATCCCCAATACAAATCAAAATCCCCTAATCCAAACCCTAATCCCCAAATACAAAAAAACCCTAATCATATCCCATCTACAGCCGCCACATACTCCATCTTCTTCTTCTTCACCCCCTCCCGTACCCAATCCCTCACCCCCAAAGCCATCGACCTCCCTTCACAAAAAAAAAATCCCCAACCCCCGTCACCACCCAACACCTCTACCGCCGCCTTCACCATCACCGTTCCCCACCATCAACGACCCCGACCTCCAAGCCATCTCCCTCCATCGTCATCTCCGTCCCCCACCCATCTCCTCCTTCCTCCTCCAATCCCGAACATCACCCCAGTCCCCCGATCGTCAACCAAAACCCTGATCCCTCGGATTCCAACGGCGGCGCTGCTCCCGTGTGCCTCCGCCGGCGCCGGCGCCCCTCACCGTCGACGCCGCTCCTGCTCGCCTTCAACCTGCCACCGACCAGATCAGTCACCCCGGGCTTCGTTGCTGACTGTGCTTGCTGAATTGCCGTGATCTGAGTTGCTGCCCAACTCCGAGATCTGCGTTGGTTTTCTCCACATTCGGTAATATCTTTTCATTATTAAGTATTTGTGCTTTACTGCCTTATCATCTAGTTTATTATCTGATTTATCTGTCGACCACAAAATAATTGAGATTGAGTGATCCACATGCTAGATTAGAGTACGAATTGATATTGGACTTATTACTTGCTAACATATAGGGATTTAATTATTGATTGAGGTTGAATTATTAATTAGAATTGTTAGCATAATTCAGTTCTTGAAAATCCATCAAATCCGCTAACTGTTTTAAATTTCTAACTTAGATCAGAACTTTCATGTTGGTAAAATTAACCCATTAAAATTCTTGAAAAATTCTCTATTTTAGGGTTGGTTTTACATCATTTTGGTATCAGAGCGAAGGTTCTTAAAACCTTAGTTCTTGCATCGTAGGCATCATTTTTGCATTCATTTAGTATCGTGTAGTCTTTTATTTTATTTTTATTTTATTTTAGTTTAGTCTAGAATCATTTAAAAAAAAAAAAAAAAAAAATTATTAGGACACACACGGCCCCTAGCTTCCACTTTTGGTGAATGCGTCTTCGCAGCACCATCACAGACCCTGAAGAGCCTTTTCTATCCCTTCCCAATCACCCAATTAGGAACCCTAGACTCCCCAGACCTGAAATGGACAACCCTGATATCTCCACTACCCTAGCTGCCATCCAAGCAACTCTTGCCAATATCAATGAGAGGCTTGAGAAAGTGGAGCTAAATCAAAACATTGTCCCTGAGCTTCATGGCCATCGTCAGATCCCTCAAGGGAATGTTCATGACGATCGACGTCAAGAACGTGACCCTGACGAACAATATAAAAAGAACGTTAAGGCTGACGTTCCCCAATTTGAAGGCCACATGGAACCCCAAGCTTACCTTGATTGGGTCCGTGCCATGGACCACTATTTTGTGTGGTTCGACATGAGCGAAGCCCTTAAAGTTAAATTTGCAACTATGAAATTAACGGGTAAAGCTCAACAGCATTGGACCAATCTTGAACATGCCCGCAGAGGCCGAGGCCTGGCACCCATAGCCACTTGGGAGGCCATGAAAGAGAAGCTCACTGAGAGGTATGTACCGTTGTCGTTCCACACCCGATTGTTAGATTCGTGGAACCAATTGTATCAAGGAAGTAAATCCACACAAGAATACATTGATAAATTCGATGACTTCCTTATTCGGTGCAATGCGCTAGGAAAAGAGAGTGAAGAACAAACTCTCTCTAGGTTCAGAGCTGGACTACGAGCTGACCTTAGGAACGAGCTAATCTATAGAAACGTGGACTCAATAGCGGCAGCCTACGCCCTAGTCCTCGACATAGATTCACTTAAAGCTAGTTCTCATTCTAGGTCCAGCGACTCGAGAGATCATTCCTCTAGAATGACCTCTACTGACCCACCTAGACCTAAGCCTCCCTCTCAGCACCCCAACAGATCTTACCCCAACAAACCTAATTCAAACTTTAATTCACATAGAGATGAACATAAGGGTAAGAACACTGGAAAAGATTACAGTAAGATTGACCCTCTCACTAAGTGCTATAAGTGTAAGGGCTATGGTCATGTTGCTAGCAACTGTCCCAGTCCTAGTAGGATAAACATAGTAGAGGGTACCGCTGTCATTGCTGACGACTCAGACAATGAGTTTTCTTATGAGCCTATCGAAGGCGATGACTTCGGTGAAGAAGAGGATGACCAGTATCTCCACTGTATTCGGTCTATCCAATCACCTCACTTGAATGTAGTTAGATGTGCTTTGTCCCAACCAAAAGAGGAAGATGATTGAAAGCGCACTGCTATATTCCACACCTTTACGACTATAGGTGGCAAAAACTGCAAGGTGATTGTTGACAGTGGGAGCTGCGTCAACGCTGTCTCTTCTGCGGTCTTAGCAAAGACCGGACTTAAGGTTGAACCCCATCCACGCCCATACAAAGTATCTTGGATTGATGCAACAGCACTCCAAGTAACACATCGATGCTTAGTCCCTGTGGACTTCAAAGCTTACAAAGAGGAAATTTGGTGTGATGTGCTTAAAATGGATGTGGGTCAAGTCATTTTAGGGAGACCTTGGTTATACGATCACGATGTGACTATATATGGTCGATCCAACCAATGTGTGTTCCAGCACGATGGACTAAAAATAAAGCTCATTCCCGTGAGGCCACGAACTAGTCCAGCTGAAACAACACCGGCTCCCTCGAGAAAGGGCAAGGAGGTAACGTATATGGGTGAAAAGGAACTTACAAATGAAATTGAAAAGGGGGCTACCATTCTTTTACTCACAGCGAGAGAAGTCCCTAAAGATCCTAAGTCACTCATCCCGCCCCAAGTTACTCCTGTCCTTCAGGAATTTGCAGATGTGTTTCCTGCTGACCTCCCCAACCAGTTGCCCCCATTGCGTGACATCCAACACGCTATTGATCTGGTTCCGGGAGCGAGTCTTCCCAACTTGCCACATTATCGGATGAATCCGACAGAGCATGCTGAGTTGAAACGGCAAGTTGATGAGTTATTGGCAAAGGGCTTCATCAGAGAAAGTTTAAGTCCTTGCGCTGTCCCTGCCCTATTGACGCCAAAGAAAGATGGAACTTGGCGTATGTGTGTGGACAGCCGTGCCATAAACAAGATCACGGTGAAATACCGTTTTCCCATTCCTCGTTTGGATGACATGTTGGACATGATGTCTGGTGCCACAATCTTTTCCAAAATTGATCTTAAAAGTGGCTACCACCAAATACGTGTTCGTCCTGGTGATGAATGGAAGACCGCCTTCAAGACGAAGGATGGCCTGTACGAGTGGATGGTCATGCCATTTGGAATGACAAATGCCCCGAGCACGTTTATGAGAATCATGACGCAAGTACTCCGTCCCTTTATGGGCAAGTTCCTTGTGGTGTACTTTGATGATATTCTCATTTACAGCCGATCCGTTGGGCAACATCTTGACCATTTGAGACAGGTCTGCGGTGTTTTGAGGAAGGAACAGCTTTATGCTAATCCTACCAAATGTACCTTCCTCTCCGATCAGACTATCTTTCTGGGATTTATTGTGTCTACCAGAGGAGTATCTGCTGACCCAGAAAAGATACGAGCTATTACAGAGTGGCCTGAGCCCCGCAATATTCGTGATGTGCGGAGTTTTCACGGCCTTGCCACCTTTTATCGTCGGTTCGTGCGAGGATTTAGCACGATCATGGCTCCGATAACCGACTGTTTGAAGAAAGGTGAGTTTGTCTGGTCGAAAGAAGCCACGAATGCCTTCGAAGAGATCAAGAAGAGAATGACTCAGACACCTGTCATGAGGTTGCCTGATTTCACTAAAGTCTTCGAAGTAACATGTGATGCTTCTGGTATTGGTATAGGTGGAGTCCTCAGTCAAGAGAGTCATCCTGTTGCTTATTTCAGTGAAAAGCTGAATGAAGCAAGACAAAAATACTCCACCTATGACAAGGACTTCTATGCGGTCATTCAGTCACTTCGCTATTGGCGACATTATCTCCTGCCGCAAGAATTCGTTATCTTCTCAGACCATGAGGCCTTAAGATTCCTTAATTCTCAACAAAAGTTGAATCCGAGACATGCTAGATGGGTAGAGTTCCTACAAGAATATTCATATACCATTAGGCATACAAAAGGGATTGATAATAAGGCCGCGGATGCGCTAAGTCGTTACATGATCTTATCTGCTCTGCGCACCGAAATTATTGGTTTTGAGAGATTGAGAGATGAGTATGCCTCCTGCCCAGATTTTCACGAGATCTACACCTCTTTGAAGGAAGGCATAACTCGAGTGATAGATGATTATTTCTTGAAAGATGATTATCTCTTCTATCGCTCCAAACTGTGCATTCCTAGTACATCCTTACGAGAGTATCTTGTTTGGGAATTGCACGCTGGTGGCCTTGCTGGACATTTTGGGCATAGCAAGACCATTGATGCTGTGGAACATAGGTTTTACTGGCCGAAGCTAAAGAGAGACGTTGTGAGACTTGTTAACAGATGTCACACCTGTCAACTTGCCAAACAACAAAAACAGAACACAGGCCTGTACACTCCCCTACCTGTTCCCAGCCGCCCTTGGGAAGACGTGAGTATGGATTTCGTGTTAGGCTTACCGAAGACACAAAAGAAACACGATTCCATTCTTGTCGTCGTGGACCGTTTTTCTAAAATGGCCCACTTCCTCCCGTGCTCGAAAACTTTTGATGCATCCCGTGTGGCTCAGATTTTCTTTGATAATATTGTGAAGCTACATGGGTTGCCAAAAACCATTGTGTCTGATAGGGATGTGAAATTCACGAGTTATTTTTGGAAGACCCTATGGCACAAGTTAGGTACAAAATTAAAGTTTTCGTCAGCGTTCCACCCACAGACAGATGGACAGACTGAGGTTGTCAATCGGAGTCTTGGCAATCTCTTACGTACTCTTGTGGGAGAGAACTTGGGAACATGGGATTTGAAATTAACGGTTGCTGAATTTGCATATAACACATCTAGGAATAGAACCACTGGCATGAGTCCACACGAAGTTGTACACGGTTATCGTCCTAGGCAGCCTATAGATCTTGCCCCCATGTTAGAACATCACCGAGTCTCTGAGTCTGCATCAGCATTTGCATCCCGCATTCATGACTTGCATAGAGAAATTTTCAAGAAAATTAATGAAAATAATTTTAACTACAAGTTAAGAGCTGATATTAGAAGGAAATTTAAAACTTTTAATGTGGGTGACGAAGTGATGGTTCGGATTCGTCCGGAACGGTTCCCAGCGGGATCCGTTAAGAAATTGAACGCACGTGCTGCAGGTCCATTTAAAATTCTTCATAAAATCAATGATAATGCCTATGTTGTTGACCTCCCCGAGGGCTTTGGCATCAGTAAAACTTTCAATATTGAGGATCTAGTACCCTATGAAGGCCCAGAATTTAACCCTAGAAATCCTCTTATAGATGAGCCTACCCTGCAGCCTACTGGTGAGATTCCCCCATTACCCCCACTACCAGATACTACTTACCCATCGACAGAAGAGTTGGATAATATTTTAGATGATCAGATAATCTCTACTAGAGATGGTGGTATTCATAGATATTTGGTAAGTTGGAAAGACAAGCCGGAGTCGGAGAACACTTGGATAGATCGCGGAGAGCTCCAGCGCTTGGATCCAGACCTCTTGGAGCACTATGACAGGAGGACTGGTTTTGACTCGACTGGGTCGAGCCTTCTCCCACCCGAGGAGAATGATGAGGACATCGGTTCCAGACGATTTGGGCGTTTCTATCAGCGCAGGCATCGTCTTCATCAGCTGTTTTATTCAGTTTAGGACTTTTATTTTATTTCCATTTTTATGTAATCTTTTTTGTAATTTTTAGATTTTGAGAATATTTTGGAGATGTGTTTCAAGATGTAATTGAGCCTATTTAAAGGCCCTGAGATGAATGAGAAAGGCATGCCATTATTGATCAAAAAAAACTGTGTTGAGTTTTGCTCTTCAATTTTCTCCTTGTGTGATACAATCGAGATACAAATTAGGGTTTGTGATAAATCCTAATCCAGTTTTAGAACTAGTGATTAGTTCTAAAATTTATCCCCAATACAAATCAAAATCCCCTAATCCAAACCCTAATCCCCAAATACAAAAAAACCCTAATCATATCCCATCTACAGCCGCCACATACTCCATCTTCTTCTTCTTCACCCCCTCCCGTACCCAATCCCTCACCCCCAAAGCCATCGACCTCCCTTCACAAAAAAAAAATCCCCAACCCCCGTCACCACCCAACACCTCTACCGCCGCCTTCACCATCACCGTTCCCCACCATCAACGACCCTGACCTCCAAGCCATCTCCCTCCATCGTCATCTCCGTCCCCCACCCATCTCCTCCTTCCTCCTCCAATCCCGAACATCACCCCAGTCCCCCGATCGTCAACCAAAACCCTGATCCCTCGGATTCCAACGGCGGCGCTGCTCCCGTGTGCCTCCGCCGGCGCCGGCGCCCCTCACCGTCGACGCCGCTCCTGCTCGCCTTCAACCTGCCACCGACCAGATCAGTCACCCCGGGCTTCGTTGCTGACTGTGCTTGCTGAATTGCCGTGATCTGAGTTGCTGCCCAACTCCGAGATCTGCGTTGGTTTTCTCCACATTCGGTAATATCTTTTCATTATTAAGTATTTGTGCTTTACTGCCTTATCATCTAGTTTATTATCTGATTTATCTGTCGACCACAAAATAATTGAGATTGAGTGATCCACATGCTAGATTAGAGTACGAATTGATATTGGACTTATTACTTGCTAACATATAGGGATTTAATTATTGATTGAGGTTGAATTATTAATTAGAATTGTTAGCATAATTCAGTTCTTGAAAATCCATCAAATCCGCTAACTGTTTTAAATTTCTAACTTAGATCAGAACTTTCATGTTGGTAAAATTAACCAATTAAAATTCTTGGAAAATTCTCTATTTTAGGGTTGGTTTTACATCAACTACATTGAAACCCTCTTGCATGCTCACATAGGATGAAAATAAACTATTAACAAGCCGGAATATTATGGGTAGACTTGGTAGTGAACGATTGGGAAATGAACTCGGTAAGGCCTCATCGTTATATTGTATTGTCTTGGAAGGAAGAGTATTAATTGCAATGATTTAGTGATGATTCATGATTGTAAATTATTGTTATCAATGCCGAGTACACGATTCGTGAATTCACCATCAGTCTAAAACGATCACTGTGCTTGCGCCGAACCTGTGGAATGGGACGCAGTAGTACGTGCACTAGATAGGCTAATAAAATACTTAATAACCTGCATTTCATACTTGATCTTGTCTTAACATCACTCATTACATGCGTGATTATTGTACACCTTTGATATTATTGCCTGCTCTTTGCTTTGTTCTTTGTCTTTGACCATGTCCCTATTCTTTGATATACATGCTTTCCTATTATCCTCTATTTTTCTCTACTTGCCGCTCACGACTTGCTCTAAGGGCACTCTTTTCTTTCTTTTTAGATCAAGATTTTACAGGTACTGAAGGATCTGTTCCCGAAGGAATTGGTGAGCAACGTTTTTAGAGATGGAACCAATCTCCGCTGCATAGTTTTATTTGCTGCTAGATTTATTTTCTTGAACATTGTTATGACTTGTACTTTGTTTTTAGGCTTAATGACCCGTACTTTGTTTTGATCCCGGATGTTGGATATTTATACTGTTGGATTATTTCATTTATTATTGGAATTTATCTTTGATTCATGTGGTTATATTTTTTGCGTGGTTATATTTTGCTATTCTTGTTGCTGAGTTAATCTGGTACAGTTTATGGATGGTGTTTACATCATTCGCTGGGCCTACGTTACGTACTCGTGTTCCGTATTTTGGAAAGCGGGGCGTGACAGGGTTTTTAGTGGTATCAGAGCCCAGGTTGAATAATATATCAATCAAACATGACTATCTTTACGAGGTTTGGCTTTGATTGGTATATTAGTCGAGTTTGGCTCTAGCCGGATTAACTCAGTGATTTGCACACCACGATAGTCACATGAATACTTGTATAATAACCAACATATAATCTGGATACTGACCATCTTTGATCGTGTTTCAGGCTATGGCTCGTGGGAATTCTTCTTCTCGCTTTGGGGATGGGCAGCCAGACAACGCTGCCATTCTCCAGACGATCCAGCAGATGATGGCTCTTCAACAGGAGCACAATGAGCTGATGAGAGCCACTTTGGCAGCCAATGGGAATGTCGCTGGACCTACATCTGGTGCTCTGCCACCTAGGCCTGGTACAATAGCGGATTTCATGAGGCTGCACCCGGATAAGTTTTCGGGTACTGAGTCGCCGTTGGAGGCCAAGCAATGACTTATCCGGACGGAGCAACTGATGGTCGCCGCTCGAGTTGCCGAGGCGTATCGTGTGGATGTGGTTCGCATCCAGTTGGTGGATCTCGCTCATATCTAGTGGCGGGTTGAATCCGAAAGGATGTCGCGACCCATTGAGTGGGTCACTTTCTCTGGGAGCTTCATGGCGAAGTTCTTTCCCAGTGTCACCAAGGCAGAGATGGCGCGACAGTTTGTTTCCCTAACTCAGGTCAGCTAGATAATGTTCTTAAATGTCATTTTTTGTTGCCTACTTTACTTGTGACGGTATTAATTTGAGCATTATCTTAATCAGAAAAACCGTTCCGTGGACGAGTATGCTGCAGAGTTTACTCGGCTCAGTCGCTTCACCCCTACCCTCGTTGCCACTAATGAAGCTCGGGCTAGTCGGTTTCAGTCGGGCTTAAGCTTTCCCTTCCAGGACCGTTTGGCTGCTTTTCGGCTTCGTGCTTATTCCGATGTTCTGGATGTGGCTCGGATCCAAGAGCAGACTCTCAGCAAGTCTAGTGTTCCTCAAATGACTGTTTCGCACCCTGTTGCAGCTCAGCCTTCCGGAGGACCTATTCGAAGGCCAGTTCCGCCCCCTCCCGCGAGAGCACACCCGTACGCACCTGTTGTCCCGAGGAATGTTGAGACTTGTGGTTATTGCCATAAGACTGGGCACTCACGGCGAGACTGCAGGATGGCCAACCGACTGTGTTTAGAGTGTGGGAGCAGTGAGCATATGGTTCGTGACTGTCCGAGGAACAGAGCTCCTGCACCGGTTGCTGGTGCTGCTCAGCTAGGAGCGCCGACGCGTGGTCAGAGCAGGCCGTCTCTTCCTCCACAGAGGCAAATCTTTGATCAGAGGAGTGTGGCTCCTAGAGGAGGTCTGGTTGGAGGTCGTGGTCAGGCTTATAACCTAACAGCCGAGGAAGCGAAAGTTGTTGGAGTGGTTGCAGGTATATCACAGTAGTTGTACTTTCTTTTCTTTCTTTCAATTTTCTGCATGTTGTTTTTCCCTCCTTTGTACAATTATTCGTATATATATCCTGCTAGCACCTTATTCTTTGTTTGATCTTCTTCTAGGTGTGATTTTAGTCTTCTCTCTTCCAGCTCATATGTTATTTGACTCGGGTGCTACCCACTCTTTCATATCTTCTCGCTTTGTCGATCAGCATGGTTTGGCTAGCGATGCTATGCCCGCAGCTTGGGACATCACCAGAGGTGGAGGTGTCGTTGTCTGTTCTAGGGTTTGCAAGCAGAGCCCGTTGCTGATTGGTGGTGTGGTGTTCTCGGCTGATTTGATTGTGATTCCCAACTCCAGTTTCGATGTCATCCTGGGCATGGCTGGTTGGGTGTTTCCTGTGTCGTGATTGATTGTCGGGAGAAGAAGGTGACTTTCAGGCTCTCTGGTCAACCAGAGTTTGTTTTCCATGCGGGTGAGACACCATCAGGGCGTGCCAAGAACTCGATGGACCCCAAGGTTGTTTCTCTTGTGTCACTGGGTTCTGATAGGGTTGTTGCACCCTTGGTTGTGCGGGACTTCCTTGATGTGTTTCCCGAGGAATTGCCCGGTTTGCCGCCAGTCCGAGATGTGGAGTTCAGCATTGATGTTCAGCCCGGTACAACCCCTATTTCCAAGAGTCCGTATCATATGGCGCCGGTTGAATTGGCGGAATTGAAGGTGCAAGTTCAGGAGCTGCTTGATAAGGGTTTTGTCAGACCTAGTGTTTCGCCTTGGGGAGCCCTATTTCTGTTTGTCAGTTAGAAGGATGGAAGCCGCAGGCTTTGCATTGACTACAGAGAGTTGAACAATGTTACTGTTAAGAATCGGTATTCACTGCCGAGGATTGATGATTTGTTCGACTAACTGGAAGGTGCTTCGGTGTTCTCGAAGTTGGATCTGCGTTCCGGGTATCATCAAGTTAGAGTGAAGTCAGAGGATGTTCCGAAAATGGCTTTCCGAACGAGGTATGGGCATTACGAGTTCTTGGTGATGCCTTTCGGAGTGACTAATGCACCGGTTGTGTGCATGAGTTTGATGAACCGTGTGTTTTCGCCGTTCTTGGATCAGTTTATCGTGGTCTTCATCGACGACATATTAGTGTACTCGCGAAACAGGGCAGATCATGCTGAGCATCTGATGGTGGTTCTGCAGACCTTGAGGGAGAACCAGCTGTTTGGGAAGCTCAAGTGTGAGTTCTGGCTGGACCGGGTTGCTTTTCTTGGCCACATTATTGCTAGTGCTAGTGTTTCTGTGGATCCTTCGAAGATTTCTGCAGTCAGGGATTGGCCTATTCCAAAGTCTGTTCCTGATGTGCGGAGTTTCCTTGGTGTGGCTGGTTACTATCGGAAGTTCGTTCAGGATTTCTCCAAAATCGCTGAACCGTTGACCAGTTTGACCAGGAAGGGGCAGAAGTTCATCTGGGATGAAGCTTGTAATGGAGCTTTTGCCGAGTTGAAGCGTCGATTGACGTCAGCACCTGTGCTGACTATACCCGACAGTTCGGGTGGTTTTGTGATCCATTGTGATGCTTCGGGGAGAGGTCCGGGAGCAGTGCTGATGCAGCGAGGCAGAGATATCGCTTATGCATCGAGGCAGTTGAGATCTCATGAGAAGAACTATCCTACGCATGACCTGGAGCTTGCAGCGGTGGTTTTTGCCTTGAAGTTGTGGAGGCACTATTTGCTTGGGAATAGAGTTGAGATTTTCACAGATCACAATAGCCTCAAGTATGTGTTCACGCGGAAGGAGTTGAACATGAGGCAGAGGAGATGGCTGGAATTGATGGCAGACTTTGACATCAATTTGCAGTATCACCCGGGCAGAGTAAATTCGGTGCCGGATGCTTTGAGTCGGAGGCCTGCCGCTATGTTCCGCACTCAGCAAAAGGAACTAGTGGAGGACATGAGGAGGCTAGAGTTGGATGTGTTGCTTTCCGAATCAGATCGGCAGCTTATGTTGTTGCAGTTGCAGTCGTCCTTGGTAGAGCAGATCAAGGCAGCTCAAGGGAGTGATCAGCAATTGCAGGAGTTTCGGAGTGAGGTAGAAGCTGGTTTGAGATCTGATTTGGTTGTCTATGCTGATGGGTCGCTTCGGTTTGGCTCTAGGTTGTGTGTACCTAGAGAAGTCAGGCAGAAGCTACTCGAGGAAGCTCATCGGTCCCCGTGTTCTATTCATCCTGGTGGTACCAAGATGTACAGGGACTTGAAACAACATTTCTGGTGGCATGGTATGAAGCGGTATGTGGCTCGATTCGTCGCCCAGTGCCTAATCTATCAGCAGGTGAAGGCGGAGCATCAGAGGACCGCAGGACTTTTGCAACCCCTTCCTATCCCTAAATGGAAGTGGGAGAATATCACGATGGACTTTGTGACAGCTTTGCCGAGGAGTCCTAAAGGTCATAATGCTATCTGGGTGATAGTGGATCGGCTGACGAAGTGCGCTCACTTCATTCCTTTCCGTGTGGGTCAGTCCACGGAGAGTTTGCCTGAGCAGTACGTTAAGGAGGTTGTTCGTCTGCATGGAGTTCCTGTCAGCATCGTATCGGATAGAGATACGAGATTCAGGTCTCAGTTCTGGGAGAGTTTGCAGAAGAGCTTGGGTACCAAGTTGAGCTACAGTACAGCGTTCCATCCTCAGACGGATGGGCAGTCAGAAAGGACAATTCAGACCCTAGAAGACATGTTGAGATCCTGTGTTCTTCAGTTTGGAGGTTCGTGGGAGGATCATCTTCACTTGGCCAAGTTCTTTTATAATAATAGTTACCAGGCGAGTCTCAAGACTGCTCCATTCGAAGCTTTGTATGGGCGCAAGTGTAGATCGCCGGTCTGTTGGGATGATATCAACGAGAGAAAGCTTTTAGGTCCTGAGTTGATCACGAAGACAGTGGATGTCATGGCTCAGATCCGCAAGCATTTGCAGGCCGCTCAGGATCGGCAGAAGAGGTGGGCTGAATGTCGTCGGAGACCTCTAGAGTTTGAGGCAGGCGAGCATGTGTTCCTCAAGGTATCGCCTTGGAAAGGTGTTATCCGTTTCGGCGGTGGAGGCAAGTTGAGTCATCGATTCATCGGTCCATTCGATATTGTGGAACGTGTGGGCAAGGTAGCTTACAGGCTCGCGCTACTGCCAGCTTTAGCAGGTGTCCATGATGTATTCCATGTTTCTCAGCTCAGGAAACACATCAGAGATGACAGTCATGTGGTTCACTACTCAGACTTGTCTATGAGGCCGGATTTGTCCTGTGAAATTCGACCCGTCTCTATCTTAGACCGTCGAGAAAAGGTGCTAAAGAATAGTCATCAAGTTGGTCCGAGTTTCTTGGGATCCTCGCCCGCCAGGGGAGTCTATTTGGGAGTTAGAGGAAGAGATTCGGAAGAGGTCCCTCATTTGTTTGAGTAGTGTTTTGTTTTGCATTGTTTTGCTTTGTTGTTTCGCGGTTTGCCCTATGTACCTCTTGTATGAATTTTAAGGACGAAATTCTTCTTGTAAAGTGGGTAGGATTTGTAAACCCTATTTTCGGTTTTGCTGTATTTTGTTCTTTTGATTATTGTATTTGGATTCATTTGTTATAGTGTATTTTGTCTTTTCTTGGGTTCTTTTGTTCTTTCTTGATCGATCTGTGTTCTTTTGGTTGGATTCTGTTCTCTTTGCAAATTTTGCTCTTTCTATTCTGAGTTTGATTTGTTCTCCTTTGTGTTTGTCTCATCTCATTGCAATTATTTCTCTTTTTGGAGCCAAAACCGATACCCAGAACCCACATAATCTAAACCCAAAATCCAAATTCTTGATTCCTCGACATATACCCTATTATTAAACCCTAAAAATATTCCCATCTCTCTCTCCGCCGTATTCTCTCTCCCCGGTCCCCCTTCTCTCTGTTTTCGTTGCACCCCCAAACCCAAACCGAAACCCCTATTCCGTTGGCTTCTCCGACCACCTTCCACCTCCGTCATCGTCTTCGCCACCCTTTCCTCGTCACCGTCATCATCTCCATCCCCTCGCCCTCATCGCCGTCGTGGTTCCCCGTCGTCATCCCGTTCTCCTCGCCATAACCCATTATCCAAGTTCGCCGCCGCCATTCCTCCACTCCGTGCACCCCATTGTCGTCGACGTCCCTCACCGATCACCCTCACAACCACCGCAGATCCCTTAGCGTCGCCGTCCAGTCCCGAAGTCGCCGCCGTCGTCTTCCCCTGTTTCCGAGCGAAACAGAGGTTGCTCTCGTCGGTGTTTCGTCAAGGCTGCCGTCGCCGCCGTCGCTACCCGACCGTGGTGCCGACGCCGCTCTGCCCCCGCCTCAGTGCCACGCAGCCGCCTCGCCGAGTCGCCATGCCTCTCTCTCTCTGTCAAAGGAAGAAGCCCGATTGGTGGATTTTGCCGTTTGGTGTTTTGGCATATCGGATCTGGTTTCACTGTCCCGTGTTTTGTCCAGATCCGGTGTGGGGTTTTCTTTTGGCTGAGTTGTTGTGCTTTGTTTGCTTGGATTTCTTCGCACGGATTTTTGGGAGTTTTCGTCCGGAATTCTGATCCCGTTATTCTTATTAATTGTATCTGCAATATAACAGGCAAGTCTCTTCTTGAACTAGCATTTTATTCTGTTCAAGTTTATTTGATCTCCTGCAAGTAGATCCCGTCCATTTCGTTATCATACTGCTTTGACAATTTCGTTAAGTTTATCGAAGGTTTACACGAGCTAACCCGACATACTCTTAACATCGTGCTATCTCTTTGATCTAAAACCAAGTCCCCATTGTTTCATGCATATGCACATTAAAATAACTAGATTCATGCATAGAACTACTTGATAACTCGGACATGTTAAATTGAACGTGCTAGATTGAATTTGATTGATGAAATACTACCATGCCTGTGATAATTGTATCTTAAACCATAGAAATTGCATGTTGACACCTAGGATCACTTTGATTACCAATTTGCATGCTATGTGTGATCATATGATTTATTTATTTGCCTATTCATGTTAAGATAATTTTCTGAAATATTAGTTGTTTACTTGGAATCAAGTTTTCACCCATGATAATGTCAGAATTTGAATTTCCTTTACAAATATGAATTTTTAGCCTCTGATGTCTAGTTTAACACCGTTTTGACGGATCTAAGTTCCGATGTGTAATTTGCTAGATATCAACATTTTAGTACAGCCATATTAGAAATTCCAGATTCGTAATTTCATGCGTATCCCGCTGTTCTATATTTTATTTGACTGTGTTAACAGTAAAAAAAAATCTGAAATAAATTAGGCTGGACCTAGACATGTATAGGTACTTCCCTGAATTTTTATAGATTTTATTAATGAGTTCTCTGGCCCGAAATAATTAGTTGAACACAGCCCACTGCATGCTGCCTAAACATAAAACCTGAATAGAATAGAGTTTTCATCCTAGTTCCTGTATCCTTTATATGCCTTAATTATACTCGCTGGAACCATGTGGAAGTCTACTTTCTAGACCTTCCGGCAGATTCAGGTTTGCTATTTTGTAGTGACGGTAATCAGCATTTTAGTACAGCAAGGTCATGCTGTCCTGATTATGTGAATTGTGCTTATTTGATGTGTTGCCTCATGCTTTGTCTGTAGTGCATAGAATTAGTCACACTTAGTATTATACAACATTGACACCCTCTTGTATGCTCACATAGGATGAAAATAAACTATTAACAAGCCGGGGTATTATGGGCAGACTTGGAAGTGAACAATCGGGAAATGTACTCGGTAAGGCCTCATCATTATATTGTATTGTCTTGGAAGGAGAAGTATTGATTGTAATAATTTATTGATGATTCATGATTGTAAATTATTGTTATCAATGCCGAGTACACGATCCGTGAATTCACCATCGGTCTAAAACGATCACTGTGCTTGCGCCGAACCTGTAGAATGGGATGCAGTAGTACGTGCACTAGATAGGTTAATAAAATACTTAATAACTTGCATCTCATGCTTGATCTTGTCTTGACATCACTCATTACATGCGTGATTATTGTACACCTTTGATATTATTGTCTGCTCTTTGCTTTGTTCTTTGTCTTTGACCATGTCCCTATTCTTTGATATACATGCTTTCCTATTATCCTCTATTTTTCTCTACTTGCCGCTCACGACTTGCTCTAAGGGCACTCTTTTCTTTCTTTTTAGATCAAGATTTTACAGGTACTGAAGGATCTGTTCTCGAAGGAATTGGTGAGCAACGTTTTTAGAGTTGGAACCAATCTCCGCTGCATAGTTTTATTTGCTGCTAGATTTATTTTCTTGAACATTGTTATGACTTGTACTTTGTTTTTAGGCTTAATGACCCGTACTTTGTTTTGATCCCGGATATTGGATATTTATACTGTTGGATTATTTCATTTATTATTGGAATTTATCTTTGATTCATGTGGTTATATTTCTTGCGTGGTTATATTTTGCTGTTCTTGTTGCTGAGTTAATCTGGTACAGCTTATGGATGGTGTTTACATCATTCGCTGGGCCTACGTTACGTACTCGTGTTCCGTATTTTGGAAAGCGGGGCGTGACAAGAGTGGTTAAAGAAAATTGCACTTATATTCTAATATGTTGAAATATAGTAAGAATAAATCTGTATATTCTGTTTCCTATAGATTAGGAAATAGAATCCCTCAAATCTCTCATCTCTTTAATCTTCGATTTCCTAAGTATTTTTGAGTTAGCAAGTTGTGGAGTCCTAGGGTGGCGTTGGACTCCAAACCATTGTAAGGAGCCATTATGATTTTAGAGTAGCTTAAGCGGCAAGCAGAGCAGGAAACTAATTGTAAGAAGTCAATGAGCTATTGGAGGGGCTTGAGCAGCGAGCGGAGCACCCAACTCATTGTGGGGAGCCAATGAGCTGTTGGAGGGGATCGAGGGACAAACGGAGCACCAAACTTATTGTTTGGAGTTGATGAGTTGTTGGAGTAGCTTGGGATACGAGCGGAAAGCTGAACTCATTATATGGAGTCAATGAGATGTTGGAGCGCTCGAGCGACGAGCGGAGCACCTAACTCATTGTAGGGAGTCAATGAGTATTTGGAAGGGGTCGAGTGGCGAGCGGAGCACCTAATTCATTGTGGGGCCACGACGTCAAGCACCACTCCTAGCAAGAAGGCAGGGGCGCTCGTGTTTGAGAGACCAGGACTTAATCTGCAGGATTGGAGCCCCTCTTGGGCAGCTTGGGCGGCCGAGGTGGCTCTTCGATGGTGAAGAGGCATCTCAAGCCGAACATGTCTCTGAACCGAAGTGTCCTCCCTCCTTGTGGTAGAGAGTGATTGGAGCGGAGAGGAGTTGTAGGGTGATCCAATGTACTTTAGCTCTTAGACTTGTGCCGAGATGAACGAGGGATTTGTCGTGTGCTTCCTTAGCTTGTAGTAGGAAATTGATATGAAGTAAAGATCTTCCAAGTATACTTGTCTTGACTCTTGCCTTCTTTGTTTTGTGATGTTATTGCTTAGAGCAAGTCGTGGGAGTAGCCTCGGGGGAGGGCTGTGCTCCGGGCTTGCTTGTTGATAAATTAACTAGTTTAAGGAGTAATTCAAATGGTCACTTCGAACGCCGAACTCGCATGCTTGCAAGTTGTGAGAGCGATTTTGAGCCATGACTGTGAACTTCGAACCAGTTTTTAACGTTTTAACAAGTTCCCGGGGCAATTCTGAATGGCGAGCCTGCTCCAAACTTGCTTGCTTGCAGGTTGCTGAAGCGGTGCCGACCCACGTGTTGGTCCCCAAACTTGTTATTAAAGGGTTAACGAGTTGTAGGACCGTATGGCGAGCCCTGCTCTGCACTTGCTTGCTTGCAAGTTGTTAAAGCGGCGTCGAGCCACGGGTTGTCCTTCAAACTTGTTATTAAAGGGTCAACGAGTTACAAGAGCAATTCCGAATGGCGAGCCCTTCTCTGCACTTGCTTGTTTGCAAGTTACTAAAGCGGCATCGAGCCACGTGTTGGACTCCAAACTTGTTATTAAAGGGTCAACGAGTTGCAGGAGCAATTTCGAATGGTGAGCCCTGCTCCGGACTTGCTTGTTTGCAAGTTGCTAAAGCGACGTCAAGCCACATGTTGGACTCCAAACTTGTTGTTTAAGGGCTTAGTGAGCGATTATGGTAGCCCAAACGAAGCTTGGCAGCGAACTCATTGTCCTAGGTTGACGAGTATTTGGTGTAGCTCGAAAGAGGAGCTAAGCACCCAACACACTGTTTTGAATTGATAGAGTTTTTGATGTAGCTCAAAAGAGGAGTTGAGTACTGAACTCACTGTCTTGAATTGATGAGTTGTTGGTGTAGCTCAGAAGAAGATCTGAGCACCAAACTCTATCTTGAATTGATGAGTTGTGGTGTAGCTCGGAAGATGAGCTGAGCACCGAACTAATTGTCTATAGTTGACGAGTAGTTGGAGTGGCCCAAAAGAGAAGCTAGGCACCTAACTCATTGGCTCAAGTTGATGCATTCTTGTTGTGGCCCAGAAGAGAAGCTAGGCACCAAACTCATTGCCTCGAGTTGATGAGTTGTTGTTATGGCCCAGAAGAGAAGTTGAGCACCTAACTCATTGCTTCGAGTTGATGAGTTGTTGGTGTAACTCTAAAGAGGAACTAAGCACCTAACTCGTTGTTTGCATCCGGAGAGTAGTACAAGAATTTGAGAAGAAAATGCTGAATTTTATTGGAAAATAAACCTAGGTGGCTGCCTTGATGGCAAACGCTTATTACATGCGTTGAATTGAAAACTTCTGCTAGTGGAGGGTGTTAAGCACCCTCGTTGAACTTACTCAAATGCTCTCTTCATACCTCCTTGCCCCCTAAGGTCTTCAAGCTTGTAAGTTTCTAGGCAGACGTGGAGACCTTGTAAGACGAACTTGGTGGGGAAAAGCTTGGCTAACTCGAAAGCACTCGGATGGGTCTTCTCGAGAGAAAGGGACTTCTTCAAGTTCATCAACGGGCTTGAAAACGTCTTGATTCTACCCTTGGCGGAGCTCTAATGGTTCAAGTGGTAGGGCGGAGCCCCCATTGTAGTCGTGTAGCACCTCCGAGCCACTTCTTGACTTCCCTTAGCCTCCCCCATCACAGTTGCTATTGGGAACTTCATCTTCATGTAGAACGTCGAAGGTATGGCATGAAGAGCTGCTAGGCCGGGGCAGCCGAGAATGGTGTTGTAGGCGGACTTCACATTAACAAGCATGAAGTCTATGGCCTCTACCCGAATAGCCATGGCTATCCTGGCAGTCATGTCAATGGTAACTATCCCTTCTATTTGAATGGGGATCCCAAAGAAACAGTGGAGAAGCATACATCGATATCAACAAGATGCCAAGGTTTGCTAAAGTCAACACCTTTGAAGAAGCATACATCGTTCGCTTCGTTCTCGAAGCTAGGGTAGAGCTTGGGTCTGAAACAGGGGCCCAAAACCCTAACGCCGCAAGCTCATCGAACCACTGACCCACATCGACGGAGTGAGAGCTTGACTTCACTATAAATGACGCTCACGAGATAGAGAGCTCATAGGGAGCTAATTCGAGCTGTAAAAGAGGCGGAGCATCGTCGAAGGTCCCCGTCGACGTTGAAATCGATCTTGGCCATTGAGGTCCAGGATCACATCTCAAGATAGAGATCGAAGGGCCAGAAAAGAGTGGAAAAGCCCAGATCTGGACTTGTTCTCCCAGATCCAGTCTCAAATCTGCATAAAGAAGATGGTAGAAGAAAAGAGATAGTAGGCATAGGGGAAATTGCAAAAGAGCTTCATCAACACCAGAAAAGCAGAAGCAAACAGAAGAGGAAGCAGTTACCAACCCTGAGAAAAGAGCAAGAAAAAGCTCAACTTCGAAGATAAAGAAAAAAACAAAAGGATGAAGAAGTCGAAGGGGAAAAAAGAGAAGTACCAGCCACTAGGGGGCATCCTTTCCCCCTAGCGCTTCACATCCCTAGACAAGCTTTGCAAAGTTGCCACATGTCGTTGTTGGAGTGGAGCCGCGCGAGGCAGCATAGAAGATCGTGCCTGAAAACATGGATTTTTTTTTCATGCCTAATTCATCAACATGCAGCATGAGCAATACACGGGTCATGTGTGAAGTTGGCCATATCACGTGTAAAGCACGTGAGATGCATTATTTGGGTTTTATCGAAAATTTGGGCTATCGTGGGCCTTATGCAACCAATGGGCCTAAGATGGGGTCCATTGAGATTTTTAATATATGTAACAGTACTAATGGGCCAGCAATTCAGGTTCTGCCTTAGGAAAATTCCTTTTTTGGGCCCAAGATGGGGTCCAAGGAATTTAGTGCAACTCTTTTACATGATTTAAACCCAACAATGACCACTCATATGCCTACTACATCTCATATCTTGATCAACGACGATGATGAGGAGGCATGCCTCAACCTAGAGGATGATGATCCGTACCTAGAGGAGGATTCGGACTCCGCATAAGAAAAGGTGGAATATACACAGAGAATTTAAGCTTGGGAGCAAGCTATGGTTGTGACAACCTCTATGGAGGTAGTGCCATTGACTTTTCCCAATTCACAATCTTGCATGATAGAGCAGCGAAAACCAAAGGATTCAAAGTGCAGACGGTTCACAAAAGGCCTCATGCTGAGTCCTTGGACGACTACTTGGAGATTGTAGCTGCCGCTAAGGCGGCTAAGACCGACTATGGAGATACGCATAACTTGTTAGCTTCTACTTTTAATTTCATGTCTGATTCTGATGTCTTAAGTCTTGCCAAATCTTGTGTTCTTGAGGTGGGAGATAGAGATAATAATGCTCTCCTCCTCAATAAGATTAGAGGGTGGGAAATGAATAGGGTAGTTGTAGTTGTGAACTTTGAGTCCATCCCAACACGTAACCCCCAATTAGTTATTAATGATAATATGCCTCTGGAATGTTAAAGGTTTGGGGGGTAGGGGTAAGCGGGAGATGGTTAGGGACGTTATTAACTCTTCTAAAGCATATATTATTGGTATGCAAGAAACCAAGCTCTCACTCGTATCTAGATTCAGAAACTAGGAAAGCATGAGATCAAAGAGTGGAGGATATGCCCATCCTCTGCGCAGCTAGGAGTATTGTCATTGGTTTTAATCCAAACATATACAATTGCCTAGATGAAATTCATGTGGAGTTCTCATTGTCAGTCCATCTCCAGCGGAGGAACGACAACTGGACTCAATCAATTACGGTTGTTTATGGTCCTAACCAAGCTTCCTCTAAAGCTGTGTTTTAGGCAGAACTCCTTTCAATCCAAACACATTGGCATCATCCCTGGGTAGTTAGGGGGGCTTTAACATCATGAGGTTCACCGTGATAGGGAGGCGTTCAACCAGGTTATCACGAAACTGGATCTGGTGAATATTCCAGTGCCAGATAGACTCTTTACATGGTCTAATATGCAAGCATCCACTATCATGGTAAAGCTATATAGGGTCTTGGTCTCGATGGACTGGGAGGCAAAATTCCCTATGGCCAATGATAAATCTTTACCAAGGTCAACGTCTAATCATGTTCCCATAACTTTCTCATCGGGAGAGCATTACCCGCGAAAAGTACCCAAGTTCAAGTTTGAAAAGGCTTGGCTGAAAATTTAGGGCTTTCATCATGAATTTTTTCCTAAAATGACCCTCTTTTTGAAAGTTTTTCCCAAACTGACCTACTTTTTTAAAAATTCCCAAACCGACCTACTCGCTGTCTCAAAAAGCTAGCTGGGCAAAAATCTCATCGCTTTTTGAGACAGCGAGTGTGAGGTTTGGGTTTTTTGATTTCTCCCTAGCCAAGACTCGTTGTCTCAAAAAGCGATGGGATTTTCCCCAAACTCGCTTTTTCAGACAACGAGTGTCGTTTGGGGGTTTTTAATACCCAAACTCGCTGTTTCGATATAACTCTCTCTTTCAACTCTATATCTCCCTCTTCCTCTTCTAACCCCGAAACCCAAAACCTTAGCCTCCCAAAATCGACCTCCTACCCACAAAATCTCCTATAAATCTAAATATATTCACTTAATCTTTTCCAACCCTCTCACCTTCCACTCTCAAAACCCTAAACCCATCTTCCGAAAGATCCATAATTTGGAATTTTGATAAACTTCAAGAGGATAGCAACTTCAACTCTTCTACCCATATACCTACAGCTATATCCTTCCGAATATTGTTGTGAATGTATGATTTATATCACCTATTATTTTGTACATTTTTGTTGGTTTTGTTCGTGGCTAGATAATAACTCGTATTTTCGTATAAATATACATAGGTATGGATTACAATATTCCTATTTGGTTATACTTTGGTGGTGAAATAATTCGTGATCCAAAGATAGATTGTTGTTATAGTGCCGTTGATCCTGAAATATTTTGGGCACCTTGTACCATTACATTGGCAAAAATAGTTGAGAGTTTATGAAGTTATTAATTGGGATAGGGCTCAATGGAATGTGAAAATTTTAGCTCGGTACGCAGCAGGAAAAGGAAATGGTCAATATTTTATGACAGTGCCTGTATCTACTGATAATGCTATGAAGTCAATGATTGCTAGAACACTTGATCCCAATTGTACTTGGTCTGCATTGGAGTTATATATTCAGCAAATCTAAATTATGAACGCTTAGCCACATGATAATGCTAGCTCAAACTTCGTACGAGAAGTACCGACACAACAAATGAGGTGTAATCCTGTTCAAACTTCACAAGCAATCCCACTATCCCCACAAGAAGACAAGTTCACAAATACAACAAGCCCGGATTCTACAGATGTTGAGTTGCCGCGTCAATCTAGTCCGGTTCATGACTATGTTTGAAATGACACTTTATTTGAATTATTTCAAAATGCTACCATTAACAACGACCTATTAGGCGAACAATCACACTCACACACACACCCCATACTCAATAACATTGCTTTATACATTCCGAAATTAAAAAAAGTTCACATTCCAAAATTTATACAAGCACATATATACCCTCCATCGATATATCTTTCAAGAGTGACAATCAAACCAAACGCATTGCCTCTTGCGCCCCACCCACCAGCTTCGGCAACTACGTCTTATTCAACATCTGTATGCACCCCACCATCAATTTCTTGATCTCCTCACCAAGGACAAAGCTCAGCTATCAAACAAGCACATATCTATTGAATCTATAGGTATTTCATCTCTTCATTAGACAATTCTTGCAATAACAAGGTCATCTTGTCAACTTAATTTCCTTTTTCTTATATATTTCGTTTAAATCAATTGCAAAAGTTGGATGAAAAACATCATACACTCTTTAGAAATAGGACAATTTTAAAAAAAACTATGCATGATAACAAAGTGCTTTATTAAAACAAGTAGATTTCCTCCTAAATAGAACTAGATCTCCTTAAAAAAAATTAAAATTCCACCAAAAAAACGATCATTTGTCTCCTCACTAGCTGTTTGTTATTGTTGCACATGCCTAAATCATAACAGTTCTCTTCATCTATTTTACTGTGTCTTTTATGATAGTCATGTCCAACTGCACTCGTCTAGTTATTTGTTTAGATTTGCTCTTACTTTCCTAATATCCTATTTCATGATTTATGGCACTATTATATAGCTTCCATCTTGTGAAATGTTGATGAGTAATGGCTTTCATCTTTCCTAACATCCTATTGCAAAGAAAATACATTCAAAAACTTTGTACAGTGATGAGTAATGGCTACGTTCACAGATCGGGTGTAAAAAAAGTGGGGGGCTCCTTTGCCTTTTAGCATGTGATGGAGTGGCCTAGGTGACACCGGATAAGAGAATTTGATCCTTTTCATGTTGTTGTGTCCCTCCAACATTTTGTTCAATCTCATCACCTTCAGTTTCTTCTTCAGAGTCGTTTCTCAGACGATATGGGGGTCTATGGACAACTTTATTCCGACGAACACCACGCTGACTGGTTCGGTGTGCAGGAGTAGTTAGTATAGCATCTAAAGTAGCTCCCTCGCCCACAATATCAGCTTGTGCACGACACGACGTAATCATCTTGCGTGCGAAGTCCTTCATCGGTTCCGCGACATTACTACTCAACACAGCAGCACATTATTTCGCCTGAATCCAAGTTTGGGACATCTACACAACATGAAAAGTTGCAATATTAAGTAAAGTGCCTATGTATATATAAACCAAAATTTTAAAAAACATTAAAATAAGACAACAAAACTTAATAACTTACGATTTTACGAAGAGTCGATGCATTCGGTTAGAACATAGGCAATTTCATTGAATGGTCATCTACTGGTTCGGCGGCTGGTCGATGACTCGGGACTTCTACACCAGCAGGAGTCTGCACTGTGGGAGAGATATAATGTCGAGTCATCCTCTCATACCAAGTCATGTAAGTCGCATGCACCGATGCATCGAACGGAGGAATGTCACCAATGATTTCGTTGAACCGGCACGTATTCCATCTCTCAACATATGAAACCAAGCATGCGGCCCAATTGTGACCGGGTTGTCGACCCATTCCAGTAAGAGAATGCATATCGGCATTATACGGTTCAACAACAGGAATATTTTGAAGCAAACCAAACTGACGTAGCACTCTATTAGCGAAGTATAATTCGACTGTGCCAAAGTTGATTAGAGGTGCCTTTGTCAGCCACAGCTCGCGCCTATACAAGAAAATAGGCAGTAGTCGACCCAAACGCGCCTCTGTGTAGGGATGCCACACGACGCAATCATCTGCTAATCTATCAAATTCATCTCGAAAGTACGTTAGGCATTTGTTGGGGTTGGCCTTCCATGTGAGATTGCCGGATGTACACACCCAGTGGAGGTAACATGTATTGGTTCTCGGGGACATGCATCCAATTGGGTGATGGCCTACACACTACGAGCCGACCAACATGAATACGCTCCCAACTCCAAACTTGAAGCAAGATCATTGGTCCATTCATCTGCACCGAACCAAGACTACAGTTGCACAAACTCCTGTACAGAGACGCCAACGTGGCACTACCCCAACTGTATACTCCGACTCTTTGGAGATCAGAAATCAATGGCAGGTACATCAACAACAACAAATGACCAGTCGAATTCGGGAACATCACACCGCCAAATAGTGTCAAGATGTACGCCCTACAATAGCACTCAACATCGATCTCAGTGGAATCTTCATTCAACTTATTCTTGAAAGTCTCCTTCAACCACTTCAAGCGAATAAACTTTCCATTTACTGCCCCCGTTTCGACTTCTACACCGAGATATTGTTCCACAAGATATACCGGCTCGAAGTCCATCGTACCGGTCACTGTCTACCCATCGACTGGAAGACCTATGAGTACGGAGATGTCTTGTAGTGTTACGGTCATCTCCCCGACCGGCAGGTGGAAGGTATGGATTTCAGGCTGCCATCTCTCAAGAAGTGCTGTAAGAAGAGGCCAATCACATTTAATCGAGCTCATCAGTCCAATACCATATAAGCCGCAGTCCCGTAGAATCTAATGAATCTGTGGGTGCATAGGAAGTGGACAACCCCCGCTAAATGTACACTCCTTAGATTCGCCTTCCCACATGGCCTTTGAACAGTGTTGAGATTGGAGAGTAAACAGTGTAGGGTCGAGAGGACCTGAACCTCCAGGAGGAACATAAGCTGATGAAGAAGGAGCTGAGGAAGAAGGGTCCGCCTCATTTGGTGAAGCGGTAGGATTAGTTGAGACCTAATCCTACACAACAATAAAATTTAAATCAGTACACCGATATTACATTTTATTGTATGATAATCAAACTCAACGAATACAAACAATTATTCACTTACATTAGTACGCTTGGTTCTACCACGACCACGACCACGTTCACCGCGAGGAGGTGGGCCAAAAGAAGTACGTGGTCCGTCGTCTCGAGATTTGGAGGTCTACTACTCGTTCCTTCCTCCACATTACCCATCGTGCGTGCCATTTATAATAAACGAGAGTACACTACAACTTAAACAAATTGTTATTAACTATACAAAAATATATAACTACATAAAAACTATATACAAACTATATAGCAAAAGTTCTCAACATTTCTCAAATAATTCTGCACTATATACCGACATATATTATCAAAATTCTTATTCAACATTTGTCAAAAAAATTAACACTATATACCTACATATATAACTAATCATCCAATATTTTCAAATTAACAATCATCCAATATTTTCGAATGATAGAACTACTCTAATACAGTTCGATTGTTCGTCGAATATCAATCTATTCATCATCGTACTAATGTACAGCTAAAAAGTATTCTCAATTCAACATTTTTCAAAAAAAATTACTATATATTATCAATTTCCTATTCAACATATTTCAAAAAAATTCAACAATATGTTCCTACATATATTATCAAAATTCGTATTGCAAATTTCTCAACATTTCTATTCGAATTCGCTTCTCTCTTTGTAAATATACCGTTAACAATTTCTCAACATACCTCAAAATTAACCCAAAATTTAAAAAGCAAATGTATGGGAAATATACTGTTAAAGTTGGGTGATTGAAGAGGTAGATAGTGAATACGAGGTCGAAGAAGCTCCTTCAACCGCACTCTTTCCCCCCAAATTCCCGATTGAACGATCTCTTGGATATTGGGGTTTAGGGTTTTCAGATCGTGAATAGAGGGAGTTAAGAGTGTGAGGAGAGATCATAGATGAGAGATGTGGAAGATTGAATCGGCTAAGGCGATGATTTTTGGGTTAATCGATTAAATGGGTTAGGGTTTCAGGGTTAGAAGAGGAAGAGGGAGGTAGAGAGTTGAAAGAGTGAGTGAGGTCGAAATAGCGAGTTTAGGTATTAAAAACCTCAAACGACATTCGTTGTCTCAGAAAGCAAGTTTGGCAAAAATCTGATCGCTTTTTTAGACAGCGAGTCTTGGTCAGGGAGAAATCAAAAAACCCAAACCTCACACTCGCCATCTCAAAAAATGATGGGATTTTTGCTAAACTCGCTTTTTGAGACAGCGAGTAGGTTAGTTTGGGAATTAAAAAAAAAAGTATGTCAGTTTGGGAAAAACTTTCAAAAAGAGGGTCATTCTTGGGAAAAATTCTTTCATCATATGGTCATGGAAAGTTGGGCCTCACCTACACGAGGAACTAATGCGGCGGCAGTGTGGTGTGAAAACATTCGCATATTTCAGACAATACTAAGGAGATGGAACCGTATCAGGTTTGCAACAATCTGGCGCTCCAAGCATTCCATTCTGGAGAGTATTGAAAAATTGAAAAGATTGGAGGAGTCTTGAGATCTCATACAAGAGGAAAGAAACCGACTACTCAGTTTAAGTGAGGAGATAGCCTAGCTCGATAAGCTGGAAGAAATCAAGTGGCAGCAAAGGTCCAGACTTCCGTGGCTCAAACAAGGAGACGCGAATACGGCATTCTTTCATAGAGTAGCAATTGCACGACGAAGATCTAACCTCACTCTCAGTCCAAACGAAAACGATCGTGGTACAAGAAGTGTAGAACCCCGTATTTTCAAATATTATTTTATTATTTGAAAATGAATTTAAATGAATTTCTGAGGATTTTATTGATATTTTCTAAAAGGATCTATCTTTTGTACACGTGCAAAACACGTGCAAATGAGTTTTGAGATGCTTGAAAAATTAAGAATTCTTTATGAAAAATCATTATTTATTATTTTGGAATTATGTAGTATTTTTCCGGATTTTTCTGAATTTAATTAGTACTATTTGCAAATTTTAATAAAAGAAGGGCTTATTTGCAAAATTGACAATTTTAAGGGTTGAAGTGCAAAATGTATTTACTGGACTTTCCGATCAGTATTTGTTAAGGTATAGAAGTATATTTTCATATAAATCCTAATTTTAATGAATTATGAGATGAATTTCCAAAAGAAGATATATATATATATAATTGTATTTGGATGGATTGTTTTGCAAATGTAATTCCTAAACCCTAATACTTGATCCCGGCCTATATAAGAGAGTTGCAGCCGTCATTCGCTGCACAACTCAGATCTTATTATATTTCTATTCTCTTGGTGATTGAAGAAGGAGTTCTTGGATCTAGCAAGAGGAAGGCTTGTGGATTCTTCTTGATTCTAAAAGGTGAGTGATATAGACTTGTTTGTTTATGTGTATGATTGCATGTTGTTTTGTTTGATGATTTCGTATCTTGTATGAAATCGATGCCATGGTTGTTATTCGTAATATACATGTGAAATCCATGATAGATTAGTAGATCTCGATTGACAATTCTTGATTGCTTGAAACATGTTAAGATTCGATTATGATTATTGAAGATAAGAAATTGGATGGAGGAATCTCTAGACATTGTTATTTACGAGTTGGATTAGATATGAGTAGAGGAAGAGATTTGGTATTTGAGATTGACTCCAGTATTGATTATTGATTTCAGACCTAAATTGTGAGATCTGTAGGCCGACAGTCGACTGGGACTAGGTATCAGTCGACTGGTACGACCCTAATATTGTATCTTTAGTTTTTTCTCGAAATTCTCTCGGGTAAGCCGACTTATGTTCTTATAAGTCGACTTATGTCCCCTTTATAAGTCATCTTATGTTTTGATAAGTCTTCTTATGATCTTTATAAGTCATCTTATGTTTTGATAAGTCTTCTTATGATCTTTATAAGTCATCTTATGTTTTGATAAGTCTTCTTATGATCTTTATAAGTCATCTTATACTTTTGATAAGTCTTCTTATGATCTTTATAAGTCATCTTATACTTTTGATAAGTCTACTTATGATTTTTATAAGTCATCTTATACTGTTGATAAGTCTACTTATGATTTCTATAAGTCACCTTATATTATTGATAAGTCTACTTATGATTTTTATAAGTCATCTTATACTGTTAGCACTTGGATTGTTTCTTGAGAATTATTGGTAATTGTCTCGGGTAAATCGACTGTTGGTTTATTAAGTCGACTTACTGCACTTGTTATAATCTTGACTATTAGTTCTCGAGGCAGTCGACTTATTACGGCATAAGTCGACTGGTTCTGATGAGTTTTCATGATCTTGAAGGTTCTTGTTATCGTTAGTTTACTTGTAGATGAATATGTTCGTCGGTGTAATAGTCACCATTGGTGATGCATGCCGGGTTCGTATTCTATCTATACCCTCTTTAGTTTGTTTGTAGATGAATATGTTCGTCGGTGTAATAGTCACTATTGGTGATGCATGCCGGGTTCGTATTCTATCTATACCCTCTTAGTTTGTTTGTAGATGAACATGTTCGTCGGTGTAATAGTCACTATTGGTGATGCATGCCGGGTTCGTATTCTATCTATACCCTCTTAGTTTGTTTGTAGATGAATATGTTCGTCGGTGTAATAGTCACCATTGGTGATGCATGCCGGGTTCGTATTCTATCTATACCCTCTTTAGTTTGTTTGTAGATGAATATGTTCGTCGGTGTAATAGTCACCATTGGTGATGCATGCCGGGTTCGTATTCTATCTATACCCTCTTAGTTTGTTTGTAGATGAACATGTTCGTCGGTGTAATAGTCACTATTGGTGATGCATGCCGGGTTCGTATTCTATCTATACCCTCTTTAGTTTTGTAGATGGATATATGGGTATCCGATCTATGGTATTATTGGAGATCGATTGTTGGACACACATCGTGGTATTGAGACTTATTGAGAGATGGGCATATTCAGAGAGGTGAGGATTATTGTTGTTCTGATCAGTCGACTGGTCCTTTGAACAGTCGACTGTTCTGTACAGTTGAGTTGTACATATTTTGAGAGAGATTGATTGATGGATATTTGATCGATGTTATTGTTTCTCGACTTGACTTCACGCTCGTACTGGCCTATCGTTCTTGTTTCAGATTACATGTTCAGTTTATGTATTTTTGTTCAGTACATGTTGATTGAGAATTTATGTTTATTTGTTATTTATGTTTGTTGTTTATATCACTCACACCAGTTATGGCTGACCCCGTAGTTTTTGGGGGTTAGGGTTCAACTCTAGCCTCACATGTTGCAGGTTATTGCTTAGAATTGGAGGCTTGGATGCTTGGGTTAGCTTTAGAGAGTATGAGTGAGATGATAGAGCCATGTGTAATTTTGTAAAGAATAGTGTTGTAAAAGAATTATTGTAATTTAAGGTGTTTGTATTTCCGCTGCTATTTGAAAGAAATTGTTGTAATAAAGATTTGGAATAAAATGATTTGAGTTTTTGGCTATGTATGTTGTTACATTGAAGTGGATCGCTGGGAAAGTGCCACGTATTTTCTAAAGTTTCGTATTTAGAAATTCGGGGCGCTACAAGAAGAGGATCAAATGAAGGTTGTGTTTCAGTCACTAAAAAAACTTTCTTGGAAACAAGGCAAAATTTCGGGCTACAACAGTCCCCAGAACATGGGGCAACCACTACAGGACATTGAAACGCCATTCACACAGGCATAGGTGAAGGAGGTAATCCTTGAATTAGGTAAGGAGAAAGCGCCAGGCCAGGCCCAAACAGATTCCCCATCTTTTTTTACCAAGTCTTCTAGGAAGAGATCAAAGATGACTTGATGGCAGTCATGGTCAAGTTCTATGACCACAGACTGAAACTGGGTAGACTTAACTTTGCGGAAGTAGTCCTTATCCTGAAGAAGTAGGACTCGCTTAGAATGGGAGACTTTTGCTCCATTAGTCTCCTAAATTACTCAGTTAAGATAATCATTAAACTACTTGCTAATGATTAGGGAAGGTGATAGGTGACATGATTAGTGGAGAGCAAACAAGCGTCATCAAAGTACGTTGCATCCCGAACTGCGTAGCCGCAACAGAGGAAACAATTCACAAGTGTCATATCCCGAATAACAACAGCAACTTGCTAAAGTTGGATTTCGAGAAAGCTCATGATTCGGTTGCGTAAGATTGTTTACTTGAAGCGCTTAAATGCAAAGGCTTTGGAGATAGATGGATCTGATAGGTGAACCATTGTCTGACAACGAGTAGGACGTCAGTCAATGTGAATGGAACGTTGAAACGACCGTTTTCCCACAGAAGAGGTTTAAGGCAAGGAGAACTGCTTTCCCCCTTGCTATTCACAAGAGTAGTAGATGTCCTTAAAACCATGATGGACAACTATAGACGAGTGGGTTTTGGTGGAACCAATGGTGTGGAGCACACCCACTCAGGGATCTGTTCCCAGAACTTTTTGAGCAGACGTCTCACCTCTACGTCACGGTGGCCAAAAGTTGGAAAATAGGATCTTAAAGGCCTCCCTTTAGGTTTCCACTATCTTTGCACTCCCAGGGGAAGCTTATCAAGTCACAGATGTATATTGCACAGTTAGGGGTAAGGTGCTCAAGGCCTTGACCGAAAATCCTGGGGACTGGAAAAGAATGGGTCATTTTATGTGCAGTCACTCTACAACCGCATCAACTTTAGAGTGTATACTCCAAAATAGTCTGTATTCCTCTGGAATGTCAAGACAATCATTAAAGGTTAGAGTCTTCCTCTGACTTGTACTGAATGATGCAATCCTTACACGGAATAATCTAGCTAAAAGGCAATCGAACTTCATAACGATTGTGGTTTTTGCACTACACAATCAGAAATGAGTAATCGCCTCTTTGTAGACAGCCCTAAGAGCAAAGCAGTGCTGGTGGAAGTTCTGAGAGCCCTTGGAACTAATAGTTACCCTCAATCGTATGAGAACCTATGGATTGGTCATCGATTCGCTACTAAGAGAAATGAAATGAGGGAACTGTAGTATATTGTCATTGCCGCAACAACGTAAGTTTTATGTTTTGAGAGAAATAATTTTTACTTTTGTAACACCCCGAATTCCAAATAAGACTGAATTCGAAGTTCCACAGGATCTTTACACTTCATTTCGTACAATTTTACAAGGAATTTAAAACGTTTATATAACAATGATTACATCAGTCTTTTTACATCAACACGCAGCGGAATAAATAAAATACAACAATAATAAATGTACAACTGTAACAACTTTAACATTTAAATAATCATCAGCATCAAACTCATCTTTATATCTTCTTGTAAACTCCAAGTCCTGCATATAAAACTGTGGGCACGTCAGTTGTATACAACCGACGAAATATTATACACGGCCATCATCGCTATGCCGAACAGTATAACGATTCTTAAATACTTTAGCAAACACACACTTGATCACAAACAAAGCTACAAAGGGACTATCCTATTGATGTCATGGGTGTTGTGCACTTAGTCCTTAATGCAGTTATTTATGTTATATGACACTAATGCGCACTTGTTCGGATTCTATGCATCCCATACTACAAGGTCTGAGGGCAAGCCCTTAATCGTTCTTCATCTTATAGGGTTCAATCCCTCGTTATGACTTAAACTACTACGGTAACTACAGTAAGTATCCTAGGTATTCTATTAGTTACGAGCCCACGTCCAGACATCCTAGAGAGAACCCCACGCACTGACACATGACTCATCATACAGGCATCCTGTGGTCAATTCACCTCCGCCATGGACCATGGCACCACCCGTAGTCACCAAATACCCCACAAACGTCGCCACCGGGACGGTACTCTGAAGTAGTATCCACGCCATAATCATGACGCATCATGAGGACATCCTGTGAACACTCTCACGCTGCCAATCCAATGGCCCTCATACTCATGTTTTTCTCTTACTTTCATCACATCTCCACTATAGTGTAGTCCTTCCAATTTCAGTTTGTTTAAAAGAAAATCATCACAACCTAGAGCTAGCTTACCCTACCGGACATAAACCAAAACAAAAAAGACAGTCAGCTTACTTAGCTACTTCTCAAGAGATGCTCAACCCACACTGGTTAGCTCTCAAATTCATTAATAAAACTGCCGGTCACTAGGGTCTCGCCTAGCCTCTAGATTCCAACAACTATCTCTTTCTAGAGATCAACAATAAGTCATAATCAATCTCAAATTTATCTTTTATTTTCTTTATTCATATCTCTTCCTCACGAGAAATATTTCCTTTATAAACTTATAGCATAAAAACAATTCAATTCAACTCTTTTATCAATTTAATCCCTTATACCATTGAATGCAATATCAAACTAATCTCAGATCAAGTATTAATAATCATAAAATCTCATATTTAATCTTACTCAACTTTCACATGTCAAAAATCAAATCCGAACTCAAGAAAGTTCATCAGCCAAGACAGTAAAGTCGGCTATTGAAAGATGGCCAGTCGACTGTCCTGTGAGACTTCAAAACTTAAGAAATAATAGTCAGTTCAGTCGACTATTGACAAATGGTCAGTCGACTGTCCTGCGAAACTTCAAAACTCAAGGACCAACAACCAAGACAGTAATAGTCGGATGTTGAAAAGTAAACAGTCGACTGTCCTGTAGACAAAATCCTTAATTTAATACTTGACAGTCGACTGTCGACTCTAGTTCGGTCGACTGTCGATTGCACCAGGTTGCAGTTTAAAGTGGATCATGAACTTATTTTCGACATTGAAATGCAACGATGATTTCTTCACACTTTGACAACACACTTTCCACAAAAGGATGTTTTATTACTTTCTTTTAATAAACTCAATCTTTCAATTGATTTGTACTTCTACAAAATATAAATAATTTTCCAGAATGTGTTTCTTTGAAAAACAGTATCGTACATGTTCTCAAATTCATAAATTTCTCATTTTTACAAAATAATAAGATCTTTCTTCAAAATGCATAAAAACACATATACTCAATTTTTCCAAATAGGATGTTGTCTTTCATAAAAAACTCCTCTATAAAATTTCTATACTCATTAAAATATACATATATGAGGCTATTTCCACATTTTTCTATTATAATAGCATTTTAAACTATTTTCTTACATATCGCAAAGTTTTGACCGTTGTAAAAACATTCTACCATGCATAACTTCCTTTTATTTCAACAATGAATATTTTCTTTCTAATTCGACAAGAGTTCTAGAGTATAAGAGTCACAATAATATTTCCACACATCATAGCACAATTAAATCAAGATCATGCAATCTACAAATTAACATACCAATCACAACTTAACAACTAAATTATATATTATCTAGCATGCAAATCTCCTCCTACATTAGAAAGGATTTTAGAATCACCCACCCAAGGAAATTTAATTCCTAGCGATTGAACTCCTAGAATGAGAGCTCCTAGAAAACTCTGCTTCGCCTCCTCGAAATCCGCGCACCAACAGCAACTCCCCAATTCACCTCAGCATCAACAGCAAGTACATCACCTCATTTTCGGTCAGACACAGCGAAAGACACTCCACTCTTTCCACATATGCATATATATATTTATTTACATGAATATATATGCATATATACTAAGGGTGGTATAGGATGTAGGTGTATAGAGTAGGTTGGAGACAGCACATGGGCTATGATGGATGGGACTGGGGTGTTCGGAATTGCACAGAGGAAAGAAGGAATGGGGGAGAAAGCATTGAGTAGGTATATATATATATATATATATACACTCCACTCTTTCCACATATGCATATATATATTTATTTACATGAATATATATGCATATATACTAAGGGTGGTATAGGATGTAGGTGTATAGAGTAGGTTGGAGACAGCACATGGGCTATGATGGATGGGACTGGGGTGTTCGGAATTGCACAGAGGAAAGAAGGAATGGGGGAGAAAGCATTGAGTAGGTATATATATATATATATATATATATATATATATATATATACATACAATTTGTATGGTGGATAAATGGAGAAAGCAAAGACATGGTGGAGAAGAGCACAGTGGACAAACTGGATAGGATTTGGCTTCGGATTGGAACAAAGAAGGAGAAGAGAGAATGAGGAGAAAGGTGAAGGGGTGGAGGGTATTATACAAAGAGTAATGGGGTAGTTAGAATAACTACTTACACCACTAACAACACTAACACCACTCTCATACAATTCAAAATTTGTAATTCCCTCCTCTCCAAAAAGGCAGCCGATTTCCCCCCTCTTCTTGGTCAAACAACACGTGCACGTGCTGTCGGAGTAATTCTACCCTACAACTTGTAGTGCTAATAGCGGAAACACACCACAAGCAATAGAAACTCCCAAGACTTAGACGAACCAAGAATAAGCCACCACAATATATGGATCTCACAAGAACACAACCAATATGCAGAGATAACCAATACTTCTTATTCTTAAAGAAATACAAAGATTACAAAGAGATTACAACTCTCAATCTCTCTCTCACCTTTGAAACACTCGACACAATCCCCTCTTGAAGTTGAACAATGATAACGGCTCACCTCTTGATACGCAAGTTAATCCTAACCCTAGAGTTTACGGCCATATATATAGCCCCGAAGTAAACCCTAAAAGATAAACACAAATGTAGCAATTGGGCCTTTAAACTCGTAAGCCCAAAAACAATCATCCGCCGAGGTCGGTCGACCGCAATGTGTAGAACCAAACCCGAAAGCCGACCGGTCGACTGCACCCCCTAGGTCGGTCGACCGTCATCTCCTCTGTTGGACCTGTACACTCGAAGAACTCTCAGCAGCTAGGGTTGGTCGACCGCACCCCCAGGTCGGTCGACCGCAACCCTCCAAGCTGCATTCTTCTACTTACTGCTTGTCTTCTCTTGCTTCTGTGTCTCCTCTTCTTCTCCAACTTCAAGCACTCGGTGTCTACGTGTATTTGAGGCCACGATTCCTAACACGTGCGTGCACTAGCACACTTTTCACAACTTAATTATTTTTAAAAACATAAATTGTATATATACATAATATGTACGTAAAATTTAGTTTAATTAAAATCTATAGTGTTTCATGCACAAATAAAATATATACACACCTCAAAAATATACTTTGAAAACAAATACGCTTAAATATGCGCACCGAAACAAACACGTGCATCGCACGTAAAATATCAAAAATACGAAATCGGTTTTTATCAACGGAAAAATGTTAAAGATAATAAAAAAACAATATAAGAAAAATATAATTTTCATATGTTCTACGACATAATCACTACGTACATGAAAAACACGTGTATTACACGTACAAAAATATTTAGATCAAAATGCGAGAGAAATGAATTTCCATTTTATAGAAATGGATTTGAATACATAAAATAAATCATTTAAACACAGAAAATATTACACGTAGCGGTGAAAACACGTAATCGATACGTGCATCAAAAACACGTAAAAAGCACGTAAAAACACAGAGATTGAAATATTGCATTTGAGTTGACTCAAATAAGATTTTAAGAACACGGGAAATGCACAAATAGTCGGGATCCAAAATACGTAGTGAAAACACGTTACAAATATTACCAGTAACGGTACAAAATACACGTGCGTAACACACGAGGGCAAAATTGTCATTTCCAATTTTGCGGGGTGTTACAACTTTCATGGGACTCGTAATAGTATTTCTGGTAATTTAACTCTTACTGTGCATCTGATTTCTTTTTGGGCCACAGTTGCGATGACAGACTCAAGGGGTAGGATCGCCAGGACCATCTAGGTGAACAAGTACGATGACGAGAAAATTGTGATCGGTCCTACACTAGACTAAGAAGCACACTATGTTCTGCTTCCCCCACCTTACAGGGCCTTGTTGGAAGGAGCATTATCTTATGTTTCCTTTCTTTTATATCTCTGTACTCGTTATGTTGTTTATTTTATTTGTTTAGACCACTTGTCCCACCCTCCTATGTTAGTTGGAGGTCTTATATTTTATTTCCAGTTTGCAGTTCTTGTACATTCACCCGGTACTTCGAACTTATTTTGTTAACTTCTTATTAACAAAATATGGTGGCTATATTTCTACTGTTTGTTTTGCTCATCTGCGCCGTTGACATGATTAAGCTTTTCCCGCGTTCTTTTTGAACTACTGTTGTGGATGTCTTACTTGTTTTGATGCTTGTTGCATTAGTGCATTGTTGGTTGGCATCTTTTCGATTCTCTATCTATCGAAGTTTGTAATTTTTCCAGTATTTTTCTTCTAAGTAATGTTCTGTTTCTCTACTTACAGTTTTGGGTTCGGGTGATGTTGTGTGACTGTGAAGCATCCACCGTTCCTGCTGTATATGTCTGTTTGTACTTTAACTTGTTTATATATATATATATATATATATATATATATATATATATTTGCTTTCGGCTGGGATTCTCCTCGAGTCCTATCCATAAGATAACAATAAAAAAATATGGTGGCTATACTGCACCTTTCTCTTAAAAAAAGAGAGAGAAACAAAGAAGAGAAGTAATCTAGGGCCAACTCAGCGTGTAGAGTTGGTCCACTTAATTTGTGTCGCAACAAGTTAGTAGTTTAAAATAATTGCACAGATTCTAATGATATTCAGTCAGTCAAGATGAAATATATGAGTGCCAAATAGTTTTGTTCGGTATTTATGTATATATTGGAGCATCTGTAGTTGTTGTACCTCAAAATTTCCAAATTTGACATTTAGAAGGAGAAATTTTGAGTTCAAGCTGTAGTTGTTTGTACTCAAAATATGAGTTTAAAAAAAATAACGGACGGGAGATGAATTCTCGTATGAGTTTTTCTTATTTTTTTAAACATGGACGGACGGGAGATGAAATCCCGTTCAAGAGCTTTTTTATTAAGAATCTTAATTAAATCTCAATTAAATCCTAATATGTACGCATAACAAGTTTTATAGGCCTAATTCTATAGAATTATTTCTTCACGTTTGGAAAAAATCTCATCGAACGGGATATCAAATCCCGTCCGAGATTTTTTTTTTAAATACACGCACGGCCGGGAGATCATCTCCCGTCCGTTTTTTTTAATGGACGAGAGATTATCTCATGTCCGATACATTATATATATATATATATATATATATATATATAGACGATAGATCATCTTGCGTTCGAACAAAATAACTGTTAGGACGAATGAGAATTCATCTTTTGATTGCTATAATTTGGAAATTCCTCTATCTCTTCTAAAATATAGAAGAGTACAGTTCCTCAAAATTCAAAATTTGGAAATATCGAAAACGACTAAATCTTTTTGCCAATTTTTTAAAATTTTGAAAATATAGAGAACGACTACAAATGCTCTTATGCATGTCTCGTAAAAAAAACTATACATTCTAAAGAGACATGTATTGTACAAACTAGTTTTTTCCGCTAATTTGTGTACAAACTAATTGACTTCACATATTTTTTATTAAAAAAATCACTTCAAAGAATCAAAGGTACGTCAATAATTATATCAAAGATATAATTAGCTTTTTCTTGCAATATTTGGCAGCGAACACTTAATATTTGGAATAATGATCTAACAAGTGACATATTAAATAAGTGCAAATAAGTGAATTTTGTTTCACCCATCTCCGCCTCTTAAATGCATGATCCATATTGTTCAAAGTGAGCTACATGCCTTAGAACATAGGAGGATAAAATATCACGAATTTTGAACATGTTGTTGGGATTGGGGCGTCAAAAAACGCCCTCTGGTCGCAGCGGAACTAATAAGAGCAATGAGAAAGTCGAAGTAAACGAGGCGAATAAATTGTGCAAGCAAGTAGATCCACCAAACTAATACAAACACAACAACGATGACTTATCCCGGTTAGCTTTTGCTTAATCCGGGAGGAAATATAGGGAGATCTGATATTCAACTAGAAGAGATTACAAGGAGTTACTGATTCACTTAACACAAGGAATTAAACTCACCCACCAAGAACTATCTCTCTCTTGAGCCTCTCTTTGCAATGGAGAAAAGAATCTATGAAGTACTCCCTCTCATATTGGAGGTGTTTACAATATATATAGAAGAATAGAGAGAAGCCCTAGGTCTAATCTTGATCCTCAGTCGTCCGATAAAGCCTGGAAAAGAAGTAACTGAATAGGAACCGTACGATCTAACTTGGCGTTGAAGATTGGGTTGAAACGACCTAACAAATCGAGGCCCAAAACTGAACACAGCGGCGCGGGCGGTCGACCGTCCACCAAGACCAGTCGACCGTACCGCTCTCTGACTTCCCAGTACAAATAGCGGTCGGGGGGTGCGGTCGACTGTCACCCAGACCGGTCGACCGCAACTAGCTGCACCTGCTGCTGCTGCTGTTCTCCTTCTACTCGCTTCGACACTTCGACCTCCGTGCTTCATATTACCTTCTTTTAATCTGAACAACGAGTATACAAGACACAATCCTAACAAACTCCATCTTGGATTGCATACGAGTGCTATCACATGATGTGTTACTCATCTCCAAACTCTAACATATTTCACTTGCGAAGAAAAACTTAGAACAATAGCTTCTTCTTCTAGTTGAAATGATCTCTACCCAATCTCACCAAATCTAGTGCAGCCCCTCATAGGCCCACCTCCGTAGATGTACTCACGAAGTTGCCAAACTCCGCACGAACTCCACCTACCCTTAGGCTTTCTCCACCTCTCGAAGATATTCGAACGTCGTGGTCTCGTCTCGATGAATTTAGTTGCGGCAAACTAGCTGAGCTTGCGGGAATACCGAGAAAAGGAGCAACACTTGCGCAAGTATTTCGAATTCCCTAAAGCTTGTAGAGATTGTTTTGGCTTGGCCCAACCATTCTCATACCTCTAATCACCTTACGACGACCCTGAAAAACAGACAGAACTCCACCTCAAGCTGTGTACCTGCAGCCCCGTGCATCAAGAGTTTCCAAGAAAATCAGATTCCGTTTCAGCAGAGGATATGCAAAACATCCCTTAAAGTGAACATGTGTAGACCTGGTATCTTCAACTCACCTGTCCCCTCACCCACTACTTCACAAATCTCTCCAGTTCCCATTGTCACACAACGCCCCGTAGTAGACTTATAAGTAGAAAACAACTCTCTCTTGGAACAAATATGAGAAGAACTTCCTGAGTCAAGAAACCAACTAGAATCCACTTCTAAAGAATTTGAAACAAGAAGACACGAATCGCCTGAATCAAAGGCACTAACCACATTGGCTGAACTCCCGTTCTTTACGCTCTCCTGATTCTGCAATTTTCAACAGTCTTTCTTGATATGCCCTGTTCTCTTGCAATATCGGCAACGGATCGAATCCTTTTGCAAAGCACTTTGTCTTCCCCCCGAAGAACCATCCACTGGTAGACAACTTGTAGGAATAGACGATGCAGATTTATGGGTCTCCTTCCTAAGTTGATTTTCCTTCAATGCTTTGATTACACCATCTACCGAAATACTCTCCTTGGCAGATCTACCGTGTAGCATGGTCGTGATCAAAGTCTCGTACGAATCCGGCAGTGAATATATCAGGTTGAAATCTTTATCATCCTCACACACATCTGCGTTGATCGCCTTAAGTTCAGATAATACCTTATTGAACTCTGTAATGTGGTCTTGGAGATCGGTACCTTCCTTCTAAACGGAATAACTTCCTCTTCCAATGCATCTGATCTAATAATGACAAACCAGAGTAGTCAGTTATGAGTCTTTCCTACAGACTCGCCGCGTCAGTTTCTTCAAGAAATCTGCACTTGACCTCATCCGCCAAGGATAATCGGATTAGACTTATGGCTCTTTCACGAATATCTTCCCAAACGCCATCCTTCATATCATTTGGCTTTTCCTTCTTCTTTACTGCTGACTGCAACCGTTCTTGAACAAGAACATCATACATGTCAGTCTTCCAAAGATTGAAATTGATCTTACCATCAAACTGCTTGATCTTCAAAATACTGTGGTCTGTCATCTTAACCAAGGAACTCGGCAACTTGAAGCTCTGATACCAGTTGTTGGGATTAGGACGTCAACAAACGCCCTCTAGTCGCAGCGGAACTAATTAGAGCAATGAGAAAGTCGAAGTAAACGATGCGAATAAATTGTGCAAGCAAGTAGATCCACCAAACTAATACAAACACAACAACAATGACTTATCCCGGTTAGCTTTTGCTTAATCCGGGGAAAAATATAGAGAGATCTGATATTCAACTAGAAGAGATTACAAGGAGTTACTAATTCACTTGACACAAGGAATTAAACTCACCCACCAAGAACTATCTCTCTCTCGAGCCTCTCTTTGCAATGGAGAAAAGAATCTATGAAGTACTCCCTCTCATATTGGAGGTGTTTACAATATATATAGAAGAATAGAGAAAAACCCTAGCTCTAATCTTGATCCTCAGTCGTCTGATAAAACCTGAAAAAGAAGTAACTGAATAGGAACCGTACGATCTAACTTGGAGTTGAAGATTGGGCTGAAACGACCTAACAAATCGAGGTCCAAAACTGAACACAGCGACGCGGGCGGTCGACCGTCCACCAAGACCGGTCGACCGTACCGCTCTCTGACTTTCCAGTACAAATAGCAGTCGGGGGTGCAGTCGGGGGGTGCGGTCGACTGTCACCCAGACCAGTCGACCGCAACTAGCTGCACCTGCTGCTGCTGCTGTTCTCCTTCTACTCGCTTCGACGCTTCGACCTCCGTGCTTCATATTACCTTCTTTTAATCTGAACAACGAGTATACAAGACACAATCCTAACACATGTTTTATTCGTGCATCAAGGAGTTTTATTTGTCCTATTCCTGAAAAACCGTTCATGTAGGGACAATTTGTTGTATGAACAAATAATATTCAAACTTCGTGATGTTTTAATGTCCCATGTTTTACAATATTTTTATTATTGTGTTTTACAATATTTTTATTATTTTGAACAATGTGTATCATACATCTGTGAAGCAAAAATGAGTGAAACAATGTTCAATATGCCACTTACTAGAATATTATTCTCACATAAATTGTAAGTTTAAATGCTAGATATACAAAAGATTATACAGAAGAAAAAAGAAAAGAAAGGAGCTAAACATAAAGCATGTAATTCCATACACTATAAGGGTATGCATGTTAAAAGCACTTCCATTTTTTGGGAATAATCCTTTCAATTTGAAATTGTTGAGCAGGAATCTTTCCAAATCCAATTGACTTGTATGTTTTAATTCATTACTACCCCTAACTTTATTAAATAATGACGATTCCATAAGATCCCAAGATCTTAAGCAAAGTTGGATTCAACAGATAAGTGCGTCAGACTTTTAAATGAACAAGAGGAATGAAGCTATTAGAAAACAGCAAAATGTAATGATCATGATTGTGATGGGAACTAGACTAACTTTGAACATCTAATATAAATCTTGTAGACCCACTCTTCTAATGCTACTGATACGGGTAAAAAATCGTGGCTAAGCTCCACTGTTCAATCTCAGCTCAGATCACGAGGCAGACAAGGAAAAGATGATAACTTCATCAAAACCTAAAGTCTGAAGACAGTTCGTGGGCCTCCCACAGGCCCACCAACTCAATTTGGCCCGCTAAGGAGGGATGGTCAATTATGGAATAATCAAATCCCCTAAAGATCAAAGGATTAACTGCTTCATCATATCCCTAATCAGCAGAATCTAATTAGGCAGCAGGGAATCTCTCTATAACAGATTCTCAGCAGCCAATAAATACATGCCCACATCCACTGTTACTAGGTAATCACAATTTCATCACCTAATCCCACTTTAAACCCTGGTATATTGACTTGATCATTGGAGGTCTGTCGACGGGAATACTCCCGGTATTTCAGGCGTTTTGCAAGTGTTCAGCGGTGATCAACCACCACCTGATTCGCTAAATATTTGCCTATTATCAGGACAGGATCGGCGGTTGAGATCTGCTTTCCCTCTCCAACAAAAGAACTCACTATCTATTGCTCCCACACCCAAAAAATAGCAACAGCAGATTGGCACCGTCTGTGGGAATCCGCACAGATCCAGTCTCCGACCCGAGTCTTACGTCTTCGCCATCTTCTTCCATGGCCCCCAAGGCCAAGAAAACCGCAACCGCAGGGCATCGAGCCGACCCCACATTACCTCCTCGTCCGACCCACAGCAGACTGGCTACTCAGGGGTTGTGGCAGCAGCAAGACAAACATCACTCGAGGCTTGCTCCAAGCGCCTCCAGCTCGGTTGCCCGACGAGCCAACCGCCCCATCGTGTCGGACCTTCAAAACGTCATCAGCAATCAACAAAACGATGAGGACATTCGCCTTCGACTTAACTGCTCCAGGAACGAGGGACCATCGAACCACCCTCCGAGCAGAAGATGTCACTCTTCTAACGGTCGGGAGAAGGAGCGCAGTCTTTCCCCGAAGAATTGCCGACCTCCAAATGCCCATGGAGAAGGGGGTCATGTGACGAAGGCCGAATTCCAGGAGTATCAGAACAAGGTCCTTCAGGCCCTCTGAAGGGAACGACCACCACACCGGCAACACCCACACTAGGAGGACCAAGAATGAGGAGTCCTACGGGTCGACCCGATCTAAGGGACGAGAGGACGACGTCCTCAAACGTTTACGGAATATGGAAGACCACCTCGCCCGGATCGTCGAAGACGGGAGGCAGTCTAACCGAGGGTACCAGGCCGGTATAGACACCCTTCTCATCCAAAATTCTCGAGGACCCTATCTCGAGGAGCTTCAAGCCTCCTACATTTAAGACATACAACGGAGAATCGGATCCTGCTGATCACATTGAGGGGTTTAAAACCTCACGATGATTTACAGCGCCACGGATCCCCTTCTCTGCCGCGCCTTCTCGGCCACATTGCAGAGGCTCGTACAAGAATGGTACTCCAAGTTCGCCCCCAACTCGTCTTCTCCTTCGATCAGCTCGTAGAGGATTTCCTTGCCCACTTTGTGACCAGCCACAAGGCTGAGAAAATAAGCGCTTCCCTACTAGACCTCAAGTAGAAGGATGGGGAGTCCCTTCGAAACTTCGTCTGGTGATTTACAGCCGAGGCCCGATCAATCTCCTCCTTAAACGCTGGAGTCACGACTGCTGCCTTCCGACACAATGTCTGGCACGACTTGTTGAATGCCTCTTTGGCTAAGAAGCCACCCACCGACTTTCCCAACCTTCTCCGGAGCGAAACGTATATCCGAGCCGAAGAGGCCCTGCATCCAAAAGGCCGGAAAGAGTCCTCGGCCAAGGGAAAGAGGAAGATGGACAATTCTAAGGCCTCAAAGAAGACCCAGAAGGATGCCTCTGGGCAGAGGCAACCCCCCCCCGGTCCCTCATTTTGAGTTCACTCTACTTAACGCGAGTGTCTCTGCCATCCTCATGGAGGTAGAGGAAGGGTGTTGATCCGACACTCCCCTCGGTCTAACAACAATAACAAGAAAAGGGACAAGAGGTTCTACTGCCGATTCCATCGAGATCATGTCCATGAGCCCGACAGCTGTTGGACTCTTAAAGACGAAATCGAAGCCCTCATCCGGATAGGGTACTTGTCCAAATTCACTCAGGACGGCCCAAGAGCCTATCCTCCTTCCCGAGGAGAGAACAAGCGCTCAGACGTGGAGTCCGAACCTTAGGACTCCTAAAGGATGACCATCCTCCACTGCATTCATAGTGAGCCCATGGGGGGGACTCAAACCCCTCCCGCAAGGCTTTCATCCAGGAAGCCAATTTGGTCCACAACTGCCCTGCTCCTCGAGGTCACGGACTATCTGCCTCATTCTCGGACAAGGATCTCGAAGGTGTCCGGGTTCCTCATTGCGACGCCTTGGTCATTAGCCTCGACCTAGCCAACCATGAGGTCTGTCGTATTTTGGTGGATAATGGAAGTAATGGAAGTTCAATTAATATCATGTTTCTTGCTGTTTTCGAAGGGTTGAAACTCTCTCGGGAGAAGATTAAAGCACACGGGATACACCCTTCACGGCTTCTCGGGCGGCCCAGTTCAGATCGAAGGGATCATCATCTTGGATGTCACTGCCGAAAAATCACCGATCTCCTGAACCGAGGCGATGGATTCATGGTGGTCAATGTCAAAGATTCTTACAATGCCATCCTCGGTCATCCCGAACTCGTTTCCCTCCAGGCAGTGCCCTCGGCCTAACACGTGAGGATAAAGTTCCTACTAAATCTGGGGACGGGGCCATCAAGGGCAACTAAGAGGCCGCTTGGGCTTACTACACGGCCATAGTAGGGGGCTCGGTCCTTCCTCTGGAAGCAGTTGATCTCCACTCTGATCGGAGTTCCATCAGCTTCGAGTCAATGGACGAGTTGGAGGAGGTCCCCTTAGGATAGTCAAGAGGACTTGGAATGCAGAACACTTGATGAAGTTCCATGAAGGCCCTTAGCGGTCGGTACTAGTAATGAGGCCCTAGAAGATAGGCAAATGTAATAAGCACTTGTCTTTCAGCGACCGACAAATAAAATAAAATTTCTTTTTAAAATTCTTTTTCAAATTCAGAAAAATTTGCAGGGTTAATGCCTCGTGTCTTTCCTCTCGAAATGGCTCTCCGACTACGAGACCATCACAGATTTCTCCACAAACATGGCTCTTACCCGCGCCACGAAATGGCACACCAACCCCGAGACCATCGCGGTCCACAAACATGGCTCTCACCTTCATGCTCGAAATGACGCTCCGACTCCATACCATCGCGGATTTCTCCGCAAACATGGCTCTCACCTTCACACCTCGAAATTGAGCTCCGACTCCGAGACCATCGCGAATTCCTTCGCAAACATGGCTCTCGCCTTCGCGCCTCGAAATGACGCTCCGACTCCGAGACCATCGCGGATTCCTCCGCAAATATGGCTCTCACCTTCGCACCTCAAAATGGTGCTCTGACTCCGAGATTATCGCAGATTCCTCGACAAACATAGCTCTCACCTTCGCACCTTAAAATGGCGCTCTGACTCCGAGACCATCACGGATTTCTCCGCAAATATGGCTCTGGCCTTCGTGCATTGAAATGGTGCTCCAACTTCAAGACCATTGCGAATTCCTCCGCAAACATGGCTCTCGCCTTCGTGCCTCGAAATTGAGCTCCGACCCCGAGTCCATTGCGGATTTCTCCGTAAACGTGGCTCTCGCCTACGGGGCTCGAAGTGCCGTTCCGACCCCAAATCGATTGCGGAGATTCCCATCAAGGAAAACACCTCGGGCCCCGCCTCTCGACAACGGCCCTCCAACTTCGATCCTACTGCAGGCTCTCAGGATACATTCTGCTTGCGATAGGTCGGATTAACTCACCCAATGAGAAGACTATTCATTCAGTAAACAAACTATCAAGGAAAGATATTTTTTATTGAAGAAAGATAATTACAAGAGGAGCGGTGGCCAGTCCGCAGTTGGCAAATCAAACACAAAACAAAGACAGTTATGCCTAAAACACTTCTATGGTCGTCTTGTATCACGGAACGCCAGTCATCCCGACAGCAAACATGCAGAAGAGGCATCATAGGCGAGCTCCGGCGACAAAGGGTCAGCTGACCCAAGCACGAAGAGTATCGGCCCGCCTGAGCAGACCGATGATCTCCACAGAAGGTAAACCCTTTGGCATCAGCTCTCGGAACTAGAGGAAAAGCATCAGATCTTGGAACCCAGGACAAATTTAAAGATGTTCATCTCGAATACCCCGGTCCTCTCCGGGTCCCTCCAGATCAGGGATAACCGGTAGGAGAAGCACCAGCCAGACCGAATGTCCCCGAGTCCTAAAGGGACACAATCAAGTAAAACCACGTCTCTCGGGACTCAGGGAGTAAAACTTCAAACCTTGGAACCCGGGACAAGCAACCCGGAGCGGTGCGACAGGATGTCAATCCCCTCCGGGTCGAACGCTCGGACAACAAGGCAGGAACACTCCGACCATGCTCTGGACGACTTGTCCTCATCGACATCGACCTTCGGATTAACATCCAAGTCACTCAGCAAAGTACCCTTACTCATTCAAGATGCAAGGTTAGGAGTTATGAACCCCACATTTGAGAACGTAGGGATTTATAGACATTCTCCTCATTCATTACATCCAACAAGTCAACGCTCCAACTTCCAAGATCTACAGTCACCTCGATTACCACGAAGAGTGACGTATGCAAGCATACGTGGTCACTCATGTGATCATTCAAAAGCAAGTGCCAAAATTGATACCTTGAACCAACATCTCCAAAAGAGGGTTCCGAAGTACTCAACCCCCCGGTTCGGAAGCTCAAAGCAAGGCATACAATCCCAATTCCGAAGGAGAAAAAGCAAAAGGGTTTTAACATTTATTCATTAATAAAAATCAAGTACAAGTGTGGTGGCCAATCCGCGAGAAGGCGAAGAACAAAAACAACCTAAGTCTACTACTTGAAGGAAGATCCCCTCTCCAAGGCAGGAGCGGAGGGGCCTGCCCGACCCCAGGAGCAACGTCGGCCGGCTCATCGTTAGCCAGAGCCTCTCCCCGGCAGTTTGGGCGAGCTCCCCTATCGTCGCATCGAAAGATAAGCCCTTGCGGCAGAGGTTCGCATACCTAGATTTGACGTGCTCAAGGGCACGGTCATACCCTTCGTCTTGAGCCCGGATCACATGTAGCACGGTCTCATCATACTCCTTCATCATCTTCTTCTCCTTCGCCTACCTTGCCGATTTCTCCTCAACCAGCTTCACTTTTTTCTCCAACAGCTCCCCCTGGCCTTCGTCTCACTCGCCAGGTCCTCCTTCAACCCATTTATTGTCTGGCGAAGGTCACCAGTTTGGCCCAACAACTCCTCACCTTGCCTCGGCCACCTGAGCGCGCTTGAAAAGCACGTCGAGCCTCCGCCTCAGTTCGCCCCTGCTGATGGTCGCCTACAAGAAAATGAGAACACTTTTAGCCAAGAAAAAAAAATTACGTGGATCAAGAAGTTGACAATGGACAGGTCCCTTACCAGGACGGAAGCCTGAACCCAGCGAGTGTAAACCTCGTCCTCTGACTCTTGCGCCAGAGCCTTCCTATGGAAGAGAGTGGCGAGGTGGTCGACCACCTGCAGTGCATTAGGACGGTCGATCGACAGGTCCGCCTCTGTGACAAACCAAGAAGGTACCTATACCTTCAGCGGTGGGGGAGTTTTCGGAGTCACCGCGGCCTCCTTCGAGGACGCAGCCTTAGGCTTTGAGGCCTCCTTCTTACCATCCTCGGCCACCTTGTTCCTCAGGGTGGCCGACGTCTTGGTTTTCCTCTCATCGAAGGTTCCTCCGACCCCGGGAAAGGAGAACATTTCTGCCCAGGCGCTTTGGCATCCACGACAACCTTCGCCTCCACCTCTGCCTTAGCCTTCTCCTCGGCCTTTTGAGCCGCATGCCTATCCCTAAAAAATTTGTCAGAAACCATAATTGTTTGCCGGAGGGAAACAAAGCCGAGGAAGCAACAATGCTGAAGATAATGGTGAAGAAAATCAAGTCAATAAGAAATAAAGAACAAGGAAGACGATATATAGCAGAAAAAGGGACATTGAACATAGTACAGATAGTGATGTCACATGAGCACGCAAGCGCAATTTCTTGAGTCCCTCTAGGCCAAGCACTCCGCAAACATGGCCCTCATCTTGGCGCCTTGAAATGTTGCTCCGACTCCAAGCTTTCATGGGCTTCTCCACAAACATGACTCTCGCCTTCGCGCTGCGAAATGTCGCTCTGACTCCGAGACCATCGCAGACTTCTCCGCAAACATGACGCCTCAAAATGGCACTCCTGACCCCGAGGCAGTTGCGGATTTCTCCGCAATTTCTAACGTCTCGCGCAAACGCTTTGAAATGGTGCTCCGACTCCGAGCTCGTTGCAAATTTCTCCGCTAATACGGCTCACGCCTCAGACAAAATGCCTCAAAATGGTACCCTGACGCTGAGCTCGTCGCGGATTTCTCCGCTAACACGGTTCACGCCTCGGACAAAACACCCCGAAATGGTGCTCCGACTCCGAGCTCGCGGATTTCTCTACTAACACGGCTCACGCCTCCGACAAAACGCCCTGAAATGGTGCTCCGACTCCGAACTCATCGCGGATTACTCCGCTAATACGGCTCACACCTCGGACAAAATGCCCCGAAATGGCGCTCTGACTCCGAGCTCGTCACGGATTTCTCTGCTAACACCGCTCCAACTCCGAGCTCATCGCGGATTTCTCCGCTAACACTGCTCACGCCTCGGACAAAGTGCCTCGAAATGGTGCTCCGACTCCGAGCTCGTCGCGGATTCCTCTGCTAATACGGCTCACGCCTCAGACAAAGCGCCTCGAAATGGTGCTACAACTCCGAGCTCATCGCGGATTCTTCCTCTAACACGGCTCACACCTCGGACAAAACACTTCGAAATGGTGCTCCGACTCCGAGCTCATCGTGGATTTCTTATCTAACACCGCTCATGGCTCGGACAAAGTACCTCAAAATGGTGCTCTGACTCCGAGCTCGTCACAGATTCCTCTGCTAACACGGCTCATGCCTCGGACTCCGAGCTTGTCGCGGATTTTTCTGCAAACACAACTTATGCCTCGGGCGAAGCGCCTTGGCACGGCACTCCAATCACGAGGCATACGCTAGCCGTTTCTTCCATCGAGGGTCGAACCCCGATCCTGGGCCCCAGCAGCTTGGAAGGAGCCCAACATCGTCGCAACTAACTAGTTCTTATGCCAGCGCATTTTTTCCTACAAGTTACCAACTCCTTGAAGACGACCGAAAGCTCGCCTCCAAGAGTGGGGGGCTTGTGATACAAGTAAAAAATCGTGGCTAAGCTCCATCGTTCAATTCCAGCACAGATCACGAGGCAGACAGGGACAATATGAAAATTTCATCAAAACCTAAAGCCCGAAGACAGATCGTGGGACTCCCACAGACCCACTAAGGAAGGTTGCTCAATTATGGAATAATCAAATTCCCTAAGATCAGAGGATTAACTGTTTCATCATATCCCTAATCAGCAGAATCCAATTAGGCAGCAGGAAATCTCTCCATAACAGATTCTCACTAGCCTAGATATATAGGCCCACCTCCACTGTTACGAGATAATCACAATTTGACCACCTAATCCCACTTTAAACCCCGATTTACTGACTTGATCGTCGAAGACCCTATCGCCGAGAAATACTCCCGATGTTTCAGACGTTTTGCAGGTGTTCAGCGGCGATCAACCACCATCAGATCCGCTAAATATTTGTCTCTCATCAGGACAGGATCGGCGGCTGAGATATGCTTTTCCTCTTCAACAAAAGAATTCACTATCTGTTGCTTCCACACACAAAAAAACAGCAGCATCAGCTACCTTATGAACCGGTGAAGAATGTTTTGAGGTATGTGAGGATTCTCACTATGATCTCAAATTTGGATGAAAATCATGTAGAATTATTTTTTTTTTTTGATAAAAGGGATGAAGTCCGAAGACTTCAGCCAAGGATATGTAGAATTATTTTGAGAAGCCAAAATACCATGGATTCTAATGTCATACTTCTATCATCATTGGTTACACTGTAAATCAACAACTCCATCAAAACTATGAAGTTGTAATCAGAAGTCCCACTTCAGTACTTGAAAGATCTATACTTAGAATTCCTCACCATGAAGTGCTATGTTTTGGAAGAAAATTCAAATACTTGACTAATAAATTAATCATGGAATCTAAATTCCAAACATCTAATAAAAGTGACAATGGAAGAGTTTCAAGAAAAAAAACTACTTCCTAAAGTCTCCGAAGTTGATGTGTACATTTGTACTAGTCAAAGACTTGCACAGATTTTATAAAATTATCTAAGTTTTGAGGTTGCGTAACATTCTAAAGCTTGAATCTTCTAATGAAAGGTTCTTCACTCCTCTCCCCTTTTTAAATTGTTTTGTCTTACATTGCCTCGTGTATATTTTAAACTTGGAGTCAAATCTTATCATTTTTTTAATAAAATGATGTGTTGTAGCTTAGTCTGTAATACGAGGCTTTCCTTTATCAATTTCACTTCTTGATAATCCGATCTATTACTTAGTGGCCATTATATCATTATATGGTATTATAGGTCGATGAAATTAATTATCTTTTTCTGAGATTTGATGGCAAATGAATTTCACATGAAACATGCAATGGAAATTTTTATGGGCATAAGATTTTCTTTAATCCGTATTTAAACAATAAAACAAAGCAAAAAACATAAAAACTCCCGCTAAAAGTTTAATTATATAGCTATCTGTTTATTTTTAAAAATAGAACATATATAAACTCAAGAGTAATGCTACACTCATTACTAATTTCACTATATTTCTCTTCACTATTTTAGGTGTCATACTCCAATAGATGGGACGAAAGGGAGTAGGTGAGGGAACTCTCTAAAACTCAATACTACTAAGTTCTAACAAGAGAACTTTTAGCAACACCCACCTCAACAACTTCTGAAATTACACAACGAACATCTCTAATCAAAGAAACTCTACTTGCAAAAAGGAAAGAAAATAAGAAAGCTTTTCAGACACATTACCATCCCGTAATCCAAGAAGCAAAAGGTCCCCACCCTTCACCTGCAAGCTTCCCACTCCAAAAGTACAAACCCCCCGACGTCGGAAACGCTGAGCAAATCTCAGCCATTGCCATCCCAACCATCATCGTGAACGCGCCCGCAATGGGCCATCCATACACCATCGTAACCGGCCCACCAAACTCCAGCCCGGTCCCGAACAACGTCGTTATCCCAGTCAACACTGAAACTATCGAAAATGTCACCGCAAAATTCGAAATCGCCCTGTCCAAAATATTAAAAATGAAAAGTTCAACGGGGTTAAAATTAAATAATTATATAAAAATGATAATTTCATGTTAAATTAAAACTTAATGATAACTGGAGTTTTGTACAGGGCCGGCCCTGAGTTGAGTTCCCCGGATCCAAGGTCAAAGACCCAAATAATTATTTTTAAAAGTCCATGCTTATAAAAATTTTACGCACAAAATATGTGACTATATTTACAAGAAAATTATAAATTTGAAAACCCCTAAAATTAAAAGAAAAAAAAAGAAATCGGGAGTCTGAGGCGGCCGCCACACCTGCCTCAAGGTGGGTGCCGCCCTGATTTTGTACCGTGAGAAAATAAATGAAAACTTACGAGAGGTTGCGGGTGAGCTCTCGCTTGTATCCGAGTTGATTCAACCGTGTATCGTCCGAGATTTCGGGTTGGTTTATTATGAGAGGGAGGTAGGAGGCAGCGTGTTCATCGATCGGACGGTGGGTGATTGTCATTAGTGGAATATTGGGATATCGGACGGTGGAAAAGTGAGATCTAATTAGAATGGAGAAATTTGGTGATTTTGGGAAGAGGAAGGAGGATCATTGATGGAGTAGCATTCAGAATAATTAATTAACCAAGCTTTTAGCTCTCTCTTTTGGCGGGGAAGTGGGGGTAATTTTTTGACCTTGTTTTTTAGATTATTTACGATCGTGACACGCTGTGATTTTTAGTGGGCCGTAGAGTGGGCTTTTTTTTTCTAGTTATAAAAGTGAAATGGTCATTCAAGAAACTAGCAAGTGACCCGCCGCGATTGCGGGCGTAAACTTCACACCATGGATAGGCCGATACGGTCTCCAGCTTGTGTTTCAATGACAGGTAACGCAGTCAAGCTACCTGCACACCCCAAGTTAAGAAAGATCAAAACTATTATTCTTCTTGATCAGACTCCATACCATGATCCTTCTTCTGCTTCAAAAAAGAATGATACTAGGTATACTAAGTATGGATATCTTGGCGCACTGCCGGGGGGCACGTTTCCCCCAGGACTTCTTGTAAGTGTCGAAGAACGTTTTCCAGCGACTCTCTAGTCGCATCATCGAGCAATTCACTTTTTTTTAAATTCGCAACATTTGCTAAAATATGTTATGCAAGAATGGTGTGATTGATAAATATGAATTAATTTGCTAGAATATGCAAAACATTATTTTTATTTGTGTGCCTATGAAGTTATAATATCAATAGTCTCACATAAATACGAATTACAGTTTGTATATCCTCAATTGAAGTACCGATTTAATTTCATATGTAGAATTTGATCAATTTCTTCATGAAATGTTCTTGAAAATCTGTTCTATATGGATTTGGATCACCAAATTTTTTATTTTAACATTTATGCAAAATTGTAATAAATCTAGTTAACACTGTGAAGTGTGGTTCTTGTTGTATCTAGTTTACATCATTTGGGTAAACAGGTCATACTCATTGACAATATGATTTAACCTTAAAATGTAGAGATAAAAGTGGGAGGCACTCACAACTTGTGATTTTATCCACGAATGAAAGCACAATCTCCACAATTATCCTCTCAACCTTCGCCTTACATTCAGTCGGTATAGAAAGTTACAGATCTACATAGAGGGATATAAAGAGAGATACCACTTGCAGATGTCAAAAAGAGTGCTTGCACATGAATAAACAAGATTATGCAATAGATGCTTGCATAAGAACAAAAAGATTGTGTAAGTGATGCTTGCATAAGAACAAAATAGTGGTATCAGAGCCATGTTTGGCTAAATGTTAGCCAGGTTTTGGCTCTAGCTAGTTTAACTCGACGATGTGCAACCACATTAATCACATGAATACTCAATAACCAATTTATGATCTGGACACTAACCTGATTGATTATGATGCAGATCATGGCTCGTAGCGGCTCTTCTACTTCCCAATCCAGGAATGAGCAGTCAGAGAATGCGGCCATTCTCCAAACAATGCAACAAATGATGGAAATGCAACAGGAACACAACAAACTGATGAGGGCTGCCTTGGAGACCGCCAACCACGTCGTTGTTGGACCAGCGCCATGGCTATTGTCACCTAAGACCCGGTACGGTGGCAGATTTCATGTGGTTGCATCCAAAGAAGTTCTCAAGCACTGAAACCCCACTGGAGGCCGAGCAATGGTTAAACCGTACAGAACAATTGTTGCAGGCAGCACGAATCTCTGACATAGACCATGTGGATGTGGTCAGCATCCAACTAGCTAACATTGCCAACATTTGGTGGAGGGCTGAGACTGAGAGGTTGAAGAGACCCATTACTTGGGCCACCTTCATCGAGTGCTTTTTGGCGAAGTTCTTTCCCAGCGTCACCAGAATTGAGATGGAGAGACAGTTCCTCTCCTTGACGCAGGTTGGTCAGATGATGTGTTTTAATAATAAATTTGTTGCCTATTTCTCATGTAACAATATTAATCGAAACATCATCTTGATGCAGGGGAAACGATCCATTGATGAGTATGCCGTTGAGTTCACCCGGCTTAGTCACTTTGTAGCTGCCACAGTGGCAAATGAAGAAGATAGGGCCCGCAGGTTCTTGATGGGTCTGGATTTTGACATTTAGGACCGTCTAGTTGCCCACCAGCACCGCACTTATGTTGCAGTTCTTGATGCCGCTAGAATCCAAGAACAGACCCAGAAAAGGAGTGCTGCTCAGCGAACAGTGTCGTACCCCACTGCCGTCCGACCTATTGGAGGACCAATTCGGAGGCCAATTTTGACCCCTCTAGTTAGAGCACTGCCCTATGCACCTGCTCCCCAAGGACAAATCTGTTTTGTGACTTCTGCCGCAAGCCCGGGCATCTACGCAAGGACTGCTGGGTAGCCAACCGTCATGCCTTTGGTGTGGAAAAAGTGATCAGATGGTTCGAGACTGCCCAAAGAAGTACAATGCACCAATCGGAGGCCCAGCACAGCAGGGAGCACCAGCTCGTGGTCAAGGAGGATCACCGATCCACCATAGAGGCAGATTTTCGAGCAGAGGAGAATGGCTCCTAAAGGAAACCACACTGGGGGGGGGCATGGTCAAGCTTACAACCTGACTGCAGAGGAAGCTGAGGTTGCTGAAGGCGTTGTTGCAAGTATTATGCAGTGTTTTGTTCAATTATCTTGTGCTACCTGTTTCATTCTTGCATCACCTATTTCTTTTTCCCTCACCTTGCATGTAGTTCACTCTTCCCTTGGCTTATCATTAGGTTTCATATTAGCACATTCTTTTCCCACCCATGTTCTGTTCGACTCCGGTGCTACACATTCCTTCATTTCTTTCCGCTTCGTTGCTCGACATCAACTGCCAAGTGACAACATGCCAGTAGCTTGGAACATCACAACCGGTGGAGGCATCGTCGAATGTTCTAAAATATGCAAGCAGAGTCCCTTGTTGATCAGTGGCAGGAGCTTAAGAGCAGACCTCATTGTGATCAACAACTTAGGGTTCAATGTTATTCTTGGAATGCGCTGGCTGGGATCTACTCATGCTGTGATTGATTGCCGAGAAAAGAAGGTGGTGTTCAGGATTTCAGGGTGCCAACAGTTCGAATTTCATGCTGGTGAGACACCGTTTGGGCGTGCCAAGAACCCGGTGAACCTGGAGGCTGGTGCACTAGATTTGGCATGTACTGATGGTGAAGTTGCACCTGTGATTGTGTGTGATATCCTAGATGTATTCCCTGAGGAATTGCCCAGACTATGGCCAGGTCGAGATGTGGAATTCAGTACCAAAGTCCAACCGGGTACCGCACCGATATCAAAGAGTCCATACAGAATGGGGCCAGTTGAGTTGGCCGAATTGAAGGTGCAAGTTCAGAAATTATTGGATAAGGGGTTTATCAGGCCAATTGTTTCACCTTAGGGAGCTCTAGTTCTGTTCGTGAATAAGAAGGATTGCAGTCGCATTCTCTGTATTGACTATCGGGAGCTGAATAATGTTACTGTGAAGAACGGATACCCGCTGTCGAGGATCGACGATCTGTTCGATCAGCTTGGGGGTGCCTCAGTTTTCTCAAAATTGGACCTTCGTTCGGGCTATCATCAAGTTAAGGTGAAGGCCGAGGATATTCAGAAGACGGCTTTTCGCACGAGGTATGGGCATTACGTATTCCTTGTGATGCCATTCGGAGTTACCAATGCACCAGCCATGTTCATGAGTCTGATGAACAGAGTATGCTCGACATTTCTGGACAAATTCGTTGTTGTGTTCATCGACAACATTTTGGTATATTCTCGAAACGGGGATGACCATGCAGAGCACTTGAGAATGGTCTTACAGACTTTAAGAGCGAACCAGATATATGGAAAACTCAGCAAGTGTGAATTTTGGCTAGACCGTGTTGCATTCTTGGGCCACATCATCTCAGGAGAATGAGTTTCTGTCGATCCGTCAAAGGTTGCTGCAGTCAAGGGTTGGCTGACACCAAAGTCAGCATCTGAGGTGCGAAGTTTTCTCGAGTTAGCCGGTTATTATCAGAAATTTGTTCAAGACCTCTCAAAAATTTCAGGGCCTCTAACAAACTTGGCGAAGAAAGAGCAGAAGTTTGTGTGGGATGAAGCTTTTATGAAGCTGAAAGATCAGTTGACCTCCGCGCCCGTACTGACTATACCCGACAGTTCAGGAGGCTTTGTGTTCACTGTGACGCTTCTAGCAAGGGATTAGGCACAATTCCGATGCAGCGAGGTAGAGTTGTCGCTTATGCATCCAGGCAGTTAAGGCCACATGAGCAGAACTACCACACACATGATCTTGAGCTAGCAACCGTCATCTTCGCCTTGAAGCTTTGGAGGCACTATTTGCTTGGGGATAGAGTTGAGATTTTCACTGATCACAAAAGCCTCATGTAACACCTCGGCCCCGCTCAACAATTTTTCTAACAACTGCCCACCACAGGCTTGCCCCATAAAATGTGCTATAGCTTATTGGTGACCTCTAACACCAGGTAAATATATAGAGACAATTAATCTAAAATCTCCTCAATATGGGATTATTACATCTCACCAATCTTGCGAGTTGCTGACATCGGTCAGACCCCCCCTCAAGCGGGCCCCATGCCACGTCAGCACACCCAACAGCACCTGCTGCCTCCTCCTTCAAACCGGGCCCCACATGCCCCCTCCACGTCACCCTGTGATGGTAGCAGCCAACACAACTCTTCAACATCAACATCCCATCATTTTTAATTAAATCCCATAGGAAAACCCACCATAGAATCTCCTTTAGGACACACTAATTATATATATATATATATATATATATATATATATATATATATATATATATATATATATATATATATATATATATTCTTAAATACGGGGTGTTACGCACACCCCCCCATAAGAATTCAGTGTACTCGCTGAAGCCAGGACATGTAACGTAGTGCAGGATCTCCTTTCTAGCCGATGTAGAGCGGTGTACCCTGATTCAACTAATTCTAGGCCAGTGCACAAACCTCAGTTTCCTCCCAGGCATACTTCTCGCAGATGTGGAGTGGAGTACCCTGATTCAGCTAATTCTAGCGTACTGCCCCTGGCCAAACTACCAGCGTACTGACCTCAACTCCCTCTCAGGCATACATCTCACCCACTCTTTTCCCACACTCGGTGTCGAAAGTCAGCTTCGATACCATTTGTGACACCTCTGCCCCTCTCAGCAATTTTTCTAACAACTGTCCACCACATTCTTACCTCATAAAAGGTACAATAGCTTATTGGTGACCTCTAGGCAATTTTATATATATATATATATATATATATATATATATATACACAATTAATCTCAAATCTCCCCGATATGGGATTATTAAATCCCACATCTGACCATTCTCGCGAGCTGCTGACGTCAGCCAGATCCCCTTCAAGCGGGCCCCATGCCACGTCAGCACACCCAACAACACCTGCTGCCCCCTCCTTCAAACTGGGCCCCAATTCTCCCTCCACATCACCCTGTGATGGCAGCAACCAACACAACTCTTCAACATCAACATCCCATCATTTTTAATTGAATCCCATAGGAAAACCCCCCAAAGTATCTCCTATAGGACACACTAATTAATTAATTAATTATATATATATATATATATATATATATATATATATATATATATATATATATATATATCCTCAAGTATGTATTCACTCAGAAGGAACTGAATATGAGCCAGAGGAGATGGTTGGAATTCAAGGCAGATTATGATATTAATCTACAATACCACCCGGGTAATAAGGTGAACTTGGTACCTGATGCTTTTAGCAGGAGACCTGCAGCCATGTTCCTTACTAAGTAGAAGGAACTATTGGAGGATATGAGGCGAACTGAATTGGAAGTGGTTCTCCCATGTACAGCGCAGCAGTGTATGATGTTACACTTGCAGTCTTCTTTGGTAAAGCAGATTAATGAAGCCCAGGCTGGTGATGAGCAATTACAGAAATTCAGAGATAAAGTGGAAGCAGGCTTGAGGACCGACTTGATCATTCATGCAGACGAATCACTTCATTTTGGAGTTAGACTGTGTGTACCCAAGGGAGAAATTAGGCAGAAACTACTAGAAGAAGCTCACCGCTCGCCCTATTCCATTCATCCTGGTGGCACAAAGATGTACAGAGATCTGAAACAGCATTTTTGCTGGCATTGTATGAAAAGGGCAGTGGCAAGGTTTGTATCACAATGCCTAATTTGTCAGCAAGTGAAGGCAGAGCACCAGAGGACTACCGGACTTTTACAACCTCTTCCAATCCCATAGTAGAAATGAGAGAATATTACCATGGATTTTGTGACAGCGTTGCCAAGAAGTTCCAAAGGTCATAATGTTATTTAGGTAATTTTGGATCGCTTGATAAAGAGTGCCCATTTCATACCTTTCAGGGTGGGCCAGTCCACGGAGAGCTTAGCTAAGAAGTACATGCAGGAGATTGTTCGACTACATGGAGTTCCTGTCAGCATTGTGTCAGACAGAGATACGAGATTCAGATCTCAATTTTGGAAGAGTCTTCAAGGGAGTTTGGAAAGCAAGTTGAACTACAGTACTGTATTCCATCCACAGACAGATGGACAGTCCGAAAGAACGATTCAGATTCTGGAGGACATGTTGAGGTCTTGTGTTCTTCAGTTTGGGGGTTGTTGGGAAGACCATCCGCTCTTGGTAGAGTTCTCGTACAACAACAGCTATCAGGCGAGCATATAGGTAGCACCGTTCAAAGCACTCTACGGTCGCAAGTGTAGAACACCAGTCTGCTGGGATAATATCGGTGAAAGGAAACAACTTGGGCCGAAATTGATCACAAAGACAGTGGACGCAGTGGCTCAGGTCAGGAAGCACATACAGACAACTCAGGACAGACAGAGAAAGTATGTGGACATTCATCAAAGGCCTTTAGAATTTGAGACAGGGGATCATGTATTTCTCAAAGTGTCACCATGGAGGGGCGTTATCTATTTTGGAGGCGGGGGGAAGCTAAGTCCCCGATTCATCGGTTCGTTTGACATTGTGAAACGGGTGGGCAAGGTAGCCTACAGACTTGCATTGCCACCAACATTATTAGGAGTTCATGATGTGTTCCACGTCGCTCAGCTCAGGAAGTACATCAGGGATGACAGCCATGTGATCGAATACTCAGAGTTGTCCGTGCAGCAAAATTTATCATATGAGATTCGACTTGTCTCTATCCTAAACAGACGAGAAAATGTGTTGAAGAATAAAGTCATCAAGCTCATTCAGGTTTCTTGGAATCCTTACTCGCCGGGTGAGTTGACTTGGGAGCTCGAAGAGGAAATCCAGAAGAAGTTTCCCCATCTCTTCGAGTAGGTGCTTCCCCGGGTTATCCTATGAACCACCTGAATAAATTTCGTGGGTGAATTTTTTTGTAAGGTGGGTAGGTTGTAACCCCCATTTCCGATTATGCAGATTTGCTTTTTATTTTTTGTATTTTATTTCCCATATGATTGTATTTCTATTTTCTACATTTCTTCTTTCATAATTATCATGGTTGTAAGCCCATATGAAATTCTTAGTCTCTTCTAGAAATTCTTCATTCTAATTTCTAGCCCAATATATTTTAATTACTATTATATTTTTCTCCTAGCCAATCCAACAAATTTTATTTGAGAAGCCGAACTCAACTATTTATTCTATTTCTTATGTACCCCATAACTCACAAGCCCACTTTAACCCAAGACAATTCATGACAATTCCCAAATCTAACCTGCCTAACTCCCACTATAATTGCAATCAATCACAATCTAATAAGAACAAATCATAACCTACCCCACTAACCCCAAATCAATTACCCATTAAATCACCCCCATTATAATATCATTATTATATTATATTAATATTATAACCCCCTGCATCCCTCTCCCTCCCATGCATTCTCTCTGTCTCTCTCTCTCTCTCTCTCTTTCTCTCTCTCTCTTCCCATCTTCTTCCTCCGCTTCCCTATTCTGGACCCGACGCCCCAAACCGAAACCCCCATCCCGTCGCCACCTTCGCGACCACCCCACTGCACCACCATCCAACCACCACTCTACCCCGACCGCCGCATTGTCCCCACCATTGCCGACCATCTGCTCGCACGCGCTCGACAGCCATCAACCCCACCAGTGCCACCGCTACCTTGCAGTCAAATCCCGCACACTGTCGACCTCACCCTCACTGACGTCCACCTCCACCGTCGACCCGAAGCACCACTGCACCACGATACTCCTCCCGACCACCGCAGTCCCTTTCCCCACCCTTGCCGCCGTCAGCCTGCAGCGCTGCCACCCTTCGTTGTCATTGCTGTTCGTGATTGCACGTGCGGCCATGCCGCAAGTTGCACGTGTGGTTGTTTCCGTCGTTCGCACGTGTTGCCACTGTCGCTTGTCGTGCTTCCGTTCGTCGTCACATAAGGCAAGCATCTCTTGCAAAATCTTTGTTATTTATGTGCAAGCACTCTTTTTGACCTCCGCAAGTAGTATCCCTCTTTTATATCGATGTTATATCAATCTTATCCGTCAAATATTGTTGAATCCTAAACTGACATCGTTCTTCGTCTCATTGAATTTCATCCACCCAAATAAGTCATAGAAAAACCATGAGAAACCGTTCACATATACATCTACCGCATAAACACAACTAGAAGCACAAAATTACACAAGAAAGAATAATCGAATGAATTGTATGTGCATATATGACCATATGATTGTGCTGTAGTTAATACCATTGATGTGCTAATGTTGTCATGATAATATTAGAAACCATGTCAATTCCTAGACATAGTTGTATGCTCAATTCTAATCACAAGAACACTTGCAAAGAAAATTCGTTAAAACCAACTCAATATGTTCTGCACTGCCATCTGTCCCAATTTGGAATGAGAATTCAACACAGTTACTGATGATATTATCTAAAACATAATAAATAGAAATTGTAGCACACTGTGTCTAGTTTCTAGAACATCTAACGGACCCTCAATCCGACTTATAGATTGTAAAATATGCAGTTTCTACCACTGTACTATCGTAGTCTCAGATTAATATTAGAATTAAAATCCCAAATTTAAAAAAATGTTAATGAACATTGTCAGGAACTCATTTATAATTTTTGTAAGAATTTTAATTATGATTTTAATCGAATTATACATATGATAACTGGATGTTGAGTTGCTGCCAGAATAGTAGACTCATAAAGAATCAACTAGTAGACATAGTTACTGTTGTCTAAATGTATCGTGTGAATATGCGTTAGAACCGATAGAGAGTCTAGTTTCTAGAATCCCTTACGGATTCTGATTTTCTTTTCTGTAGCAGCGAGAAAGTTAGTTTTTGTACAGCAAGGTACTGTGTGCAGAATTGTGTTATCGTATTTTTTAATTATGAATGTAGTAACTTTGCATCTATGAATTGCATTACATACTGATCATTGCAAAACTATTGGTACCTCATTTTTACTGTTCCTTGACATCGTTCCCTCGACTACATATGAATGACTCATTGTAATAACATAATGACAAGGCGGGGTACAAGGGAACAACTTAGTAGTGGGTACTATAGGAGAGTGTACTCCAAGGGGGCCCGTGTTTCCCGTACTGATTACTGATACTGGTACTGATACTGACACTGATACTGATTACGGTCTTACCGAACGGTTGCGGATTACTGACTGCAGTATCCCAACTATCGAGTACCATACCATTACCGATTACCATTACCGATTACTATTACCGATTACATGAACTTGTAGGATCCGCTACGACATTCGAAACGCTCACTTAATTGTATGCACCCGAACCTGTGGTATGGGACATAGGATTGCGTGTATTAGATAGATTAATAAAAGACTAATAGACATAAGAATAACACTAAGCATTGACATTGCATTTCTACTACTGTTCACCGTTACCTGCTTTTGTGGCATTGACCGTTTCTTATCAATTGATTAAATTCACAGTTTTACTTGCATTCCATTGTCCTTAATCGTATTGTACATATTACATCGTTCGAGCTTATTATTATTGCATTATCATGTTTATTGTTTCACTGTTTTCACTACTTGCTGTACGAGCTGACTCTAACGGACATCCCCCCTCCCCCCAAATCGGATGTCCGTTAGAGCAATCTCGGACAGCAAGTAGTGAAAGCAGTGAAACATTAAACATGATAATGCAATAATAATACGCTCGAACGATGTAATATGTACAATACGATTAAGGACAATGGAATGCAAGTAAAGCTGTGAATTTAATTAATTGATAAGCAATGGTCAATGTCACAAAAGCAGCTAACGATGAACAGTAGTAGAAATGCAGTGTCAATGCTTAGCATTATTCTTATGTCTATTAGTCTTTTATCAATATATCTAATGCATGCAATCATGTGTCTCATACCACAGGTTCGGGTGCATACAGTCAAGTGAGCATTTCGACTGTCGTGGCAGATTCTATAGGGTCATGTACTCAGCAACAGTAATCGGTAACAGTAATCAGTAACTGTATGGTACCCGATAGTTAGGATAGCGCAATCAGTAATCCGCAACCCTTCGGTAAGACTGTAATCAGTATCAGTATTAGTACTAGTATCAGTAATCAGTACGGAAAATACGAGCCCCCTTCGAGTACAGTCTCCTATAGTACCCACTACTAAGTCACTCCCTTTTACCCCAGCTTGTCATTATTTTATTACAACGAGTCATGCATATGTAGTCGAGGGAACGGTGTCAAGGAATAGTAACAATGAGGTATCAATGGTTGTGCAATGATCGGTATGTAATGCAATTCATAGATGCAAAGTTACTACAATCAAAATTAAAAAATACGAGAACACAATTCTGCACAGCAGTACCTTGCTGTACAAAAACTCCCGTTGCTACAGTAAATAAAATAGAATCCATCATGGATTCTAGAAACTAGACTCTGCTGGTTCCGACGCATATTAACACTATAGATTTCGACAACAGTAACTTTGTCTACTAGTTGATTCTTTACGAGTCTAGTGTTCTGGCTGCAACTCAACATCATGTTATCATATGTATAATTCGATTAAAATCATAACTAAAATTCTTTAAAAAATTATAAATGATTTATTGACAGTGTTCATTAACATTCTTATAAATTTGGGATTTTAATTCTTATATTAACCTACTGTTTCGATCAGTTGAACATGGTGTGGCAACTATAAAGCAGTAATATGAAACTAATACAGTATAGTGGTAGAAACTACATATTTTACAATCTATAAGTCAGATTGAGGATTCGTAAGATGTTATAAAAACTAGACACAGTGTGCTACAATTTCTCTTTAATAAGTTTTAGATAACATCATCAGTAATTATGTAGAATTCTCAATGCAAATTGGGATAGATGGCAGTCCATAACATATTGAGTTGGTTTTAACAAATTTTCTTTGCAAGTGTCACGCCCCACTTTCCAAAAAGAATACGGAATACAGATACGAGACAAAAGCCCAGCGAATGATTTTCATCATCCATAAGCTGTTCAGGATTCTTTACAATATTTCACAAGATAATCAGAGTTGGAAGCGAAAGATACAACCAGACATGCATAATTGAAACAAGATACCAGTAGAATTTACTTGAAACCAAATATAATAATCTCAAATAATCAAATTCTGAACAAGTCAAATATCCTGGGCCACATCACCCAAATACAAGATAAATATCTAAGTAATCAAGTACATCTTATTCAAGTTCAAGCAACAAGTAATAATAATAATAAAGCAGAAAATCCAGCCTAATACATCATCTAGCCAATACCATCTGGCAGCCGACCATCCTGATATGCAATTAGTAAATTTGCATGAGAAGGAAGAAGAAGAAAAAAAAAGTACCCGTCAATTGCAAGTTACGGGCCACTTATAATGTCGGAGTACATGAAATAGGTAAATCTAAGTAACAAACCTAGCATGGTATAATCATGAATACAGGATATAAATCATAGCATGGCAAAATGAGCAAGCATAATAGCATGTGTCGAGTGTCAAGTAAACAAGTGTCATGCATCAAGTAACCAGTATCAAGAATCATTTAATCATATAGCATGTATCAAGTATCAAATCTCATGTATCATGTAGTCAAGTGTCAAGTATCATGTTCAAGTGTCATGTAAGCATGTATCATGTTCAAGTGTCAAGTTAGCATGTTCAAGTCTTGTAGTGATTACTATCTAGATAGCACTTCATGCATCCCAGTTTTTACTACATGGTTGCTATAACAAACAGTTTCGTTTTAGATTTTATAGGGGACCATACAGAACAGTGTACTCAGGGACAAGCTCCAAGTATCATGCAATCATGTATCATGTAAACAAACTCCAAAACCCAAACAAGCTCCAGTTTCATGTGTGTACGTTTCATGTATATCGTGTCAAGCTCCACATATAAACAAGCTCCAATAACCACTAGGTTCTTCTAAGTACACGTTTCTGCACTATCCACTACTAGATCTTTCCCTTAATCTGGCTTGGTTATTTTATTATTAATGTCAACAAGCATGTAGGTGTGCAGAACATATCAAGTATATCATGGCATCATCATGTGACAAGTGCAAATTTCAAGATAAACATGTACGTGTGCAAGATATCTCATAAAAGAACTAAAAATAACAAATCTCAAGTTCAGGACAACAAGAGCATACTGTAGTAAAACAATGATTCCTAGTATTACAAACATCCAAATCTGGATCCGTCGAATGATTTGGAAAATAGACTTCCACACGAATCCAGCGAATATAATTAAGTCATGTATTAATTCACAAAAACATATCTCAAAACTGATTTGAATACAGAAAATAGGTTTATCCAGAAATCAGGAAAACGAATTCAAGAACAGGAAAACAACATGAAAACACATGATAAATTCCAGGAAAAATGTGGGGTATTTCCCTATATGTCCAGTATCTAAATATAAAGTCTCAGAATTTTTCAGTAAAAGTAAACCAGTCATCAAAAATAAGAAAACATCGAGAAATCATAGTTTGGCAAATCTAGAATTTCCCAACACTGCTGTACGAAAACTAAGATATCTCGCAACCAGTGAAATGAAATCCAATTCCGCCAAAGGAATGTGAAAATAGATAAATTATACTACTTTTCATATTTCACAAACATTTTTCATACATTAAAAGGGATCACAGTGAAAATAAGGTTCTTTACCGAACAACGAGCAAAATACAGCAAGTATAGATTTCATAAACGAGCATGAAACATCACATAAACTTCATTAATAAAATTCACCAAAATTCTGGGTAATCCCTAACTATATAAAGAAACACTGACCAAAGTTTTGGATCAAAATAATGTATGTAGCATAGTTCTTTAAAATTATTTGTCATTAAAATTACCGAAAAACAGAATCTGGAAAAGATCGACATCTCTGTAGTAAAACAGTCATAACTCACTCAAACGAAATCAAAATGAAGCAAGGTCAGAAGGGTTTGAAAATAGACGAAATTACCTAAAACTCATGTTTTATACCGAAATTAAGGTACTGACTTTAAGACAGTCCAAAACAGCAAACAAAACAGATCAGCAACGAAACACAGATTTTTTCCTTTAACATCAACTCAACATATGTCATACGAAACTTGTTCAAAACACAACCAAACATGAAATCGAGTCTACCAAGTGTCTCAACATCATGAATTTGGGTCTCTAGCATGTCCACACCAAGAATTCACATGGGTCTCAACTAAAACACGAATTCTCACAAAAATCTCACATACATGATCAAAATTCAAGAACGGGTAAAACCTAAGTTAATTCATGTGCAAATCGTGTCGTGAGTCATCTATGGTCAAGTTTTCACAATAGAGACAAAACCTATCAAGAAAAACACAAACAAGAGTCGTCTCTAGACCCAACTGCACTATAGGTGGTATTTTTGACTTGTATCAAACAAATGAATTGGAGTACAAGTTACTTGCCTTAATCGGAGATGAAGAACAACGAAGACAAAGAGTATGAGCAAAAACCACGAACGAAAATCCGCGAATCAACGAATCCAAGCAACTAGAGCGGAAATCCCCACACAAACAAAACTCCACAAAGCGAGAGAATAAAAGTGGCTTGTGGCCTCAAGAGAACACAATGAGAAAGACGAGGGATTGTGGGGTGGTGTGAGGTGGTCGGGATATGCAAGGAGAAGAGGATCGGGAGATGTGGGAGAAGTGGGCTCGGGTTTGGAAGTAGGCCGGAAGGAGTAGGGGATGCCGGAGTGGAGAGGGTGGCATCAGGTGTGCGCAGGCCAGGAGGAGAGGTGGCGGCCTGGGGCTGGGTGCGGGGTCGGCTGTGTGCGGTGCAAGCAAACGGGGAGAGGGAGAAAGAGGGAGGCCGGGTTTTTGTGAGAGATGAAGTTAGGGTTAGGGTTTGTGAGGGAGATAGGTATATATATAAGGGGATTAGGGTTGAGAATACAAGTTGGGTTAATGGGTTAATGGGTATTTAGGAGTAGTAATAGGATTTGATTAAACGGGGCTTCAAATAGGGTACAAATGTATAGGATATCAAATAGGATTGGGGATTTTAAATTTGGCTTTGGTAAAATCTTATTAGGGATCAAATAATAGGATGAAGAAAACAATAGGACAACCAAATCACCACTACAACAAACACCCAAAAATAAAATAAAGAGAGTGAGCCCAAAAATGATGAAAGAACAAAATAATGAAGAATGAAACAAAAGAGACAATCAATCAAACACAAAGAGCTCAAAAATAAAATAAAACGAATATATATTGTGATATGGCTAAAAATAGGGCTAAATCAGAACAGTCTAAATTGGGCACGAATCTTAAAGCTTGGGGGTAAAATGGTAATTTCACCTATAAACGGGTCTGAGATGGGTACTGGGTCTTTTCTACAAAGGCCCAATAACCCACAAACGGATCCACCTTAATTGGGTGCGGGTCCCAACCCACAAGAAACTCAGTCCAGCTGGATAGAATTAGGGTTTCTGATTGTATTAAATCAATGGCCCTGATTCACTCTGTCCTCTCACGGGGAATTAGGGATTTCCTTCCTAAACTGATCCCAAAGGCGGCTATAAATACCCCCCATTCACCACCATTAAGAGTTAATCAATCTTTTGCCAGTTTACGCTCATTCATAATCTTTTCTGATTACTGACTTGAGCGTCGGAAGGTGCGTCGCCGGGATCAACCCCAGTGTCTCGCACTTTTTGCAGGTGAACGGCGGGATTCAACGGTCAAACTCCGGTGGAAAGGTTCCAGGTTTTCTATTCGGTTTTCCTAAGAATCCACAAATTCTATCTGTTTGCCCCCACACCAGATTTAGCGGTAACAGATTGGCGCCGTCTGTGGGAACCCACGAATAGCGATCCTTCCTCTCCCCTTGGTTAAGATCATCTCCAGCCATGCCTCCCTGAAAGCTAAGATCCAGAGGGTCCAACCGTGGACCCACTCCTCTTCAACCACAACAGGAGATCCCCCTCCAAACCGTCCAGTCGGCAGGACCCCCTCCTCAACCTGACCAGGCCACGCAGTAGGAACAACCTCCTCATCAGAACCTCCAACCCCCTTAGGGTCAGATCGGGCCTCAGAATACCGGTGCGGGGGGGCTCCCGTCCCAATCCTCAGAAACAACCTCTCCAACATGACCACGTCTCCGTGCACAACCCCTCTACCGACTCCATGGCATCTCACAATCCCCGGGCCTCCGATGACCTTCGCAATACTCTCAACAATCGGCATAAAGAAGAGGATCTTCTCCGACGTTTGGATGAAAGGCGGGCCCGAGAGGGAGCCTCCCGCCAACAACGTCCAAATGAGCGATCTCCTCATCGCCGAGAACATAAGAGGTCTCCTCCACACCGAAGACGGAGAGAGTCCCCTGAGCACCATAGAAGAAGGCCTCGCTCCCCTACTGGTCAGCAACCCCCGAGGGATGATAATGCTCCTATCACCCGCGCTGAATTCCAGCAATTCCAGGCAACCATATTGCAAGCCCTCCATCTCCGACCCAACAACAACAATGCTCAGGGGGTCCCCACTCCTCCTCCGGTCCAAAGTCCTCGCCATCGGTCCCTAACCCCTCCTCCTTCTCCGAGCAACTACCATCGCAGTCCTCACCATACCCCTAGCTACCATCGCCGAACTCTGCGCTCCCCTTCATACGAAGACGAGTCTAGAGACTCATATGGCTACCACCGAAGGGATGATGTCGTCTACCGTCGTCTCCACGAGATGGAGAGACGCCTCGGCTAGTTGGACAGGAAAGAGGAGCTGAGGGGAAGGAACCTACGTCCGAGCAGATCTCCCTTCTCCCAAACAATCATGGAGGTGCCCGTCCCAATAGGCTTCAAGCCTCCACAGTTCGAGACTTACTCTGGGGAGTCAGACCCCGTGGACAACATCGAGAGCTTCAAGACCCTCATGCTGATACACCAAGCTTCCGATGCTCTATTGTGCAAAACCTTCCCGGCCACTCTCAAAGGTCCCGCTCGGGAGTGGTACTCTCGCCTCACCCCATCCTCCATATTCTCCTTTGAACAATTTGAGACTCTCTTCGTCACCCACTTCGTAAGTAGCCGCCGCACAGAGAAGACCAGCATCTCGCTACTCTACCTTAGTCAGAAGAAGGGGGAGAAGCACAGGGACTATGTGAAAAGGTTCACCGCAGAAGCTAGGTCCATTGCTTCCCTCGACCAGTCGGTCGCTGCCGCAGCCTTCCAGTCAAATGTTCTTAGCTCCAGCCTTCGGTCCTCCCTAGCCAAGAAGCCCCCACAAAAATTTTTCGACCTCCTCCTCAGGAGCGAGAAGTATATTCGAGCTGAGGAAGCTAAGCATCACCCCTCCTTTGAGGGGTCTTCCTTCGGGACCAATCGAAAGGCAGCTGAAGAAGAAGGAGCTAAGAAGCTCCAGAAGGATAACGGGGGTCAGCGCCGCCCACCTCCCAGATTCGAGAAGTTCACCCCTCTTAATACCAACATTTCCACTATTCTCATGGAGGTTGAGAAAGAAGGGGTTCTGCCTTCTGCCCCGAAGATGAATACCCCTGGCAAGAAGAGGGATAAAGAGAAATGGCGCTGATATCACCGGGACTACGGCCACGATACCAATGATTGTCTAGACCTGAAAAATGAAATCGAGGCCCTCATCCAAAGGGGGCAGCTATCTAAATTTGTGAGAAATGACCGGACCGATCTTCCTCCTCCCCCCAGGGGGGCCAACAAGCATCCTGAAAGGCGCGAGGAAACTCCTGAGTTCGAAGAGGAGTGCACCCTACATCTTATTCATGGAGGCCCTATGGGGGGCACCTCTAACTCCTCTCGAAAGGCCTTCATCAGGGAGGTCAACTCAGTACATGGCATGCCCCCTCCCAAAGGCCTCGGAGTACCGGTCACTTTTCAGATGAAGACCTTGAGGGTGTCCGAACCCCCCATTGTGACGCACTAGTCATCAACCTCCATATGGCGAATTTTAAAGTGGAGAGGATACTGGTGGACAATGGTAGCTTCGTTAACATCCTCTTTCTCGCTGCTTTCAAAGGGCTCAAGCTATTCCAGGACAGGCTTAAGCCTGCCGACTACACACTCCATGGGTTCACGGGAGTGCCAGTGACTATCGAAGGGGTAATCACCCTCAACGTAATCGCTGGCAAAACTCCTACTAGCCGAACGAAGCCGATGGACTTCATGGTCGTCGATGTTCCCGCTACTTATAATGCGATTCTAGGCCGACCTAGCCTAGCTGCTCTAGAGGCCGTCCCGTCGGCTTATCACCTCAAAATGAAGTTCCCCACCAGGGCGGGAGTAGGGGAAGTAAGGGGTAGTCAAGAGATGGCCCGTAAATGTTACATGACCTCCACCGGGGGTCCAATCTTATCCCTCGAAACTCTTGAGATCCCCCAAGAGAATGTCCGGCCATGGGTGAGTACGAGGCAAGAGATGACCGAATAGCTAAGTACCTAGCCAAGACCCAAAATCTCATGGCTTCATTCGAAGAGGCGCTAATTCAGCGAATCCCTAGAGAAGAAAATTCCCAAGCAGATGCCCTCTCCAAGCTAGCCTCTTCCTCCCTTCAGGGTCTCGAGCAGACCGTCTTGATTGAAGTGCTCCTCAGACCGAGCATAGAAGATGAAACTCCTGACTCGATGGAGTCGCTACCCGTCCAACTTCAAGACAACTGGATGAAACCTCTAATGGAATTTCTAAGGGATGGACTCCTCCCCGAAGACCCAAAGGAAGCTCGCAGAGTTCGGACCAGAGCGGAGCGGTACACCCTTATTGAGGGGGTCTTGTACAAACGCTCCTACACCCAAGTAGACGGCAGACCCTACTTACGGTGCCTCTCCCCGGAAGAAGCAACATATGCTTTACAAGAGCTCCACGAAGGTGTAGGCGGAGCACATTCAGGGTCAAGGTCCCTTGCCAGAAAGGTGTTGAACTATGGATACTTCTGGCCGACTCTCCTATAAGATGCCGAACGGCATGTCCGGCAATGCAGCTCTTGTCAAAAGTACTCCAACGTTCGTCGCCTGCCCCAAGCACAACTCACCTCCCTCTCAAGTTCGATCCCTTTCGCAATGTGGGGGATGGACTTGCTTGGCCCGTTTCCACCGGCTCCCGGACAGCTCAAGTTCTTAATCGTGGCGATCGACTACTTCTCAAAGTGGATAGAGGCTGAGCCTTTGGCTACAATCACTGAGAACAAAGTGCTTTAGTTCTTCTGGAAGAACGTCATCTGTAGGTTCGGGGTGCCTCGGGTCCTGATAACTGATAACGGAACACAATTTACAGGGGCGGCATTCTGATCTCTGTGTGAAGACCTCGCCATTCAGCAACGCTTCTCTTCCGTCTCCCATTCTCAAACAAACGTGTAACTCCCTATTCCAGTTGTACGTATTTTATTACGTGAATTTTTGTACTTCAATTTTCAGATTAGTTTTATTTTTCTCTTTGGACTCTTTATCTAAACCCAGAATATTTTTCTGATCAATTCTATAATTTTGTAATTTTTTCGATCGGAGTTTAAATACAAATTTTAAACCCCGATTAATCCTAATCCTAATACTAATCCTAATCCTAATCCTAATCCTAATCCTAATCCTAATCCTAATCATGCCTAATCCTACGCCTAACTTTCTCATTTTTCTCCTACAACCTAACTTCTACTGACTTCTCCTCCTTGGTCTTAGTTTCCAACCTAATCCCCACTAACCCCTCTCATTTTTCCACACTCCTATCCCTTCGTTGATTTTTCTACACCCCTCCTATCCCTTCCTTTCTATATACACACACACACACATGTAGAACCTCCCACCTCATTCACTTCTTCTCTTCCTCTGCCTTCTTCACACCCTCTGCCTTCTTCACACCCGAGAGCTCAAGCAACACCCAAGCTCCACTTTACCTTTCACCTTCGAGCCAACGACTCCGTTTCTACGGTCCCGTGAACCCCAAAAAACAACCCGACGCCGCGCCACCTTGTTGTTGTCGTCGCGCACCGTTGCTACCGTTGCTCGCTAGCTACCGTCTTGCCGCCATTCTTACTGCCGTTGTGCCGCCGTCCGTCGCATCTTCTTTCCGTGGTTAACACTACCACCGTAATTGTCACGTTATAAGGCAAGTACCTTGTACACTATTTTTGTTCTTGTACAAGCATTTTTCTTGGACTCGTGGCAAGTAGTCTAGTTATCATCATGTTTTATTGTCAAACTCCATTCTAGTCACTTGTTTCATGCTATATCAACTCAAGAGTGAACCGTTAACACATTTCGAATCATGTTATCGAATATCGAATATTCAACCTTACTATCTCTAAAATTTCTTGACCTTGCACTAAGAAGTCGACAATGTTCCCAATACTGGATTGAAGATTTTCTACATGAAAATCGTAGCCCATCGAGTCCCGAATCCAGAACATCTGACGGTTTCTCAATCGGATGTATAGATTGTGAGATATCGCGATTTTAGTACAGTCATATTGTGAATTTCTGAACCTGGACGGGATCACTAACCGGTCTCTCGTACTGAGAATTTGACCATGTTCCCGACACTGGATCGAAAAACTTTCTACATGAAAATCGAAGCCCTTCGAGTCTAGATATCCGAAACATCCTACAGTTTCTCAATCCGATGTATAGATTGTGAGATATCACAGTTTTAGTATTGTGACTCCGAATTTTCAGAATGCGCGCGAAACATCGAAACCAGCGAAGAATGAATTTGTACACATAGCTACTGTCTTTAGAATGTATCGTGTAAATATGCGTTGAAACCGGAAGAGAGTCTACTTTCTAAAATCTCTGACAGAATCAGATTTGCTTTTCTGTAACAACGGGAAAGTGAATTTGAATGCAGATATGTCAAGTTGTCTAAAAATTCATCTCTACGGTTTTGCATATAAACCCATTACTTTTCATATTTAATGAACTGAGTGTATTATTGTTCTTGTAATAATAACTTGCATATATATAATAGGTTGATAGAATGCATTTTATACGACTTGATAATTCTATCATAACTACTCTCGATACATGTACTCGTTTTACGTCTCATGTCCATGATTACTGGACTTGTTATTTTCCTTGACTAAATTATTTGATTACACCGTTCTACCAATCGTACCAACTGTATGTTCATAATTAATTATAAAAGATCTACCAATCGGGGTTATAAGGGTACGGCTTAGTAATGGACAATATAGGGGAGTATACTCGGAAGGGGGCCCGTGTTTTCCGAAATAGTGATTCTTGATTCTTGATTCTTGATTCTTGATTACACAATTCTTGATTACATAATTCTCGATTACATGATTCATGATTACATGTCTTGATACTATCACTGGAAGACCCGAGTACATAATCCTATAGAATTCACTACTTAAGTCTAAACGTCACATGATTGATATGCACCGAACTTGTGGTATGGGACACATGATTGCGTGCATTAGATAAGTTAATAAAACAGATAAACTCGAGATCTTCACTAAGCATGATTCTTGATTACATGACTCTTCGTTATATGACTCTTGATTCTTGATTACATGATTCTTGATTACATGACTCTTGATTACATGACTCTCGATCCTTGATTATATGATTATCGATTAATTGAGCCTAGGTTATCAATTGCTTATACCTTGAAGTCTAGAATACACTAGTTACAGTTATTACTTACATGATCATATTGTCCCAGTTCTTTGCTTACTTCCATATTGTATTTGTACTTCTACTTCTTATTTCTTCCATGTTATATCTTGTTATATTACCCTTTTTTCTGCTTGTTGCTACTTGCTGCCCGAAACTTGCTCTAACGGGAACTTTTTTATTTTTCTTTGAGTTAATAATTATACAGGTACTGATGGACCCGACGAGCAGACTCTCTAGATGATCGTTGCTACTTCCTTACTACTTCATGTTGTTTTTCTTCCAGTCGCTATTTTATCTAGTTGTTATAGCGAACTGCTTATCATATTATTTTAATTCTGGCACCTTGTACTCCTGGGCATCTTGACCCGATGTTGATGTATTATCCAAATGATGGTTATTCTATTTTCAGCTCATGTGATTATTATATTTGCCTGCGTGAATGTGTTATAAAGATCTTGTTGAGCTTATAATTGTACAGCTTATGGATGATGTATATCATTCGCTGGGCCTCAGTTGCGTGCCTGTATTTCCGTATAGTGGGAAGCAGGGCGTGACAAAACGGCCAAGTGGGAAATGCCAACCAGCAGATCCTCTCCGGTATCAAGAAAAGTGTAACTCCTGTTTTCCCGTATTTGTATTCTTATACTGTATTTTGCCTCATTTTACTCTCTCGTCTAATTGAGATCCTGTAATTTGTTTTAGATTGAATAAAATCGTAATTTTAGTCTCGACTCAATTTTTGGTCCTTTTATCAATTCATTTGTGTGCACTCTGTGTAGTTCTTCATGAAAAATTGACTATTTCTTCTCATTTATCTCTTTAATCCCCATTTTGATACATTTTGACCAATTCACCTGTTGGATCCTATTCAATGCGGATACCCTAAAACCCACAAACCCAAACCCTATACTATTTAAACTCCTTAACCCTAACCCCTAACCCTAATCACTGTTTAGCCCTAACCTAACCCATCGCAAATCCTTCTTCCAGATCCGCTTCTTTCTCCTTCGATTTCGAAACCAATCCCCCACCTTCGATCGCCCTCCGATCATCACTCCCACCATCACCTTCGATCTCCCTCACCATTGCCTTCGTCCACATCACCACCACAGCACCAACCACCAACCACCGTCGTCCCCAACCATCGACTCCGAAACCCATTTCACCATCGAACCCATCGCCTTTACCACCTCCCGAACCCAATTTGCCATTACTCATCGCCTGTCACCACCCCGTCGCCTCGTCAACTCCACAACACCACCACCATCAATCGCCAACACCCCGAACCCAAACTGAAACCCATTCCCTTCGCTCCTCCCCTATTTCGAAACCACAACCAGAGTGCCATTTCCCTCGCTAGCTTCGTCGTCGCTGCGCTGCTATTGCCGTCGCAACCTCCTTCCGTCGTGTCGCCACAGACGCGCCGTCGACGCGCCAGCCTACGCCATCGTACCTTCCCTCTCTCTCGCTCGCTGGTTCGTCGAAGAAGAGAACGAAGAAGAAGAAAGGAGGAATTGGCGGGATTTGATCTCGACCGTAGGATCGCGCCAAGATTCGTGCCCTCCGATCGCCGTCCCGTGTTCACCCACAGCGAATCCTAGATCGCTGTCCCCTGTTTGGATCAGATCCGCTGCAGAGGAGCTCACCCATTGGCTGCATTCGCTGTCCCGTGTTCTGGGCGTAGCGAATCCCGTCTCGCTGTTTGCTGTTCTGGCCGATCCGGTGTGGGGGAAAACTCGATCTACGGTTGATTTTCACACGTGATTTTGGGAGACTTCGCACGGGATTTTTCGATCCAATTTTCTTCAACAAGTGGATCTAATCGGCGTCAATTAAGGCAAGTATTCTACTTGTACACATTTTTGTTCTAGTACAAGCACCCCTTGAAAAATACTACAAATAGTTAGAATTGTGACTCCTCCTTGACTATCGTTGTTGATCAATATTAAACCTCCAAAATTTATAATTCTAAGAGTCACAAAATTTCATTATGTTAAATTATAACTACTTGGACTCAGTTTATTCCTTGAACACATGAACATATGAATTAAGGAGCCCTAAATTTGTAGACACATGTTATATCTAGTATTTGATGATCTTGCAACCATTTAGCTTGAAAAACAATTATTACTTGTTGTTTTGATAAACATTTCCCTGTATCTATATCACACATTAACCTAGACGCCTAATAACCAATTTTCATGTAACCTATACTAGTAAGATATTCCCATATGTTGCTGTCGTGAATCTTGTTATGCTGTTTTGACCCCTTTAACATCAGAATCTGAACCCGATCCCTGAATAGAAAATGCATCTCTAGATGTCTAGATGTCGATAGCCTCTGGAATTTTCGAATTCGGAGTTACGGTCTAGGATTTATTGTAGTTTTACTGTAGCTGTGTAGACGCAGATTCGCAAAACTACTGCACATCTTCAGTTTGCAAATTAATTTAACCATGTTAACAGTAAGCGTTTGACTTGAAATTTTATATGCGGTTGCTGGACACCCTATAGGACATCCCCAATTTTTCTTAGAATTAATTAACGATATTTCGACCCTGTTTCACATGTTTAAACTTCGATTCATAAATTCTGCCTGAACACGTTAACTATGTAATTCGCTGGACACATGTTCCCACCACTTTCTCGCACCTTGTTTTCACACACTTGCATGCATGCTTGATAAGAATTAATAAAAGTAACAAGTCAGGGTTTAAGGGAAAGATCATAGTAGTGGACAATATAGGTAAGTGTACTCGGAAGGGGGCCCGTGTTTCCCATAATGTTATGTTACATGGAACTAAGTGCCACGTAGAACTAAGTGCCACGTCATGGGTGACGGGGGCCACCTCTAGAGTCTACGGGGGCCACCTCTAGAGCCCATTATATGATTACATGATATATATTTGAGATCGCATGGAACTAAGTGCCGCGTAGAACTAAGTGCCACGTCATGGTGACGGGGGCCACCTCTAGAGCCCATGGTTTGATCACTTGCTTGATACTTGATACCTGAATACACCGCCCTACAGACTCCATTACTAGGCCTAAACGAAATTGTTTTGCTTGTAGTAACCATGTAGTAAAAAAATGGATGCATGAAGTGCTACCTAGATAGTAATAACTACAAGACTTGAACATGAAACTTGAACTCGACACATGTTTACTCGATACTTGATCACATGATACCTGAAACCTGATACATGAAACTCGAACTTGATACATGTTTACTTGAAGCTTGATGACTTGTTACATGAGACTTGAAACTTGAATAATAACACTTGACATTTATAACTTGATACTTGTGACCTGACAACTTGACACTAGGCTCGAGACTTGTTACCTGACACTTGTACTGGATACCTATCACTTGAGGTTAGATACCCTATATGTTCACTTGTCACTTGTTTCACCACTAGTATTTATTATCCAGCCTGTTTACTTGAGTTACCCTTTCTTGCTATGTAACGCCCCGCCCCAATGCCCAGACAAATCGTAAATACTATGTAGTTCCACTGCCCACCACAGGCTGCCTCTCAAAAGGTGGTTAACCGAATTGGTGACTCTTGATCCTCGGCAATAGTATTTATACTCAATTTATCTTCGCAAATTCCCGATATGGGACTATATTCCACAATCCTTTCACAAATCCCGTGTAGCAGTCGACTGCTACACACACCAGTCGACTGTACACAGACCAGTCGACTGCTAACCCTAACAGTCGACTGTTCGCTCAAGAACAGGGGTATTACATGCTAGCTAGTTCTTGGTTTTTCAATACTTGTTGTATCCCTATTATATTCTTGATTCTAATTCTTGTTTCCCATTACTTGTACTCGTTTTTACTATTTGTGGCCCTAACTTGCGCTAAGGGCATTTTCTCTTGTTTTCTCTACTTTTTCCTTTTATATTTATTAAGCAGACTTTGGAGATGTGCTACCTGCTGGAATCGTTGAGAAGACGTCCTAGGCCTTGCTTGGAAAAAGCTTTCTTTAATCATTTCATTTTGTATTTGAGTTATTTCATTTGATGTTACTTAAGACTTGTAACGGGTTGATGTTCCCGAGTTTTAATTTGATCCAGACTTGAAAAATATTTGGATATTATCATTTGTTTCAAATATTTCTGTTGCTTAATGAATTATTCATGCATGCTTGGTTATATATATCTCTTGTTATATTCTTGTCATGATGCTGAGTCGATCCTACAGCTTATGGATGATGTTAAAATCATTCGCTGGGCTTCGTCACGCGCTCGTATTCCATATTTTTGGGAAGCAGGGCGTGACAAGGTTTTTAAGTGGTATCAGAGCTCAGATTTGGCTAATGTGTTAGTCTGACTAATACATTAGACAAGCTTGACTCAGTCATGATTAACTCAACATTAAACAGGCCATGCAACCACATGAATAATTTGATAATCAACTCGATCTAGACACAAGTCTTATCCCATCCATTTTGATCTATTCCTTGATTCATTGCTTCCTTCCATTTCTTACAGTCATCCTGATTTATTAATTTCTTATTGGGTACAATTTATTCTTTCCGTACCCATATACTTTTGCTTCCGGTACAAGCAATCTCTTATTTCTGCTTGCCTCGTTGAACCCTCCTTATTCCGATTCGTGTGTCGTTTATTGCTCTTCGTGCCTTGCATTCATCTTCAATTGTTGACTCACTTTGAGTACCATGCTAGTTATTTCTCCTCTGCTATATTCTCTTCAATTCCGATTTTGCCCCTCGTTCTTCTTCCTTCGCATTCAATTCCTTAATTTTCTCTTGTCCCTTCTAGTCATCCTCCTATTTAACTCCTTATTGGATGTAGCTTCATTTTCCTCCTACTTATTTTTCTCTTTATAATTGTTTTTCTGAATACTTCCTATGTTTCGATTATTAATTGTTATATTTATTTTCGATCTCCTATAATAAAATAAAAATGTTTCTCAAAGATTTTGTTATTCCGAACAATGGTGTATTCTAACTTCACTTTTCATTTTTGATCGACTATATATTTTCACTGGATTATTTTAGTAAGACAAATTCTTATTTTGTTGTATAATGCTATTATTACTACTACTATTATTATATTTGCTATTATTTTCATTATCATTACTAGTATTATTATTATGGTTACTACTGTTGATATTCTTATTGTTGTTTTCATTATTTTATTATTATTGTTGATATTAAATTACTTCCACAAAAATGTTGGGTTCGAACTATATTTTGTCTTGCATTATCACTTTTACTAGTATTGTTAATATTTTAATATTATTGTTATTATTAGTATTATTGTTACCATTCTTTTGCGATTACTGTTATTATTAATATTATGATCACTGTTCTTATTATTGTTATTCTTATTGTTAATAGTATCGATATTTTGTTATTATTACTGCTATTCGTGTTATTATTTTTATCGTTACTATTATTATTATTATTAATTTGTTTTGAGCCTGAGCATGCTCAATTTTATATACATTTCACCACTTCAGTGCAACCTAATGTCGAGATGGCAAATATGCAACTCGATGTCAATGGAGGCAAATTGCAACTGGATATCGGCGAGGCAAAATGTGCAGCCGAATATTCGGACGACAACTTGAAACCTGATGTCGTGAAGGCAAATATGCAACTTGATGTTAAGGAGGCAAGATTTTCTACCTATTACTAATTGATATTTCAAGACTCGTTATTTATATGATGAAACTGATGGTAAAAGAATATTTTCGTTATTATCGGTATTATTAATATTACTGTCATTTCAATTGATGTTATTATTATTGTTTTCAACTCCTTTATCACTGTTATTATTTTTATTATCATTGCTGTGACCTTATTGATATTATTATTATTATTGCTATTATCATATTATTTATTATCATTATTGATATTATTTTTAATGCTATCATTATTATTATTATTGCATTATTTTCATGAGTGCGTTGAATTCTATTATGTCATGTATGTGTTATCGTTATTATTAGTATTGTTGATATTTTTATTATGTTATTATTACCTGTATGATTATGATGATTTTGATTTCTGTTATTATTATTGTTTTTACTATTATTTTGTTACTGTTATTACTAATTTTATTATTATCATTGTTATATTTATTTTTATTATTGCCATTATTATTCTGTTGCTATTGATGTTATTATCATTGATATTTGTTGTTATTATTATTTCTGTTAAAGCCATTAGTTTTGATATGTATTCTATCTTTTAATTATGAAGATTGAAGCTCAAGCTTTATATCCATTTTGCATTATTGCTTATCTCTATTTGGAGCCCATACTCTCTTTAATCCTAGTGTCTCATTCTTTTCTCCCGACTCGGATCTTCGCTGGTTGTCGCAAGGTCTACAATGACATATCTGAAGCTTGGAACGTCACCATCAGAGTGGCGCAGCGGAAGCGTGGTGGGCCCATAACCCACAGGCCCAGGATCCTATTGCTGCTTCCAGTTCTTTGCATTGTTGGCTATCCCCTATCTCTTGCATTTGTTCTCAACTGTCGCCTTATTGTTCGGTTTATCTCTTCCTGGTCCATCTTTCTTCGATTCCAGCCCTACCTATTCCTTTGTCTACTTGCTTTGTTATCTTGCAAGTCTAGTGTTGTTCATTTCATTTTGTTACTGTCTATTTTCTTCCATGCATTCTGCCTGACATCATTGTTATCACACTTTTTTTAATCTTGGTATTGCCACCAATTTGACCTTCATTTGGATCCCTGTTTTGTTACCCTCCCCCAGTTATTTCTTGTCCTATCCTATGTACGCCTAAGCAAATTTCGAGACGAAATTTTTGTGTAAGGTGGGTAGGATTTGTAACTCATGTTTTCCCATATTTGTATTCTTATACTGTATTTTGCCTTATTGTACTCTCTCGTCTATTTGAGATCCTGTAATTTGTTTTAGATTGAATAAAATCGTTATTTTTGTCTCGACTCAATTTTTGCTCCTTTCATCAATTCATTTGTGTGCACTCTGTGTAGTTCTTCATGAAGAATTGACCATTTCTTCTCATTTGTCTCTTTAATCCCCATTTTGATACATTTTGACCAATTCACCTGTTGGATCCTATTCAATGAGGATACCCTAAAACCCACAAACCCAAACCCTATACTATTTAAACTCCTTAACCCTAACCCCTAACCCTAATCACTGTTTAGCCCTAACCTAACCCGCCGCAAATCCTTCTTCCACCTCCGCTTCTTTCTCCTTCGATTTCGAAACCAATCCCCCACCTTCGATCGCCCTCCGATTGTCCCTCCCACCATCACCTTCGATCTCCCTCACCATCGCCTTCATCCACATCACCACCACAGCACCAACCACCAACCACCGTCATCCCCAACCATCGACTCCGAAACCCATTTCACCATCGAACCCATCGCCTTTACCACCTCCCGAACCCAATTTGCCATTACCCATCGCCTGTCACAACCCCGTTGCCTCGTCAACTCCACAACACCACCACCATCAATCGCCAACACCCCGAACCCAAACCCATTCCCTTCGCTCCTCCCCTGTTTCGAAACCACGACCAGAGCGCCATTTCCCTCGCTAGCTTCGTCGTCGCTGCGCTGCTATCGCCGTCGCAACCTCCTTTCATCGTGTCGCCGCAGACGCGCCGTCGACGCGCCAGCCTGCGCCATCGTACCTTCCCTCTCTCTCACTCGCTGGTTCGTCGAAGACGAGAACGAAGAAGAAGAAAGGAGGAATTGGCGGGATTTGATCTCGACCGTAGGATCGCGCCAAGATTCGTTCCCTCCGATCGCCATCCCGTGTTCACCCACAACGAATCCTAGATCGCTGTCCCCTGTTTGGATCAGATCCGCTGCAGAGGAGCTCACCCATTGGCTGCATTCGCTGTCCCGTGTTCTGGGCGCAGCGAATCCCATCTCGCTGTTTGCTGTTCTGGCCGATCCGGTGTGGGGGATCTACGGTTGATTTTCACACGTACTTTTGGGAGACTTCGCACGAGATTTTTCGATCCAATTTTCTTCAACAAGTGGATCTAATCGTCGTCAATTAAGGCAAGTATTCTACTTGTACACATTTTTGTTCTAGTACAAGCACCCCTTGAAAAATACTACAAATAGTTAGAATTGTGACTCCTCCTTAACTATCGTTGTTGATCAATATTAAACCTCCAAAATTTATAATTCTAAGAGTCACAAAATTTCATTGTGTTAAATTATAACTACTTGGACTCAGTTTATTCCTTGAACACATGAACATATGAATTAAGGAGCCCTAAATTTGTAGACACATGTTATATCTAGTATTTGATGATCTTGCAACCATTTAGCTTGAAAAACAATTATTACTTGTTGTTTTGATAAACATTTCCCTGTATCTATATCACACATTAACCTAGACGCCTAATAACCAATTTTCATGTAACCTATACTAGTAAGATATTCCCACATGTTGCTGTCGTGAATCTTGTTATGCTGTTTTGACCCCTTTAACATCAGAATCTGAACCCGATCCCTGAATAGAAAATGCATCTCTAGATGTCTAGATGTCGATAGCCTCTGGAATTTTCGAATTCGGAGTTACGGTCTAGGATTTATTGTAGTTTTACTGCAGCTGTGTAGACGCAGATTCGCAAAACTACTGCACATCTTCAGTTTGCAAATTAATTTAACCATGTTAACAGTAAGCGTTTGACTTGAAATTTTATATGCGGTTGCTGGACACCCTATAGGACATCCCCAATTTTTCTTAGAATTAATTAACGATATTTCGACCCTGTTTCACATGTTTAAACTTTGATTCATAAATTCTGCCTGAGCACGTTAACTATATAATTCGCTGGACACATGTTCCCACCACTTTCTCGTACCTTGTTTTCACACACTTGCATGCATGCTTGATAAGAATTAATAAAAGTAACAAGCCGGGGTTTAAGGGAAAGATCATAGTAGTGGACAATATAGGTAAGTGTATTCGGAAGGGGACCCGTGTTTCCCATAATGTTATGTTACATGGAACTAAGTGCCACGTAGAACTAAGTGCCACGTCATGGGTGACGGGGGCCACCTCTAGAGTCTACGGGGGCCACCTCTAGAGCCCATTATATGATTACATGATATATATTTGAGATCGCATGGAACTAAGTGTCGCGTAGAATTAAGTGCCACGTCATGGTGACGGGGGCCACCTCTAGAGCCTACGGGGGCCACCTCTAGAGCCCATGGTTTGATCATTTGCTTGATACTTGATACCTGAGTACACCACCCTACAGACTCCATTACTAGGCCTAAACGAAATTGCTTTGCCTGTAGCAACCATGTAGTAAAAAGATAAATGCATGAAGTGCTACCTAGATAGTAATAACTACAAGAGTTGAACATGAAACTTGAACTCGACACATGTTTACTCGATACTTGATCACATGATACATGAAACCTGATGCATGAAACTCGAACTTGATACATGTTTACTGGAAGCTTGATGACTTGTTACACGAGACTTGAAACTTGAATAATAACACTTGATATTTATATCTTGATACTTGTGACCTGACAACTTGACACTAGGCTTGACACTTGTTACCTGACACTTGTACTGGATACCTGTTACTTGAGGTTAGATACCCTATGTGTTCACTTGTCACTTGTTTCACCACTAGTATTTATTATCCAGCCTGTTTACTTGAGTTACCCTTCTTGCTAGGGGTTTTCCAATACTTGTTGTATCCCTGTTACATTCTTGATTCTAATTCTTGTTTTCCATTACTTGTACTCGTTTTTACTATTTGTGGCCCTAACTTGCGCTAAGGGCATTTTCTCTTGTTTTCTCTACTTTTCCCTTTTATATTTATTAAGCAGACTTTGGAGACGTGCTACCTGCTGGAATCGGTGAGCAGACGTCCTAGGCCTTGCTTGGAAAAAGCTTTCTTTAATCATTTCATTTTGTATTTGAGTTATTTCATTTGATGTTAATTAAGACTTGTAACGGGCTGATGTTCCCGAGTTTTAATTTGATCCAGACTTGAAAAATATTTGGATATTATCATTTGTTTCAAATGTTTCTGTTGCTTAATGAATTATTCATGCATGCTTGGTTATGTATATCTCTTGTTATATTCTTGTCATGATGCTGAGTCGATCCTATAGCTTATGGGTGATGTTAAAATCATTCGCTGGGCTTCGTCACGCGCCCGTATTCTATATTTTTGGGAAGCGGGGCGTGACAAAAAGGCTAGATAAGGCGGCCAAAGGCTTATGGGCGGATTAGCTCCCCAACGTACTGTGGAACTACCGCACTATGAAGCGGACCCCCATAGGTGAATCGCCATTCAACCTCACTTATGGGTCCGAAGCTGTGATCCCCTTGGAAGTCGGACTACCCTCTTCTCGTCTCATGGCCTATGAAGAAGAACAGAATGCTAGAGAGCTTCGTGCAAACTTGGACTTGATTGATGAGCTACGGGAAAGAGCTTCGATTCGCCAACAAAACTATCGGAGGAGGATCGAGTTAGCCTACAACAAAAGGGTCTGACCAACCAATCTCAAAGAAGGGGACTTAGTCCTTAGAAAAATAGTTATCTCCTTCTCCAGCCAGAATAGTAAGCTAGCTCCGAATTGGGAGGGACCCTACAAGATCACCAAAGAAGTTCGGCCCACAACATACCGTCTTGAAGACCTTGAGGGCAGAGAGATACCCAGGACTTGGAATGCCGACCACCTACTGAAGTACCAAGAGAGCGCCTTAACGCCTCTCTAAGTGACTTCAAGTGGCGAGCCATTTCCATCTTTTCACTTGTATTTTGCTTCTTTATTTTCTCATTGTAATAGCGGCTTGCAACTTAGAAGCAGCCGACTAAGTAGTTATCAATAAAAAGCTTCTTTTTTACATACTTTTCGTGATTGTGTACATCTCTCTGTTTTTAATTTCTTTTAACCAAAGGACGAGTTTGGAGTCCAACACTTGGCTCGACTCCGCTTCGCAGGCTCGCTCTTAAGCGAGCTAGAAGTGGTTTGCCATTCGGAACTGCTCCAAGTGGTTCGCCATTCGGAACTACTCCCACAACCGTTGAAACATACTCAAATGACGAGTTCGGAGTCCAACACTTGGCTCGACTCTGCTTCGCAGGCTCGCTCTTAAGCGAGCTAGAAGTGGTTCGCCATTTGGAATTGCTCCCACAACCGTTGAAATATACTCAAACGACGGGTTTGGAGTCCAACCGTTGAAACATACTCAAACGACAAGTTCGGAGTCCAACACTTGGCTCGACTCCGCTTCGCAGGCTCGCTCTTAAGCGAGCTCGAAGTGGTTCGCCATTCGGAATTGCTCCCACAACCGTTGAAACATACTCAAACGACGAGTTCGGAGTCCAACACTTGGCTCGACTCCGCTTCGTCTGAAGTTAAAGTTAGACACTCCGCGCCTACAAGAAGAAAGATTTGCTTCTAATTTTGAGTAGTTGTCAAAAGTTGGAGGGTTTGTGCTTGAGTAAATGCCCACCAACAGAAGCACATGAACATAGAAGAGAATCAAAAGCTTTCATTTATATAAAATGCTAACGCAGAAAAGCGTTCAAGTTACAAGACCTAGCTACTACTACAGGGTACTACAAAAACTCAAAGGAGCATAATACAACTTATTTAACACTTCTTCGGAAAAGGGACGTTTCGATTCAGGGACACACGGGGGCGACATCGTCTAACCTCCGAGCTCATCTATAAACCAACGAACTGAGACGCCTCTTCAGCACTGCCTCTGACTGTAGCTCCCACCGAAGCGCCACTAGACGAAGTGGCCACCCCACTCTGAGCATCGGCCGGGCTCCGCCTAATGATAGGCGAACGAGTCGCGAGCTCGTAAAACGAGATCCCCCTCTCGCTCTCTTCGCGAGTACACGACGTACTCCGAACATTGACCCTTACAGGATGAGGTTTAAGGCGAGCAACTTCCTCCTCGAACTCGACGATCCTATCTTTCAAAGCGTCATCCTTCACAGATATTTTGAAACAAGGAAGTTTTGCGGAGCCTGCGGCATCGGCGCTGTCGGGTATAATGCGACGAAGGTGGGTCACTTCGATGCTTTTATCGACTGTAACTCTCCTCAACTGCTCGACCCTCGCCGTCAACTCGTCGCGCTCGATCATCAGTTTACCCACTGCCGACGCAAAATCATCTTCCTCCGCCGAGAGTTCTTCTTCGGCTATTTCCAGATGGCGAACCTCCGCCAGTAACTTGCCTTTCTCTGTCTCAACGTCGAATAGCATCTTCCTGAGCAACTCCACCCCGCCTTCGAGACGAGCCTCGCGAGATCACTTCCGCAGTTGTTTCAGCTCGGAGAAATACCCTCTCGCAGTCGCTTTGATGTCCTCTAATCTCAGCTCGCTCTTGAGGAAACTCTCTCGGCTGCGAGAGAGGGCTTCCTTCACCTCTTCTAGTTCGGTACGAAGGCGAGATGCTTCGGAGGCCGGGCTCGGCTCGACAACCTAAAAAGCAGAAGGGTATCAACACGAAGAACGAGAGGCGGTGCTCAACACTTAGTCAAAATTTCGAAAAGATTTCAATCCAACACTTAGTCAAATTTGAGAAGAGAGTTCGAACAAAACTTTATTCATATCAAAAACGGTGGTCAGTCCGCTACAAGGCAGTACATAAAAAGAAAATTTACAAGAACGAGGAAATCAAGGGTCCACCTGGGGTGGCAGCTCGGAAACAGGCACCTCGGTGGACGGCCCCTCGTCCCCTGTCGCCCCGGCTTGGGGGTCGGCTGCCACAGTCTCAGGATCGGCAGGCACCTCGTCATCCTGCTATTTGCCTTCCTCCTCTTCTCCCTCCTCCTCTTCGTCTTCTTCCTCGCCACCGGGCCACAGCCAGTACCCCACCTTCTCGAAGCCGGGGACTCAAGCCTCGACATGGTCGAGCGCCCTGGCATAAGACAGCTTCATGTTGGCCGCCAAGTGCTTCTTCGCCTCATCCTCGATCTTCTTCCTCTCCTTCTCCACGGCCTCGGCTTGTTCCAACTTCACGACTTCCAAAGCCTTCGCCGCTACGGACCTCTCCTCGGCAGCCTTAGCGACCTCCGCAGCGAGCTTTTCCTTCGCTTGCGCCAAGGCCGCCTCGAGGTTGGCGACCCGATCCGCCAAAGCGTCTGAGCGATGCTACTCTGCGTCGAGCTGTTTCACGGCCACCACCCTCTCCGCTCGGTCCTTGTCACTGAGGGACTTTAGCTCCCTCTCCCGCTCGGAATACTCCTCGAGGAGATGGCCGAAGTGGCAAGTGGCATGCACGAAGAAACGGTTAGAACACCACAAAAACCGAGCTAAAGACTTAGAAAATTTTCAAGAAAAATTTTAAACAGCAAAAGAGAGCTTACCGACATGAGCGACCGAGCCACTTCGAGAGCGCCATCCCCTGTCGTCCCCGCCTTTAGGGCGGCTCAGTCCTTCGGGGTCGGAAGATGCTTAACCTGCCTGCATGCTCATCCCTGAGTTGCCCAAGAAGCCGTCGTGGTTCTTCACTCGCCAGTTGGGGACGAACAGCTTCTTGTGTGCCTCGGTTAGAATCTCCTCAACGTGTTCGGTTAGGGGCGGGGCCTCGAGTGCCAGCACCGCCGAGACGAAGAAAGCCTCACTTGCAGGGGCAGACGGGGTAGGGAAGGACGGCTACCGCCGAAGACGGTTCTCGAGGAGCAGGAGCGGCGACGACCGAGGGTGCCTTGGTGGGTCGGCCTGACAAAGGACCCGTGCTCGTCCTCTTCCTCTTCTTGCCGTCGGCAATTTTGCTTCGTTCCGTCATCATGCCCTTAAAGTCCATGTTCGGCGCCTCTGTCCAAAGAAAAAAAAAGAGTTAGAAGAATGTACAAGGCGATAAAAGAGAATTGCAAAGTGAGATGTCAGGAGCGTACTCGGGTCGATCGGACTAAGGCCTGACCCGTGTAGCACCTCCTCGATCATCTCCCTCCAGCTCAACATCGGGAGGGCGATCAGCTAGGCCGCTACCTCCGCCTCGGCAATGGTCAACACCGGCTCGGCCTTTGCAAACTTCGGTACCTCCTCCTTCCACCGAGTCGGGAAATCCAATGTCGAGGGCCCCTTTATCAGAAAAAACTTCCCCTTCCACAGCTTTATCGAATCAGGATTCTCTATTAACTTAACCCCTCTCCAGGGTGACAAGTAATAGTGAGGCTCGAGCTTACTCATCCTGTTGATTCGATATAAACTGCGGAGGATGACGAGCTCCAGCTCCACTTTGGCAATTCGACATTGAAGCAGAAAGCCGAGCACGTGGCGCCAAGTGTTCAGCATAAACTGTATGGGGGCCAGACAGTACCACTGAAGGACGGCCGTCACAAAGGGATTAAGGGGGAAGCGCAGACCGGCGTTCAAGGCATCGTAGGCGAATATGCATGTGTCCGGAGACAGGACAGTGTTCGCTCGCATCCCGGGGCCAGGGAGGACCATCTTGTACTCCTGAGGGATGGCGAACCCCTTTCTAATCCTGAGTAGATCCCGCTCGGTTAGCACCGTAGGGAGGTCGTCCACCTCGGAAATCTCCCTCGGGTCGTTCTCCTTGTAGGTCGCCACGCGAGCAACGACCGCCCTGGCCAGCAGCTCGCCGCTATACTGCCTAATCCCGGCATGTCCGGACAGCATGGTCGGCATCCGACCCGATTCACCCACGTGCCTTTCGACCTCCACCACCTCCTCGACTACTACGGACCGAGCCGCTTCCTTTCCTGTAATACCCTGATTTTTCCAAATGTATTAAAAATTATCTATTTTGCACGTAATGTGCACGTGTAATATTTTGGCTATTATTTTCAACATGATGAGTAAGAATATTGTTTTCTATAAAGCATTTTCCTAAAGCCCAAATGTTAGTTTACTTATTTTTCTTTTAAAATAATTATCTTGGCCCAATTAATTTAAGCCCATGGATTTAATCCCTTTTCTTAGTTTCCACAACTTGTAATGTGTAGCATTTCTTTTTTTTTTTTTGGACTTGTCATTTGTGTACAAGTTCTTGTAGGGTGATTTGTGCATGCACGTGCATGTTGCATACACGTGTAGAGCACACCCTTTTGCTTGGCCGGTTGGAGTGAGAAGTGGGTTTGAGTCATGGGTAGTTATTTAGGGTGTGGGTAGTTTTTACAACTCCCTAGTCCATCCTAGCCTTTGATCCTATAACTATCTATTGAATCCTAGCCCTCCATCTCACTCAAATTGGTGTATAAATACCCCCTCTCATCCATTGTTCTTTTACACTAAAATCATTTCGTAAGAGAGCTATAGTGAGAGAGAGTCGTGTGTGTTATTCTGTGGAGGCCGGGCATCATTTTCTGAAGGTTTCGGTGTGGAGCAAGGAGCAAGGAGCAAGGAGTCGTCCATTGCATTAAGGAGCTTTCTGGATTTCGGTTATTATCGTCAATAAGGTGGGTGTTTCTCAGGACTTCTAGTGTAGGAAATATGCCATGATTATAATGATTGTTACTATGCTTATGAGAAGTAAATTCGAATGTACTAGAATTGCCTGAGTATGTTTATGATGATGATTGTGGAGGACTAATAGTGTAGTAATGACACCGTGAATAAGAACGATTTTGGGTCTGTACAGTCGACTGCCGCGTAGACAAGTCGACTGGTACGAGGCATATGTTTTATGATTTGCTAAGATGTTTCATGATGTATATGTGTACAAACTAAAATGAAATAGGAATGCTAATTTCATATCCTCCATGTTGCGTATGACTGATGAGACATGAACATGTGGAAAGAAACTAGTGATAATTAGTAAAACTGAGAATAACATGTACAGTCGACTGATGATGTGAACAGCCGACCGATGCATTGAGTAAACTATGAATATTCCAGAAATTCTATGAAATGAGATATTTCCATTGTATTGCCCTAGTGTAATAAATTGAGATTAATATTTCATCTCTGCAGGAAAGTTATGAACAAATGTAAACGCATGTTTAACACTTCCTTGGAGAAAAGACAATATTAGTTATTTGAAATTCCATGTTGTGATGTTACTGAACAGTTAAGAAATTACGTGTTTATGAAGCATGAATTTATGTACATTGTAGTTTGACACCATGATGCATGTGCGTGTAAGAACTGTTGGATAGATAATCTCTTAATTTGAAATGTGAACCTGTCCAGTCGACCTAATGCGAGTAGCAAGTCGACTGAGCTGAACACGAATATGTACTGTTAAAACCCGGGACAGACGACTGATTTATTGACAGTCGACTATCACATGAATGACATTTTGAGCATAGAAAGTTGCGGAGCAGCCGACTGGCCATGTGCAGCAGTCGACTCTCCCGAGTGATTATGAAGAACTTGATTTGACTGTACAAGTCGACTGATATTCTCCAAGTCGACTGTCCAGAGTGTCTTTGATATGTCATCTTATTTCAATTTATATTGAAGATTGTGAATCTTATGATTGATGTTGGTCGCTGCATGAATTTTACATGAAATGAATCTTGAATTGAGAATTTACATGAAATGAATCATAGATTTGAATTGAGAATTACATGAATATGAAAGTTAAGAACATGATATGCTGAGGTAATGAAATTAAATCCATAATTTGGAAATGCTCAAATTGGAAGTTGTGAATTGGAAATTGAACAAAAGAGTAGCTAAGTCTCCCCTGGCAATGGAATTGAAACGAAATTGAAAAGAAGACCAAGGTTGGTCATGTGAGAATGAAATGAATAAGTCCGGTTTAGTGGAGAGGCTAACTCTAGAGCTTTGATTTTTATTCATGTGACTAATAATTAGTACATAGTGGAGATGTGATGAAAGTGAGAGAAAACATAAGTATGAGAACTAGAGTTTACAGTGCAGGGTGTGTGAGCCACAGAATGCATGCTTGATGAGTCAAGACATGGCGTGGGCACAACTCAGTAATGATCGGACTTTAGCCACGCTTGTGGGATGTTTGGTGACTGCAAGAGGATCGTGTTCAGGGAGGAGGCTGAATTGCCACAGAATGCATGCTTGATGAGTCAAGACATGGCGTGGGGTTCCCCTCCAGGGTCCAGTGCATGTGCTTGTACTCATAGATCATCTAGGATACTCACCGTAATTACAGTAGTAGATTAAGTCATGGCGAGGGATTGAACCCTACAAAAATGAAGAACGATTAAGAGGCTTGCCCTCGGACCTATGTAGTATGGGATGCATAGAATCCGAACAAGTGCGCATTAGTGTCATGTAAATTAACTAATTGCATTAAGGATTAAGTGCAAAATCACGACATGACATCATTAAGATTTTTCCCTTTACTTTATTTATCATGTGAACAAGTTTGTGATCTGTTAAGAAATGAGAATCGTTATACTGTTTCTGGCATAGAGAGGATGGCCATGTATAATTATCGTCGGTTGAATAAACTGACGTACCCACAGTTTTGTATGCAGGATAAATGATATGTTAAAGGTTAAAGAGGAATGGATGCATAAAGATTTTACCATGTTGTTGTACATTTGCTTAAATGTTGTAAATTTTTACTTCCGCTGTGCAATGTAAATGTAATATATGATGTAAACTCTGATGTAAAGTGAAAAGTTTAAATTCCTTGTAAAATTGTACTAAGAAAAGCGAAAAAATCCTGTAGAACATCTCGAATTCAGTGTATTTGGGATTCGGGGCATTACATTTCCCTTCCCCTCGGCCATGGACGACCCTACTATCTCCTTCCCCTTTCTACGACTCACTACTTCTCTCCCCTCCTCGGCACTCTGACCTCCCAAGGACGATGCCTCACTTCCCGAGCTTACTCTTGCCATCTCGAATAAATATCTAAGGCAAAAAAGACTGACCTTGATGTGACGTAACCTTGAAGTGACGTTTACGGTCGGAAAGAGTTCGCCGGAAATCACCTGGCCCTCGCGACAGCTAGCACAACCGCCTTGGAGCACAAATCGCCGCTAGCAGAGCAACTCGAGAGCAAAAGTGAAAACTTGGAGGTAAAAGTGAGAAATGAGCTAAGGGGTGAGGGGGGGTGAGAACTTATAGCCAAGAAAGTGACTGTTGGGCTTTCGAAACGCTTAGAGTCCCATTAAGGGAGATAAAACGACAAAAAAAGAAAGTTGCGACGGTTCAGAGGAAAGACGCGTCGGTTCGCTTAACATCACCGCTCGACGACTTGTGACTCGCCGAGCCACCAAGTCAATCTGACGAACTGACGGTGTACCGACCTCCACATATGGAGAAAAATGCCGCCGAGCCAGTTTCACCGTCAGATTGTCTCAAAATTCGTGTCCGAATCTGATGAGTGGCTCAGATCATGCCACGACCACAAAACGACAAGATAACGTTTTCTCGTGATCTAAACCTCCAACTTCGTGATACGAGCCATGATGAGCGTCTCAGATCCCACCACGTGGTTCGAAGACTCGATCCAATCTGCCAAGCCACCGGAGCGCTCAGCCGAGCTATCGAACAGCTCAGCCCAGCCACCGAGCTACTGTAGGCAGAGGACGAGCCACCAAGCCACCGGGCCACTCTGGCCGAACTGACGGGGTACCGACCTCCACATATAGAGAAAAATGCCACCGAGCCAGTTTCACCGTCAGATTGTCTCAAAATTCGTGTCCGAATCTGATGAGCGGCTCAGATCATGCCATGCCCACAAAACGACAAGATAGCATTTTCTCGTGATCTGAACCCTGCCCTCGCAATTCGTGTCATGATGAATGTTCCAGATTCAGCCACGTGTCCCAACGATTCATTCAGAGCTGCCGACTCACTGGAGTGCTTAGCCGGGTTACCGAACAGCTTAGCTGAGCATCCGAGCTGCCGACTCACCGGTGTGCTCAGCCGAGCTATCGAATAGCTTAGCCGAGCATCCGAGCCGCCGATTCACTGGAGTGCTTGGTCGAGCTACCGATCAGCTTAGCCGAGCTACTATCGGCAGAGGACGAACTACCGAGCCACCGGGCCGCCCTGGCCGAACTGTCGAGGTACCGACCCTCACATTTGAAGAAAAACGATGCCAAACCACCTCAACCGTTGGATCATGTCAAAAAACGTGCTAGAACACGATGAACGGCCTAGATCGCGCCACGCCCACAAACGACAAGATAGCATTTTTTTGTGATCTGAGCCACCCTCCTCGTGATTCGCGCCATGATAAGCGATCCAGATCTTGCCACATAGCTCGGCCGTTCGCTACGTGCCGAGCCACCGAGCTACCGAGGTACAAGGGGCCGAGGTGCCGAGGCACCGACCTTCGCATACGGGGAAAAAGTGTGCCGAGCTACTCAGATCGTCCGATCCTTCAGAAAACGGCGCTCAACGCAGATGAAGGGCCCAGATTACGCCACGACTTAATTCGGTATTAAAAATTAATTTTTATTTATTAAAATCGATTTATTTATTTAAAAATTGCGAAAAAAATGATTAAAAATTCGGGAAAATTAATTAAAAATTCTAAAAAATAATTATAAATTCAGGGAAGTATTTTTGAGCCCCTGGGTAAATAATTATGGCTTAGAAGAGAAAATTAAGACCCCCGAACAACGAATTAACACTTCGCAAAATTAAATAAGTGATCTGAAAAATAGATAAAAATTAAGAAAAATCCCCAAGAGTCCAGGAGTGCTCAGGAACAACCTTGAACGCGCGACTAACTCAGAAAATCACCACAATACCTCATGCAAAGATTCAACGCCCCTCATTCGGACTCCGATACGACCTTGTGAGCCATTAAAACAGTATAACTACTCCTCAAAGACTGGTTAAACTTAGTCTTCGGGAGTGGGGGACTCGTGATATGGCTAAAAATAGGGCTAAATCGGAACCGTCCAAATTGGGCACGAATCTTAAAGCTTGGGGGTAAAATGGTAATTTCACCTATAAACGGGTCTGAGATGGGTACTAAGTCTTTTCTAAAAAGGCCCAATAACCCACGAACGGATACGCCTTAATTGGGTGTGGGTCCCAACTCGCAAGAAACCCAATTCAGCTGGATAGAATTAGGGTTTCTGATTGTATTAAATCAACGGCCCTAATTCACTCTATCTTCTCACGGGGAATTAGGGATTTCCTTCCTAAACTGATCCAAAAGGCGGCTATAAATACCCCCCCCCCCCATCCACCACCATTAAGAGGTAATCAATCTTTTGCCAGTTTACGCTCATTCATAATCTTTTCTGATTACTGACTTGAGCGTCGGAGAGTGCGTCGCCGGGATCAATCCCGGTGTCTCGCACTTTTTGCAGGTGAACGACGAGAGTCAACAGTCAAACTCCGGTGGAAAGGTTCCAGGTTTGCTATTCGGTTTTCCTAAGAATCCACAAATTCTATCTGTGGGAAACAGATTCTATCTGTTTCCACAGACGGCGCTAATCTGTTACCGCTAAATCTGGTATGGGGGCAAACAGATAGAATTTGTGGATTCTTAGGCAAACCGAATAGCAAACCTGGAACCTTTCCACCGGAGTTTGACCGTTGACTCCCGCCGTTCACCTGCAAAAAGTGCGAGACACCGGGGTTGATCCTGGCGACGCACCCTCCGACGCTCAAGTCAGTAATCAGAAAAGATTATGAATGAGCGTAAACTGGCAAAAGATTGATTACCTCTTAATGGTGGTGGATGGGGGGTATTTATAGCCGCCTTTGGGATCAGTTTAGGAAGGAAATCCCTAATTCCCCGTGAGATGATAGAGTGAATCAGGGCCGTTGATTTAATACAATCAGAAACCCTAATTCTATCCAGCTGGACTGGGTTTCTTGCGGGTTGGGACCCGCACCCAATTAAGGCGGATCCGTTCGTGGGTTATTGGGCCTTTGTAGAAAAGACCCAGTACCCATCTCAGACCCGTTTATAGGTGAAATTACCATTTCACCCCCAAGCTTTAAGATTCGTGCCCAATTTGGACGGTTCCGATTTAGCCCTATTTTTAGCCATATCATATTGAAAACAACTCCAATATACGGTTCAGAAAAATACAAGAGAAAAAATACACCAAAATGAAAAATACATTCCAAAAATACACAAATGGAAAAAAACAGGGGTTACAATCCTACCCACCTAACAAGAAGAATTTTGTCCTCGAAATTCAAAAAGAAGATACATAGGGTAACCCCAAAACAACCAAAAGAACAAAACAAACTATGCAAACAAATGAGGAAACTTCTGCTGAATCTCCTTATCCAGCTCCCAAGTCGACTCACCAGGCGAGTGAGGATTCCAAGCAACACGAACCAACTTGATGACCTTGTTCTTAAGCACTTTCTCCCGCCGATCCACAATAGCAACTGGCAGAATCTCACAAGTCAAATCCGGCCGAACGATCAACTCAGAATAGTCGATCACGTGGCTCTAATCTTGGATATATCTCCTGAGTTGTGAGACATGGAAAACATCGTGCACTCCTGATAAAGTTGGCGGCAAAGCAAGACGATAAGCCACCTTGCCTACTCGCTCCAAAATCTCAACAGTCCAATAAACCTAGAGCTAAGCTTGCCCCCACCACCGAACCGAATGACATCCCCGCCACGGTGATAACTTGAGGAAAACATGGTCACCAACACCAACCTCCAAAGCTCTCCGATGGACATCAGCCCATCGCTTCTGCCTGTCCTGAGCTGCCTTGCAAATGCTTCCTGATCTGAACCACTGCATCAACTGTCTTGGTGATCAACTCCGGACCCAACAACTTCCTCTCACTAATATCATCCCAGCACACTGGTGATCTGCACTTCCATCCATAGAGTGCCTCGAACAGAGTAGTTTTAATACTGGCTTGAAAGCTGTTATTGTACGAGAACTCTACGAGATGCAAATGATCATCCCAAGACCCACCAAACTGAAGCATACAGGACCTCAACATGTCCTCAAGAATCTGAATAGTCCTCTCTAACTGTCCATCAGTCTGGGGATGAAAAGTTGTACTGTACTTTAATTTACTCCCCAAACTGTTCTAAAGACTCTCCCAGAACTGAGATCTGAATCTCGTATCTCTATCGGATACAATACTGACTGGAACCCCATGAAGTCTAACAATCTCTTGCACATACCTCTCAGCTAGGCTCTCAGTAGACTGACCGACACGAAAAGGAATGAAGTGAGCACTCTTCGTCAAACGGTCGACAATCACCAAATAGCATTATGACCCTTAGGACTCCTCGGCAAAGCGGTCACAAAATCCATAGTGATATGTTCCCACTTCCACTCTGGAATAGAAAGTGGTTGAAGAAGTCCAGCGGTCCTCTGATGCTCTGCCTTAACTTGCTGGCAGACCAAACACTGAGAAACAAACCGAGCAACAGCCCTCTTCATACCATGCCACCAGAAATGAAGCTTCAAATTCCGATATATCTTAGAACCTCCAGGATGGATAGAATACGAAGACTGACGAGCTTCTTCAAGCAACCTCTGACGAACTTCACCCTTAGGGACACAACCGGGAAGCCAAAACGAAGCGATCCATCAGCAAGAATAACCATGTCCGTCCTGGACCCAGACTCAACCTCAACTCGAAAACTCCGCAACTGCGCATCACCAGCCTGCGCCTCCTTGATCTGATAAACAAGAGACGACTGCAGCTGGAGCGCCAAACAATTGCGATCAGAACTCGGCAACAAAACAACCAACTCCAACCTCCTCATCTGCTCAATGGGATCACTCTGCTGAGTAAGAAACATAACTGCTGGTCTCCTGCTCAAAGCATCTGGCACCAAGTTTACTTTACCAAAATGGTATTGCAAACTGATGTCGTAATCGGCCATAAGCTCCAACCAACGCCTTTGCCTCATGTTTAACTCCTTCTGGGTGAACACGTACTTGAGACTTTTGTGGTCTGTAAAGATCTCCACTCGGTCTCCAAGTAAATAATGTCTCCACAGCTTCAAAGCAAAAATCACTGCCGCTAACTCCAAGTCATGAGTCGGATAGTTTTTCTTATGCGGCCTCAACTGCCTCGATGCATACGCAATGACTCGGCCCTTCTGCATCAAAACTGCTTCAAGACCCTTACCCGAAGCATCACAATGAATTACAAATCCGCTTGAACCATCGGGAATAGTCAACACAGGCGCCGACGTCAATCTGTTCTTCAACTCAACAAAAGCGTCATTGCACTCATCAGACCAACAAAACTTCTGATCCTTCCCAGTCAATTTAGTCAATGGTCATGCTATCTTCGAAAAATCTTAGACAAACTTCCGATAATAGCCAGCCAAACTGAGAAAACTCCGGACTTCTGAAACTGACTTGGGAATAGCCAATCCTTCACAGCCTCAACCTTGGCCGGATCCACAGAATTTTCCAACACTGCTGTACGAAAACTAAGATATCTCGCAACCAGTGAAACAAAATCAAATTCCGCCAAAGGGATGTGAAAATAGATAAAATATACTAGCTTTCATATTTCACAAACATTATTCATACAGTAAAAGGGATCACAGTGAAAATAAGGTTCTTTACCGAATAGCGAGCAAAATACAGTAAGTATAGATTTCAGAAACGAGCATGAAACATCACATAAACTTCATAATTAAAATTCACCAAAATTCTGGGTAATCCCTAACTAGATAAAGAAACACTGACCAAAGTTTTGGATCAAAATAATGTATGTAGCATAGTTCTTTAAAATGATTTGTCATCAAAATTACCGAAAAAATGAATCTGGAAAAGATCGACACCTCTGTAGTAAAACAGTCATAACTCACTCATACGAAATCAAAATCAAGCAAGGTCAGAGAGGTTTGAAAATAGACGAAATTATCTAAAACTCATGTTTTATACCGAAATTAAGGTACTGACTTTAAGACAGTCCAAAACAGCAAACAAAATAGATCAGTGACGAAACACAGATTTTTCCCTTTAACATCAACTCAACATATGCCATACGAAACTTGTTCAAAACACAACCAAACATGAAATCGAGTCTACCAAGTGTCTAAACATTATGAATTTGGGTCTCTAGCATGTCCACACCAAGAATTTCACATGGATCTCACAAAAATCTCACATACATGATCAAAATTCAAGAACGGGTAAAACCTAAGTTAATTCATGTCCAAATCGTGTCGTGAGTCATCTATGATCAAGTTTTCACAATAGAGACAAAACCCATCAATAAAAACACAAACAAGAGTCGTCTCTAGACCGAACTACACTATAGGTAGTATTTTTGACTTGTATCAAACAAATGAATTGGAGTACAAGTTACTTGCCTTAATCAGAGATGAAGAACAACAAAGACCAAGAGTAGGATAAAAACCCACGAACGAAAATTCGTGAATCAACGAATCCAAGCAACTAGAGCGGAAATCCCCACACGAACAAAACTCCAAAAAGCGAGAGAATAAAAGTGGCTTGCGACCACAAGAGAACACCACGAGAAAGACGAGGGATTGTAGGTGGTGTGAGGTTGTCGGGATATGCAAGGAGAAGAGGATCGGGAGATGTGGGAGAAGTGGGCTCGGGTTTGGAAGTAGGCCGGAGGGAGTAGGGGCTGCCGGAGTGGAGAGGGTGGCGTCGGGTGTACACAGGCCGGGAGGAGAGGTGGTGGCCTGGGGCTAGGTGCGGGGTCGGCTGTGTGCGGTGCAAGAAAACGGGGAAAGGGAGAGAGGGGGAGGCTGGGTTTTTGTGAGAGATGGAGTTAGGGTTAGGGTTTGTGAGGGAGATAGGGTATATATATAAGGGGATTAGGGTTGAGAATACAAGTTGGGTTAATGGGTTAATGGGTATTTAGGAGTAGTAATAGGATTTGATTAAATGGGGCTTCAAATAGGGTACAAATATATAGGATATCAAATAGGATTGGGGATTTTAAATTTGGCTTTGGTAAAATCTTATTAGGGATCAAATAATAGGATAGAGAAACCAATATGACAACCAAATCACCACCACAACAAACACCCAAAAATAAAATAAAGAGAGCAAGCCCAAAAATGAAGAAAGAACAAAATAATGAAGAACAAAACAAAAGAGACAATCAATCAAACACAAAGAGCTCAAAAATGAAATAAAACGAATATATATTGAAAACAACTCCAATATACGGTTCAGAAAAATACAAGAGAGAAAATACAGAAAAACGAAAAATACGCTCCAAAAATACACAAAAAGAAAAAAACAGGGGTTACAGCAAGTGTATAGTTTTTGTATTGGAATTGAGAATACAACTATATCTAGGCATTGGCATGGTTTCTAATATTATCATGACAACATTAGCACATCAACGGACCGAGTGCATTATAGAGGAAGTCGGGAGAGGGAGAGAGGTTTTTATTTTTAAGTTTTTGGTGAGAAGGAAAGGAAGAAGAAGAGAATAGGAATGAGCGTGAGAGAAGAATCAGGAGATACCGGGAGTAGTTAGAAGATATTGGGGATCATGGGGAGGGAATCTGGGGATTGGCTGTTAGTGGGAATTGGGGTATGTGGGTTTGGGTTAGGATCCAATAAGAGATGGGTTTGGGTTTGGGTTTGGGTTAGGATTCAAACAAACAAATAAATAAGTTCATTAATGTGCTAATTAGGATACTCAAAATACAAGGATAAAATGAGAGTAGAGTGCAAAAAAAAAAAATCCGGGTTCAACATGAGAAATAAAAATAGATTGAAGAAATACAATTGGTTGCAGATGAGTAACAAAATTCATAGTAAAAATAAATTCAAAGAACAAATTACAAGAATGAGAACGGAAAAGAGTTACAGAAGAGAATCCGAAAAATAGGAAACAGGGGTTACATAATTCCAACAATAACCGGGTCAAAATTTCAAAACAACATGGAGTGACAAGTAGGCCAACAAGTCGATTAATTATTAATTAGCTACAAACATTGTGCACAAGCATATAACTCTATGGCTACAATTAACAGGGTATTATACTCAGTCATTGTGGTGGAATTCTACTATTAACAAGATATCATAGCATGAATATCATATCCAATCGAACAAGCATTCAATCATCATTTTGTACATGTATGTTTCTAATCTATGTATTCGTGTGGTGTATGCATATGACGATATATAACAAAGCTTGGGTTTAAATCAAGGGGATATCACGAGAAGAGAACTACTACTTGGTTTCGCCAATGAATCCGTAGTAGTCTCTTGAACGGTATCAAACAATCAATATACGATAATCATGTAGATCTACTTGCGGGGATCAAAATAATTCCTTGAACAAGAATAAAGGAAAAATAGTTCAAGATGAGACTTGCCTTTCACGCGACGATTTTGATAATAAGAGAATAACGGGACGAGCGTCCTGACGGTGACACACAGAGGCAACACGTGCAAACTACGTATACAGCAACACGTGCAAAGCACGAAATGGCAACACATGCACATGACGAGGGTAGCAAGACAGCAAGAACAGAAAACATCAAGAACAACAAACAACAAGAACGGAACTGCAACAACAAACGGCAACTCAGGGTTTGTTGCGACGGCGGCGAGGCGCTGTGGTGGCGGGTGCGGCGAGCGGGAGGCGTGCTGACGAAGGGTGAGGAAATGGAAGCGCAGGTGATGGCAGTGGTTGTCGAGCGAAGGTGAAGGCAGGGTATTGGGATAAGGGTGACGGGGGTGCGATGAGGGTGGCAATCGACGAGGGATGGCGTTGATGAGGAAGCAGTCGGTGGTGGAGTGCAATGGGGGGGGGGCAGCGATGGTGGCAATGGAACTTTGGTTGTGCGCGGTGGCGCAGGTAGTGACGGAGAGGATGGCGGTGCTGCGGTGGTTGAGATGGTGATGGCTCGACGAGGAGGGCGCGATCGGGGTTGCGGTGATGACTGGGGCTGGTGAGAGTGGTTGACGGTGGTTGGGTCAGAACGGGAAGAAGAAGAAGGTAGAAGATGAAGGGGTAAAGTGCTGTTTAATTATTAGAGGGTGATTAGGGGGTAGTTAATTCAGGATTTATGGAGAGATTAAGGGTTTTAGTTAGGATTTAGAGGAATGGATAGTGGTTAGGCAGTAAAGTAGGGAATCATGGAGATATTGGCGGAGGTGGACGAGGAGAAAGATTGATTTGGTCAAAAGGCAGATAATAGGGGAATTGGGTTACTGGGTTTCTGTTAATGAGTTAGAGTCCAACAAGAAATGGGCTTGGGTTAACGGGTTAGGATCCAACAGGAGAAATAAATGGGTTAAACTGAAAGAAACAAAATGAAATAATGAAATAGATGGATCAAACAGAAATAGGGGTTACAAATCTTACCCACCTTAAAATAAGAATTTTGTCCTCGAAATTCATTCAAGCGGGTCATAGGAAAACCCCAAGAAAAGAATAAGAAACAACAAAAAAACTACTGGAAGATGTCTTCCAGATTTCCTCCTCCAGTTCCCAAGTCGACACACCGGGCGAGTGAGGATTCCATGAAACCCGAACAAGCTTGATAACTTTATTCTTCAGGATTTTCTCATGCCTGTCCAAGATAGAGATTGGTTGGACCTCGCATGATAAGTTCGGTTTCACGGACAACTCCAAGTAGTCAATCACATGACTGTTGTCCCTTATGTACTTTCTGAGCTAGGAGATATGGAACACATCATGGACTCTAGACAAGGCCGGTGGCAATGCGAGCATGTAAGCTACCTTGTCCACTTGTTCCACAATATCAAATGGATCGATGAATCAGGGACTTAGCTTACCTCCACCACCAAAGTGGATAACACCTCGCCATGGTGACACTTTTAGGAAAACATGGTCGCCTGCCACAAACTCTAATGGCCTCCGGTGACAATCGGCCCACTTCTTCTGCATGTCCTGAGCTGCCTGCTAATACTTCCTGATCCGAGCCACTGCATCAACTGTCCTGGTTGTAATACCCCGAATACCATTTACATGTAATTCATAGCACAACAAGATCTTTTACTTCAATTCGTACAATTTTACAAGGAAATTAAAACTTTTTATTATACAACAATGTTTGTTACAGAATACACGGCGGAAATTAAATGATTACAACATGATATATACAACTCTAACATCAACATTTTTAATCATGAAAATAATCTTTAGCATCAATTCGTCTTTAAGTCATTGCCAATCCTAGCCCTGCACTGAAAAACTGTGGGCACGTCCGACGCAATGTTATAAAATAGCAATCATCACTATGCCATAATATAACGATTCTCTTACTTTAGAAAACACAAACTTGAATGCACAATAAAGTGTAAAAGAGTGACTATCCTAAACATGTCAGTGTATGATATGACTTAATGCCTAATATAGATGTTATGCTACAATAATGCATACTTGTTCAGATTCTATGCATCTCATTCTACATAGGTCTGAGGGCAAGCACCTATGTACTGCACATTAAAGGGTTTAATCCCTCGCCATGAAAAACTACTTGGTAACAAATCAAGTTTTAGATATTCCACCAGCACAGACTCAAGCCATGGAGTCCACCATCAGGCTATACGGAAATCCTCATCGTGCGAACATCCCGCAAGTGCCACTCTAGCCCCGGTATACGCATATACACTAGAGAACGGCCTCCCATCCGCCCGACTATTCATGATCCTGGAGTCCACCATCAAACCAATCATAGTCCCGGATATAATTAAGGCTCGTCTCCATCGCAAGCAACCACAATCCCGGAGTCCACCGTCAAACTGGGTCTATACTCCTGGAGTCCACCGTCAGACTATATAGAGGCAACCCACTTACGTTTGCCCAAGTTTTATTACAACTTCTCTTAGTGCCTTATCCTTAAGTTTGAAACATGAATAAAGAATACTACATAGAGCTAGCTTACCCTCTTACCGGTCTTAAACAAAATACAGAGAACGATAGCCCATATTTGCCCTGTCTCAAAACTCAATTAATCATTTTCATGACTTACTGGTACTTGTGTCTCACTAAGCCTCTAGAGTCACATCTTTTCATGTTCAACAATTTGGGGTACTCATACCCTTATAATTCATATTTTCAATTTCATTCATATATTCAATTTCAACTATTCTTTAATTTATCCATCATGAAGTAAACACTTCTTGGTTAACCAACCAACCATTCACTTTAATAATTCACAATGTTTCTTTGATTAATAAAACCCCCTTTTCACATTCATCTATACTTCAAGTATCATTCTCAATACAAAAGTTATGTAAGAATAAAACACCATTTCTTAATATAAGATTAATTATTAAAAATCTCAAATTTGAATCTCCTAATCATGTGTTGAATTTATTATAAATCAACTCTTGAAATCTTTAGTCATACACATTTTTCATGAATTCTAATACATGAACATGATCTTTATTTCTCAAAATATCTCTTAGAATATTATAAAAATTCTCAAGTGATCTAATAATATTCTAGAATATTTATATGATTTTTTTCTCAATTTCTAAAACTTAAAAGAACTCAAAATAAAATAAAAAACACAAACGTGCAAGGCCGGGATCGAAACCAAGACCAACAAGCAACCCAAACAGTCGCCCAACCAATAGACCACTCTCATTTTCTGATAAGGAAAAGATTGAGTTCTTTTTATACTCAAATACCCTATCTAATTTATTTTATAAAAAAAACAAAATGAATTAAACAAAACAGAGCCAAACCTGTGGCTCGAACCCGCAACCGGAGAGACCCCCAAATACGCTTCCACGTGCTAGCCACAAGAGCCAAACATCACACCTGATATATTAGGAGTTCAATTTCATATAACTTTACTTTCTGATAAATCTCATTTTTTACTCTTTTAACTATTTTCGAATTTTATTCTTTTCTTTCACTTAGATTGCTTATAAAACATATCCCTAAGTTTCCAGAAATAGTTTTTCGTAAATTTTATTCATATTAGCACCAAATTATACCCAATTTAATTCAAATAATCACTTTTATAAACCTAGTATTCAATAACCACTTTTGTAAATCTATTATTCATAGGTTGTGATTAGAAAAATTTGCCAAATTGTGAATGTATTTTTATTTAGAAATTCTCGTCCTTTCCATCGACTTTATTTCGAATATCCACACAATTTTTTTCTGAGCACAAAATTAGCAACTTTATACAAACAAATACTTAATTCAAATCATGGTATATTACAATTTGCATGGCATCGATTTAAAATACACTAATAGAAATTTTAGTTTGTCTACATAACAATTTCCCATTGTAATCTTCCATTAGCATGCAACAATTTTCATGTTTTATTTCTACCAACATTCTAAATATCAACACCGTATTTATCACAACAATCAACTAAAATTCTTACAAAATATCAATTCCAAACATCAATTTTTCTACACCTGCATACTACCATATTTTTAGAAAGTTCAAGAAATCACCCACCCATAGAAGTGTTGAAATATTCCCTAGCATTGAAATCCAAGTAGCCTTCAAGTCCATTCTCAAAATCCGTGCACCAAAGAAGAAAAATCCCAATCTCCTCGGCCAGCAAGAACAACACAGAAAGGTACATTTTTTTATTTTTGTTCTGTGTTTTGCTGATTAGGAGTAGGGGGGTTAGGTTGTTTTATAACGGAAAGATTTATTAATTAATATAGATTAATTTAATTACCCCACTAAACTTAATTAATTACCCCGCTCACAAAACCATTACTACAAATCTCTATCTCTTCCTCTTCTTGGCCGGCCATCCATGCCCCTTGGTGTGCACAGATATGCACGTGCACTCTACGTGCACACACTTCTCATTTTTTTAATTATTTATTTATAATTCATTTGTATATGTTTGTTACATGACAAGTGTGTAGAATTAAAAAAGTGTACATTTAAAATATCGAATAAAATTGCCCTCTTTTTTCAATTAATTTTCTTAGTGGGCTTTAAAATAGACTTTAGGCCTATGAGTTTTAATTAAAATAAAATTATACAAATGTGACAAATAAGAAAGAAGAAAGATGTGCATAACTTTTAGAAAATTTTAGAAATTGCACATGAAAATTTACGTGCAATGCACACATAAATACAAATATTCAAATATGAAATAGATTTGAGTAACGGAGAAATGTTTATAAATAATCGGAATATAACATACGAAAAATATTTATTTTGATAATGTTACGGATATTTCGTGTAGCGAAAAATATACGTAATCGACACCTGTATTGAAAGCACGTGCAAAGTACATAAACACGTAATGATTAAAATAAATGTTTAAGTTGGCTAGAAATAGGATTAAAATGAGTTTTGAGGAGACGAAAAATGTGTAAATAATTGAAATGTAAGAAAATACGTTACAAATATTACTCGTAACAGTACAAAATATGTGTGCTTAACACCTATGGGTAAAATTGTCATAACTCAATTTTGCGAGGTGTTACACTGGTGATCAACTCAGGCCCCAAAAATTTCATCTCGCCGATGTCATCCCAACAGACTGGCAATCGACATTTGCAACCATAGAGTGTCTCGTAAGGAGCTACCTTGAGACTTTTTTGGTAGCTGTTGTTGTACGAGAACTCAACCAAGTGCAGATGATCCTCCCACGAACATCCAAACTGAAGAACACAAGACCTCAACATGTCTTCCAGTGTTTGGATCGTCCTCTCAGACTGCCCATCGGTTTGTGGGTGGAACGCAGTGCTGAAGTTCAACTTACTCCCCAGACTCTCTGAAGACTCCCCCAAAAATGGGATCTGAATCTTGCATCTCTATCTGATACAATGCTGACAGGAAATCCATGCAATCTCACAACTTCCTGCATGTACTTCTAGGTCAGGCTCTTCGTAGACTGACCAACTCTGAACGGAATGAAATGAGCACTCTTCGTCAACCGGTCCACAATTATCCAAATGGCATTATGTCCCTTAGGACTCCTCGGCAATGCCATCACGAAGTCCCTACCTCATTATCACACCGGGATTGGAAGAGGCTGAAGGAGTCCAACTGTACTATGATGTTCCACCTTCACTTGTTGACAGACCAAACACTGGGACACAAATATTGCCACTGCTCTCTTCATACCGTGCCACCAAAAGTTCTGCTACAGATCCCTATACATCTTTGTGCCTCCAGGATGAATAGAGTAGGGTGAGCCATGGGCTTCTTCAAGTAGCCTCTGCCTGACTTCCCCCTTTGGTACACATAATCTGGCACCAAAACAAAGCAATTTGTCTGAATGAATGACCAAGTCAGTCCTCATGCCTGCTTTAACTTCAATTCGGAATTCCTGCAACTACGAATCAGCTGCTTGGGCTTCCTTGATTTGCTCCACCAACGAAGACTGCGACTGCAGCTTCATACACTATTGTGCCGAACCAAGAAGAATCACATCCAATTCTAGTCTTCGCATATCCTCCAATATATCCTTCTGTTGGGTGAGGAACATAACGACTAGACTCTTGTTCAAAGCGTCAGGCACCAAATTCACCTTGCCTGGGTGGTACTACAAGTTATATCATAATCTATCATCATCTCTAACCATCTCCGTTGCTTCATGTTCAGCGCCTTCTGCAGTGAACACGTATTTGAGACTCTTATGATCCATGAACTCAATTCTACCCCAAGCAAGTAATGCCTCGATAACTTCAAGGCAAAGATTACGGCTATAAGTTCGAGATCATGCGTGGGGTAGTTCTTTTCATGAGGCCCCAACTGCCTGGATGCATATGCGACAACTTTGCCACACTGCATCAGCACTGCTCCTAACCCTCTACCTGAAGCATCACAGTGGATCCCAAATGTAGTATCCCGTATTTTTAAATACTATTTTTGAGATTAGAAAATGAATTAAAATAATTTTTTGGTGATTTAATAAATGTTCATTTAGAAAATTATCTTTTACACGTGCAAACACGTGCGAATGTTGTCTTTGAAAGCTTAAAGCCAAAAATTATTTTGGGAAAACTCATTATTTATTATTTGAGATTATTCGTGATTTTTCTAGATTTTTCTGATAATTATTGGATCTATTTGCAAATATTTCAAAAAGAATGACTTTTGCACAAAATTACCAATGGGGTGAAAACTCCAGGTTTCTGGATTTTTAGGCTGGATATAATGCCTAGTCAATTCAGGTATACCAAGTTTACGTTTTGTTTCAACATATTCGATTTATTTTACAAGTTTGATAAAAGAGGATCTTTTCGCAAAATTTGCTATTTTAAGGGGTGAAAGTACAAAATTATTTTTCTGGATTTTCCTACAGAGCCGGCTGAGGCTAATGGGGATCTTTTTGATTTTTGAACTTGATTAAATTGGTTTTTATCTAATTTCCAATAAAAGATCTAAGATATTTTAAAAGGAGAATTTTGCAAATGTTTTCTAAAACCCCTAGAATCTTAAATCCCGGACTATATAGGGTTTGTGCAGCCGTCTTTTGCTGTACAACACTGGAGAATTCTTATTTCTTATTATTTTGGATTTCGAAGGAGGGGCTTTTTTTTTTTTTATTCGTCTTCGTTCGATCTCTTCAACAAGGTGAGTGACATGTTTTGTTTTATTTTGTTTTGTATATGTTGTATGTGAGTGACATGTTTTGTTTTATTTTATTTTTTGTATGTTTTATGTGAGTGATATATTGGTTTTGTTTTGTTCTTTGAATGATGTATGTGGTGTTTCATCTCCTAGAAATCATGCTAGGGTTTGGGTATTAATATAGATGTTGGATTGATGGTCAAAAATTGGATTTTTGTAAAAACCTCAATTATTTATGAGTAAAATTTTATATGGATGATTTGAAAATGTTGAACGACCTATTATGGATCAAGGGTAGGTTATTTCTTGGGGATAGATGTTGACTTGATTTAGTATGGTGATCGTCATGCATAGATTGAATAAAGATGAGATTTTTATTACCCTTGAGTAATGGTTGAATGCAATGGATATGAAAATGTTAAATTTGTTTATGATCATGAGTTAATCATGGTGATTGAGTTTGAGGAACCCAGAGAAGGGCTAATGAATCAAGAGATTAAGTCTTGAGAATTAAATGGTGGAAATTGATTTGGGGTTTGATGTAGTATAACCAAATTGGGGAATGGATTTTGAGATTTTGGTGAAAGGTTTGTTTGCGTTTGGATTTCGTAAACTCTGAGATTTAATTCTGAATATGTTTTATTTTAATTGATGGATTGTGAAATTCTTTGGTGCATAAACATGCACAATATTTTTCATGAATACCTTATGTTGTGAGTTTTGAAGAAAATTGAGTTTTTATGTGTTTTCGAAGAATTTGACTATATCTCGACCTATTTTGGTATTGATATGGTTTGAACCTGAATACAAAGCTATTTCAATGAATAATTGATTCTTAAGAAACTCTATTTTGATTATATGCACAATTCATGTTTTAAATGAAAGAAATCAACAAATTGGTATTCTCATAAACTCAAGTAGTTTTGATTTGGTTTTATTGACTATTATATATCCTATAAGTTGTATTTGATCATATAAGAAATATGCTTTTTGTAGAAATTATTTTCATAAAGTAAAACTCCGTATCGGTTGAAATGTGCACAACCTAAAATCTGCAGTCTGCAGATCGACAGTCGACCGGTGGTATTTTACAATCAACCGTCGCGACCTGGCTGCGGTGCTTTTTTTAGTTTTCTTGAAATTTTGTTCTGGACAGTAGACCGATGACTTTTACAGTCGACTGGCACTACATAGAATTATATTAATTGAAGTTTTGGATTTTTCGCTCTGGACAGTCGACCGATGCTTATCTATAGTCGACTGATACTGAGGTATCTTGATATATTTGAATGTTCTTTTAAATGATTCATTCTCTTAATGTTTTAATCTACAACATACTATTCTATACCTTATCTTCTGCTGAACATATGTTTTCAAGTTGTTTTAATTGAGTAATTTATGATGGCAGATTGGTTTGGATATTTGGGTGTGAGTCTCTAGAGGGTGTGTGTGTGACCCTAGTATACCGGCGGTTGAGATATTTGTGTTTTGGGCCTGTTGAGGCATTTTAGTTGATCAGTTGTTGAGTTAAGTCCGGTAGGGTACACCAACTCTAGGAGATTCTTAAAGCAATTAAATAACCTAAATGATAAGGACAAGCACTAGTGGTGATATGATGAATGAGAACATGGGTTATGGACCTCAGTATGGCTTGCGGTGTGTGATAATTCCCGGAATTATCCAGGTGTGAGTAAAATAGTCTCCGGAATTACCTGTGGTGTGGGATTGATCTCCGGAATTATCGGGGTCGATGCGACGCTCATGTGGTATTCGTGTGATGAGGTGTCATAGCTTGCGGTGTGGGGTATTCTCGAAGATTCCCAGGTGTGAGTGAAATAGTTTTCGAAATTATCTGTGGATAGAGATTGACCTCCGGAACTATCGGGGCATGGGCTAATACTCACAGTGTATCTATATTTCGTAGTAATCATAGAAGTAGGATTAGTTGCATAGCGGGGGATTAAACCCTATAAAGTGGAGAATGTTAAGGGCTTGCACCAGACCTATGCAGAGTGGGTTGCATAGACTCTGACAAGTACGCATTAGAGAGTCAGCATATAGCATCGATGTTATCTTGACTTGGTATTATGCATGTGTTTTCGGTTTTCTACACTTGATACTTAGTCTAGCTTCGCTTGATGTTTTCGTATTTCATGGTTATTCCCTAATTCATTTACTCTTGTTTATTTTCTGTTGTTGATGAATCTATGCTCTATTTTTGTTGTTTGTTTTTATGTCACTCACACCGTTATGGCTGACCCTTTTAGTTTTGGGGATTAGAGTTATCTCTAGCCTCATATTTTACAGGTGATTACCTATAGCTTGGATTTGGATGCTTGAGTTAAAGTGATGTAAAGAAAGTGTTGTAAAGAAATAAAGTTTGTAATTCAAGGTGTATGTATTCCGCTGTGCTATGTAAATATTGTTGTAATAATATATTGAGAAAAAATTTATTGGTATTTTGGGCTGCGTTTAATATTACATTTGAAGTTGATGTCGGTAATTGTGCCACGTATTTTTGAGATATCATATTGGAAATTCAGGGCGCTACAGAGATTGGTATCAGGGCATGCTTCAATAGAAATAATAAACATGGTATAAAAATACCCTAGGCGTGGACACTAGAGCGTGAGTACCTAAGTGTGGACATTAGAGGGTGAGTATCACATAGAGCTAAAACATGATGTTTTACTTTTTGGGTATGGTTGAGGTTTTGCCAGAGGGTATTGATGTGAATATGGATTGTATTGTGGTGCACTAACTTTTTCCCTCATTTCGCAGTATTCAGAATGGTTGGACCCAGAACCAGGAATGGTAACAATGGTGATAGAACTGGTAGTTCCCAAGGGGTAGGAGTTGATCTCGAGGCCGAGTTTGCCAGGGTGTATCAAACTTTGAATGCACTAATGGCAGCTAATATGGCGCAGAATCGGAACCAGAATCAGAATCATGGGGTTGGACCAGTGTTTGTTAACACTGATCCTATCAAGCAGATTGAGTCCTTCAAGAAGATGAGGTCGCCCATGTTTGAGGGGAAGTCTGATTCAAATGAGGCTGATGATTGGATTAGACGGATGGAGACAATCTTCGAGGTCTCGGAAACTCTGGTAGCTAATAAGGTAAAGTTGGCCACTATGCAGTTGGAAAAGGATGCTAGTGTTTGGTGGCAATCAGTGAAGAGGATTGTGGGGGACCAGCAAATGACTTAGGAGGCTTTTCTGGATGAATTCAGGGATCGTTTCTTTCCCCTGGATATTCAGGAGAAGAAGGCGACAGAATTCTTGAATCTACAGCAGGGCAGCATGACCGTGCGCGAGTATGAGACTAAGTTTACTCAGCTGTCGAGGTATGCACCAGAGCTGATAGTTAATGAGACGAAGAAGGCCAAAAAATTCGAGCAGGGCTTGAGACCAAATTTGAGGTCGAGGATGATTCCTTTGGGCATAAGGATGTTCGATAAGCTGGTCAGGAGAGCAGCTATGATAGAAGAGGACATGGATCAGTATCAGAAGAAGCAAGAGACCTGGAACAGGAATAGGAACAAGAGACCAGCAATAGGTCAGAGTGGGAAGGGATTCCCAGTGAAGCAAGTCAAGTTTAGTGGTCCAGTTCAGAAGGCACCTGCAACTCAGGAAGTGACTTGTTACTACTGCAAGGAGGCAGGTCATTACAGGTCAGCGTGTCCTAAGTTAGCAAAGCAGACTTGTTTCCAGTGTGGGCAAGCGAGACATTCTAAGCCTTATTGTCCACAGTTGAGGAAGGATGGTCCAGGTGGAGGTAAATTCCTGAGGCAAGGGTGAGTGTTCGCATTGATTAAGGAGCATGCGGGTAACTCGGAAGATGTGATCCAGTGTATGCAAGGGTTTTGAATTTAGTTTTATTCAATGTATTAAGTAAAACTTTTATTTGAGAATAATTGGAGATTTGAGTTTCATTCTTCATGTAACAGGAATTGTTTTGGTTAATGGAATTAAAGCAAAAGTTTTATTTGATACTGGTTCTTCACATACTTTTGTGTCGCCCAATTTTGCAAAAGCTTTAGGTGTGGAACCTAAGATATTTCTAGGCAGAGTCTTGACAGTGGCAACACCATCAGGAGAATAGTTGTTTGCTGATCAATATTATGGAGGTTGTGATATCAAGATTGGTGGAAGATTGTTTGGCATTGATCTTATTGAGCTGCAAGTCTTAGGAGTGGATGTGATCATGGGCATTGATTGGATGGCTATATATGATGCCACAATTGAATGCAAGCGGAAAAAGGTGTTGGTGAAAGCACCAGGTGGTCCCGCAGTGACTTTTCAAGAAAAGAAGAAAGTTCCGAAAGTGGTTGCAATGGTATCCAAGATGGTGATTCCAGATGAAGTCAGAGGGATTCCGGTTGTCAGAGATTTTCCTAAAGTATTCTTGGAAGATTTGCCCGGATTACCGCCGCAGAGAGATGTGGAGTTTTGCTTCATTGTTCAGCTGGGGAGTGCTTCGATTTCTAAGGCTCCATACAGGATGGCACCTGTAGAGCAAGATGAAGTCAAGAAACAGATTGAGGAGTTGTTGAGCAAGGGGTTTATCAGGCCGAGTTCTTCACCGTGGGGTGCACCAGTATTGTTAGTCAAGAAGAATGATGGGTCAATGAGGATGTGCATTGACTACCGGGAGTTGAACAGGGTGACTATTCAGAACAAGTATTCACTTCCGCAGATTGATGATCTGTTCGACAGACTTCGGGGAACAGCTGTATTTTCGAAGATTGATTTGAGGCCAGGGTATCATCAGGTTCGAGTCAAGGAGGAAGATGTAAGTAAGACAGCTTTTAGGACTCGTCATGGGCTCTGTGAGTTTTTGGTGATGGCATTCGGGTTGACGAATGCGCCAGCAGTATTCATGGATATGATGAACCGAATTTTGAGGCCATTTATTGACTCCTTCGTTGTGGTTTTCATCGATATTATTTTGGTGTATTCGAAGTCGAAGAAGGAGCATTCTATGCACTTGACAGAGCTATTACAGAAATTGTAGGAGCATAGCTTGTATACCAAGTTGTCGAAGTGTGAGTTTTGGAAGTTTGAGGTAGCTTTCCTTGGTCATATCGTTTCTAAGGAGAGAGTGGCCACTGATCCTCAGAAGGTTGAAGCAGTAAAAGATTTGCCCAGACCAACGTCTGTGAAGGAAATCAGGAGTTTCTTGGGTTTGGATGGTTACACATGAGATTCATTCAGGGCTATTCTCAGATTGCAGTTCCTTTGACAGGTTTGACCCGGAAGAATGTAGCATTTACATGGACTGATAAGTGTGAGGCGAGTTTCCTTGAGCTAAAAGAGAGGTTGACTACTGCACCTATCTTAGCTTTGCCACAATCTGGGATGGATTATGATATCTATAGTGATGCATCTCTCAGATGTTTGGGGTGTGTCTTGATGCAAGAAGGCAAGGTTATTGTTATGGTTCCAGGCAATTGCGTCCGCATGAGAAGAATTATCCGATGCATGATTTGGAGTTAGCAGCTATTATCTTTTCCTTGAAGCAATGGAGGCATTATGTTTATGGTGAGAAGGTCAACATGTACACTGACCACAAGAGCCTGAAGTACATTTATCAATAGAAGGATCTAAATCTTCGACAGAGAAGGTGGTTGGAAGTGTTGGAAGACATTCGTCCTGAGATCAAGTACCATCCATACAAGGCGAATGTGGTAGTAGATGGGCTTAGTCAGAAGAGTAGTTTATCGAGTTTGATCATTAGTCGAAGTGAGTTGGCAGCAGAGATTGATCGGGCAGGTATCGAGGTGGTACCGCAGGATTTGGAGGCATCTTTGGCTCAGCTGAGGCTGCAGCCTTCCTTGAGAGAGAGGATTGTGGAAGGTCAGGGATCAGATTCAGAGATTCAGAAGATGTTGCAGCAGGTTTCAGCAGGCAAGCCACCAGAGTTTCGTGTCCAAGATGGAGTTCTATGGATGGGTGAGAGGTTGTGTGTTCCGGATAATGCAGATTTGAGAGAGAGTATCTTGCAGGAAGTACACAGTACCTTGTTGTCAGTACATCCTGGAGGCACAAAGATGTACAAGGATATCAAACAGCACTTTTGGTGGTCTGGTATGAAGAAGTATGTGGCAGATTTTGTGGCGAGGTGTCTGACTTGTTAGCAGATCAAAGCAGAAAATCAGAGACCTGGAGGTTTGTTGCAACCGTTGCCCATTCCGGAGTGGAAATGGGAGAATATCAGTATGGATTTCATCACGGGTTTGCCGAGGAGTTCGAAGGGCAATGACTCGATTTGGGTTATTGTGGACCGTTTGACTAAGTCGGCTCGCTTTTTGGCTATGAAGGTTACTTGGTCGTTGGAGAAATTGGCAGAGCTGTACATTGGTGAGATTGTGAGGCCTCATGGAGTTCATGTGTCGATTGTTTCCGACAGGGATTCAAGGTTCACTTCAAGGTTTTGGAAGAGCCTACAAGCAGCTTTGGGCACCAGAACTGATTTCAGTACTGCTTTTCATCTACAGACTGATGGTCAGACTGAGAGGGTGAATCGAGTGCTGGAAGATATGCTGAGGGCTTGTGTTATGGATTTCGGTGGTAGTTAGGAGAGATACTTGGCATTGGTTGAATCTGCTTATAACAACAGTTACCTTGCAAGTATCAGGATGGCTCCGTATGAGGCTTTATATGGGCGGAGGTGCAGGACGCCTGTTTTTTGGTATGAGGTTGGCGAGAGGCAGATGTTTGGATCTGAGATCGTGCAACAGACGTCAGAGCAGATTGAGCTGATTCGCAAGAGGTTGGTTGAGGCTCAAAGTCGGCAGAAGAGTTATGCAAATTCTCGAAGAAGAGACTTGGAGTTTGAGGTTGGGGATGCAGTTTTCCTCAAGGTGTCTCCAACCAAAGGAGTGATCAGGTTTGGTAAGGGAGGCAAGTTGGCGCCAAGGTATATTGGGCCATACAGGATTGTGGAGCGGATTGGCAAGACGGCATATAGATTGGAGCTTCCTGAGGAGTTGGCACAGGTGCACGATGTGTTCCATGTGTCGTTGTTGAGGAAGTATGTGCCAGATCAGAGTCATCAGTTGGTAGAGGTTCCTGAAGGTCTACAGGTGAACTTGTGTTACAAGGAACAATCGGTAGAGATTGTCGACCGTAGAGAGAAGGTTATAAGGAGCAAGGTGATACCTATGGTCAAGGTGTTGTGGAGGAATCAGCAGTTCGAGGAGGCTACTTGGGAGCCAGAGGATCGCATGCAGAAGAATTTCTCTGAGCTTTTTGTATGATTGTATTTTCTTATAAGTGACTGTAATTCTTTTGTATGACCGTACCTTTGAGTGGATTTGTATTTCTTTAATTTGATTATGTTCTCATATGTGATCGTATTGGACTATGTTTCCATTTATGAGATATTGCATTCCTTTGTTTGTATGTTTGTTTGAACCCTGTTAGTAATAGTTCTGAGGACAGAACTCTTCTAAGGAGGGAGTGATGTAGTACCCCGTATTTTTAAATACTATTTTTGAGATTAGAAAATGAATTGAAATGATTTTTTGGTGATTTAATAAATGTTCATTTAGAAAATTATCTTTTACACGTGCAAACACGTGTGAATGTTGTCTTTGAAAGCTTAAAGCCAAAAATTATTTTGGGGAAACTCGTTATTTATTATTTGAGATTATTCGTGAATTTTCTAGATTTTTCTGATAATTATTGGATCTATTTGCAAATATTTCAAAAAGGACTTTTGTGCAAAATTACCAATGGGGTGAAAACTCCAGATTTTCGGATTTTTAGGCTGGATATAATGCCTAGTTAATTCAGGTATACCGAGTTTACCTTTTGTTTCAACATATTCGATTTATTTTACAAGTTTTGATAAAAGATGATCTTTTCGCAAAATTTGCTATTTTAAGGGGTGAAAGTGCAAAACTATTTTTCTGAATTTTCCTACAGAGACGGCTGAGGCTGGAGGGGATCTTTTTTATTTTTGAACTTGATTAAATTGGTTTTTAACTAATTTCCAATAAAAGATTTAATTATGTGAAGGGATATTTTAAAAGGAGTATTTTGCAAATGTTTTCTAAAACCCTAGAATCTTAAATCCCGGACTATATAGGGTTTGTGTAGCCGTCTTTTGCTGTACAACACTGGAGAATTCTTATTTCTTATTATTTTGGATTTCGAAGGAGGAGCTTTTCTTAAGTTTTTTTTATTCATCTACGTTCGTTCTCTTCAACAAGGTGAGTGACATGTTTTGTTTTATTTTGTTTTGTATATGTTGTATGTGAGTGACATGTTTTGTTTTATTTTGTTTTTGTGTATGTTGTATGTGAGTGATATATTGGTTTTGTTTTGTTCTTTGAATGATGTATGTGGTGTTTCATCTCCTAGAAATCATGCTAGGGTTTGGGTATTAATATAGATGTTGGATTGATGGTCAAAAATCGGATTTTTGTAAAAATCTCAATTATTTATGAGTATAATTTTATGTGGATGATTTGAAAATATTGAACGACCTATTATGGATTAAGGGTAGGTTATTTCTTGGGATAGATGTTGACTTGATTTAGTATGGTGATTGTCATGCATAGATTGAATAAAGATGAGATTTTTATTAACCTTGAGTAATGGTTGAATGCAATGGATATGGAAATGTTAAATTTGTTTATGATCATGAGTTAATCATGGTGATTGCGTTTGAGGAACCCTGAGAATGGCTAATGAATCAAGAGATTAAGTCTTGAGAATTAAATGGTGGAAATTGATTTGGGGTTTGATGTAGTATAACCAAATTAGGGATTTTGAGATTTTGGTGAAAGGTTTGTTTGCGTTTGGATTTCGTAAACCCTGAGATTTAATTCTGAATATGTTTTATTTTAATTGATGGATTGTGAAGTTCTTTGGTGTATAAACATGCACAATATTTTCATGAATACCTTATGTTGTGAATTTTGAAGAAAATTGAGTTTTTATGTGTTTTCGAAGAATTTAACTATATCTCGACCTATTTTGGTATTGATATGGTTTGAACCTGAATACGAAGCTATTTCAATGAATAATTGATTCTTAAGAAACTTTATTTTGATTATATGCACAATTCATCTTTTAATTGAAAGAAATCAACAAATTGGTATTCTCATAAACTCAAGTAGTTTTGATTTGGTTTTATTGACTATTATATATCCTACAAATTGTATTTGATCATATACGAAATATGCCTTTTGTAGAAATCGTTTTCATAAAGTAAAACTCCATATCGGTTGAAATGTGCACAACCAAAAATCTGCAGTCCCCAGGTCGACAGTCAACCGGTGGTATTTTACAGTCGACCGTTGCGACCTGGCTGCGGTGCTTTTTTTAGTTTTCTTGAAATTTCGTTCTGGATAGTCGACCGATGAATTTTACAGTCGACTGGCGCTACTTAGAATTATTTTAATTGAAGTTTTGGATTTTTCGCTCTGGACAGTCGACCGACGCTTGTCTATAGTCGACTGATACTGAGGTATCTTGATATATTTGAATGTTCTTTTAAATGATTCATTCTCTTAATCTACAACATACTATTCTATACCTTATCTTCTACCGAACAATTGTTTTCAAGTTGTTTTAATTGAGTAATTTATGATGGCAGATTGGTTTGGATGTTTGGGTGTGAGTCTCTAGAGGGTGTGTGTGTGACCCTAGTATACCGGCGGTTGAGATATTTGTGTTTTGGGCCTGTTGAGGCATTTTAGTTGATCAGTTGTTGAGTTAAGTCCGGTAGTGTAACACCCCGAATCCCAAAACAACTGAATTCGAGATGTTCTACAGGATCTTTTCACTTCATTCGTACAATTTTACTAAGGAATTTAAAACTTTTATTCAACAATAATTTACATCAGAGTCCTTTACATCAATACACAGCGGAATCAATAAATTACAACAATAATGAATGTACAATTATTACAACTTTAACATTAAATAATCAACAGCATCATCAATCATCTTTATATCTTCATGTAACTCCAGATCCTGCATATAAAACTGTGGGCGTGTCAGTTGCTTACAACTGACGAAATATTATACACGGCCATCCTCTCTATGCCGAAAACAGTATAACGATTCTTAAATACTTTAGCAAACACAAACTTGATCACAAACAAAGTTACAAAGGGACTATCCTGTTGATGTCGTGTGGTGCGGTGCACTTAGTCCTTAATGCATTCATTTATATTACATGACACTAATGCGCACTTGTTCGGATTCTATGCATCCCATACTACATAGGTCCGAGGGCAAGCCCCTTAATCGTTCTTCATTTTTGTAGGGTTCAATCCCTCGCCATGACTTAATCTACTCCTGTAACTACGGTGAGTATCCTAGATGGTCTGTGAGTACAAGCACGTGTCCAAGACCCTGGAGGGGAATCCCGCGTCATGTCTTGACTCATCAAGCATGCATTCTGCGGTAATTCAGCCTCCTCCCTGAACACGATCCTCTTGTAGTCACCAAAACATCCCACAAGCGTGGCTAAAGTCCGATCATTACTGAGTTGTGCCCACGCCATGTCTTAACTCATCAAGCATGCATTCTGTGGCTCACACACCCGCACCGTAAACTCTAGTTCTCATACTTATGTTTTCTCTCACTTTTATCACCTCTCCACTATGTATCTATCTGTAATTTCAGTAAGTATCCTAGATGTTCTATGAGTACAAGCACGTGTACAGAAAACCTGGAGGGGAATCCCGCGCCATGTCTTGACTCATCAAGCATACATTCTGCGGTAATTCAGCCTCCTTCATGGCACACGATCCTCTTGCAGTCATCAAACATCCCACAAGCGTCGCCACGATCCCGATCATTCTGGAGTATTGCCCACGCCATGACTTGACGCATCAAGCATGCATTCTGTGGATCACATCCGCATCGTAGACTCGAGGCTCTCATACTCATGTTTTTCTCTCACTTCCATCACAGCCTTACAAAGTTTGTTTTAAAAGAAAATCATCACAACCTAGAGCTAGCTTACCCTATCGGACTCAAATCAAAACAACAGAGACAGTCAGCCTACCTGGCTACTTCTCAAGAGACGCTCAACCCTCAACGGTTAGCTCCCAAAATCATTAATAAGACTGCCGGTCACTAGGGTCTCGCCTAGCCTCTAGATTCCAACAGCTATCTCTTTCTAGAGATCAACAATATTTCATAATCAATCTCAAATAATTTTTCCATTTCTTTTGTTCACAAACTCTTTCTCAAAACATTTCTTTTATAATCTCATAACATGAGAACAATTAAATCTGATTTCTTTATCAATTTCATCTTCCACCTCCTGGTGTGCATTTCACAATAAAACTCAATCACATATTAATAATCATAAAATCTCATATTCAACTTATTTAACTTTCATTTGTCAAGAATCAAATCCAAACTCAAGAATCAGAAAATAGTTCGGTTCAGTCGATTGGTGACAGTATCAGTCGACTGTTCCGTGAGTACTCTGAACATCAAAAACAACAGTCAGCTCGATCCGGTCGACTGTGAAAGCAAACAGTCGACTGCTCTACGAGACTTGAAACTTCAGTAATAACACAGTCGATTCAGTCGACTGGTGACAGTATCAGTCGACTGTCCCGCGAATACCTTGAAAACTCAAACATCAAATTTATGACAGCATCAGTCGACTGTGAAAAATAGTCAGTCGACTGTCCTGCTGACGAAAACCAATTTTTAACACTTACCAGTCGACTGTGGAAAGTAATCAGTCGACTGTCAAATTCACCAATTGCATCTTTGCATACATTTTTCGACCTTTTAATTAATTTGTATTCCCATATAAAAACATAGATCATTTCCAGAATATATTCCTTTTAAAAACAATATCGTATATGTTATCAAGTTCTCAAGTTTCTCATTTTTCAAATGAAATCCTTAAAATTCATCAAAACACATATTCAATCGATTTTCCAAAATAGACTGTTTTCTTTTATCAAAATCACTTTACAAAAATCTCTATACTTTTATAAATAACATTTTGAGGTTATAATCACACTTCTTTGCCGCATTCTCAACAACAACATATTTGCATTATTCTAATCATGTCTCAACTTGCATAAATTTCATGTAATCACTTCAATTCTAGCACTTCAACTAGCAATCATAACAAGCATAGTAATTTGCATTTACCATAATCAATCAAGTTTAACGATTCATTTAATGTGCATGCAATCAATTCAATTTCAACCAAATAAATCGTATATCATTTATCATGCAAATTATATTCCTAAATTAGAAAGCATTTAAGAAACACCCACCTAAATTGAAGATTTGCACTCAAATGAACTCCTAGAATTAGGAGCTCCTAAAGAAAACTCCAATTGCAACTCCTCGAAATCCGCGCACCAAGGCAAGCCTCCAAGCTCCACATTTCGGCAAGTATCCATCATCAAGAGCATCTCCCTCCCCACTCCAATTCGGCAACATCAAGGACAACTCCTATCTTCTTTCATATACACATACTATGTATGTACATATATATACATTAGTATATGTATATAGGCAAGTGGAATGGTGATTAGGTGGGGAAATGGACAAGGCTTGCTGGTTTGTTGCTTTCAGCATAGGCAGGAGAGAAGAGAGAAAAGAGATGAGAGAATGAGAGACTAAGGGGGTATCTTTATAAGAGAGTAGTAGGGTAGTTAGTATAACTACCTCCCACATGAACACCACTAACCCATTATTAAAATTTGTAACTTGCTTTCCCTCCTATTTCCAAAATCAAAACTCCAGAATTTCCATCCTCTCTAATCAGCCCGGTCCCCAAAAATGTGCACATCGCACGTGTGCACGTGCACGTGCTTTGTGTACACCCAAAAAACAATTTATTTAATTAGTCCCTTTAAAACAATTATTTATATATATGTGATAAATATATAAAATTAACTTTAAAAACTATACTTTTCATGCACAATAAAAATAGACACTCACAATTTCATGAAATTCATTTTGAAAGAATAATACGCTTAAAACACGTGCACCGAAACACGTGCGTCGCCCGGAAAATCTCAAAAATACAAAATTGATTTTATGAACCAAAAAATATTTATAATTTAATTGGAATAAAACATAAGAATATATTTAATATACATATATGATAATGTACTCTAACGTACAGAAAACACGTGTATTGCACGTGGAAAGTTTATTTTAATAGAGATAGTCAAAAATTGAATTTTCGTTTACAAAACAAATTCAAACATGTTTATAAAGATAAATAATTGAAGTCCATTGAAAACTTTGCATGTAACGGTGGAATACTCGAAATCGACACGTGCATCGATAATACGTAAAAAGCACGTAAAAACTCGAAGATTGAATTTTTGCATTTGAGTTGTCTCAAATGGGATTTTTAAGAATACGGAATTGCATAAATAATTGGAATTCGAAATACATATCAAAATGCGTTATGGATATAATCAATAAAAGTACAAAATGCTCGTGCGTAACACCCGAGGGCAAAATTGTCAATTAAATTTTGCGGAGTGTTACAGGTAGGGTACACCAACACTAGGAGATTCGTAAAGTAATTAAATAACTAAATGATAAGAACATACACTAGTGGTGATATGATGAATGAGAACATGGGTTATGGACCTCAGTATGGATTGTGGTGTGAGATAATCCCCGGAATTATCCAGGTGTGAGTGAAATAGCCTCCGGAATTACTTATGGTGTGGGATTGATCTCCAGAATTATCGGGGTCGAGGCGACACTCATGTGGTATTCGTGTGATGAGGTGCCATAGCTTGCGGTGTGGGGTATTCTCGAAGATTCTCAGGTGTGAGTGAAATAGTCTCCGGAATTATCTGTGGACCTCCAGAATTATCGGGGCATGGACTAATACTCACAGTGTATCTATGTCTCGTAGTAATCTTAGAAGTAGGATTAGTTGCATAGTGGGGGATTAAACCCTATAAACTGGAGAATGTTAAGGGCTTGCAACGGACCTATGTAGAGTGGGATGCATAGACTCCGACAAGAACGCATTAGAGAGTCAACATATTGCATCGATGTTTTCTTGAATTGGTATTATGCATGTGTTTTCGATTTTCTACACTTGATACTTAGTCTATCTTCACTTGATGTTTTCGTGTTTCATGGTTATTCTCTAATTCATTTACTCTTGTTTATTTCCTATTGTTGATGAATCTATGCTCTATTTATGTTGTTTGTTTTTATGTCACTCACATCGTTATGGCTGACCCCTTTAGTTTTTGGGGTTAGAGTTATCTCTAGCCTCATATTTTACAGGTGATTACCTATACCTTGGATTTGGATGCTTGAGTTAAAGTGATGTAATGGATTGTATGATTTTGTAAAAGAAAGTGTTGTAAAGAAACAAAGTTTGTAATTCAAGGTGTATGTATTCCGCTGTGCTATGTAAATATTGTTGTAATAATATATTGAGAAAAATTTTATTGGTATTTTGGGAAGCGTTTAATATTATATTTGAAGTTGATGCTGGGAATTGTGCCACGTATTTCTGAAATATCATATTGGAAATTCGGGGCGCTACAACAAAATCTCTGTAACTTTCTGGTATAGTCAGCACAATTGCTGATGTTAACCGATTCTTCAGTTCCACGAAGGATTCATCACAAGCTCCATCCCAAACAAACTTCTGCTCTTTCCTCGTCAAATTGGTTAGGGGTCCAGCAATCTTTGAGAAATCCTGGAAGAACATCCGATAATACCCTGCCAACCCGAGGAAACTCCTCACATCTGACGTAGACTTTGGTATTGGTCAATCCTTGACTGCAGTAACCTTCGGCGAGTTAACTGAAATTCTATTGCCTGAGACAATATGGCCCAGAAAAGCAACGCGGTTAAGCCAGAACTCACACTCGCTGAGCTTCCCATAGAGTTGATTCTCCCTAAAAGTCTGCAAGACAACCTTCATATGCTCTGCATGGTCCTCCCTGTTCCGAGAATACACCAGGATATCATCGATGAAGACCACCAAAAAAATTTCTAAGAATGGCGAGAACACCCTGTTCCTCAGACTCATGAATACTGCCGGTGCATTAGTGACTCCAAAGGGCATTACCAAGAACTCGTAATGTCCATATCTCATGCAGAACACTGTCTTATGAATATCCTTAGTCTTTTCTTTCACCTGATGATAACCAGAGTGAAGATCCAGCTTCAAGAAAACTGAAGCACCTCCCAGTTGATCGAACAGATCGTCGATCCTCGGCAGAGGATATGGGTTCTTCACCGTGATATTGTTGAGTTCTAATGGTCAATGCAGACCCTACAAATTCAATCCTTCTTATTGACGAACAACACCGGGGCTCCCTAAGGCGAAACATTTGGCCTGATGAACCCCCTGTAGAACAACTCCTGGACTTGCACCTTTAGTTCTGCTAACTCAACTGGTGCCACCCGGTATGGACTCTTTGAGATTGGGGTGGTTCCCGACTGAACTTCAGTGCCGAACTCAACGACCTGCTCTCGCGGTAATCCGGGCAATTCCTCTGGAAAAACATCTAGAAAATCCCTCACAACCACAGGCGCAACTTCACCATCAGTGTGCATTGACTCTAGCACACAAGCCTTTTGATCCGACAGTGTTTCACCCGCGAGGAACTCAAACTCCTGGTTACCTGGGAGCCTGAATATGACCTTCTTCTCCCGGTAATCAATCACAGCATGGGTAATCCCCAGCCAATCCATTCCAAGGATAACATCAAAGCCATAGTTGGGGATCACAATAAGGTCGACCTTGAATTCAACACCCCTAATCAACAATGGGCTCTACTTGCACACCTTGGAACAGATGATGATGCCTCCTCCTATGGTAATATTCCAGGCATGCAGGACACCGCTCACCAACGATGTTGATCCACGAAGCTGGAAGAAACAATGGAGTGAGTAGCATCGGAATCAAATAGAACATGGGCAGGAGGAGAGTGGACTAAGATGACACTCAAGAAATACGAATGAAGGAACTGAATATGAAGGAATCAAAAAGTAGATCAAATAAGATGAGTATCCAAATATAAGTTGGTTACTACATGTTCATGTGATAACGTGATGTACATACTGTTGAGTTAAACCTGGCCAACCCAATCTGATTAGGTTCAAACATGGCTAAAGCCTAACCTGGCTCTGTAACCACTAAAAACCTGTCATGCCCCACTTCCCAAAATACAGGAATACGAGCACGTAACGAAGGCCGAGCGAATGATTTGCATCAATCATAGTTGTAATATTTAACTCAACAATATACAATACAAATTCAACCACGCATGCTAAAGTGAAATCACATAACATAGATATTACATGAAATGTCTCAACAATAACCAACAACTGGAAAGAAATAAACTTCGGGTCAACAAAGCCCAAAATACAAAATATGATAACAACAATAGTACTCGAATTTAAATGACAAGGACAAGACAATTATTGTGGACAATAATTCGGCTTTAATCCCTAGTAGGTCGGCTCACCAAGTCTTTCGGAAGATTCTTCCTGTGTACCTGCGAGCTCATAGTCTTGAGTGAGAGAAATGTCCGTTAGAGCAAGTCACGGACAGCAAGTAGAATTTGTTAATTGCAGGTACACCGCAATTTCTTTCTTGTGGTACGATAACAATTTACAAAACCTTAGGACAATTAATACTACATGATAATAAATAGTTCACACTTTTGCCTTAAAAGTTGGATGAAAATTCATTGTACTTGTACTAAGAAACGGATGATATCACAATTTTATCCTTTTTCTCTCCTTATTTCATTTAGTATGTAGTCAGCCGATTTTAACAGAGGTTAATAGAGTAAGAGTATTCATGATGCTGAACTTGAACATACACTTTGACATTAGGTAGCACTCTTGGTTATGAAGATATAGCAGCAAACTCCTTCCATGCCACGACTGACTTAAAAATCTCCAATATCAACCTACTCACGAAATCACCTGGTTTCGGCCTAGCCGACCGGGCCTTGGGAATTCTCCTGCCTGTTAAAGTTTGCGGTCCAACCAATGCCGAAAGGCTCGACCCTCTACCAACCACACCCATCATAGCATCTACATAGGCATCCCTTAACCTGGCCAATAGCCGAATCAGGTTCAATGCCTTGATACGGATTTTAAAGATGGTCCGCAACAACAAAAATAAAATTACACAGGATCAAGAATAACAAATCCCTCTTCCTCCTACTTACTCCCGAACCCAAAAACACCAAAACAAAACCCTAGATCTAACCCCTAGGGGGGGCGGCGGTGGCTTGCCCTCAGCGCCCCCCCCCGTCCTCCCCCCTTACCTCTACTCCACGCCCTACCGGGGCGACCATTCCACTACTCCTTTCCCCCGTCGCAATCCTGACTGCCCATGGGGACCACCATTACGCCGGCGAACTTCCATCGCAGCTCAAGCGAGGCGGCGCGTCCAACCGGCGGAGATGCGGACCTGTTTGGGGCCAAGCAGCCCCCTCCCCCCCCTCCGCGATTACCTAGATCAGATTTGCTGTGGTTGGGGGTGCTTTTGCCAGTTCTTTTGCTGTGGTTGGGGTAGGAAGATTGTAGTTTTGTGTGATTGAGGGATGAGACTCGATTTGGGGTCCCTCCATGATTTGCTGGATATTTGTCCGGATGTTCTGTGCGCTTGCCACCATGTCCATACTCTCAGGGTCATTCATGGCAATCTGTGAGGGTTGGTAGTGTGTGTGAAGATGCCGGGAAGTAGGTTGTCTTGCACGTTGGTGGAGCTTGGGCCCAAGGATGGGGTCCCTCCATAATTTGCTAGTTGTGTGCTCGGATGTTCTGCGCGCTTGCCACCATGTCCACTCTCGGGGCTAGTCATGGCAACCTGCGAGGGTTGGTAGTGCGTGTGAAGATGCCGGGAGTTAGGTTGTCTTACACGTTTGTGGAGGTTGGGCCCAAAGATAGGGTCCCTCCGTGATGTGTGAAGTCGGTATGTTGGGGGTGAGGGGGTGTGGGGTTGGGGTGTGGTTGGTCGGGTGTGTCCTACGATGTCGTCGGTGCAGTCTCCATAGTGCCTACTATCTGGCTATTGAGCTTCCTCCAGCTTAGGCCACTACCTCATGACAGCGTCACATCTTTCCTCGGATTAGGAGTTTGATGCGAGATAAGTCTGTGTGGTGAGAAATCGCCAGAGAGAGCTTGAGCGTGAGAGAGGTAAGGTATCCTCTACACGGCTCTCTCCTGGAGGGTGGTGTTAGGTGGGGAGAGCAAGATAGTTTCTTGGTGAGAAATCGCCGGAGAAAAGCGCTATCGTGTGAGAGGTGTGAAGGGTTTCGGGGCACAAACGCAGCGAAAAAGACAGATCCGAAACCCTAACCCATGGATCCGTGTACAAGACATGGCTAATAATGGATAAATAAAATTTTACCTTTCGGAGCTTTACGAAGGCTGAAAGATGGAGGTTGCAATCACCACGCAGCCCTAGTAGCTAGATCCGCGTCTCTAAGGCAGTCCACACGAACGTCCGATCGTCCAACGATCGAGAGAGCCGGTACTAGCCGATGATGCTTGCCTCTCTCTCTCTCTCTTTTGCCTCTCAACAGTTGAGCGGCTAGGGTTTTCTGTGGAAAACGGATTTGTCAAAAGATCATCCTAATCCAATACATCTCTATGTATTTATAGGGAGAGATAAGAGGTGGGCTTAACCGTAATCAGTTTGGCTTCTGATAAGACCAATCTGATTTGGTTTTATCATTTAAATTCGAATTAACCGTAATCAGTTTGGCTTCTGATAAGACCAATCTGATTTAAATTCGAATTATCCTTTAATTAATTAAGTCCAACTCAATTAATTAAATAACTAATTTCGAATCATTTAAATTCCGAATTTAAATTAATACTCCTTTTAAACGTTCTAAGTGTGTGACCCTTTAGGTTATTATTACGTTGGCAATAATTTTATTATCTTATAATAAAATTATAAACAATGAGCGGCATCTAGTAATACATCATTGCTACCCAAGTAATAATAATAATTGGTGATTCAATTAAACCTTTCGTGACTAATGTCTCCATGTAATATAATCCTTTTAACCTTGATATTATAGATTAAACTAGAGGCATGGGACGTGTCATCCTCTTAATAATTTAATCTTTATCTTCTTGATCGATGAGTAGACTATTCAAACAAATTAATATTTGAGCATGGCCATGCATTTCATAGTCTCACTCAAACAAGAGGCCGATAATATCGCTCCTAAAATTAGGAGGGTTAAATTCCTTCTAGATCATTCATATTTCTCACACGATTCATAATGAACCCAATACTATCTTTATCATTACCCGATTAAAGATAACTTTTGATAGAATCAAAGTACATTAATTTTCGTGTAGAAATATAATGATTTCAGGTCAGAGGACCATTACACCATTATCACAGTGAGATTACTTATGACACTTATTAATTCATTCCATGTAGAATCTCACAGTGGATCTGTCCAGTACAATGTACTCTTACATTTACCTATGTATTGATTTTAGTATCTCTATACTAATGACCCATGAGAGGTGGTCATCAAACAATCAACATACTAGTCTCAATGTATTATTACTGTCCTAATAATAATAATACTCGACTAGGGACATTTAAGATTATTATACTATATATAATCTCATGTTCATATAGTTCGTATTAATAATCTAAGGACATTTATCATGCTAATATTTATAACGCAGTAAATACGAAGCATAATAAATTATTAATATAATCAAAAGAACATAATGTCAATAATACTGATCATTGTATTGCCTCTAGGGCACCTACACTAACAAGGTGAAGGTATCTTCTTCACGGCTATCTCTTTGGTAGCGGCTGTAAAAGCAGCTGGCATGTTTGTAGGATGAGTGGTGGAGTTGGTGGGAGGTTGCGATAGTTGTGCTTGTGCCGTGGGATCAGTTTTCAATCTGCGGGGCTTGGGCCCATAGATGGGGTCCCCCCAGCGAGGTGAATGCAGGGAGCGGCGGGTGATAAAATCCTACCAGACTTGTTTCAGGTGTGTATGCATGTGTCGTGGAGGCACTGTACGAAGCTAAACTGACGTACTCACAATTTTGCTGGACCGAGCTGGTTTGTCGGCCCACCCTCCAGGGTTGTTGGAGGGAGTTGTTGTTTGTACTCATGTTGCTTCATGTATGTTTTATTTTATGTCTGTAGTATGTATTTGGGCCCAGTACTCTGGGTTTGTTTCGTTAAATTCTTATTAATGAAACAGGGTGACCTTATTCCACCTTTTCCCTTAAAAAAAAAAAGATGGTCCACAACTTGAACTGCCTAGTTGAGCCGATTTTGTTCCCTCCAAATCTGATCACCTTTCCGGTCTTCTTAAAGGTTGAACTTTCTATGAGCTAGGGATGTAAAATGGCCTGGCCCGGCCCGACCCTTTACAAGGTGGGCCTAGGCCAAGCCTTATGGGCCTTCTCAATGCCCGGGATGGATCAAAACCCTCTTGTTTGTAAATTTATGAAGCCTGTGTCATGCACTTAGCTAGGGCTTTTATCCGGCCAATAAGTCCAGGCCTAAGCCTATGTGAAAATCCGGGCCTAACCCCAAGTAAAAAATCCCGAGCCTAAGCCCATGTAAAATTTATATGACATTTTTATTTAATTAAATAACTTGCCATTTTTACCTACTTTTATTAAAAGATTTAAAGATTATATATACCAATCATCTCAAACTCTTTAGTTGTTTGATTCATTAGAAGATATGATCAACCCTCCTCTTTTTTTCTAGCTTGGGATTGGCGGCCACATAGATTGAATGTCAATACTACACTGGTTGAGTTACCTATATTTTATTAATAAATTAAATTTTTAAAATTAAATTATTATAATAGAGAATAACTACTTGAATAAAGGTTATTTACTATTGTTATAACAATAGTTTGTAGTAATTCTAATATGAAAATATAATTGTAATCATTTTGTAATAGCTACAGAGCGAAGTTCCTCAACACTTAAGAAAAGAAATAAAACTAAAATTAAAAATAAAAATAAAGAAAGAAGAAAAAGAAGCTAGTTTCTAGTTTTAGTTTTTTCTTAAAAAAAAATCTAAATATTTATTTATTTTAGAATAAAAAATTAAATTGGTAAAGGAATATACATTGTCATTGACATATGGGGAAAATGGTCTGGCACATCCTAGACCACCCGATCTCCTCAAAAAGCACTCACCCCTGATCATCAGATTAGCCTTAAGCCCCATGGGCTTCTACTACACCAGGCCCACGGGCATGCGGGTCCAGACCTGGCCCAAACAGATTTGTGACCTCAGAGAGGCCAAACAACGGAAGGCAAAGCGTCACGCCGTTAATTGTCCTTGGGAGTTGAAGCGTCACACGCGAATTCTTCATCGAAAGGCGAAGCGTCGCACGCTAATTCTTCGTCCTCAGGCTCGCAACACCCTTACCGACCCCTAAGCCCTCGACGCTCCGAGGTCAGGTCGAGCACCAGGGTAGCTTTCTTAGAAAAGCGCACAGGCTCGCCACACCCTTGCCAACCCCTAAGCCCTCGACGCTCCGAGGTCAGGTCGAGCACCAGGGTAGCTTTCTCAGGAAAGCGCACAGGCTCGCCAACATCCTTGCCGACTCCTAAGCCCTCGACGCTCCGAGGTCAGGTCGAGCACCAGGGTAGCTTTCTCAGGAAAGCGCACAAGCTCGCCCACATCCTTGCCGACCCCTAAGCCCTCGACGATCCAAGGTCAGGTCGAGCACCAGGGTAGCTTTCTCAGGAAAACACACAGGCTCGCCGACACCCTTACCGACCCCTAAGCCTTCGATGCTCCGAGGTCAGTTCGAGCACCAGGGTAGCTTTCTTAGGAAAGTGCACAGGCTCGCCCACATCCTTGCCGACCCCTAAGCCATGGACGCTCCGAGGTCAGGTCGAACACCAGGGTAGCTTTCTCAGGAAAGCGCACCGGCTCGCTGACACCCTTGCCAACCCCTAAGCCCTCGACGCTCTGAGGTCAGGTCGAGCACCAGGGTAGCTTTCTCACGAAAGCACACCGGCTCTCCTACACCCTTGCCGACCCCTAAGCCCTCGATGCTTCGAGGTCAGGTTGAGCACCAGGGTAGCTTTCCCTCAGGAAAGATCACAGGCTCGCCAACATCCTTGCCGACCCCTAAGCCCTCGACGCTCTGAGGTCAGGTCGAGCACCAGGGTAGCTTTCTCAGGAAAGCACACTGGCTCACCTACGTCCTTGCCGACCCCTAAGCCCTCGATGCTCCGAGGTCAGGTCGAGCACCAGGGTAGCTTTTTCACAGGAAAGCGCACACGCTCGCCACATCCTTGCTGACCCCTAAGCCCTCGACGCTCTGAGGTCAGGTCGAGCACCAGGGTAGCTTTCCCTCAAGAAAGTGCACAGGCTCGCCAACATCCTTGCCGACCCCTATGCCCTCGACGCTCCGAGGTCAGGTCGAGCACCAGGGTAGCTTTCTCAGGAAAGCACACCGACTCGCCTACGCCCTTGCTGACCCCTAAGCCCTCGACGCTCCGAGGTCAGGTCGAGCACAAGGGTAGCTTTCCCACAGGAAAGTGCACATGCTCGCCACATCCTTGCCGACCCCTAAGCCCTCGCCGCTCCGAGGTTAGGTCGAGCACCAGGGTAGTTTTCTCAATAGAAAACCCACAGGCTCACCTTCGCCTCGGTGTTCCGAGGCTACGTCCGGCCCAACACATACCCTTGCGCCTCGTCAGAAGGCCTACGACCGGGGGGATAGACCTCCGGACTCTGAGCCGACCTCAGCCTCGACGACGACCCTGAATGCTTTCAGGAAACTCCCCCCGCTCCTCCTTCACGACCAAGACTACTCCTCCACAGCTAGCTCGCACCCCTATAGGAGTGGGGGGCTTGTGACATAGGGAAAAAATGGTCTAGCACATCCTAGACCACCCGATTTCCTCAAAAAGCACTCACCCCTGATCATCAGATCAGCCTTAAGCCCCATGGGCTTCTACTACACCAGGCCCACGGGCATGCGGGTCCAGACCCGACCCAAACGGATCCAGACCCGTTTGGCATGCCTATAAATACCAGGTCCTCTCCCACCTTCAAAGGTAATCAATATTTTCCCTCTCAAACCCTAGTTACTGTTGCTCTACTTCAGTGACTAAATAGATCGTCAGAGGGCCTGCCACCGGGACCGACCCCGGTGTTCCTAGGCTGAGTGCAGGTACACGAGACTCCTTGATCCGAGCTTCCAGATCCGAGCCGAGACTCCACCACCGAGCTGAACATCCGACCTCTGCCTCTACTCCTGATTGTGCCCCTCCCGCCGAGGGGTCGGGCGTACCGTCCAGTACCGTGTTCTTCCACTAAACAAACAAATAGAACTCACACCTGGTGCGTCCACACTTCCCAAAACCAACTGCATCAGTCATCATTTATATCATTAGCCAATGCTATATTCGGATCTCCACCAAGAGTCATCATATCTATTCCAGCTAAAAGTTCATATTTGTGTTCAACATTTTGTTTTATTTTTTCGGCTAGCTTTTAATATTTTGATAACATCAATGTTTCTACCACAGGTGGTGCAAGTCTACTTGGGTTATGTTGGAATTTAGTATACATTTAAACACTTATTTTATTGTTTATTGTCAACATTATCTTGTGCCCCAATGGTTAAAGTTTTGGACTCACATGAGGTTGGAGGATCAATTCTCATCTTTCACATTATATAAAAGTTTTGGACTCACATGTGGTTGGAGGATCAATTCTCATCTTTCACATTATATACATACATACATACATATATATAAATATATATATATATATATATATATATATATATATATATATATATATATATATATATATATATATATATTTTATCGGGCCGGGCCTTAGATCCATAGGGGTCTTGGGATCTCTTGAAAAAAAGGCCTTTTTTACTGGTTTTAAATTTTCAGATTTTCAACAGCTACTAGTCGTTTTTGACCAGTAAAGAAAAATCAATGAAACATTTTTATGGCATCTACAGAATCTGTTATGATGAAAATAAATCATGGTTTTAATGACAAAAATAAAGGAAACTTTTTCTTTCCTTTGGTTATAAAAAGAGCATTTCTGTTAAAAAGAAAGTGAAGAGAAAAACATTATTTTCCTTCTCCTTTCAGTTATTGAGCAATTGCTTTTTTGGGGGGTGCAAGTTGGTACGTGCTGCCGCTGGAATATTAGGCAACACTGTAAATAGAAGCTCGTTGTATCCTGGGGGAAGTATTTGTTGATCAACGATTCATCTTCAGAATCGGCCGAACAGCTTCTTAAAGAATGTGCAATCCACGCCTCGAGCCGTTCTCACACTTTCTTCCTGTTGCAGTTCAAGTCGATCGATCAATCCATTCAAGAACCGTGTGGTGCTATCTGAATGTTTACTTGGGCATTCAGGTGTACTAATTACTTTCTCAACTGGTTAAAACTTAGTGTGCATTTGTGTGTCCTTCTTCACTAAATGCTTCTTCAGATTCAACACTAGTAGCCAAAACTGCTAAAATATCACAAGCTATGGATGAAAGAACAGGAAAATGTATGTGATTGTTGTTTCCACCAACATAAAATATCGATGGTAGCAATGTCTTCATCAAATAAAGGATGATCAAGATATTTATCGTGCTCCAAGTCTATACATGATGCTTGACTCGAACTAGATGATAGTTGAACTACTCTTAAGTACTTTAAAAATATTTGTTTGAGATGAAGTAGAAGAAGGATATTGTTCTTGCCTTTGTGCATATGTTTGTGTCTAAAACTACAATATTACTGTATTCATTAAAAAGAAATTTTAATGTTTCTTTAATATATCTAAATTCACGAGTTCCCTCACCAACTATTTCACAAACCTCACCAGTATTTGTTCACACACAATGGCCCGTTGTTGACTTGTAAGAATAAAACTTCTCCCTTTCGGAGCACATGTGAGTATAACTATCCGAATCAAGAAACCAACCAGAATCTACATCTAGCGAATTTGAGAAAAGAAGACAATTAAAATTTTCACCTGACTCATAAGCACAAATAAAATTGGCGCTTCTGCAACTTGCGATAATCTTTCTTGTACAGCCCAACCTTCTTGCAATAACGACAACGGATCACACCATTATGCAGACTTTGTTTTTCAATTGAAGGATCTTCCACTTCTAAGCAACTACTAGAGTTAGACTCTGATTTATGAGTTTCCTTCCTAAGTTGATCTTCCTTCAAGCCCTTGATCACCTCAACTACTAAAAGATTCGCATTGGCAGACAATCTGTGAAGCATGGTACTTATCAAATGCTTATACGAATTTGGTAGTGAATATATCAAGTTGAATGCTTTATCCTGTTCGCTTAGATATGTGTTTACTGCCCTCAGTTCAGATAAATTCTGTTTGAATTTCGTAATATGATCTTGAAGAGCGGTACATTTCTTCATTGAGAAATGAAACAGTTTTCCTCTTCTAGTACATCTGATCTAGTAACAATCCCGATTAGTCAGTTTTGAGTCTTGCCTACAGACTCACCGAGATCACTTCAGCTACCGAAAGATTCTCCTTGACAGACTTTCCGTGTAGCATGGCAGTTATCAAATGCTTGTACGAATCTGTAGTGAATATATCAAGTTGAAAGCTTTATCTTGTTCGCTTAGATCTGTGTTTATTGCCTTCATTTCAGATAACACCTGATTGAACTCTGTAATATGATCGTGAAGAGCGGTACCTTCCTTCATTGAGAAACGAAATAGTTTTCTCTTTCAGTACATCTGATCTAGTAACGATGATCCCGAATATTCAGTTTTGAGTCTTGCTCATAGACTCACCGTGATTTTCTCCTCAAGGAAGTTGCACTTGACCTCGCCCGCCAGTGACAATCAGATTAAACTTAGGACACTTAGAAAAATCTTATCCTGCTCCTCTTTCTTCATGTCGAATGGCTTTCCTTTATCTCCTTTTTGGGCTAGATGCAAACGTTCTTGGACCAGTACGTCATACATATCCTGTAATGCCCTAAATTTCATATACAGGCAATTTGTAGCACATCCAAAAATTTTACTTCAATTGCGTAAAAAATTACAAAAAATTTTAAACTTTTTCATTACAACATAATTCTTTGCAATACGCAGCGGAAAATACACATAAAAAATACAAGTTGTATCATCACAAATCCTCTAGCCCGCAACAGCACTCGTCATAAGCTTACATCCACGCCACTCGCTAATCATAGTCCTGCAATACTTGAGAACTGGGGGCACGTCAGTTAAATACAACTGACGCAATGCTATAACAAAGCGATCTTTAACTTTAACAATCACAAACTTGAATACAAAAATAAAATGTGAAATGTGACTATCCTAAATATGTCAGTGTATGTTAGAATCTAATGATTAATGCAAACACTTACGCAGACAATGCAATTCTAATGCGTACTTATTCACAATCTATGTCGCTCATACAACATAGGTCCCAGGGCAAGCTCTTAGCGTTCTCCTCATTATAGGGTCCCTCATTATGCAAACATACAACCGTGACGAATTTCAAGATTATGACGTACTGTAAATATTGATTCCTACCCTAATAATTCTTGAAATTAATCTCCTTCCTCAGATAATCCTGGAGATATTTCACTCCCATCCGAAAAATATTTGGAGAATTCCTCACAAGTCACACCACAGGTCATCCTGGAATCCTCATCACACGACATCTCATGAGCGCTGCTCTCATCCCGATAATTCTTGAGATCATTCCCCAAGTGCAGATAATTATGGAGATATTTTACTCCCATCTCAGAATACTTGGGAATGTCCCACATCACAGATAATTCTGGGGCCCCTCACACTCACGTTTGCTTAGATTTTGTCACAACTCCTCTAGTGCTTGTTCTTATATCCAAACATAATTAATTTCGCCTAGAGCAAGCTTACCCTATCGGACTTAAATCAATAAGTCGAGATTATTAGCCCACACCGGCAGTTTCTCAAATTTAAACAAATCATCATTTGCCGATACCCTGAGTCTCACTCAGCCTCTAGAGTCCACACAATTCAATATTCAAAAAACTTTCTAGGTTATCCTTAATCCTTTAAAAATCATTAGGATTCATGGATCTTACCGGCCTACCCCTACTCCACACACATGGATTTACTAGGTGTATGCTCACTCCCGAATATAGAATCCATTATTTGAAAATTCAACTATCTTTAGACAGCAACACAATGGTCTTGCAAAAAATCTTATAAATTATAATACTTATCAGAAAATTAATTTATTCATTTCATATGAAACTCAAATGGGTCTACTAAAACATTGTAGTTAGGAACATTTAACCACAATAAATCTGTCTAAATCCATTTACAAATCAGTAGGTTCAGAATCCATAAATTGCAGCTCTTGCTACTTGTAAAAATCACAAATTTTTTTTCTTCTTGGAAATTAAATTTCTTGGATTATAAAGAAAGATTAACGAATCTATTTCAAATTCTTAGTTTAGATTTTCCTCAAGATACTACATATAAGGGGTTAAAATGATCAAACACCGGAAGATGTACAAATTTCCAGTAACTAGACAAAACTGTCGACCCATCATGAGTCTAAATTTATTGAAAATATTTAATGATATTCAAAATTCATGAAATTACATAGCGATTGGCAAACCACAACTCGTGCTTAAAGCTTCTCCCTTCTCCCTATTGAGCTGGAATCCCTCAGCCGGTTTGTGAAATTATATCAGACATATACTAGATACACATATAAAAAGTTCAGCTTCCAGTTCCAAATATTTGGAGAGAAATGATTTTTGGAAGTAAATATGATATTCAGCCAGAATATGAAATAGGTTCTGTTTTCTTTTTAAACTAGTAATGTGTTCGAATTTTATTAAAGTACCCATATGACACCCAAAAATTACGGAATTTTGAGGATACGTTATAGACACATACGAGATACACATTTAAAAATTTTAGCCTGATATTCCGAAACAATTTTATGAAGTGAGATCAAATTTCAAAACCAAAACTATAATAACGTTTCTAATTTAAACATATCATAATCTCACACGGTCTATTAACAATGATTAACACACATAATTGAACAACAATACAAACATAATTTAAGCATGAATACCCAATTGATATAGATTATCTAGCATATTACTAATACACCAAAAATTTAGAAGTTGGAGAACACCCACCTATTTGTTTCCGAATTCAATTGTTTCCACACTCGAGATAGTAACAATATTAACGACGAAAAGCAAACAACCGCAGCAAAGATTCGTCGGGTTTCGGAAGAGAATGAATGGAGTTGTGTGTGTGTGTGTGTGTGTGTATATATATATATATATATATATATATATATATATATATATATATATATGGGAAAAAGGGGTATGAGCAACTTGCTCATTTAGTAAATAAGCAATTGATGATGTGGCATACATGTGATTAGAAAAGTCTTAAAAGGGTTAGTTGTCCAATGTATTACATGCATGCCACATAATCAATTGCTCATTTACTAAATGAGCAAGTTGCTCATATCCCTTTTACCCTATATATATATATATATATATATAAAGTGAGATATGGTGAGAGTTATAGGTATATTGAAAGAGAGATATATGGAGACAGGGGCAAAACCAGGACAATTTTACTGGAGGGGCCAAGTAATAAACAAAATTAGGGAAAAAAACAATTTATAAAGAAATATATTTTTTTGTGGCAAACAGTATATTTGCCACATTCCAATAAATAAAAACAAGTGTAGCATAAAAGAACTGTAATTTGTGTTCTTTCATAGAAGCAAATTCTTTTAGAGAAACAAATCTTCAGCTATTTCTCTTTCAATAAAAATCATCAAGTATTTTGAAAGATAATCATCCTCCATCTTGTTGCAAAGCCTATTTTTCACAAAACTCATTGCCGAAAATGCCCTCTCGGTAGTTGTTGTAGAAATCGGTAATGTAAGCACAAGTCTAATTAGTCGATCATGAAGATGATAGATAATTGGCTTTCTAGATCTTGCTAATACTTGACATAACTCAGAAAGATATGACAAATTCTTGAATTCACTACGATGAAGAATATCAAGTATATAATGTTCTAGTTGATACTTTAGATGTGTTTGATCCTGTTCAGAGAAATCTTGATGATAGAATTGGCTTGCAAGCTTACAAATTTTCTCGATATTAAAAGATGTATATGCATCTCTCGGCAAAGTACCACTCGGCACAAGTAAATCAACTGTATTTTCATTAAATTAGATATTTAATTCTTGCAATTGAGAACCCATTGTGGAAATGAATATGTCCACCCGATAATGATGTTTAACTGTAAGATGCCGCTGTGAATATCGAGATAGAAATTTCCTTTTATATGGATCAGACATATCCAATACATCAATCTGAAGTTTCTCACAAAATAATATTGTCTTATCATATAACGCTTCTCAACCAGTCTCCCTAAGATTTTGAAAAAGTTTCTTTGTAGAAGATACAAGATGCATTGCATTTACAATGTCTTGAGACTTGCGCTGCAAAGCTTGATAAAGAAGATTAGTGATTTCAAAAACTTCTCTCATGAGGTGTAATATAAAGACAAATTGAAAAGAGGTTAAAAGTTCATAAGCTTTCTCGGCATCTGCACATTGAGCAGAGTCACCATCATCAATGAGACTAATAAGAACTTTACATGTCGGGGTAAACATATTCAACAAGCTTGTGATTGATTTTACATGAGAACCCCAACGAGTATCTCCTGCTCGCTGCAAAGAGATAATTTGATTTAGCCCTGTACCCGTTTCTATTTCTCCATCTCAATTAAGAACTCGAGTTCAGAAGTTTTAGCTGCTTTCAACTGATCTTTTTTTTTTTTGCTAGAAGCAATAGGAATGTTGATAATGTAAGTTAAATCAATAAAGAAGTGGTGAATTGGATTCACGTCTCTACATAATGCAACTAATGCTAATTGAAGCCAATGAGCCATACAATGTACTTAATATGCACTTGGTGAATAATTGGAAATCAAGGCTTGTAGCCCATTCAATGCACCTCGCTTATTGCTTGCTCCATCATACCCTTGACTTCTTATATTTTTTGTGCTGAGGTTATGAGAGGCAAGAAGTTTATAGATACCATTCTTTAGGGTTGATGTCGTGGTGTTGGAAACATGAAAAATTCCAAAAAATCGTTCTCGAACGAAGTCATCCTTATCAACAAATCTTAAGACAAGTGTCATTTGCTCCTTTTTCGAAATATCCTGAGCCTCGTTAACAAGAATATAATACTTTGCATCTCCAATTTCTTCTCGAATTGTTCTCTTTACTTGAAAAGCGAGACATTGAAGAATTTCTTTTTAAGTATCGGGGGATGTGTATTAGGCATTAAGTGGAGCTTTGTCCAACACAACTTCTCTGACTTCCTTAGAAAAATGTGCAAACCCCTTTATGGCTCAAAGAAAATTATCACGATTAAGTGAATCAACACTTTCATCATGACCACACAAAGCACATCCTTGAAGTGTCAACATACTAATACTATATATAGAGACATATAATCGTAGACGATTATTTGCAATTTGTTGAACACTTTGTTAAGAAAGAGCTATTTCAACATGTTGACGTTGGTCCATTAGAGCAAAATAATTTTGAAGAGCAATTTTTTTGTGGTGATGTAGGAGTACTCACTTCATGCTTACGAAGTGAACATCGTGGTCCATTCATGACCTTTTTCCATTTGTCAAATCCTTTGGGAGTAAATTCATCTCGGACATTTGGACTACCAAAAACATAACATGGAAAGCAAAATGCCGCATCCCTATGGGGAGAATACTCCAACCAAGGAAACCTCTCAAGCCAGGAAGATTGAAACAGTCGGTTGTGATCATTTCCTTTCTTCGAATATGGAAAATGAAAATTTCCATGGTATGCCCCCAATTCGATATAAGCACGAAGAACTTCATCTTGTTTATTAGAAAGATAATCAAAAATTTGTCGACGCAATCCTGAATCATGCTTTAAAGAACCAATTAAATCCCCTTCTCATTCAATTTCATGACTAGTAGAATCAATTCGTGGAGATTTAAGAGGAAGTTCTTCAACTAAAGGAGTTGTGCATCGGCTCCTAAAGTTTGAGCATTTTTTTCTTTTAAAAAAAATCAACGGTTGTTACGCCCGCTTTCCAAAATACAGGAATACGAGCACGTAACGAAGGCTCAGCGAATGATTTGCATCATTCATAAGCTGTAATATTTAACTCAATAATATACAATACAAATTCAACCACGCATGATAAAGGGTAATCACATAACATAGATATTACAAGAAATGTCTCAATAATAACCAACAACTAGAAAGAACAAACTTCGGGTCAAAAAGCCCAAACTACAAAATTTGATAACAACAATAGTGCTGAAATTTAAATGATAAGGACAAGATAATTATTTTGGCCAACAATTTGGCTCCAATCCCTAGAAGGTCAGTTCACAAAGTCCTTCGGGAATTCTTTCTGTGTATCTGCGAGCTCATAGCCTAGAGTGGCGGAAAAATGTCCGTTGGACAACAAGTAGTACAAGCAAGGAACAATAAACAAGACATGTAAATACCAATGAACGAGGAACAAGTACTATATCAAGTGACAATAAAATTATTGATAACGAGGCAAGGTCTATAGTAAACAATTTAACAAGTAACAATACAATAAAACAAGATTTCAAGTCGGTAACAAATAATCGAGATCAATGCAATGTCAATCCTAGGTTTATCATATTTTATTATTTTATTTAATGCACGTAGTACTGTGTCCCATACCACAGGTTCGGTGCATACAGTAGTGAACGTTTAGACTATAGTGGTGAACTTTACAGATCATGTACTTGGTACGATAACAATAACAAGAATCCACAATTCAGATCCATAACAAGAATTTATCCACAAGCCGCTACAAGACAACAAGATAAAAAGATAACAAGATAATAAGATAGGAAACACGGGCCCCTTATTCGAGTACAGTCACTGATTGTTCACTACTAAGTCAACCCTTATACCCCGGCTTATTATTAATTTAGCAACATGAAACATGAATGTGCAATCAATGGAATAGTTTCAAGAAACGATATGAACAATGTATCAATGATTGTACAATGAATGATATGCAATGTAATGCAAGGTTTAAGCAATTTACAATCAACATGAAGAATGTAATTTCTGGACAACAAGACGTTGTTGTACAAAAGTCGACTTTTCCGCTCCTACTGGGAAACGAAACAGGTTCCGTCAGAGGTTCTAGAAACTAGACTCTCTGCCACTTCCGACGCATATTCACACGATGCATTTCAACTACAGTAAATATGTCTACTAGTTGGTTCTTCACAAGTTTACTGTTCAGGCAGCAACTCAGCATCACGTTATTATACGTATAATTCCACTAAAAGGTATAAATTTCTCACAAAAATTATAAATAAGTTCCTAACATTGGTCACTAACATATGTACAATTCTCAGGCTAAGTTCTTATGTTATCCTACTGATCCAATTAATTTAACATGGCAAAGTAATTATAAACAACAATCTCGAATTTCAATAGTACAATAGCAAAACATGAATATTTTGTATTATACAAGTCAGATTGAGAATCCGTCAAATGGTCTGAATTCCTCACACAGAGGGTTACGACTTTTATTCAGAAGTTTCTAAATGTTTCTAACTGAAACTGGGTCAAAAGTTCAGGTCTTTACTGGTTTAGTTATCTAACAGTAGGTTAGGGTCAAGTTAGCATATATATAATGGATCTGGAAATCTATCTAAAAATTTCATAAAATTTACTTTAAGACTCTTAATCGTTTCTAGTGACTTTCAAGTAAATTTCAATTTTAAATTTGCTATTAATATGGTGTTTTGATTAGTGAAAATGTGTCAACGTGCTCATGAATAACAATTTGGAATTTAAAACCCAGTGGTACAAAAAATGTGATAACTTATTTTCTACAATTTGGAATCTAGATTCGTTGAATGTTCTAGAAACTAGATTCAAGGGAATCTAACTTTCTTTTACAAGGTTTAATCTAATTCCAACAATAACAGGGTCAAGATCTCAAAACAATATGGAGCAACCAGTAGGCCAGCAAGTCGATTAATTATCAGTTAGCAACAAACGTTGCGCACATGCATATAACTTTATGGCAACAATTAACAGGAAATTAATCTCAGTCATTGTGGTGGAATTGTACTAAAACAAGACATCATAGTATGAATATCATATCCAAACGAAACAAGCATTCAATCATCATTCTTTACATGTATGTTTCTAATCTATGTGTGGTGTATGCATATGACAATATGTAACAAGGCCTGGGTTTGAATCAAGGGGATGGCACGAGAAGAGAACTACTACTTGGTTTCTCCGATGAATCCGTGGTAGTCTCTTGAAGGTTATCAAACAATCAATATACGATAATCAAGTGGAACTACTTGCAGGTATCAACATAATTCCTTGAACAAGAATAAAGAAAACTAGTTCAAGAGGAAACTTGTCTTTCACGTGACGATTTCAATAATAATATAATAACTGGACGAGCATCCCGACGGCGACACACGGCGGTAACACGTGCAAACTACTCATACAGCAATCACGTGCAACTACGACGATCAGCACGTTCAAACTACGGAATGGCAACACATGCACACGACAGGGTAGCAAGATAGCAACTCTGCAATGATAGCAAGAGGTGGCTCGGCAGCGGCGAGGTGTAGGCGTTAGCAAAGGCAGGGTTGCGACCTGCGGTGGAGGTGCTGCTATTGTAATACCCCGATTTCTTTTATATACATATAAAGATTATTTAATTCTACATATGATATGCATGTGTAATATTGTTTCTTAAGCCCAAATGTTTTTTTTTTACAAAATAATTGGTTTGGCCCAACAAATTTAGCCCATGGATTTAAACCCCTTCTATTATATTTTTTTGTAATGTGTAGCATATTATTTTGCCGGGTTTTAATGTACAATTTGTAGGGTGTAGTTGGAGTATGCACGTGCATTTGTACACACGTGCATTGAACACAACCCTTGGCCGGATTGTGGGTGTGTGGGTCAGATCATGGGTAGTTGTTTTTGGGATGTGGGTAGTTTCTCAAACTTCCGCATAGATCTCAGCCTTTGATCTCTCAACTTCCGAATGCATCTCCACCCTCCATTTCACCTATATTCTAGTATAAATACCCCCTCCTATTCCCTATCTCTTTTACACTAAAATTTCCTAAGTTTTCAAGAGAGTATCTGTGAGTTGTGTGGGAGCTTTTCTGTGGAGGCAAGCAGCATTGCTGGAGATTTCGGTGTGGGACAAAGGAGCAAGGAGTGCAGTACGGTGTTGAAGGACGTTGCGGGATTTCGTTATTTCTCCATATAAGGTGGGTGTTTCTTAGGACTTCTAATGTAGGAATAATGCTATAATTATCGTGATTGATATTATGTTATAAAAAGTAATTTGAATGCTGTAGAAATTGCTTGAACATGCTAAGAATGTTGAGACGAGACTGTCGGTACGGTCGACTGCCATGTGAGCCAGTCGACTGGTACGAGACGTTATTTTTATAATATGCTGATAAACATGTGTGTGAATAGCCATGATGGTGTGATTATTAAATGTATATGATTTCCCTACGACACACATGATGGAGGGAAGATAAATGAGAAGAACTAATAGTGATAAATATCTGAAGTTGTCGGCGCAGTCGACTGACTTGGTGTCAAGTCGACTGGTGCTTCATTTCTGAATATGACTGTTTGAAAGTTCCCTGAATAAAAATATTTCATTTATATAGACCTATTATGACTGTAAGAAAGTATGAGCAATGTGAATGCATGTTTAGAGTAGTTTTCTCTAAAAGAGCATGTTAATAACTGAGAAAATTGTGCTGTGAATGCTACTGAACGAGAGGAACTTTGCTTATGAAACATGAATTGATGCATACTGTTAATTGATATCATGATGCAAGTACACGTAAGAACTGTAAATAAATTCCCTAATTGAAATGGATCTGTCCAGTCGACCGAATGCATATAGTAAGTCGACTGATCTGGACTTAGAAATTATGCTGTTTGAAATCTCCAGGACAGACGACTGATTAATGAACAGTCGACTGTTATGTGGATAATATTGTGAATATGGAAGGTTGCGGGACAGGCGACTGGTTGAGTGCAACAGTCGACTATCCCGAGCTTTTATGAGGAACCTGTATGTGACTGTATAAGTCGACTGGCGTTCTTCCAAGTCGACTGTACAGAGTGGACTTTTGATAATTTGATTCATGTTATTTACTGTTGGTAATGATGAACTTTATGCTTTTAAATCAATGGATTCTGTTTATGGCTGTATGAATTATGTGAAAGGAATCATAGATGAGAATTGAGAATTGAATGAATAATTATGAAAGGCTAAATCATGATGAGAAAGTCTGTGGGACTCAAAAATGAAATCATGAGCTGATGGCGCTCAATTGGATATTGTGAATTTGAAATTGAACGAAAGAGTAGCTAAGTCTCCCCGGCAGTGAAATGAAATGATATTGAGAAATAGACCAGGTTGGTCATGTGAAATGAAATGATAAGTCCGGTTGATGGAGAGGCTAACTCTAGAGCTTGATTTTATTCATGATTCTAATGTAACTTAAATACATAGTGTGGAGGTGATGAAGGTGAGAGAAAAACATGAGTATGAGAGCTAGGGTACGGTGCGGGTGTGTGAGCCGCAGAATGCATGCTTGATGCGTCAAGACATGGCGCGGGCACAACTCAGTAATGATCGGACTCTAGTCACGCTTGTGGAATGTTTTGGTGACTGCAAGAGGAGTATGTTCAGGGAGGAGGCTGAATTGTCGCAGAATGAATGCTTGACGAGTCAAGACATGGCGCGAAATTCTACTCCAGGGGCCAGGATACTTGCTTGTACTCATAGAATCATCTAGGATACTCACTAGAATTACAGAAGTAGAGTAAGTCATGGCGGGGGATTGAACCCTACAAAAAGAAAGAACGATTAAGAGGCTTGCCCTCGAACCTATGTAGTATGGGATGCATAGAATTCGAACAAGTGTGCATTAGTGTCATGTGAAAATTAAATAAATTGCATTAAGGATTAAGTGCACAATCACGACACGACATCTCTAAAAGTTTTCCCTTTGATTTTATATGCTTATTATGAACAAGATTATTGATTTGTTAAGAAATGAGATTCATTATACTGTTTCTGGCATAGAGAGGATGGCCATGTATAATTATCGTCGGTTGAATAAACTGACGTACCCACAGTTTTGTATGCAGGATAAATTACATGTAAAGAGGAATGGATGCATAAAGATCTCATTATGTTGTTATTCATTTATGTAAATGTTGTATATTTTGCTTCCGCTGTGTAAATTTAAATGTGAGATGTTGTAACTCTGATGTAAAAAGAAAAGTTTGAATTTCCTTGTAAAATTGTACTCGAAAAAAGCGAAAAGATCCTGAAGAACATCTCGAACTCAGTAATTTTGGGATTCGGGGCGTTACAGAGTGGTATCAGAGCCAGGTTTTTTCTACGCTTTCACACTTGTACAAATTTATAAGGAACAACACCCTAGATGTGGACATTAGAGTGTGTGTTTGAGTCTAGAGATTTAAATGTAAGTGACTTACATTTGTGTTGCTCTATAATTTTATGTTTTCTCCTCTCTATTCTAAGATGGCTGATCACTTTGACCCTGCTGGAGGCGACGACTGGCATATTATTGAGGAAGAGTACCATCCTGGACAGGCTGATTCTGAGGACGAGTATCACCCTGGGCAAGCTGATTCAGATGATGAGGAGTACCCTGAATCTCGAGAGATCACCCCACCGCCGAATTCACCTGATGATTCTTCTTCTTCCGATGAAGAAAAGGGACCAGCTCTGAGTAGCGCTGTGGCTTCTCTGCAGAGGCAAGTGGATACCCTGAAGTATAGAGTTGGTATTTTGGAGGCTCAGATGGAGAAGCGGAATGCTGACTATTCTGTTCTTAGCCATCGGATTTGGGAACTTGAGAAGAAAAAGAACCTAACTGATGTGCTGAAAGATGAGGTGGATGAACTGCGGGATGAACTTCGAGCAGCGAAGAGGACCCGTAGAGATTAGATTGTCCTAGTTTCTATTTTCTTCTATTCTGATGTTAAGAAATGTTTTAATTCGAATGTATAAACTTTGAAATTCAATGAAATGAAAGTTGGTTTAATTTCTTGTCTTATACTTCGAACTTAATGGATCTTTTGCATCAGAATATGGCGAGAAGGGGAGCCAGGAATGGTGAAGGTTTGGACCTGGAGGCAGAATTTGCAAGGGTTTACCAGACACTGAATGCAGTGGCTGCAAACCAAGGAAGGGGGCCGGTGAATCCAGTACCCGAGGCAATTAAGCTAGTGGAATCGTTCAAGAGAATGAAACCACCAGTGTTCGAGGGAAAGTCCGGCCCGGATGCGGCCGATAACTGGATTCGACAAGTGGAGACAATCTTTGAGGTGTTGAGACACCGGAGGGCAGCAAGGTCAAGTTAGCGACTTTGCAGTTGGAGAATGATGCGGCTGTTTGGTGGCAGTCGATGAAGAGGACTATGGGCGGCTTGTTGCTTGGCTGGGAGGAATTCCTGGAAGAATTCCGCAGCCATTATTTCCCCTCCGACGTCCAGGAGAAAAAGGCCATGGAGTTTCTGTCACTTCAGCAAGGCAGCATGTCAGTGAGGGAGTATGAGACTAAGTTTACTCAGCTCTCCAGATACGCTCCAGAACTGGTGATGGATGAGGCGAAGAAGGCTCGCAAGTTCGAGCATGGTCTGAGGCCGAGCTTGAGGTCTCGTATGATACCTCTTGGTATCAGGAGATTCGATAAGCTGGTGAAGAGGGCGGCAGCAACGGAGGCGGATATGGAGCAGTTCCAAGTTGCTCAGCACCAGAAGAGCAACTGGCAGTCCGGGAAGAGGCCCGCGCCACCGGGGAGTTTCAAGGGGCAACCATCTGCACAGAAGTTCAAACCGACAGGGGCGAACGCCGTCAGTGTAGCTGGAAGACCTGGGAACGATGTAGGGAGACCTTCTGCAGTCACTTGCTTTAACTGTGGGGAAGTGGGACACTACCAATCTCGATGTCTCAAACCACGGGCTGGCAATCACAATGTGCCAATACAGCAGACTGGGAAGAGGTCGTACCAGTCAGGGCGAGTATTTGCTTTGACAGAAGCTGATGCTGAGGAGGCGGATCAGGTCATCTCTGGTACGAGAGCTGATGTTTAGTGTGGTTTTTGTCATTTCTTCTTCCCGTTCATAGTGTGAAACTGTTATGTAATGATGTATGTTATGTAACAGGAGAACTCTATATTAATGGAAAGGAAGCTGTGGTGTTGTTTGATACTAGATCCTCTCATACCTTTGTGTCTCCAAAATTTGCTAAAGTGTTGGGAGTTGAACCAAAGATTTTTCCAGGCAAGATCTTAGCAGTAGCTACTCCATCAGGGAAAACTTTGACCACTGATCGATATTATGCTGATTGCGAGATAGTGATTGGGGATCGAATCTTTGGCATTGATCTGATCGAGCTGACTATCTTGGGAGTCGATGTTATCATTGGCATTGATTGGATGTCGGTGTACAGTGCAAGCATCGAGTGTAAGACCAAGACCGTAACAGTGAAGGCTCCAGGTGGACCTGAAGTCACTTTCCAAGGAAAGTTGAAGTGTTCTAAGTTGGTGGCAACTATCCGCAAGGAAGAGACTCCTGTGGAATTGCAAGGGATTCCTGTAGTTCGGGACTATCCGACTGTGTTCTTGGAAGATTATCCTGGGTTACCTCCGCACCGTGATGTAGAGTTCAGCATCACTGTTCAACCAGGAAGTGCACCCATTTCTAAGGCACCGTATAGGATGGCTCCAGTGGAACAGGATGAAGTGAAACGGCAGATTGAGGAACTGTTGGGAAAAGGCTTTATTCAACCTAGTGCGTCACCTTGGGGAGCACCAGTGCTTTTGGTAAAGAAGAAGGATGGATCGATGAGGATGTGTATCGATTACCGGGAGCTGAATAAGGTCACTATTCAGAATAAGTATCCGATTCCTCGAATTGATGACTTGTTCGATCGTCTACAAGGAGCAGCTGTATTCTCCAAAATAGATCTTCGATCAGGATATCACCAAGTGCGAGTGAAAGCTGAAGATGTGCACAAAACTGCATTTAGAACTCGGCATGGGCATTACGAATTCTTAGTTATGCCATTCGGAGTGACGAATGCACCCGCAATCTTCATGGACTTGATGAACAGAGTTCTGAGGCCGTTTATTGATTCTTTCGTCGTGGTGTTTATCGACGATATTCTTGTGTACTCCAAGTCTGAGGCAGAGCACACCGAGCATCTGGCAGCAGTTTTGCAGAAGTTGGAGGAGCAGCAGTTGTATGCCAAGTTATCCAAGTGTGATTTCTGGAAATCTGAAGTGGCATTCCTAGGTCACATCCTTTCTAAGGAGGGAGTGGCAACTGACCCTCAGAAGATAGAGGCAGTGAGAGATTGGGCTAGGCCTACTACAGTGAAGGAAGTCAGAAGTTTCCTTGGGATGACTGGGTATTATCGGAGATTCATTCAAGGTTATGCTCAGATAGCTGTGCAGCTTACTGAACTGACCAAGAAGAGTGTGAGCTTCAAGTGGACCGAGCAATGTGAGGCGAGTTTTCAGGAGTTGAAAGATAGACTGACGACTGCACCTATTTTGGCTTTGCCTAGAGCTGGAGTTGAGTATGACGTCTATAGCGATGCTTCACATCGGGGGCTTGGTTGTGTCTTAATGCAAGAAGGTAAAGTAATCGCTTATGGGTCTAGGCAACTACGACCGCATGAGAAGAATTATCCAACTCATGATCTAGAGCTGGCTGCGATTATCTTTGCTTTGAAGCAATGGAGGCACTACGTGTATGGTAAGAAGTTGAACATGTACACGGATCATAAAAGCTTGAAGTATATCTACCAGCAGAGGGATCTCAATCTGAGGCAGCGGAGATGGTTGGAAGTGCTCGAGGATATGCGACCTGAGATCAAGTATCATCCTGGAAAGGCTAATGTTGTTGCTGATGCACTTAGTCGCAAGAGCAGTTTGGCCAGTTTGATTACGACTCAGAGGCATCTGATTGAGGAGTTGGATCGAGCAGGTATTGAAGTTGTCTTGCAAGGATTAGGAGCATCTTTATCTCAGTTGAAGCTTCAGCCTACTTTGAATGCAAGGATCATTGCAAGTCAGGAAGTTGATGCTGATATCTTGGAGATGAAGGAGCAGGTTAGTGCTGGCAGGTTGCCCGGATTTCAGACCAGGGATGGAGTGCTGTGGTTCGGAGATAGGCTGTGTATTCCAGATCAGGCAGACCTGAAAGAGAGTATTCTTCAGGAGGCACATGCTACTCTTTTGTCAGTACATCCTGGGAGTACTAAGATGTATAAAGACATAAAACAGCATTTCTGGTGGTCAGGTTTGAAGCGGGATGTGGCCGAATTTGTCGCGAAGTGTGAGGTTTGTCAGCAAGTCAAAGCCGAAAATCAGAGACCCGGAGGTCTATTACAGCCGTTACCTATTCCGGAATGGAAGTGGGATAACATCAGTATGGATTTCATCACGGGATTGCCTAAGAGTTCTAAAGGCAATGATGCTATTTGGGTTATAGTCGATCGACTTACCAAGTCCGCTCACTTTTTGGCAATGAAACTCACGGCTTCGATGGACAAGTTGGCTGAGTTGTATGTTGGTGAGATTGTCCGACTTCATGGCGTTCCTGCGACTATTGTGTCTGATCGAGATGCGCGGTTTACTTCGCATTTCTGGAGGAGTCTTCAGGCAGCTTTGGGTACCAAGACAGATTTCAGCACTGCTTTTCATCCACAGACCGATGGGCAGACCGAGAGAGTCAACCGTATTCTTGAGTATATGCTTCGGTGTTGTATACTAGACTTTGGAGGCAGTTGGGAAAGGCATTTACCTTTGGTGGAATTTGCTTATAACAACAGTTTTCAGGCTAGCATCGGGATGGCGCCATATGAAGCTTTGTATGGCAGGAAGTGCAGGACTCCTGTGTGTTGGTATGAAGTTGGGGAGCGTCAGTTGTTTGGTCCTGAGCTTGTACAGCTGACTTCTGAGAACTGAGAAGATTGATCTGATCAGAAAAAGGTTGGTGGAAGCTCAGAGCAGGCAGAAAAGCTATGCAGACAACCGGAGAAGGGACCTTGAGTTTGAGGTTGGTGACTTCGTCTTTTTGAAAGTATCACCCAGTAAAGGTGTGGTTCGGTTTGGCAAAGGCGGGAAGTTAGCCCCGAGATTTATAGGCCCATATAAGATATTGAAAATGATCGGAAAAACTGCTTACCGGCTTGAATTACCGGAAGGGTTGTCTCAGGTGCACAATGTCTTTCATGTGTCTATGTTGAGAGGTTATATTCCAGACCCGAGTCATCATTTGCCTGAAGTGCCGGAGGGTTTGCAGTTAGACCTGAATTACATCGAGACTCCTGTAGAGATTGTTGACCGTAGGGAGAAAGTCTTGAGGAATAAGACGATACCGATGGTCAAGGTAGTCTGGAGAAACCACTTGGTTGAAGAGGCTACTTGGAAATCCGAGGAGAAGATGTTGAAGGACTATCCTGAGCTTTTTGCTTAATTGTCTTGTTGATTGTATTTTGTATTTTGTATCTTTATATTTTTGTATCTCTTGTTGTTGTGTTTCTGTTTCTCGCTCTTGGTTGTAGTTCCGGGGACGGAACTATTCTAAGGAGGGAGTGATGTAATACCCCGATTTCTTTTATATACATATAAAGATTATTTAATTCTACATATGATATGCATGTGTAATATTGTTTCTTAAGCCCAAATGTTTTTTTTTTACAAAATAATTGGTTTGGCCCAACAAATTTAGCCCATGGATTTAAACCCCTTCTATTATATTTTTTGTAATGTGTAGCATATTATTTTGCCGGGTTTTAATGTACAATTTGTAGGGTGTAGTTGGAGTATGCACGTGCATTTGTATACACGTGCATTGAACACAACCCTTGGCCGGATTGTGGGTGTGTGGGTCAGATCATGGGTAGTTGTTTTTGGGATGTGGGTAGTTTCTCAAACTTCCGCATAGATCTCAGCCTTTGATCTCTCAACTTCCGAATGCATCTCCACCCTCCATTTCACCTATATTCTAGTATAAATACCCCCTCCTATTCCCTATCTCTTTTACACTAAAATTTCCTAAGTTTTCAAGAGAGTATCTGTGAGTTGTGTGGGAGCTTTTCTGTGGAGGCAAGCAGCATTGCTGGAGATTTCGGTGTAGGACAAAGGAGCAAGGAGTGCAGTACGGTGTTGAAGGACTTTGCGGGATTTCGTTATTTCTCCATATAAGGTGGGTGTTTCTCAGGACTTCTAATGTAGGAATAATGCTATAATTATCGTGACTGATATTATGTTATAAAATGTAATTTGAATGCTGTAGAAATTGCTTGAACATGCTAAGAATGTTGAGACGAGACTGTCGGTACGGTCGACTGCCATGTGAGCCAGTCGACTGGTACGAGACGTTATTTTTATAATATGCTGATAAACATGTGTGTGAATAGCCATGATGGTGTGATTATTAAATGTATATGATTTCCCTACGACACACATGATGGAGGGAAGATAAATGAGAAGAACTAATAGTGATAAATATCTGAAGTTGTCGGCGTAGTCGACTGACTTGGTGTCAAGTCGACTGGTGCTTCATTTCTGAATATGACTGTTTGAAAGTTTCCTGAATAAAAATATTTCATGTATATAGACCTATTATGACTGTAAGAAAGTATGAGCAATGTGAATGCATGTTTAGAGTAGTTTTCTCTAAAAGAGCATGTTAATAACTGAGAAAATTGTGCTGTGAATGCTACTGAACGAGAGGAACTTTGCTTATGAAACATGAATTGATGCATACTGTTAATTGATATCATGATGCAAGTACACGTAAGAACTGTAAATAAATTCCCTAATTGAAATGGATCTGTCCAGTCGACCGAATGCATATAGTAAGTCGACTGATCTGGACTTAGAAATTATGCTGTTTGAAATCTCCAGGACAGACGACTGATTAATGAACAGTCGACTGTTATGTGGATAATATTGTGAATATGGAAGGTTGCGGGACAGGCGACTGGTTGAGTGCAACAGTCGACTATCCCGAGCTTTTATGAGGAACCTGTATGTGACTGTATAAGTCGACTGGCGTTCTTCCAAGTCGACTGTACAGAGTAGACTTTTGATAATTTGATTCATGTTATTTACTGTTGGTAATGATGAACTTTATGCTTTTAAATCAATGGATTCTGTTTATGGCTGTATGAATTATGTGAAAGGAATCATAGATGAGAATTGAGAATTGAATGAATAATTATGAAAGGCTAAATCATGATGAGAAAGTCTGTGGGACTCAAAAATGAAATCATGAGCTGATGGCGCTCAATTGGATATTGTGAATTTGAAATTGAACGAAAGAGTAGCTAAGTCTCCCCGGCAGTGAAATGAAATGATATTGAGAAATAGACCAGGTTGGTCATGTGAAATGAAATGATAAGTCCGGTTGATGGAGAGGCTAACTCTAGAGCTTGATTTTATTCATGATTCTAATGTAACTTAAATACATAGTGTGGAGGTGATGAAGGTGAGAGAAAAACATGAGTATGAGAGCTAGGGTACGGTGCGGGTGTGTGAGCCGCAGAATGCATGCTTGATGCGTCAAGACATGGCGCGGGCACAACTCAGTAATGATCGGACTCTAGTCACGCTTGTGGAATGTTTTGGTGACTGCAAGAGGAGTGTGTTCAGGGAGGAGGCTGAATTGTCGCAGAATGAATGCTTGACGAGTCAAGACATGGCGCGAAATTCTACTCCAGGGGCCAGGATACATGCTTGTACTCATAGAATCATCTAGGATACTCACTGGAATTACAGAAGTAGAGTAAGTCATGGCGGGGGATTGAACCCTACAAAAAGGAAGAACGATTAAGAGGCTTGCCCTCGAACCTATGTAGTATGAGATGCATAGAATTCGAACAAGTGTGCATTAGTGTCATGTGAAAATTAAATAAATTGCATAAAGGATTAAGTGCACAATCACGACACGACATCTCTAAAAGTTTCCCCTTTGATTTTATATGCTTATTATGAACAAGATTGTTGATTTGTTAAGAAATGAGATTCATTATACTGTTTCTGGCATAGAGAGGATGGCCATGTATAATTATCGTCGGTTGAATAAACTGACGTACCCACAGTTTTGTATGCAGGATAAATTACATGTAAAGAGGAATGGATGCATAAAGATCTCATTATGTTGTTATTCATTTATGTAAATGTTGTATATTTTGCTTCGCTGTATAAATTTAAATGTGAGATGTTGTAACTCTGATGTAAAAAGAAAAGTTTGAATTTCCTTGTAAAATTGTACTCGAGAAAAGCGAAAAGATCCTGAAGAACATCTCGAACTCAGTAATTTTGGGATTCGGGGCGTTACAGCTATGAATGTTGAGGTCGAGTGGATGAGGTGGAGCTACGGGGGTCGGCTGGTGCTCCGGTGGTCGATGGGTGCAGGTCGAGGTGCAGGGGCTCAACAGTCGATGTTGGTCGGCAGGATGGTCGATAGGTGATGGCCATGGTGAGGACTGAAGAGCTCGGGGTTGGTGATGACGGCGATGATGAGGGTGGCGACTGGGGGACAGGGCGGTGGTCGAAGGAGGCAGGGTGTGTCGAGGTGGCTCGATGACTGAGAAGAAGGGTTGGGGAGTCAACAAGGAGGAGACAGTCAAAGAGGCAGGGGGTGTTAGTCGATGGCGACGAAGATGCAACAATGGTGGAAAAACAAGGGAGCAGCGGAGGTGTTGGTGAGGAGTTGCGGGTGATGCACAGGGTGAGGGTGACGGCGACGAGGTGGTGCCCGAGCTGTTGAATCAGCAGTTGGGTTTCGGGAGAAAGAAACATGGGAAGAAGATGAATGAGGAGAGAGAGAGAGAGAGAAAGAGGATTAGGCTGTGATTAGGAGTAATTAGGATTTAATTGAGAGATTAAGGGTTTTAGTTAGGATTTAGAGGAATGGGTAATGGTTAGGCAGTAAAGTAGGGAATCATGGAGATATTGGGGGGGGGGGGGGGGGGGTGGATGTGGAGAGGGGATTGATCTAGTCAAAAATGCAGATAATAGGGGAATTGAGTTACTGGGTTTGGCTTAATGGGTTAGAGTCCAACAAGAAATGAGCTTGGGTTAACGGATTAGGATCCAACAAGATAAATAAATCAATTAATTGGTTAAACTGAAAGAAGCCAAATGTAATAATGTGATAGATGGATCAATACCTCATACAAAAATAGATAGTGTACAAGGATCTCAGAATTCAACGATGAAAATAAAATGGACTAAAAGAAGATGAATAACAAAAGTTTTTCATTAAAATAACAAATTACAGGAATGAGAATTACAAAAAGGAAATCCAAAATCGGAATCAGGGGTTACAATGGTGGCTTTTTTCCCTATTGATATTTTAGAGAATGAACGGATCATGTACATTAACAAATTTAAAGAAATATAAGACTCATTATATATTAATAAGATAATATCATCTCATTATGTTAAAAAAACCTAATAATCTAAAGCATCAGGGTTTTGAGATGGCTATTAAGTTTTGCGTTAGTAAAATTTTAACCCATCAGGGTTATTCTTCTATAATTGAGTGTTATCTCTTGAATCACTTGACTGTTTACAAATATCAGATGTAAGCTGTGCACTTTATTCGAATGAAATTTATTAAAACTTATTTTTGCTTGAATTATTTTATTACTGGTACACCTCATTACTCATTAAGAGCTTGTTTATAAATCGTGTCGTGTCTCTTTCCTCTCATAAAAATTTTGGAAAAATGCACATCTTAAAACACATTTATTGTTTCTCGGTTATGAATTTACTAAAAGAAGTAGCTCAAGTTGGAAATTGGATTAATGACAAACCATTATTCATCCGGGTCGGATAAAGGGAGGCTTGGGGTTTGAGGTCAGGTTTGTGCATAGCCCTTTATTCGAAAAAAATAGATCACAACATTCTAAAATAATCTATGGATCTTTAAGTGGATCCTACAAAATCTATAGTGGATCTTGCTAGATCTGACCCAAATCAAAACAACAAATCTAATGTCATAATTGGATGGGCCTAAACTTGTTGGCTGTTAACAAAGCAATCTGCCATCATAACTAAGATTTCCAAAGAAAAAAACCACATTTTTTTAAATAATTGAACTTCTTAGAACATATAACAAGAAGATCTAATTGAAATATAAGGAACCAGCAAACCCAACAATTCATACTATTCCTACATTTATTTTATTTTTGAGTGTAACATAAGATTCCTACATTAAGATATGAAACAAGCAAAGTGCAGATAAGTCAATGCATAATAAATTAACTCAATGACAAAACCTAATCACCCATCCTAATGAAAGAAACCTCAAAGTCAAACAAATAAGTAGTGGAATCTCTTTCACTTGGATACCTCATTCTAAATGAAATAAACCCTACAACAATACTTTTTAATTGATCAATACCAAATTGAAGAATAACACATCAACGAACCTAATAATGTAAAATATACATTATCCCTTAACTGATACTTTTTTTTGATGAAACCCCTTAACTGATACTTAATCAACATAAAGTACATTACAATAGACTAGTATCATGCACGTGCGATGCACGTGGAGGAGAATGAAAAAGGAAAAAAAAAGCACGTGCGATGCACGGGTTTGCTCACAAACAAATTAGGGTTTGTTTGTTTGTTTACCAACCCCATCTCTCCCATTATAATAGTTATTATAGATATTAACTAAAAGTAGTATCATGCACGTGCGATGCACGTGGAGGAAGAATGAAAAAGACAAAAAAAAAACTACCAACATGTGCCTGCACGTGTTGACACACATACAAAAAAAAATTAAAAATTGTTTATTTGTTTATCAACCCCATCTCTCCCATTATAATAGTTATAGATATTTGGGATACTGTTAGGTTCGAATTCTCTTCATACCAGGCTTAGCATTTGACCTAAGAGAGGAATCAACATAAGAAGAAGCCATCATTGACTTCGAGAAGGAAGTGGAGAGGCCACAATAGATGTCGACAGCCCTCCGTATATTATTATTAAGCTCTCTGATTAGTGCTACATTTCTGCTTAGATCATCGGGGATTCTCGCTCAAGGTTTTGGTTGATTTCATTTATAAGTAGCCTATTTTGATCTAGAATGCTCTGAACTTGAACAAAACTCCTGTGGAAATTACCCAAGAGTTTCCATGACAAAAGGAAGCCCTTGTGCACTTATGTGCTTATGCAGCTTATCCAATTTACTGAGAGTACTTAGTAATATGAAATCACAAACAGGACATGAAAACTCAATCCATAACATATAAGAAACCAATTCACAATTGAATCATAATAACAGCTGGAACTAAAATCATAAGAAAAGAGCGAAAATATCCATGAAAACTCACTCACTGCCTGTCTGCCTCTCACATGAAAACCAATGAAGTAGCGCCGCTTCACTTAGGATCCGAGTTGGGAAAAATTTGGCCAATATCAGCAAACCTTATTCAATCTGAAACCCTAGCTTGGGGGGGATACCTACATGAAAAAAAAAAGATGTGTTCGAATATAAGGTAGGGCGGTAGGCGGCAGTGATTTGGCCGGGCCGAGTAGCAACGATTGGCAAGGGGGAGATTGATCGAAGGGCGATTTGGGAAGGCCAAGACTGGAAGAGCAATTTTCAGATTTTGGGAAGGGGAAGAGGCTGAATAATGATTTTGGGGAAAGAGAAACAAATAATATGGCTGATTTTGGGGGAAATAGGTTAGTCAACCATCAATATATATATATAGGGGTTTTCTAAAAATATTCAGGGGTTCAAACCGTAAATTTGCATATCTTATGAGAGTTTTGAAAATTTTCGGGGGGCTTGGGCCACTCTGGGCCCCCACTATGATCTTCCTCTATATATAGAGGAAGTAGAAGAGTTTGAAGAGGAGACAATGAAGTGGCTTGGTCGATGATTGTGAGGATGTTGTGGTGGAGGTAGGGGTGCTCAGGTGTGTTGGAGAGGAGACAGCGGTGGGTGGCACTGCGTGTGTAGCTGAGGTCGACAGCAAGGAGGAGAAGGTGGATTTGGGTGTGCCATGGTTGCAGCGAGGTCGAGAATGTAGTGGAGATGATGTTGATGGTGGTAATGAGTTTTAGATAGATTCAGAGATGAGGAGACAGTGAGGGAGTGTTGGAGGTGGTGTAAAGTGGCGATGGCATCGTGCGGCAAGGTGATCGGGGGTGTGTGAGGATGGAGGTGTGGTGGTCAGAGCTTAGAGTTGGTTTGGAGGAGGCGGCGGGGTGTTGTCGATGGTGGCTCGGGTGCGTGGTGGGATGAAGGAGACGGGAGAGGCTCGGGTTGGCTTCGAGGTGGAGCTTCGGGATGAGGTGCCGGCGAGGTTGAGTGGTCGTGGGTGGTAGCTCAGAGGAGGAGGAAGAAGAGGTGGGTGCCGTTGGAAATGGTTGTGATTGGTGGTTGCGGGTTTCGAAGACGGGATGGAGGTGGAGCTCAGTGAGATCGGGTCTTGGGTTTCGGGAAGAAGAGGGAATGAGGGTGATGGTGTGAGTGAACTTGGGTGAATATATATATATATATATATATATATATATATATATATATATGCTCCACCTCCATCCCGTCTTTTATATATATATAAAAGACGGGATGGAGGTGGAGCTCAGTGAGGTGTGTATATATATATACCTCCATCCCGTCTTTGAAAAAGGTTGTGTTCGCATCTTCCTTTCTGAGCCACAAAATCCTGATGGAGGTATATATATATATATATATATATATATATATATATATATATATATATATATATATATATATAACTTAGAGCAGTTTTTTTTAAATGGCCGCCTAAAGTTCAGTGAATTTTTTTTTAAAATTTAGTGAGTTTTTTTTTAAAAATTTAGCCTTATTTATATTTACACACATATCACTACAACACCACATATCCCTATATATATATTTTTTTAAATTTAGTGAGTTTTTTTTTAAATTTAGCCTTATTTATATTTACACACATATCACTACAACACCACATATCCCTATATATATATATATATATATATATATATATATATATATATATATATATATATATATATATATATATATATATATATATATATATATATATATATATATATATATCAGTGTGTGTTTTTTTAAACAATAGTTTTATGCCGATTTTTTAAAAAAACAAATTGGTGTGGTTTTTTTAAAATGGCCCAAAGTTCAGTGGAGTTTTTTTAAATTTAGCCTATAAATAAATGTAAAGGTAAAGTTATATAGAATGGGGTAGGGCTAGACTGATGAGTGGATTGAATGTATATAGATTTATATATATAGTAGGTTAGCTGCATATATGTGTGTGTGTGTGTGTGTGTATGTTAGTATGATAGGGTGGTTGCAGTAGGGTGTAGGAGGAGGTGGTGTGTTTTAAGGAGTGGGTTATACTACAGTTAGGTTGGCTAAATGTGAGACAAGAAGGAGGGCAGGGAAGAGAACAAGATCATGAGTTATGAGCTGTAAATATAGTTGGGGGTTGGGATTTCTGTTAGATTTGGATTAATTAGAATTAGAATTTAAATTTAAACTCTAATTAAAATTTGGAAAATTTTAGAATGGATTAGAAAATATTTGGGTTGAGTTCAAATAAGAGATAAAAATGAATTTAAATACAAAAATAAATTCGAGAGAATGGAAAGATATTTAGAAGAGATCGAAATACAAAATATGCAAAATATTTATTACATTAAGAATGTTACGGATTTATACGTAACGGTACAAAATACACATGTATAACACGTGTAGGGCAAAATTGTCATAGCTCAATTTTGCGGGTTGTTACATGTCCACCTTCCAGAGATTAAAGTTATCGTTACCTTCGAATTGATCATCACGTAGCTCTGACTTGTCATCTTCACCAAGGAACTCATCAACCAAAGCTTTGATACCAGTTATTAGGAATTTCGCACAGCAGAGTTGGAGCTTTAGGAGTGAGAGGTGATAATTGATTCAATGAACAATCAAACAAGAGATCAAACCAAGCACACAAAACACACAATCTTGTCTCGATTTGGGAGAACCCTAATTTGGGGGGAAGTAAAGTAGATATTATTCAACTAGAGTAGATTACAAGAGTTACAAACTCTCTCACTAAGAACATATCTATCTCTCAAGCCTCACTATAAGATAATCTGATGTTTACAATGGAAAACTCTCAGTGAAGTACTTCCTCTCTGAGTGGAGTCTATTACAATATATAGAGATCTAGAGATATCGTAAGTTTAGTCTTGATACAATAACTATCTGATATATACTGAACAACGAGATATATGATAGTAGTTTTACAATCTAACTAGGTGGAGAAGTTGGGCCCAAAAGATACACAAATAATCAGCCCATTATGTTTCCAACCGCGCATGGCGGTCGGCTACGCCAAGGGGATAGTCAACCGTAATTAGCTCATCCCAAACAGAGAGCTGGGATGGTCGACTGCGATATTGCGGAGTTGACCGTTAATTGCTTTTGCCTGTTGTTGCTTCTTCTTTCTTTCTTTCGACACTTCAAACTCATTCACTTCATCATCTTCTCTTCATATCGAACCCAAATATGCAAGAAATACACTCAACAAAACTTAATCTAGATTTAAAGCTGCCTTCGGTCTAAGATAATTGATTATGCATTTTTTTGGGGTTGGAGTAACAGATAATGAGTTGTTTGATGATTAGGGAAAGCATAGATCTCACCTGTTGATCAGATCTGATGTGAGGCTGATGTTTTTGGATGGATATGGAATGGATAATTGAGATACCACTAGAAACCTACAAAAAAGCCTTAAACACCAGGAGTTTTCCTGACAACAAGCCCTCCGACGATCAATTCAGTAACTTAGCGGTATAAACTGGGTTTGTGGACAAAATGTGTCTACTTGGTAATGGAGGAGCTGGGATTGTATTTATAGGCCTGAAAGGGAGCAATTTTAAGAAGATTCCCTAACTAATTTGAAAGATTCCCTAGATCCAAATTAGACCCCTTGTGGGCTAAGACGAGACAGTGGGCATGTGCTGATCGTGGGCTTGCATCTGTTGTGAAATTACTATTTCGCCCCAATGAACTCTGAGATTTGTGCATGAATCGTGTTTCCTCGATTAGCTATAATTTTACCCATATCATAATCCCTCCATTCCTGGAGGTTGGGTGTAGCAGCCTTCGAGGAGTAGCCCTCCCGAGGACGTTCGGGACTACGTCCGGAGTTTCTGAGGGTAGTAATCGTCTATATGACTTTTAGCCATTTTCAATATTTTTAATTAATATTTTTGATTTTATAACTATTTTTTTTGGATTTTTGAATAAATTTTCTAAATTCATAATTTTTTTTCAGAAAGTTAATTTAATTTAACTTTCCAAATTTATAACTACATTTAGATTTGTTTTAATTATTATTCAAAATTTTTAATTTTGTTTGGAGTTTTAATTAATAAATCAGAATTTTCTGAACTGGTTCAGTGGGCCGAGGCATTAAGGTCGGGTGACTCGTTGAATGGCTCAGATTAGCATGCCGAGGGATGAGCCAAGCAAATTTTAGAAGAAGATCGCGTGTGGCTCGGATTACCCGGGCCAAGATATTTTTAGTTGAAAATTGCGAGTGGCTTGGATTGCCATGCCGAGGGATGAGCCAAGCTTTACCATGCTAAGGGACGCGCCAACCAAATTTTTAGGAGGGCTTTGATCAGGCCATTGTCACGTGACTTTAGTGGTTAATGAGGATTCATATCACATTACTTCACGACTATCGAGGAGTCTCCTCCCGCTCAATATATCCCCCACCCCTTCTAATTTCACTCTTTACTTTCTCCCTCTAACACCATAGCTTCTCTCTCTTGAATGTCCACAAAATTTTCCAGGGATTTTTCTGGCGTATTTTTTGTCACCCCCCAACAAGTAAATTATTAATCTAATTATGTTTAGGGTACGGCCTGGAGAATTGGCCTGTACATCAGGTTGTGGCGAGTCACCCTTGCCGTCTACATCTTGGTTGCTTTCCGAAGGAAAGGAGGATTCAGGGGTGTTGCGAAGGCACGAGGCAGAAGTAACTGAAATTCCGGAGGCTGTCGTTATCCCCTCCATTGAGGAGGAAGAGGAGGAGAGGAAGGAAGAATTGGAGGAGGTTTCCTCGAGCTGGGAGGATTACGAGTCATCCTTTTCTAAAAATTTAGTGGTCATTGCTCCCCCTTGTGTTCCTCGACCACTGAAGAGAAAAGAGAAGTTCATCTTCCCCAATGATGAGAAATATGAGCCAGAGGGGGGCATAGAGCGCCCCGCTTTTATAGGCCCTATTTTAATCAGATTGTATCCATATTCCCCAAGAGTTTGAATTGCTAATTCCAAACTCGATAGTCCGGCAGACTAATAATCTTGTCCCATGGTTTTGTATGTTTCTACTTGATGCATTCCTTTTGGGCCTCTACCTTCCAATGCACTCGTTCGTCAATGAGGTGCTGAACTGGGCAGGGTGAGCAATGCAGTACAGGCCCAACTCCTGAAAGCAGCTTTTCAGCATTATCATGTTGTATAGGAAAAAGGAGGTGCCGCTGAAAGTACTTCTTGATATGCTTGGGTCTATACACCACTCGGGGCGTATGATGGATGATGGAATAATTTGCAAGCGCACAAAATCGGGAAAAGTAGTATAATTTAAAAGAAAAGTGTGTCGAACTCACAATGACTAATTATTTTATTGAGTACCGAAATTCACCAGATTATTTACTATTTGGAGAACCGAAGACTAAATTAAATTGTATTAAAAGAAAAACTAAACTAATTAAAAAGAAAGAATTCTAAAATTTTAGGGTTTATAAGTAGCAAAGATAAATCTAAGGCTTTTGATTTCACCTAGCTAATCCCATGCAATTTATAATTCCATGAAATTGAAAATTCTACTTTTCCTAGTTGTTAACCGAAATTTCATAATTATTCAATGTCTTCTCTCGAATAACACTAAACATATCCCCAACAAATAATTTGTCATATCTCTACCCAAATTTAATTATTTGAAGATTCATTAAGTTCTTTGGATTTTTTCAATGTCACATTAATCACGGTAAATTATCTCTAATTTTGCTCAAGTAATGGTTTTTAATTCTAAACTTCTAAATCACAAGTTACCTCTCTGTTCCCCTATGATTCAATATATGAAACAATAATTGGCCAGAAATTTGTAAGCATTAAGAATAGAAATTAAACACACAACCATGAAAAAAATAGAAGAATAAAGTAATTAACAATGAAATTGAATTAGTGTTTCCCAAAGCTAGGCTACATCGAAACCCTAGAAAATAAAATTAGTTCATGGCAAAACTAAAACTAACAAAAGTCATATTGGATTGCATAATGAAAAATAGAAGAGAAAAAAGAACTCTAGACGATCTTGACGAACACTAAGGCTCTTGCTCTCCAACGGTGTGATGAGTCGTCACCTCCAAATCTCTTAGTCTTCAACCTTGTTTTTCTCTTGATCGTTTTCTTTTTTCTTATAAGGTTCACCTTAGCCTCTATATATAGGACCCAAAGATCTCTAAATAGATATACAAAAATACAGCTCATTGGTCCTGAAACCCGCACTCAAAATAAAGCTAACTGCACGTTATAGTCGATTGCATTTTGTCCTTCCAAGTCAGAGCCTCTTAGCGGCTGACTGCGTTTTCTGATTTCTGTGCGCAGCTACATAAAAATGATTTTTCTGGAGCTACAGAACTTCGTTCGTGACGTATGACCACTCGTTTCGAAGAAGACTCGATGACCGACATCTTTAATTTAGAACAAAAGTTAAGATTCGTCCATCTTCTAGTTCGAAACAGTCGTGCAAGTTCTAGGTGATGTTATTGTTGCTTTTTCGCATTGCTTTGTTTCTTCTCTTTCTCCAACTCCAAGCTCCGAGATTATGTATATTTGAGTCCACAATCCTAACAACCATCTCATTCCTTAAAATATAAACAAATAAATAAAATTAAATAGAAAGATGATGAAATTCAAAGAAAGAAACGCGAACTCACAATTTTAATGCGTAAAAGAGTAATAAAATCATGTAGAAATTAAACTCACCAAATACCTCCAAACTTAATATTTTTCTTGTCCTCGAGCAAAAAGGAAAACCAGAAATCAAAGGATAGTAATCATAGTTAGGCTTAACTCATCGCACCCAAAGGACTTATAATGCAAGCATCTAATTTTCAACTTAATACATAAACATTAACAAATAAAAGAGAATTAAGTATCCTCACGTTCTCCAGTGCAACTATTCATACATAATTCCAAACGTAACCATATTTTTCATGCATTTAAGTCACCTGAATCATGTAACAACTCAATCTATGATCACTTCTTCTCACTACTACAAATAGGGTTGCAAACTGGAGGGTTTTTTTTTCTTTTTCTTTTTCTTTTTTTTTTGGGGGGGGGGGGGGGGGGGAGGGGGCTTTATATTGTCACTCGCCTTTTGACGCGAATGGAAACGTATATGATGGATGCACTTGGTTACTCAATAAGTCGCACACTCAGAGTGATTTTGCATACTCATATTTCAAGTTGCCGTTTGGCGTAAAAGTAAACATTGATGAATACCCTATTTACTAAGAAACTCAAAACATTGGAGTAGATAGAACATTATTTATTCAGCTGTTTAATATTTATCACTCTATTTACTTAAACCTTGTTTAGGACTAGATCAAAGGAGATAATCATTAAAAAAACATCACACTCCTCTTCTATGCATAGTCACATAATTCACACAACTTTGCAAGGAAATGTGTACTTCAATAATCCTATAAACAAACAAGTATGCTTAATCTTGCTTTATTGCCTATCATAACTCAAAAAAAATGAATTGCTTTCGCATAATAAAGAACCCTAAAGTGTAATGGTAATCTTAATTTAAGTCTTTTTTTAACCCCCTCCCCTAAACTTAATGATATGGCTAAAAATGGGGTTAAATCAGAACCGTCCAAATTGGGCACGAATCTTGAAGCTCAGGGGTAAAACGGTAATTCTACCTACCAACGGGTCTGAAGCGGGTACTGGTTATCTTCCCCAAAGACCCACTTACCCGCAAACGGATCCACCTCAACTGGGTGCGGGTTTCAACCCGCAGCAAACCCGGTCCAGAAGGGATAGAATTAGGGTTTCTGATTAAATCCTAATCAATGGTCCCGATTCATATCTATCCCTTCACTAGGGATTAAGGATTACATTCCCTATCTAACCACAGGGGGATTACATTCCTAATCTGATCCCAGCGGCGCCTATAAATATCCCTCATCCATCTCCATTGAGAGGTAATCAATCTTTTGCCAGTTTTTACGCTCATTCATAATCTTCCTTGATTACTGACTTGAGCGTCGGAGGGTGCGTTGCCAGGAACAACCCCGGTGTCTCGCACTTTTTGCAGGTGAACGGCAGGAGTCAGCGTCAAACTCTGACGGAACAGGTACACAGGTTTGCTATTCAGTTTTCCTAAGAATCCACAAATACTATCTGTTTATCCCCACACCAAATTTAGCGGCAACAGATTGGCACCGTCTGTGGGAAACTAACGAATAGCAACCTCCCCTCTTCCCGTTACACAGATTCTCTCCAGCCATGCCTCCTAGGAAAGTCAGATCCAGAGGGTCCAACCGAGGACCCAATCCCGATCAGCCAGCAGGAAGTTCCCCCTCAGCCCGCTCAACTGCAGGGGCAACTCCCTCCTCAAGCCGTGGACCCTCTTCAACAGGACCTACCTCCTCCGCAGAATCAACAACCTCCAAAGGGTCCCAATCCACAGAAACAACCTCTCCATCCAGACCACGTCTCCATCCATAATGCCTCTTCGAACTCTATGGCCTCTCACCATCCCCGAGCTTCCGATCACCACCACACCGTCCTCAATCGGCAAAAGGATGAGGACCTCCGCCGCCATCTGGATGAAAAGCGGGCCCGAGAGGGAACCTCCCGCCAACACCGTCCGGATGAGCGGTCTCCTCACTGCCGAGAATACAGAAAGTCCCCTACCCGAAGGGGGCGGAGAGAGTCCCCCGAGCATTACAGAAGAAGGCCACACTCCCCCGCAGGTCGGCAACAGCCTAGGAACGATGAGGCACCCATCACCCGTGCCGAGTTCCAGCAGTTCCAAGCGACCGTCCTACAAGCTCTCAATCTCCGTCCCAACACCAACGCAAGATTCCCTCTCCTCCTCCGGTCCGAAGTCCTCGCCGATGGTCCCCATCTCCTCCTCCAGCTCCCAGAAACTCCCGGCATGCGCAAAGTCCTCGCCGCTCTAGGAGCTACCATCGTCGTAGCCCCCACTCTCCCTCGTACGAAGACGAGTCTAGAGGCTCGGCTGATTACCGTCGAAGGGACGATGCTGTGTACTGCCGTCTCCATGAGATGGAGAGGCGCTTGGGTCAGTTAGACCGAGAAGAAGAACTTAGAGGAATGACCCTTCGTCCTAGCAGACCTCCTTTTTCCCGAACCATAATGGATGCACCTGTACCAATCGGCTTCAAGCCTCCCCAATTTGAGACCTACTCCGGGGAAACTGACCCCGTCGATCACATCGAGAGCTTCAAGACCCTAATGCTCATTCATCAAGCTTCCGATGCTCTGCTCTGTAAAACCTTCCCTGCAACTCTCAAAGGTCCGGCTCGAGAATGGTACTCTCGCCTCGCCCCATCCTCAATATTCTCCTTCGAGCAATTCGAGACCCTCTTCGTCACCCATTTTGTAAGTAGCCGTAGAACTGAGAATACCAGCATCTCGCTACTGTACCTCCACTAGAAGAAGGGTGAGAAGTTGAGAGACTATGTAAAGAGGTCCATAGCTGAAGCCAGGTCCATAGCATCCCTCGACCAGTCGGTCGCTGCAGCAGCATTTCAGTCCAATGTCCTCAATTCCAACCTCCGCTCCTCCCTCACCAAGAAGCCCCCACAGAACTTTTCTGACCTCCTCCTCCGAAGTGAAAAGTACATTCGGGCCGAAGAAGCCGAGCACCGCCCCAACCTGGAGGGGTCATCCTCCGGGTTTAAGAGAAAGGGAACAGAAGAGGAAGGAGCCAAGAAGCTCCAGAAGGATAATGCCGGTCAGCGCCGACCTCCCCCCAGATTCGAGAAGTTTACTCCCCTCACCACTAATGTCTCTACCATTCTGATGGAAGTTGAGAAGGAAGGGATCATACCTCCTGCTCCGAGGATGAACACCTCTGCCAAGAAAAGAGATAAAGAGAAGTGGTGCCGTTATCATCGGGACCACAGCCACGACACCAATGATTGTCGGGCCCTGAAGAATGAGATAGAAGCCCTCATCCAGAGGGGGCAGCTGACCAGGTTCGTAAGAAAGGACCGAGCCGAACTTCCTCTCCCGCCTCGGGGGGCTAATAAGCGTCCGGAACGCGATGAAACGCCCGACTTCGAGGAGGAGCGTGTCCTGCACCTCATTCATGGGGGCCCAATGGGGGGCTCCTCAAACTCCTCTCGAAAGGCATTTATAAGAGAAGTCAATTCGGTTTACGCCACCCCTCCTCCCAAAGGCCTCGGAGTGCCCGTCACATTCTCAGATGAAGATCTCGAGGGCGTCTGAACCCCTCATTGTGAAGCACTCGTCATCAACCTCCACATGGCAAACTTCAAAGTGGAGAGGATCCTAGTGGACAATGGCAGCTCCGTTAACATCCTCTTCCTCGCTGCTTTTAAAGGCCTCAAACTCTCTCGAGATAGACTCAAGCCCGCCGGCTACACGCTCCATGGGTTCACGGGAGTGCCAGTGACTATCGAAGGGGTGATCACCCTCGACGTAACTGCTGGCAAAACTTCTACTACCCGAACGGAGGCGATGGATTTTATGGTTGTGGATGTTCCTGCAGCTTACAATGTCATCCTAGGCCGACCCAGCCTAGCAGCTCTAGAAGCCGTTCCTTCGGCGTACCATCTTAAGATGAAATTCCCCACCCGGGTCGGAGTAGGGGAAGTAAGGGGCAATCAGGAAACGGCCCGTAAGTGCTACATGACCTCTACCCTCGGACCAGTCCTCTCCTTAGAAACTCTGGAAATCCCCCAAGATGCTGCCCGACCGACGTCCGAGCCGGTGGATGAATTGGAGGAAGTGCTCTTCTCTGAGCAGGATCCAACTCGCAAGTTCTTTGTTAGTAAGACCCTCCCGTCCGCCTTATGCTCGGACATTGTACAGTGCATCCGAAGGAACCGAGACCTCTTTGCTTGGTCAGCTGCAGACATGCCCGGAATTTCCGAAGAGCTCTTGGTCCACCACCTCAGCGTTATTCCGGGGTCCAAACCGGTTCAACAGATGAGGCGCAAGTTCTCCCCCGAACGTCAGCTAGCTATAAAAGAGGAGGTGGACAAGCTCTTGAAGGCCCGGTTCATACAAGAGGTAAACTACCCCGAGTGGTTGTCGAATGTAGTAATGGTGAAGAAGTCGAACGGAACTTGGAGGATTTGTATCGATTTTACCAATCTCAACAAGGCCTGCCCCAAAGATCCCTTCCCTCTTCCGAGTATTGACACTTTGATTGATGCCACCTCGGGACATGAACTCCTCAGCTTCATGGACGCCTTCTCAGGCTACAACCAGATCCGGATGTTCCCCTCGGATATCCCGAAGACATCATTCGTGACCGATCAGGGCCTCTATTGCTACAGGGTTATGCCCTTCGGTCTGAAGAACACAGGAGCCACATACCAACGCCTCGTCAACAAGGTTTTCCAAGCTCAAATCGGCCGAAACATGGAGGTGTATGTTGACGACATGCTTGTAAAAAGCATCCGAGGTGCCGATTATGTGACCGACCTCCAAGAAGCGTCTGACATTCTGAGAGAGCACAACATTAGACTCAATCCGAACAAGTGTGTGTTCGGTGTCTCGTTAGGAAAGTTCCTCGGCTTCATGGTTAGCCAACGAGGAATTGAAGCAAACCCTGAAAAAATCAAGGCCGTATTAGACATGGCCCCTCCCAAAAATGTTAAGGAAGTTCAGAAGTTAACAGGCCGTTTGGCCGCCATAGGGCATTTTCTCTCGAAGTCCGGGGAGAAATGCCTCCCCTTCTTCAAAGCCCTCAGAGGGGCTAAAGGTTTTGAATGGGGACAACAGCAACAGGAGTCCTTCGACCAGCTCAAGGCTTACCTCGTCAATCCCCCTCTCCTCAGCAAACCAATTCCTGGTGAACCCCTCTACCTCTACCTGGCAGCCTCCGAGCAGACCCTCAGTGCCGTTTTGGTAAGGGAAGAAGACCGCGCTCAAAAGCCCATTTACTACGTGAGCAAGGTACTTCGGGATGCCGAGCTCCGCTATCCGAGAATAGAAAAGATGGCTTACGCCCTGGTGATGGCCGCGAGAAAACTTCGCCCGTACTTTCAGTCCCATTCGGTGGTCGTTCTAACCGACCAACCGCTGAAGCAGGTCCTCCACAAGCCAGATAACTCGGGTCGCCTTATGAAGTGGTCTATCGAGCTGAGCCAGCACGATATAACTTATCAGCCTCAGACCGCGATCAAGGCTCAGGCCTTAGCAGAATTCATAGTTGAGAGTACCATCCCCGAGTCCGGCCAAACAGCGAAGGGACCACTTGTCTGGTCGGTTTACGTGGACGGATCTTCCTGCAATGAGGGAAGCGGGGCAGGGGTCATTCTGACAGGCCCAGATGATTTCATCCTCCAATACTCCCTCCGTATCAACTTCAAGGCCTCTAACAACGAAGCAGAATAGGAGGCACTCATAGCCGGCCTTGGAATGGCTCGAAATGCTGGTGTGCAACGCCTCCGGATCTTTAGCGACTCTCAGCTAGTCGTGAATCAGGTCCTCTGCGAGTATGAAGCACGCGATGACAGGATGGTTAAATACTTAGCAAAGGTCAGGAGCCTCATGGCACTATTTGAAGAAGCCTTCATCCAACGCATACCCCGAGAAGAAAATGCTCAGGCCGACGCCCTATCCAAACTAGCCTCTTCCTCCCTTCAAGGTCTCGAGCAGACCGTCTTGATTGAGGTCCTTCTGAAGCCGAGTATAGAGGACGAAACTGCCGACTCTATGGAGTCACTGCCTGTCCTGCTCGAAGACAACTGGATGAAACCCCTCGTCGAATTCTTAAGGGATGGACTCCTCCCCGAGGATCCCAAGGAAGCTCAAAGATTGAGAACCCGAGCTGAGCATTACACACTAATCGGAGGTATCTTATACAAACGCTCCTTCACACAGGTAGACGGCCGACCTTACCTGAGATGCCTCTCCCCCGAGCAAGCAGACTACGCCCTACAAGAGCTTCACGAGGGCATCGGCGAGGCACATTCGGGATCCAGATCCTTAGCCGGCAAAGTGTTGAACTACGGATATTTCTGGCCCACTCTCCTACGAGACGCCGAATGGCACGTTCGGCAATGCAGCTCCTGTCAGAAGTACTCCGACATCCGACGCCTCCCACAAGCTCCACTCACTTCCCTATCAAGTCCGATCCCCTTTGCAATGTGGGGGATGGATTTACTAGGGCCATTTCCACCAGCTCCCGGACAGTTCAAATTCTTAGTCGTGGCGATCGACTACTTCTCGAAATGGATAGAGGCCGAGTCCTTGGCCACGATCACCGAGAACAAGGTTGTTCAGTTCTTTTGGAAGAGCGTGATCTGCCGATTCGGCGTCCCTAGGATCCTGATAACAGACAATGGAACACAGTTCACCGGGGCCGCCTTCCGAGCTCTATGCGAAGACCTTGCCATCCAACACCGATTCTCCTCTGTTTCTCATCCCCAGTCGAATGGCCAAGCCGAAAATGCTAATCGACAAATCCTCTCCGACATTAAGAAGAGGTTAGATAAGTGTTCCAAAGGCTTATGGGTCGATCAGCTTCCCAATGTGTTGTGGAATTACCGCACCACAAAACGGACCCCCACAGGAGAGAGCCCATTTAATCTCACCTATGGGTCCGAGGCCATCATCCCCCTAGAAGTCGGAATACCCTCTCCTCGTCTAATAGATTATGAAGAAGAGCAAAACGCCAGAGAGCTCCGAGCCAGTCTAGACCTGATAGATGAGATCCAAGAAATAGCTGCCATTCGTCAACAAAGCTACCGAAGAAGGATCGAGTTGGCATACAACAAGAGAGTCCGCCCCGCGGACCTCAAAGAAGGGGACCTAGGTCCTCAGAAAGTTGGCCATCTCATTCCCAGGTCAGAAGAGCAAATTGGCCCCAAATTGGGAGGGACCTTACAAGATCGTCAAAGTAGTCCGCCCCGGCACATACAGACTAGAAGATCTCGAAGGCAGGGAGATCCACAGGACTTGGAATGCCGATCATCTCTTAAAATACCAAGAGAGAGCACCAACGCCTCTCTAAATATTTCGAGATGTCGAACCGTTCCTCTTCTATTACTTGTAATGATTTTCTTTTATTTTTCTCTTGCAATAACGGCTCGCAACTTTAGAAGCAGCCGGCCATTAGTCATCAATAAAGAAAGTTTTTTCATATTTTACTTGTAAAAAGTGCTTACATCTCTCTGCCTTCACTCTTCACTCTACCGACGGTTCGGAGTCCAACACTCGGCTCGACCCCACTTTCGCAAGTTCGCTCGTAAGCGAGCTAGAAGTAGGTCGCCATTCGGAACTGCTCCCACAACCGTTGAACAACTCTACCGATGGTTCGGAGTCCAACACTCGGCTCGATTCTACTTCGCAAGTTCGCTCGTAAGCGAGCTAGAAGTAGGTCGCCGTTCGGAACTGCTCCTACAACCGTTGAACAACTCTACCGATGGTTCGGAGTCCAACACTCGGCTCGATTCTGCTTTGCAAGTTCGCTCGTAAGAGAGCTAGAAGTAGGTCGCCGTTCGAAACTGCTCCCACAACTGTTGAACAACTCTACCGATGGTTCGGAGTCCAACACTCGGCTCGATTCTACTTCGCAAGTTCGCTCGTAAGCGAGCTAGAAGTAGGTCGCCGTTCGGAACTGCTCCCACAACCGTTGAACAACTCTACCGATGGTTCGGAGTCCAACACTTGGCTCGACTCTTCTTCGCAAGCTCGCTCATAAGCGAGCTAGAAGCAGATCGCCATTCGGAACTACTCCCACAACCGTCGGGCAACTCTAGCGGTAGTTCGGAGTCCAGCGTTCGGCTCGACTGCGCTCACTCAATATCCCGAGCCGAGCGGACGAGGAACCGACCCTCGTATATGGAGAAAAATTCTGCCGAACCAATTTTGCCGTTAGATCATCTCAAAATGCATGCTAGAACGTGATGAACGGATCAGATCGTGCCACGTTTCCACAAAACGACAAGATAGTGTTTTTTGGAAATTCGTGCCTCCCACCTCGTGATGCGTTCCACAATCATGATCGACCGTCTAGATTGAGCCACGTGGATCGCATCTGAAATCCGAGCTATCACACCTCGGTATACTCCGAGCAGAAAAACTAAAGTTCCGCGGCTAAAACCTTCAAAAAAGACAACTATGGGTCCTTATGGTTCGGCGTTAAGAATAAGGCGACCACGGCACAACGATGAACAAAACAACTTCGATTTTATTAAAACACTTGGTAAATTTACAAGGCAGACAGTTACAGTGGGAAAGCAACTAAATAAATTTACAAGGCATGTTATTACAACAACAGAGACGATGCAAGAAGTAAAAGGCTTGACGCAACTCGTTCAGTGCCTCAGGACAGGGACGTTTCGATTAAGAGACAATCGGGGTTTCCGTCTTTTTATCTCCGAGCTTGTCTCTAGGCCGACGAACTGCGACGCCGCCTCGCCACTAATCCTAACGGTGGCTCCGACCGAGGCTCCACTCGAGCTAACAGCTACTCCGCTTTGTGCGTTGGCTGCTGTTCGACCAATAACTTGGCCACGAGTCGCTAGCTCGTAGAAGGTGATCCCCCGTTCTCTCTCTTCGCGAGTGCAGGAAGTGCTGCGGACATTAGCCCTCACAGGCTGAGGCTTCAGTCGAGCCACCTCCTCCTCGAGCTCAACTATCCTATCCTTCAGAGTGTCGTCCTTAACCATTATCTTAAATCGAGGGAGTTTTGCCGAACCGGGGCACTCAGCACTGTCGGATATAATGCGACGTAAGTTGGTCACCTCGATGCTCTTGTCGACCGTGACCCTCTGCAGCTGTTCGACCTTCTTCTCGAGCTCATCTCGCTCGGCCAGCACCGAGGCTAGCTCTGTCTCTTTCGCCGATAGCTCCTCCTCGACTATCCGGAGATGGTGCACCTCGGCCAGAAGCTCGCTGTTCTTCTTCTCCACGTTGAACATCAACCTCCTGGTGAGCTCGATTTCACCCACGAGGCGAGCCTCGCGAGATTGCTTAAACAGCTCGGTGCGACGCCGAGCTGCTACGGTATTTGGGGCGTGTTCGAGGATCTGAAATACAAGGACGTCACGACAAAGAAACTATAGACCGACCCAAACACAAATTTGAAACAAAGATTTTCATTCATAAAAGAAAAAGCAGGTGGCCAATCCACAAGAAGGCGTTACACTTTTGAAAAGAAAGCAAAGTTACAAAAAGACGAGAAGATCAGGGGTCCATCTGCGGCGTCGGTTCGACCACAGGCGCTTCGCCAGACGGCCCCTCATTTCTCGCCCCGGCCTAGGAGTCTGTCACCAAAACATTAGCGACTACCTCCTCGTCGTCATCGCCCTCTACCTCGTCACCTTGCTCCGCCTCGCCTCCCTCCTCCTCGCCGTCTGATGCGGATCCGGGCCACAACCTGTAGCCGACCCACTCGAAGCTGGGGACGCAGTCCTGAACGTGGTCGAGCGCCCTCTGGTAGGACTTCTCCATGTTCGAGGCCATGTGCTTCTTCGCCTCGGCCTCGACCTCGGCCTTGATCTTCGTTGCCAACGCCTCCTTCTTCGCCTTCACCTCGGACAGAGCCTTCGCTGTCGCCGCCAGCTCCTCGGCAGCCTTGGCGGCTTTGGCAGCCTCCTCAGTGAGCCGCCCCTTTACTTGCTCCAGGTCGGACATAAGATCGGCAACCTGGATCTCCAAGCCCTCGGCTCGCCTCTGCTCCGCTTCGAGCTGCCGAACCGCCTTCACCTTGTCCGCCTTGTCTTTATCACTGGCAGGCCTTCAACTCCTTCTCCTGTTCGGCGAATGCTTCAAGGAGATGGTTGAAGTGACAAGTGGCCTGCCAAAACAAAACAATGGTGAGCACAAGGGCCGAATGACAGACTTAAAGAAATTCTCAAAAGAAACTTACCGATATGAGCGAACCGAGCAACCTCATAGGTGTCGTCGCCAACCGTCCCCGCCTTCAGCGCGGCTCGATCTTTCGGAGTCGCCAAGTGTTTGACGACCTGCATCGACATCTGCGAGTTTCCGAGGAATCCATCATGATTCTTGACTCGCCAGTTTGGAACGAACAACTGCCTGTGCTGCTCGGTCAAGATCACCTCGGCCTGAGCAGTCAACGGCGGAGCCTCAAGCGACAACGCCGCCTAGACGTTAAAGGCCCCACCGACCAGGGCAGAAGCAACAGGAGCCGAGGGCTCTTCGACGATAGCCACCGTCGGCGAGGGGACCTCAGCAACGGAGGGAGGTGGAACGACTGCCGAAGCAACTTTGAGAGGCCGACCTGACGAGGCACTCGTGCTCGGCCTCTTCCTCTTCCTTCCATCAGCCACCTTACCCCTCTCGTTCATCATGGCCGTAAAGTCCATCTTCGGTGCTTCTGTACCAAACAACAAACAAATTGAGAGTCAGTAAAACAAGCTAAAGACTTAGAGAAAAAAAAATGCGAGATGTCAGGAGCGTACTCGGGTCGATCGGACTAAGGCCTGACCCGTATAGCACCTCCTCGGTCATCTCCCTCCAACTTAACATCGGGAGGGCCACAATCTTCCTCGCCACTTCCTCCTCAGCAGCAGTTAGTTCTGGGTCGGCCCTCGCAAACTTTGGCACCTCTACTTTCCATCAGCTCGGAACTTGCAGCATCGATGGCTCCCTCAATATGAAGAACTTTTCCTTCCAGCCTTTGATTGAATCCGGGTTTTCTATAATCCGAACGCCCTTCCTCGGCGCCAGGTAGTATCGATGCTCGGTCTTGTGCATCCGATTTATCCGATACATGCTTCGGAAGACCGTTAGGTCCGGCTCGACCTCGGCGTTGCGGCACTGGAGCAGGAAGGCATTCACATGACGCCATGTGTTCGGCATGAATTGGGTCGGCGCAAGGCAATACCAACCGAGGACCAGACAAATGAAGGGGTGCAGGGGAAAGCACAGTCCGGCGTTCAGAGAGTCGTAGTCGAACATGCACATATCCGACGACGACAGGTTGGAGTTCGCTCGCATCCTGGGGCCGGGGAGAATTAACTTGTACTCCGGAGGGATGGCGAACCCTTTTCTGATCCGGAGCAGGTCCCTCTCGGATAGCACCGATCCAATTTCGTCCGCCTCGGTGGCCAGAACCAGGTTGTTCTCTTCGTATACTTCCGACTGACCGATGACCGCCTTCTTCAAGAGGTTGCCCTCGTACTGCCTAACCCCAGCATGTCCGGACAGTACACAAGGGTACTGGCCCGTCTCAGGGGCTTGCCTCGGATTCTCCACAATCACCTCGACCACAGGAGATTGGGCCACTACCCTACTCTTCTTCCTCACCTCGCCCCCAGACGGCTCGGCTACTTGCTTCCCCTTCCTTCGGATCTCCATCTCCCTCCTCTCCTCGGCACCACTATTGCCCGAGGACGAGGCCTCACTCCCCGAGTTCACCTTTGACATCTCTAGAAAAAAGCTAAGGCAAGAAGACTGACCTTGAAGTGACGTTCACGGTCGGAACAAGCTCGCCGGAAATTTCCTGGCCCACGCGACAGCTGACGTAACCGCGTTGGAGCAAGAATCGCCGCTGGCAAAGAGCACAGAGAGTAAAAGTGAAATCTTGGAGTGAAAAGTGAGAAATGAGCTTGGGGGTGGGGGAGTTAGAACTTATAACCCCAGTGCGACGTTTGGGCCTCCTTGGGAACTTAAAAGCCCACTAAGAAGCCAAAGCGTCAAAGCGGAGAGTTGCGATGTTTCAGTTTCACAACAAAGACTCCACATAGCGCTCAAGTCCACGACTCGGCCACCGGTCCGCCTAGCTGACCTACCGAACAGTCTGGTTAAGCGACCGAGATACTGAGTCCGCTTCAGCACCGAGCCTCCGAACCGAGGGGACGAGGAACCGACCCTCATATATGTAGAAAAATTCTTCCAAGGCGGAATCACCGTCAGATCTCTCCAAAATTCGTGTCAAGACACGATGGACGGTTCAGATTGCGCCACGCTCACAAAACGACAAAATAACGTTTTCTCGTGATCTGAACCCAACCCTCGTGATTCACGCAATGATGGACGCTCCAGATCTGACCACGTGTACCTTCCGAGCTGCGTACCACCGGTTCGCCTAGCCGAGCTTCTGAACAGCCTGGCTAAGCAGCCGAGCGGCCGAGCCGAAGAGCGATGACACTTCAAATCCCGGACGCTTCAAAACGTCTAACTCCATGCCTCGGCTATCGGCACCGAGCTTCCGAGCCGAGGGGACGAGGAACCGACCCTCATATATGGAGAAAAAATCTTCCGAGGCGGAATCACCGTCAGATCTCTCCAAAATTCGTGTCAAGACACGATGGATGGTTCAGATTGCGCCACGCTCACAAAACGACAAAATAACGTTTTCTCGTGATCTGAACCCAACCCTCGTGATTCATGCAACGATGGACGCTCCAGATCTAAACACGTGTACCTTCCAAGCTGCGTGCCCCGGTTCGCCTAACTGAGCTACTAAACAGCCTGGCTAAGCAGCCGAGCTGCCGAGCCGAAGGGATAGAACGGGCTGACGACGCTTCAAATCCAGGATGCTTCAAAACGTCCAACTCCATGCCTCGGCTATCGACACCGAGCTTCCGAACCGAGGGGACGAGGAACCGACCCTCATATATGGAGAAAAATTCTTCCGAGGCAGAATCACCGTCTGATCTCTCCAAAATTCGTGTCAAGACACGATGGACGGTTCAGATTGCGCCACGCTCACAAAACGACAAAATAACGTTTTCTCGTGATCTGAACCCTAACCCTCGTGATTCACGCAATGATGGACGCTCCAGATCTGACCACGTGTACCTTCCGAGCTGCCTACCACCGGTTCGCCTAGCTGAGCTACTGAAAGCCTGGCTAAGCAGCCGAGCAGCTAAGCCGAAGAGCGACGATGCTTCAAATCCAGGACGCTTCAAAATGTCCAACTCCATGCCTCGGCCATCAGCACCGAGCTGCCGAGCCGAGGGGACGAGGAACCGACCCTCGTATATGGAGAAAAAATCCGCCGATCCTCCTCAGCCGTGGGATCTTGTCAAAAAATACGCTCGTCATGATGGACGGCTCAGATCTGGCCACGTTCACTAAACAACAAGATAACATTTTTTGGGGATTCACGCTGAGATGGACGCTCAAGATCATGCCACGTGGTTCAGCTGATTCCGAGCTACGTGCTGATCTGCCGAGCCGAGGGGACGAGGAACCGACCCTCGTATATGGAGAAAAGATCTGCCGACCCTTCTCAGCCATTGGATCTTGTCAAAAAATGTGCTCGTCATGATGGACGGCTCAGATCTTGCCACGTTCACTAAACGACAAGATAGCATTTTTGGGGATACGCGCTGAGATGGACGCCCAGGATCACGCCACGTAGTTCGGCTGATTCCGAGTCATGTGCCGACCCGCCGAGCCGAGGGGACGAGGAACCGACCCTCGTATATGGAGAAAAGATCCGCCGATCCTTCTCAGCCGTTAGGATCTTGTCAAAAAACGCGCTCGTCATGATGGACGGCTCAGATCTTGCCACGTTCCCTAAACGACAAGATAGCTTTTTTTGGGGATACGCGCTGAGATGGACGCCCAGGATCACGCCACGTAGTTCGGCTGATTCCGAGCCATGTGCCGACCCGCCGAGCCGAAGGGACGAGGAACCGACCCTCGTATACGAAGAAACTATCTGCCGAGGAGCGCGGATCGTCTGATCGCCCAGAAAATCGCGCTCGACGCTGATCAAGGGCCCAGATTGCGCCACGCCTTAAATCGGTATTAAAAATTAGTTTTTATTTATTTAAATTGTTTTATTTACTTAAAAATTGCGAAAAAATACTAAAAATTCGGAAAAATTAACTAAAAATTCTAGAAAATAATTACAAATTCAGGGGAACGTTTTTGAGCCCCTGAACGAGCAATTATTACCTAGAATGTGTTGTTAAGACCCCCGAACGACTAGTTAACACATCGCAAAATTAAGTAAATAATCCGAAAAAAATAGATAGAAACCACCAAATATCTAGAGAAGCTTAAGAACAGCTTACCGCTTGAAAAAATCACCTCGCTACCCCCTTCGAGATTCAAAACCCTCCATTTGGGCTCCGATACAACTCCACTAGCCATTAAAACAGCTAAACTACTCCTCAAAGGCTGATCAAACTCAGTCTTTAGGAGTGGCGGGCTCGTGATATGGCTAAAAATGGGGTTAAATCAGAACCGTCCAAATTGGGCACGAATCTTGAAGCTCAGGGGTAAAACGGTAATTTTACCTATTTATTTATTCAGCTGTTTAATATTTATCACTCTATTTACTTAAACCTTGTTTAGGACTAGATCAAAGGAGATAATCATTAAAAAAACATCACACTCCTCTTCTATGCATAGTCACATAATTCACACAACTTTGCAAGGAAATGTGTACTTCAATAATCCTATAAACAAACAAGTATGCTTAATCTTGCTTTATTGCCTATCATAACTCAAAAAAAATGAATTGCTTTCGCATAATAAAGAACCCTAAAGTGTAATGGTAATCTTAATTTAAGTCTTTTTTTAACCCCCTCCTCTAAACTTAATGATATGGCTAAAAATGGGGTTAAATCAGAACCGTCCAAATTGGGCACGAATCTTGAAGCTCAGGGGTAAAACGGTAATTCTACCTACCAACGGGTCTGAAGCGGGTACTGGTTATCTTCCCCAAAGACCCACTTACCCGCAAACGGATCCACCTCAACTGGGTGCGGGTTTCAACCCGCAGCAAACCCGGTCCAGAAGGGATAGAATTAGGGTTTCTGATTAAATCCTAATCAACGGCCCTGATTCATATCTATCCCTTCACTGGGGATTAGGGATTACATTCCTTATCTAACCACAGGGGGATTACATTCCTAATCTGATCCCAGCGGCGCCTATAAATACCCCCCATCCATCTCCATTGAGAGGTAATCAATCTTTTGCCAGTTTTTACGCTCTTTCATAATCTTCCTTGATTACTGACTTGAGCGTAGGAGGGTGCGTCGCCGGGAACAACCCCGGTGTCTCGCACTTTTTGCAGGTGAACGGCAGGAGTCAGCGTCAAACTCCGACGGAACAGGTACACAGGTTTGCTATTCAGTTTTCCTAAGAATCCACAAATACTATCTGTTTGCCCCCACACCAAATTTAGCGGCAACACTAAAATATCACATTGTCCACAATAGGAAAATAAAAGGGAAAAAAAAGAATAAGAACATTTCAGAATTGTTTCCCTGATTCATGTTGAAATTTTGGATAAGTGATGTTTATTGTTTTGGTGATGTCTGGAGTTGTAGATGTCCAAATTCCCTAAATCTTTTTGCATTTGCAAGAAAATACAATTTCCTTTGATCGGTATTTGACACATTTTTCCATATTCGGACTCTATCCTGCCCAAAATTAGCCATTAATATAGATCTAGAAAACAAGTCCGCCCAGAAAACCCCAAACTTATGCAATCCTATAAAATGAAATCAGATATACAAATAAATTAATCAAAAAAAGTCTAAAAAGGAAAAGAAAACATGGGTAGTCTTCCAAAAAGCACTAAATTTTGAGTCTTCAGCTGGACATTCTCCAGAATATCACTTAGGATTGGCAAGATCGATGGAACACTTTTGCTTGCCAAATTATCCATCCATATATGGCTTATGTCCATTGACCTTGAATGTCTCTTTTGTCTCATGATGAACTTCAATAGTTCCATATGGAAAACATGAATCACAACAAATGGTCCCGACCACCTCGACCGTGAAAAAAGTCGCAGTCTTGAATTGAAAAGCAACACTTTCTGCCCTACTTCGAACTCCTTCCTCAAAATATCTTATCATGCAATATTTTAGTTTTATCCTTATACATCCTGGCATTCTCATAATCATCATTGCGAAATTCATCCATCTCATTAAGTTGCAACATCCACTTCTCACCCGCAGCCTTCAAACCAAAGTTAAGTGTCTTTATCATCCAATAAGCTTTATGCTCTAATTCCACGGGTAAATGACATGCCTTTCCATACACTAATGTATAAGGTGACATTCCAATTGATGATTTAAATATTGTCCTATAAGCCCATAATGCATCATTAACCTTTGTGCCCAATCCTTTCTTGAGATACTAATGGTCTTCTTAAGTATGCGCTTCATGGACACCTCAACTTGACCACTTGTTTGAGGATGATATGGTGTTGCCACATGATGAGTAACTCCATACTTAGTAAGTAAAGCTGAAAAAGTGCCGGTTGCAAAAATACTTCTCACCATCACTAATTATCTCCCTTGGAGTACCAGATCGGAAAAATATATTTTTCAGGAGAAAGTTAACCACAACCCTAGCATCATTGGTCAACAAGGAAGCAACTTCCACCCATTTTGAGAGGTAATCTACAACCAGCGAAATAAATTTGGTAGAAAGCGAAGATGGAAAAGGACCCATGGAATATATCCCCCAAATAATAAATAATTATATCACTAAAATATTATTCAAAATCATATCATGTTTCCTAGAAATATTCCCAACTCATTGACAATGATCACATAAATTAACAAAATTAAAAGAATCCTTAAAAAATGAAGTTCAATAAAATCCGGATTGCAAAATTTTGGCTGTTGTTTTTGATTCACCAAAGTGGTCTCATGCTTCCAATGCATGTCAATGTCGGAGTATGTTTTCCATTTCTTCTTCGGGTACACATCTCCTAATTATTTGGTCTGCACAGTGCTAGAATAGAATAGATTCCTCCCAAAGATAATACTTCAAGTCAGAAATGGACTCCTTTTTTTGTTGATATGTAATCCCGGTTGGTAGAACTTGCGACACCAAGTAGTTAACTACGTTGGCATACCATGGTGCAGTTTGTATAGCCAACAATTGCTCATCTCGAAATGCTTCATTGATTAGTATAACCCTCTCCTCATTCACACCATTAGGCTCAATCCGAAATAAGTAATCTGCCACCACATTTTTGGTACCCTTGTTGTCCATTATTTCCAAATCAAATTCTTGTAAAAGCAAAATCCAGCGAAGCAATATTGGTTTAGCAACCTTCTTCGCAAGCAAGTACTTGAGAGGGACATGATCCGTATAAACAATCACCTTTGCCCCTATCAGATAAGATCAAAATTTGTCAAAAGCAAAAACAACCGCTAATAATTCTTTTTCGGTAGTAGCATAATTAAGTTGAGCTTCTGTCAAAGTCCTACTTGCATAATAAATCACATGAATTTTTTATTCTTTCTCTGCCCTAAAATAGCCCGTATAGCAAAATCACTAGCATCGCACATCAGTTCAAAAGAAATTCCAGTCCGGTACAATAATTATAGGTGCTAAAATCAATTTCTTTTTCAATGTTTCAAAAGCATGCAAGCAATCATGAGAAAATTTAAACGGTGTATCTTTTATTAAAAGATTGCAAAGTGGTTTAGTAATTAGGGAAAACTCCTTTATAAACCGTCGATAAAACCCGACATGACCCAAAAAGCTTCTTACTCACTTCACATGGACTGGTGGTGGTGGTAGTTTTTCATTGATATCAATTTTAGCTCAATCAACTTCATTCCCCTTGAAGGAAATTCGGTGGCCAAACACGATCCCTTCTTCCACCATAAAGTGACATTTTTTCCAATTAAGACCAAATTAGTCTCATCGCATCAATGCAAAAGCAAAGCCAAGTTAGATAAAAATTATCAAAAGAATACCCAAAAACTGAGAATTCATCCATGAAGACATCAGGTTAATTTCTCCACCATATTGGAAAAATTGACATCATGCATCGTTGGAATGTGGCTGGAGCATTGCAAAGACCAAAAGGCATCTTCCTATATGCAAAAGTTCCATACGGGAAAGTGAAAGTAGTCTTCTCTTAATCTTCAGAAACTTTAGCGATTTGATTGTACCCACAATACCAATCGTGAAAGCAGTAGTAAGCATGGCCAGCAAGTCTTTCTAGTATTTGATCAATGAAAGGTAATAGAAAATGATCCTTTCAAGTTGCCTCAGTCATCAATAATTTGTGCATACTTGCCATCCAGTGACTGTCCTTGTTGGTATAAGTTCATTATTGTCATTCTTTACCACGGTTATCCCTCCTTTCTTTGGCACAACTTGAACCGTACTCACTCATGCACTATCCGAGATTGGATAAATAAATCCAGCATCCAAAAGCTTCAAACTTCTTTATGCACCACTTCTTGCATTGATGGATTCAATCTTCGTTGTAGTTGAACTATAGGCTTGAAGTTTTCCGTCATTAAAACTTTATGCATGCAGACTGAAGGACTAATCCCCAAGGATGTCTTATGCTCTCTCAAAACTTTCAGCAACTTCTCCTCCTCTACATTACTCAAAGAACCATGAATTATAACCAGAAAAGTAGAGTCTTAGCCAAAGAAAGCATACCTCAAACTAGATGGCAGCGGTTTAAGATCGAGTTTGAGTGGTTCCTTACTTGAAGATGACATTTGTGATATGCCCACATCTTTAAATTTCAGCTGAGAAGAAGGATGAATAGATGGTGCAGCTTCCAAATACCAAGCGCACTCCAAAACCTCCTAATTCTTGGATTCAAGAATTGCTAAATTTGTTACATACTTCTAGCGTTAATTTGGCAACTTCAGCCCTATGTGTGTTGACCACAATTAGATCAATTTTACTGACTCGAAAACATGAATGAACTTTGAAAGGAAACTCTATGGATTTAGAAACATCAAACATTACTTGCTCATCGTTGTAACCCTTGTTTTCCCAAAAATGTATTTTTGTGTATTTTCTATTAAAATCTATTTTTGATCAAAAATTATATTTGTAACTATTTTGTATGATTTTATATTTTGATACAAATCTTAGATTATTATTATTACTGTTATTTTAATACTGTTATTATTATTATATTTTTATTGTAATTGTTTTTATTATTAGTAGTAGTATTTATAAACCCTATTTTTTTCCCTAATGGAGTTTAAGTACCCAAAAACCCAAATCCAGTATTTTATTTTTAAACCTTATTGGATTTTTAATAAAACCCAATAACCTATTTTTAAAAACCCTATTGGATTTTAAAACCCCATTTTTTAAATACCCATTTTCCCAACTACCCTATTTATAACTAACCCAACCCATCAGTTAATTACCTTATAAAGCCCATGACCCTATTCTACCCACACCAGACCCGTTATATTCCACCCAAACCCATTTTAACCAAATACCCCTTTACAATACCCACAACCCACCCGATATTAACCATATACAGCCATCTTAACCCTAATATACATCTACTATATATACCTGTTAGTTTCTGGCCTCTTCACCTTCTTCATTAACGAAACCCAGCCTCTGTGTATCTTCCGCCGCCGCCTACTTCTTCTCCAACCCATCAACCCATCACCTGTCTCTCGCTCGCCAGCCGTCTCCCTCCTCTCCCCGTCTCTCCCTCTTCCCCTTACTACCCGCGACTCCCCTCTCCACGTTGTAACGACGCCCTGAGCGCTCCCTGTGCTGTTCGGCCACCACAGCAGCAGCAGCGGCTGGCGACGCCAGCTGCACAGCCAGCAAACACCCAGTTGCGACGCGCCCTGCCCGTGTCTCCCGTCCTCCTGTGCGCGCGCCACCCTGCAGCGCGCAGTCTCCCGAGCGCAGCACAGGCCACCGTTCTTTACCTGACGACCCCATCGCCGGCGCTGCCCCCTGGCTGCCGCCCGCTCACCGTTCCACTGCAGTGCACAACTTCCCCATATTGCCCTGTTTTGTTATTTGGTTTCGATGGATTAAATTTGGGCCGTTGATCTTCATCATGATCATCATCATCATGGGTTTTGATCTCTTTGATTGTGAGCCATCCGTTGGATTCTTGATCATGTGAGTTTTGATCTAGTGGATCCGAGCCGTTGGATTTCTTGATCTTGGTTGTGATCTTGGAGTTTTGGTCTTGTTGATTGTGAGCCGTTCATTTGGACCGTTGGATCTTGATTATCACCTTTGATTTTGGACCGTTGGATCTTGATCTCATCATCTTGGAGTTTTTGATCATCTTTGATTGGTGGCCGTCCGATCGTCGATCTGATCCGATCATCATCTTCATCATCAAGATACTGATCACATCTCGATCTTGATATTGATCTTCGATCAGAGTCGTCTGATCTGATTCGATCGCCTTGATTCCTTGATCTCAGCCGTCCGATCGTGTTCGTGGGTTATTTGTTCTTTGGATTCGTGATCCGTTGCTGTTGAGTTCGTGCTTCGGAATCCGTTCCCGTTATTCTCTTTCTCTCCGTTGGATCCGTCGTTTTCCAGGCAAGTAACTTGTACATAATTTTATTAGGTTGATACAAGTTCACACATAGAGTAGTTGGGTCTAGAGACAAACCAAAATTGTATTTTTCTTGATGGATTTTGTCTCTATTGTGATAAATTTAGCCATAGAAGACTTATGACATGAAATTTGATAAGTTAATACCCTAGGTTTCACCCAAACTTGATTTTGTTTGTGTATGTGATATATTGCATGTTATGTGTTCGATTGATTGCCCATGTGAGAATTATTAGGCTTGGACGTGTTAGAACCCATAAAACATGATGTTTAGATGATTAGTAGGTTGTTTCAAGTTTGGTTAGGTTTGGATCAAAATTATGGAAGTTGTGATGTTTTGAAGTAGAGATGTGAAATCTGGAAATTGCGGTCTATTATGTGTTGCTTGCTGTTTTCACCCATGCTAAGGTCCGAATCTCAACTTGAAAATTAAAAGTGAATTGTAGATAATTGTGTCTATTTTCAAATCCCACTGGTTTTATTGCATTTAGAGTTCGTATGACTGAGATATGATAGTTTTGGTACAGACGTGTCGGTAGTTTTCCAGATTCAGTTTTGTGTAAATTTGTTAACAATTTATTTTTAAGAACTAGGCTATACATAATATCTTGCTATAATATTTTGCTCAGTGTTTCCTCATGATACTAGGGACTTCCCAGATTTTTGTTGTATTTTGAAGATGAGTTTTATGTAGCGTTTCATGTTCTTTTCTAAATCCATCTTGTGTTGTAATATGCGTGCTGTTCAGTATTGAACCCAGTTTTTACTCTAATTCCTTATGTTTTATGAAAATTATTAGTGAGATATGAAAGTTAGAAAAATCTATCTATTTTCATGCCGTTTTGGCGGAATTAGATTCCGATTCACTGATTGCGAGATATCCTAATTTTCGTACAGCAGTGTTGAGAAATTCCAGATTCGTCAAATTGTGTTTTTGTGTTGTTTCCTATTTTTGATGGCTTATCTATACTTACTGGAATATTATGAAACTTATTATTTTGAGTCTATATCTATAGGGGATTATCCCAGATTTTTTGTGGAATTATTTGCTATGTTTTCATGCTGTTTTTATGCTTTTGAAGTCGTTCATCTGTTTTCTGGCTAAACACAAATTCTGTATTCAAATCAGTTTTAAGCTAAGATGTTGTGAACTAGTATATGACTTTATTATACTCGTTCGATGTGTGTGGATGTCTAGTTTCCAGATCGTGATTTTCATGTCTGTAGCTCTTTGAATCACTATTTTAGTACTGCTTGGTCTTGCTGTCCTGATTATAAACCTAGACTATTTTGCTCGTATATGTGAACGTATATCATCCATGCATGCTGATTTGTTTCCCTGAACCTAAACCTGATTATATCATGTTTATTTCACACTATTTCGCACACGTACATGTCCGTTGGATAACAATAATAAAAGTAATCAAGCTGGATTTTATGGGACAGATCTAGTAGTGGATAGTGCAGAAATGTATACTCGGAAGAACCTGGTTTGGTTTGAAGCTTGTTTACACTTGTAGCTTGACACGATTTACTTGACACGATTTACATGACACGTGCACACATGACACTGGAGTTTGTTTTGGGTTTGGAGTTTGTTTTGGGTTTGGAGCTTGTTTACATGATACTTGGAGCTTGTACCTGAGTACACTGTCCTGCATGGTCCCCTATGAAATCTAAAACAAAACTGTTGTGTTGTAGCAACCATGTGATATAATTTAGGGCGCATGAAGTGCTACCTAGATAGTAATCACACAAGACTTGAACTTAATACTTGAACATGATACTTGACATGATACTTGCATACATGATACATGAGATTTGATACATGAGACTTGAATTACATGAAACATGATACTTGATACATGATTACACAACACTTGACACTTGATGTATGTTATAGGATTCTTGTTTACTTGACACTAGATTTATGCCGTGTACACTTGACACTTTTACCATGCTAGTTGTCTAGGTTGACATCATACCTATACCATGTGCTAGATAGTTTACCCCATTCCATGTGCTTGTATCCTACTCTATTTGTGACCCGCGACTTGCGATTGACGGGTACTTGTGTTTTCTCTTTTCCTCTTTCCTGCATTCGATAAATTGCAGATTATGGAGAACAGGTTCAAGATGGTATTGAAGATTTGAAGTATTAGTGTTGCTTTTGATTATTATTATTATATCTTGTATCGTGCTGGAACAATAATTGTACTTTGAGACTTGAAATTATTCTTGTATTTGGGCAATGTGACCCAGGATTATTTGTGTATTTCAGATCATGACTATTTGAGATTTATATATTTTATTTCAAGTATTCTTGTTGGTATTTGGTTCATATGTGCATGCGGCTGATTTTTCTTGCTTCCGACTCTGATTATATTGTGATATGTTGTAAAGAATTCTTGAAATAGCTTATGGATGATGAAAATAATTCGCTGGGCTTTTGTTACGTACTCGTATTCCGTATTTTTGGGAAGCAGAGCGTGACAATCGTCAACCCTCAAAATAAGTTTTCCCACTTGGACAAAAATCAAAGTTCTCCCCGTAGCTTGAAAAGGTCGCTCCAAAATTTAATGGAATTTCTTCATCTTCCTCCATGTCAAGCACATTGAAATCAGCTGGGAATATGAACTTTTCTACCTTCACCAAAACATCTTCAATTATCCCTATTGGGTACTTGATAGATCTGTCTGCCAATTGCAAAGAAATTGTAGTAGATTTTGCTTCTTCAAGACCTAGTTTCCTGAAAATTGAAAAAGGCATAAGATTAATACTTGCCCCTAAATCACACGAGGCTTTATCAAAATAAGAATTTTCAATATTGCAAGGCATTGTAAAACTTCATGATCTTTCAGTTTAGGAGGCAACTTCTTTTACGAAATTGCACTGCTCTCTTCGGTTAGCATCACCATCACATGCTTCTGCAACTTTCGCTTGTTTGATAAAATATCCTTAAAAAATTTAGCATATTTATGCATTTGTTCAAAAGCCTCAATAAGAGGAATATTAATATAAAATTATTTTAAACTGTTTAAAAATTTAGTGAATTGATTATCAAGTTTATTCTTTTTAAGTCTTTATGGAAAAGGAATCAGTGGATTGTAATGAGATTTAGAATTAGTTTCAGAATTAAACTCCCTGGAAATCGTGGGATTTGAAGCTCCTTTCATCTCCTTATAATTCCCAACATGGTGGTTGGCCACCTACTGCATTTATTCCTCTAAAACTAGTTCGAACTCATCTTACTTTCAGACATATTTCGTTCAACAGTTTCTGCTTGTGGCTGCTCAATTCTTCTCCCGCTTCTCATTACTATTACTTTGACCTACTCCTTAGGATTGGTCACGGTGGTACTGGGTAAGGTTCATGTTGTCTTTTATGTAAGAATATTTGAAAGCTTTACCATATGAACCTCAAGGTTGCGAATTGAAGTTGAGTTATTTTGTATCGCCAAATCTACCCTTTGCTAGGGTTGGCAAGCGGGTCAACTGGGCCGGGTCGGGTCGAACCCGCTCGGGTTGGAACTGAAGTAGGGCGGGTTCAGGTCGGGTCGGTTGGTTAACCGAGTCGGGAGGGCCGGGTTGGGTTAAGGAATTCTTGACCCGACCAACCCGTGAACCCATTCGGGTCCAACCCGGGTCGGGTCAGGTCGGGTCGCTGGTTGGCCCGTTGGTTTCAACAGTTTTTTTTAAACTTAAAAAAAATTGTAATAGTAATAATAATAAGAATCGAATAGTGAAATTGCTTAATTTTTTTTTATATATTATTCATATGATTTCAACTTATACAAATTTTCAACTTTTTTATAAGAAACATACAGTTATTATAAATTTGTTCTATACAATTACAATTTTCTTCTATAAAATTACATTTTTTTTAATATTCCAATTTTTTAATGAGAAACAGAGATTTATTACAATTTTTTATACATTTATAAATTTCTTGCATATGTTGGTCATCAATTTGTTGTTGTTGGTTTCCAATTCTTCATGTTGGTTGCTATTGTTGTTGTTGTTGTTCTTCCGGCGAGTTGCTTCTACTTGTAGACGTGTCGAACCCTTTTCCTTGAGTTCTATCTTCGGCCTTCATCAGTCTTTTGTGCAGACGATCATCTCCAACGATTGGGGCTTCAAGTGATTCCTATAATCGGTTAGAACCCTGCCACTTGTAAAAAATGCACTTTCATAGGCAACTGTATATACAGGAGGAGTTAGTAGATCTTTAGCCATATATTTAAAAATACTATAAGTATGTTCATCATCTTTCCACCATTGTAAAATATCAAGTGAAGAAGTAAAACTTTCAGAATCTTGTTGATTATATCAATGTAATTCATTTGGCTGATTAGTCCTAGCTTTTTTTGATTGAATTTTTGCAATAAATTAAATGTGGCATCATTTAATTTACCCTTACTTTACCTTTAGAATTAGCAGAAGAAGAAGTAACTAAAGTAGTTGTACTACTAGATGCGAAACTTCTATCATAAAAATCATACAAGTTATTTAATGTCGATTCAAACTTAGCTAAAAACGTTCCGCAATCAATTTCAGATTTATCTTTCCCAAGTAAAGTAAAAAATATTTCAATCAAACTCTTCGTACCTTCTAATTTGATACGAGGATCCATTACAGTAGCAATACAATACAACATAGGAAGAGGATTAAAATACTTTAAAATTTTGGTGTATGCACATTTCACAATATGACCAATAAAAGCATCATCGATCATTTCTTTGAAAGTTTGCAGCATAGTAACTATTGAAATAAAAATGCTACTAGAAGTAGATTAATAAGATTTTGAAAATTTTAAAGTAGCGGTTGTAAAAGTTCTAAAAATTTTAATAAAGATTCGGCATAAAACAATGCTTCGGGAGTCATTTGAAAATTTGGCATATTTTTTGTCATTCAAAAATTATTTATACATGTTTTATATTCAGTAACAACATATAGCAAATCAAAAGTAGAGTTCCATCAGTGTTTAACATCCTTTGAAAATTTTCTAAAATGTACATTTTTAAGCTTACACCATGCTTACCATTCTTGAAATATGGTGCCACTTAATGCAATAAAATGTACACAATTTCTAATGTTAACTATATATGGATCGGCTATTTTTAATGCATCTTGAACACATAAATTTAAAATATAATATGTACATCTAATATGAAAAATATAGTCACATAGAGGGTTTAATACAGTTTGTAAAATGCAGTTTGTAATGTACTAATTGATGCATTGTTGTTAGATGCATTATCAAAACTTATACACATAATTTTATCACGAATATAAAAAAGATTACAAATTTCTAAAATACGATTTGAAATTTCATTACCACTATGGGGATAGGGAAACGTACCAAGTGATATGATCCTTTTTTGAAGAATCCAATCTGTAACGCCCCTTGCCCTAACTCAGAAAATTTATATAATTTATTAGACAAATTATTTATTGTATAGTAAACTGCCCACCACAGGCTGCCTCTCAAAAGGTGGTTAACCGAATTGGTAACTCTTGATCATAGCCTATATTATTTATTATTATATATTCTATTTGTATTCCCAATATGGGACTATTCCAAATCACCTCTCTCATCTTTCTCCCGTGACACACAAGCCAACCCGTGGGCCCCATGTGCCACATCAGCACTCCAAGAGATAGCACTCAGTTGTCTTCCTCAGACTTCGGGTGGCCCCCCCCTAATGCTGACGTTATCATGACGTCAGCGTACACCCACAACAGCAACGTGTTTTTCTAAAATGTGTGGGCCCCCCTTATTCACTTTATTTACCATACTGCCACTCTTATATATATATATATATATATTGAAATTATGGAGTGTTACATACATCCCCTTCAGAAATCAGCGTCCTCGCTGAGCACGGGGCATGCACAATCTAGTGCAGGATCTACTTTCTAGTCGATGTGGAGCATCTGCTCTCCTATCTGTCCGATTAATCATGATCCCGAAATTCACCGATTAATCATGATCCCGAAATTCACCGCCCGATCAATCATAATTTCAGATTTAATCGAGGCTCGTCTTGCTTACCACAGTCCTGAAATCCACCGCCCGACCGGGTTTGTAGTCCCGAAATTCACCGCCAGACTATATAGACATGCCCCACACTCGGTGTCGAAAGTCGGCTCTTATACCATTTGTAACGCCCTTGCCCCAACTTAGACAATTTATATAATTTATTAGACAAACAAATTATTTATAGTATAGTACAACTGTAACACCCCGAATTCCAAATTAGCCTGAATTCGAAGTTCTACAGAATCTTTACACTTCACTTCGTACAATTTTACAAGGAAATTAAAACTTTATTTACAACAATGATTACATTAACGCAGCGGAATTATAAATTACAATATGATACATGAATTAAACAACAACTTTAACGTTTCTTTAAGAAGCATTCATTCTTTAGTCTTGTCAATCACTTTATCCTACATAGAAACTGTGGGTGCGTCAGTTGCTTACAACTGACGCTAGGATATAATACATCAATTTTTCTTACTTAGAAATCACACACTTGTCACAAAAAAATGAAGGGGGACTATCCTATTGATGTTGTCATGCCCCGTTTCTCGTTATACGAGAGTACAAGCACGTGACTGAGGCCCAGAGAATGATGCGAATACACCATTCATAAGTTGTACAGGTAACTCAACAACAGAACAATAACAACCACGCAAGCATGTACAATCACAGACTGGATAATAATAAACTATGAAACAGTTCATAACCAACAACTCGAAAGGAACATAGTTACGGGTCAAACACGCCCGGAATACAATAAAGAGTAGCATGAATAAAACTTGAACTAAAGTAACATGATAATTAACAAGACTAAAATACTTGCTCAGCAACACTTCGGATAACTCTCCTTCTAGGCCTGCAAGTACATTATCACAAAAGAAGAAATAAGAAGATGCCCGTTAATGCAAATCACGGGCTGCAAGTAGTACAAGCTAAGGGGAAAAGTAAAAAATGAAACAAGAAACAAGAAAAAGAGCAAGGAATCAAGAACCATGTAATAGGAGAAATACAATATGTAAACAGGATCATGAACAAGAAGACATCATGAAACAAGTGACATGTAAACAAGTAAACAAATCAACCGGAACATGTAACATGCAATTGGATCATGCAAGTGCACGTGTTAATCACATGTCTTTTATTAACCTAACTAGTGCAGTAATCATGCGTCCCATACCACATGTTTGATGCACACAATCAAGTGAACATTTAGACTTAGTGATGGATTCTATAGGTCACGTACTCAGAAAAATATGTAAATTCTATCTTGTATCGAGATATGTGTAATGTGGAACATGTAGTGTGAACTTGTAATGTGAACATGTAAACCTGTAATTTGCAAACTTGCAACTTGTAACTTGCAACTTGCATCGGGAAACCACGAGCTCCTGTCCGAGTACGTTCTTTTTTTTTTTGAAGAAAAGTACGTTCTTCTATATTGCCTACTACTAAATCTTTTTCTTATACCCCGGCTTGTTACTTTTATTTTAATCAAACATGATCATGATGCAATGAGAACGATGTCAGGATATGGTCAGGGAATATCAAGGAATTATGCATGGAACATGTTCTAACTCATGAGATGCAAAACACACAGTTTTAATGTCATTTACTGGGTCGAATTTCTATTACAAATCTGGGTCAGGAGTATTTCAGGGTTTATAAATCATTCGGTTGTGATCAAAAGCATATGCGAAACTTAATCAAGAATAAAAAGATATCATAACATCATTCAAACTACTATCACGGGTAAAACAATCATGCACATAATCATGTATAATCCTAAGAGTACATGCGTGTGTATCAATCGTGTTCATGTAATGCATATGGCAACAAAGTATTCGTGGTCATATTGGAATACGGGATCGACAGATTTTGTATAGTAACAGATTTCAATTCGATCGATGAATATGAATTAGAATTTGTAACGGATAGTCAATGAATTTACTTGCGGTATTTTTCAAAGAAAGCTTGTACGAGAACAAACAAATCGTACAAGATGATACTTGCCTTATTAGATGATACTGAAAGCGAACAATAGAATAACGGGATGAGAATCCCAGCGGCAACGGTGATACGCAAACGATCACAATGATCACGATGATCGGTGCGGATCATGATGTGATAATCAAAGGAAACTTGATCAAAAGATGAACTGGGCTGCTGTGAACACCAACAGAGACTCTGGTGATCAGGTGGCCAGCAACGTCAGGTAGGGGAACACAGCGGCAGTCGGGGCTCAGGCGAGGTCGACAGATCACAGGCAACGGTGGTCGGCGATGGCACTCGGAGATGGGCAGGAGAGAGAGTTTGAACAGGGCTGACAGTGGGTCTGCTGCAACAATGACGTGCTTGGAATGACGGCAGCAGGGAGGAAGATGGCAACGACAAATGGAGGTTACGGGCGGCTCGACTGTGGCAAGGCATAGTGACGGGGATGGAGAACTCGACAGGGATGAAGATGGGTTCGGTGACTCGACGGTGGCTCAATGGGTTGACGGAGGCGACTGAATGGGGTGGATGACGACGAGGGCTGCAGGGGCAATGGCGGTGCATCTCGAGCGGGGAGATGAGGGGGTTGAGCGGCAGCGGAGGAACGGTGGAGAGCAGCGGTGATAGGGGGTGTGGGGATGAAGGAGACGGCAGGAGGAGGAGGATTGCGGGAGAGGCGCAAGCTCCGGCAGCGATGGCGGTGATGAGAACTGGCAAGGAGGAGGGAGCTTTGGGTTCAACAATGGCGGAGTGGCACCGGCTCGATGATGGGTGTAATGGAGGGGCGAGGGTGTAGACAGCATTGGGCGCAATCGAGCGGTCGAAGGAGTTGGAGCTTGGGTGTGGGGCTTGGTCGAGGCCATGGTGGAGTCGAGGGAGGCTCGAGTGCTTGCTGGCATGGGGGAAGCACAAGGGCATCAAGGATGGAGTTTCGAGCGAGCGACACTGACGTTGGAGGGAAGCTCGGGGGTGGAGCACGAGGGCGATGTTTCAGAGATCAGGAGACGAGGAGGGAGAGAGGCAGAGGGTCTCGAGGTCGGGGGTGAGTAGGCGGGACGAGGAAAATGATGGGAGGGGGAGGCTCTATTTTGATTATGGGAAAACAGAGAGAGAGGGAGAGGGAGAAAGAGAGAACAGGGGAGATTTAATAATGTAATAATAGTAAAGTAATGGGGTGAGAGTGTGGGGGTAGTTATGAGGTATGGGGGGCGTGTAGTTACGGGAATGTGCAAGGTGGGGGAACGTGAAGAGATTTGTATACGGGTAAGTATATAGGATTGATTCTGTAACAAATACATGTGGGTACTGGGTTTAGATTTGGGCTTGGTTTATGGGCTCAAAACATTTGAATAAATGTTATAGGATTGGGCTTATAATAAACAATTGGGCTTGAGCTTCAAATTAAAGATTTAGACAATTGAATAATTGTATATTGGGCTTCATAAAATAGTTTGAATAATAATATTAATAGACTGTGCCTAGGCTTCAAGCAATGAAAATGATATATATAATTATAAAATGTAACAAGTAATCGAAAAAATAAATTGGTTTAAATGATTAACCAAAAATAAAAGATTCAACATTTGGGTATCATATCAAAAATCATAGAATGAAATACAATTCAGGTTGAAAATCGATAATCATTTGAGAATAATTTGTTACAAGATACTAAGAATTTGAAATACGGAAAAATACATGAAAAAATACGTATTAACGGGAACATGGGTTACAGATGTCGTGTGTGAATGTGCACTTAGTCCTTAATGCAGTTATTTATATTAGATGACACTAATGTGCACTTGTTCGGATTCTATGCATCCCATACTACATAGGTCCGAGGGCAAGCCCTTAATCGTTCTTCATCTTGTAGGGTTGATTCCCTCGCCATGAATTAAACTGCTATGGTAACTACGGTAAGTATCCTAGATGTTCTATGAATTACGAGCCCATGTCCAGACAGCCTGGAGGAGAATCCCACGTCATGACATGACACATCATGTAGGCAGCCTATGGACAATTCGCCTCCGTCATGGGACTATGGCACTACGTAGTCACCAAACATCCCACAAGAGTCGCCACGGTCCCGATAATTCCGGAGATGTATTCACGTCATGACATGATGCATCATGTAGACAGCTTGTGAACACTCTCACACTATAGATGTAACCCCTATTTCCATAAATACGTATTTTCATGAGTATTTTTCTGTATTTCGAGATTTATAAATTTGTTATTGCTAGATTCGTTTTGAATTTCATGTTAAAGTATTTTTCTAACCAATAGTTATAACTATTTTGAATAAACTTTGTCTCTATTTCTACTTTATCAACTATTTTCATTTTAAACTCAAATCAAGAATAATTATTACTGATTGGAACTATTTCAACGAATTCCTATTTTTATATATTGACAATATCCCGAGGATTGCTATTATTAATGTTAGTATTTTTATCGTCATTATTATTATTTCTATTCTTATTGTTACTATGATTACTTATTATTATTATTATTGATTATTAAAGCGAATCAATTCTTATTTGATAATTGTATTTTTAATTATTTCAAATAATTTATGCAATGCAAATTTTATCAGATATCTTATTCTTGGTGTTTGTGTTTATATTGATCTATTGTATTATATACAATGTATTTTATTTTATTGGATTTATACCCAATTACTCAATACCCAATATCTCATCTTTTTCCCTATAAATATTAATCCCTTAACCCTAACCCTAATATTAACCCTAGCCGTCATTAACCCTTAATCCATTTTTAATCCCCCATTATTGTTCACTTCCCCCTACCCCGTCTCTATCTCCCTCTCCCTGTTTCCACCCAAACCAGCCCCTCTCCGTCACTCCTCCCGTCGTCAACCCCTCACCCTCGCCCTCGTCAGCCCATCCCCATCTCCATCTCCCCGTCCCTCGCCCAGTCTCCTGCTCAACCGAGCCCTTTGCCATTGCCGAACCCACTTCGTCAACCCATCCACCTCGTCAGTACCACTTGCCGTCGCCCCACCGTGATCCCTCGCCGTGCACCTCCCTTCATCCTCCGAAGAGCCCCGTCGCAGTCGTCGCCGTCAAAGCCTCGTCAATGCCCAATTCCGTCTCCTCTGTTTTCGAGCAGAAAACAGAGCCGCCGTCGGAGACTCGCCACTGCGTCGCTTCCCGACTGTAGCGTGACCTCCGTCCCCGTCTTCAGTCGTCGCGTCGCTCTGCCCCGTCCCAGCCATCGCAGTTGCGCCATGGACGCCGTCAACTCTCCCGTTCTTTCTCTCTCTGCCGAAGGTTGAAGACGGGAGCCGATTGGCTGATTTCGCTGTTCGGTGTTCGGCACACAGCGGATCCAATTTTTGTTGTCCCGTGTTCGGTCCCGATCCGGTGTGGAGTGGTTACTGATTGGTCACTTTCAGTGTTCTGTGTTTTGGCACAACCGATCCCCAACCACTGTTTGCTGTTCATCTCGATCTGGTGTGGAGTTTTCCCGAGTTGTTGCTTTGGTTGCTGTTGGATTTCTTTGCACGTATTTTGCACGTGTCTTTTGGAATTTTCGTCCGGGATTCTGATCTGGTTATTCTTATTATTTGAATCTGCAAAATAACAGGCAAGTCTCTTCTTGAACTAGTATTTTATTCTGTTCAGGTTTATTTAATCTCCTGCAAGTAGATCCAGTCCCTTTCGTTATCATACTGCTTTGACAATTCTGTTAAGTTTATCGAGGGTTTACACGAGCTAACCAGACATACTCTTAACATCGTGCCCTCTCTTTGATATAAAACCTAGTCCCCATTGTTTCATGCATATGCACTTTTAAATAACTAGATTCATGCATAGGACTACTTGATAAATTGGACATGTTAAATTGTATGTGCTAGATTGAAGTTGACCGATAAATTGATACCATGCCTGTGATAATTGTATCTTAAACCTTAGAAATTGCATGTTGACACCTATGATTCACTTGATTACTAATTTGCATGCTATATGTGATCATATGATTTATTTATTTGCCTATTCATGTTAAGACAATTTTCTGAAATGTTAGTTGTTTACTTTGAATCAAGTTTTCACCCATGATAATGTCAGAATTTGAATTTCCTTTACAAATATGAATTTTTAGCCTCTGATGTCTAGTTTAACACCCTTTTGATGGATCTAAGTTCCGATGTATAATTTGCAAGATATCAACATTTTAGTACAGCCATATTAGAAATTCTAGGTTCATAATTTCATGCGTATTCTGCTGTTCTATATTTTATTTGACTCTGTTAACAGTAAAAGAAAAATCTGAAATAAATTAGGCTGGTCCTAGACATGTATAGGTACTTCCCTGAATTTTTATAGATTTTATTAATGAGTTCTCTGACCCGAAATAATTAGTTGAGCACAGCCTACTGCATGCTGCCTGAACATAAAACCTGAATAGAATAGAGTTTTCACCCTAGTTACTGTATCCTTTATATGTCTTAATTATACTCACTGGAACCGTGTGGAAGTCTACTTTCTAGACCTTCCGACGGATTCGGATTTGCTATTTTATAGTGACGGTAATCAGCATTTTAGTACAGCAAGGTCATGCTATCCTGATTATGTGAATTGTACTTATTTGTTGTGTTTGCCTCATGCTTTGTCCGTAGCACTTAGAAGTCACACTTACTATTATACAACATTGACACCCTCCTGCATGCTCACATAGGATGAAAATAAACTAATAAAAAGCCGGGATATCATGGGTTTGACTTGGTAGTGAACAATCAGGAGACTGTACTTGGTAGGTGTCCCTTGCCAGCAAAATCCCGAACATCCTGGAAATCCCGAAAAATCCCGAACGTCCTGAAAAATCCCGAAAATCCTGAACATCTCGTAAATTCCCGACTACTGGGCCAGTACACGATCCGTGAATTCACCATTAGTCTAAAACGTTCACTGTGTGTTTGCGTTGAACCTGTAGAATGGGATGCAGTAGTACGTGCACTAGATATGATAATAAAATACTTAATAACCTGCATCTCATGCTTGATCTTGACTTGACATCACTCATTACATGCGTGATTTACTGTAGACCTTTAATATTTTGCCTGCCTTTGCTTTGTTCCTTGTCTTTGACCATGTCCTTTTTCTTTGACATACATGATTTATTTTATCCTCTGTTTTTCTCTACTTGCTGCCCACGACTTGCTCTAACGGCACTCTTTTCTTTCTTTTTAGATCAAGTATTAACAGGTACCAAAGGAGCAATACAGAAGAAATTGGTGAGAAAACTCTCTGAAGATCGGAGCTGGACTTTAGACTACTTAGATATCTTTTGTTATTTGCTTATTGTATTTCTTTTTATCATACTTTGTATTTTTCGGCTTTATGACCCGAAGTTTGTTTTATCCTAGATGTTGGATTATTATTTGGTGAATTTATTTCATGATTATCTTTGAATTTATTCATTATTTATGTGATTATATTCTTTGCCTGCGTGGTTGTTTCTCTTGTATATTATTGAGTTAGACTGGTATAGCTTATGGATGATGCATAATCATTTGTTGGGCGTACGTTACGTGCTCGTATTCCCGTATTTTGGGAAGCTGGGCGTGACAGTAAATCCGAGGCCCTCATACTCGTATTTTTCTCTTACTTTCATCACATCTCCACAATGTGTCTAATCCTTAAATAATTGAATCATGAATAAAATTAATACTCTAGAATTAGTGTTACCTCTACATCGGTCTTAAACATTAATCATGACCAAATCTTGGTCTTTTATCATCGCATTTCTCATTCAAAAATTTCTTTTATGCCGAAGTGAGGACTTAGCTAAACTCTAGTGTCAAACACGTTTCATGTTCATCAAAATAAGAGTTCATATTCACAAATTTCATATTTCATCATGTTTCTTTTACTTCATTTTCAATGCACATTTTGCATAATTTTAAACAACAATCTCTATTTAATCTCACTAAATTTTTCCAAGTCGAAAATCTCTTTTTAGAACTCTACACAAAATTTCTCTATATTCAAAAATTGTTTGTTGTCTTTAATCACAAAAAAATCATATTCTAAGAAACTTTATTAATTCCTCCTTCTCAAAATTTGCTTCTAATTCTCATTATAATAAGTCAAAATATTGTAGAATAATTTTCATGAAGTCTAGGTATTTTTTTTTTTAGATTTCTAATAATTTTTCTCAATTTTTATATAATTAGAAACTACTTAAATTTATCAAAATATCAAAAGAATCAAAAATCCCAAAAAATGGCAAGAGCCGGATTCGAACTAGTCAAACCTCCCCCTGCTTATGAACAGTAACCATCCCAAGTCGCACCCGAGAACCAAAAAGTCCAAGGTGACTAACTGTTCTGTAGAGAACTTAATTTGTAATTAAGTTTTGGCTTTCGGTTTTGAGTTAAAAATCAAATTTTCAGAAAATAGAGTCTTTTGAGAGACTATGAAGAAGATAGGGTAGGGGTATTTATACACAACTCAAGCTCAAATTGACGGTTGAGATGAGTTTAGATGAGAGGCTAGGATGCATTAGAGAGTTAGAACAACTACTCTTGATCACACACCCATTCTTCCACTCTCCCACTCCTCCATGCACAATCCGACCAAGCCTCTCAACCAAAATGGCACAAACAAGTGCAATGCACGTGTCACACTAAGCACACTACAAAATTAGTTGTACATTAAATTGTTAATTTAATTACTACTTGATCAAGTCTACACTACAAGTTGGATTAATTTTTATTAGAAATAACTAATGGGCTATTTAGGTGGGCTAAAAGACCATGAGCTCTATAATTAAATTAATTAATTAATTAAGTGGCTAGAATTAGACTATTAGACCTAGAGATTAAAATAGGCTTTATTTTAAAAGAGAATAAATGTTTATTCATAAAATGAGAATACTTTTTAAAGCTTAAAAAAATACACATTAAATTGCAAGTGCAAGGTGGAAAATAAAAGAAAAACTTTACATTAATTAAAAATTTCAGGATGTTACAACAACTTCCCACCACATGCTGCCTCTCAAAAGGTGGTTAACCGGATTGGTGACTCTTGATCATAGGCTATATTATTTATTATTGTATATTCTATTTTTATTCCTGATATGGGACTATTCCAAATCACCTGTCTCCTCTTTCTCCCGTGACACACAAGCCAACTCGTGGGCCCTATGTGCCACGTCAGCACTTCAAGAGACATCACTCAGCTGTCTTCCCTCAGACTTCGGGTGGGCCCCTCCTAATGCTGACGTCATCATGACGTTAGCGCACACCCACAGCAGCAACATGCTGTTCTCAAATGCGTGCCCCCCCCTATTCACTTTATTTACCATACTGCCACCTCTTATATATATATATATATATATATATAAGATGTGGCAATTTATTGAAATAAAAGATGGGATGCTTATGATGATAAAAAGAGATGAACAGATGAAATAAAAAATGATATTAATAAAAAAAATTTGTTGACCAGTACCTACAAAAATCATGGGGGTTTGGGCTAGATCTCCTAATACCTAAGGACCGGCTTGGGATAAGTGATTATTACCCAAACTATGTTTGGGGTACGTGTTTTTATTGCCCAAGCTATTGGTTGGGACCTGGTTATTCTCTCGATGTCAGTTGTCGCGAGGAAGTACCAAGTTTATCTGGGGTCAGTGTTTTCCCTCCTGGCTTTGGCTAGGAGGAAGTACCCAATTTATCTGGGGTCAGTGTTTTTCTCTCCTGGCTTCGGCTGGGAGGAAGTACCCAGTTTATCTGGGGTCAGTGTTTCCCTCGCTGGCATAGGCTGGGAGGAAGACGTTGCCTCGGACGCGTAAGACCCCGGGGGGCAGAGGTCAGTGTGTTTACTAGGCTTTTGGCTTTCAGTATAGTGGGATACTGTGTCTCACTGGTCGACAAATTAATAAAATGAATAAATGTGAAATGAAAAAAAAAGCAAGTAAAGGAAGCTTATGATGTGAATTGTGATATGAGAATGAAAAAAAAAGAAGAAGAAGAAAGTTTTCGTGTATAGTGGAAATGAGAAAGTAAAGCAAGTGCATGATTTGAAATGAATATGGCTAATAACTGAAAATGTGTATATTAAGAAAAAAAATTAAGAAAATAAGTATGAAAAGTGAAGGTAGTGTATGTGTGTATTAATATGAATAGATTGAAGAAATTATATTATTATGGGAAAGAAATATGAGAAGTAAAGAAAACGTATTATGCATTATATGAATGGAAGTGAAGAAGATATAATATGAGAATGGTTATGAAAATGGTTAATAAACAGAAACCTGATGTGATATGAGTTTGTTGTACCTTGGAATTGTGCCGAGGAACTACTCGCCCGCTATTTTCTTGGAAATTGTGGGAACTACCTGCCTTGGCATAACTCCCAGGATGAATTGGTGGGTTGTTGGTATGATGCATGTATTATGGGTTGGAAATAAAAAGTAAAGTAAATTGTAAGATGACAATGAGAATAAAGTAAAGTAATAACCTGAGCTATCGGCTGGGAATGTGATGTGATGTTACCCAAGTTCTACTTGGGGTATGGTGATTATTACCCAAGCTATCGGCTTTGGGGTGCGGTGTAATATTACCCAAACTATGTTTAGGGTGCAAAGAATTATCTGATAAGAATGAAAGTGAAGTAAATTGAAATATGAGATGTGAATGAAAATGAAAGTAAGATATATTATCGATAAGAATGAGAAGTAACATAAGTTGTATGATGGCATGAAAATAAATTATAAAGTAAAATATATGATAAAATGAGAATGAGTATTAAAATAATCTATATGATGAAATCAGGATGAAAAGAAGATAAATTGTAATTTTAATGAGAGTGAAAGTGATGTATTGCGAAATGTTATGATATGTGTTATAAGAAATGTATGTGATATTATTGATTGTATGAATGTGATGCTATGTAATGTGAGAATGAGAAAGAAAATGTATATGAATGAAGATAAGTATGAAAGAATATGAGTCGTGAGTATGTAAATAAAAATGAATGGTAAATGAAGTACGTGGTTGAATAAGTATGAAGAAAATGAGGTAGTGACATTAAGTGATTATATATGAAAATAAAAAAATGGTGATGTGAAAGTAATTATGAAAAGAGGAATATTTGTGTTAGGGAATTAAGAATGAAAAGTAATGGAATTGTAAGTGAATTAATATAGTGTTTCGTATTTGAGTGTAAAGTGAAGGAGTTTCCTATACAAATTAATATGACGTGGTGTATATGAAATTAATCATGAAGAATTATGTGTGTAAATTAATATGAATAACTCGAACCAATTGTGGTATGGAAAAGAATATGAGGAGTAAGGAAAGCTGTATGTATAATATAATATGGTATGAACGCGAGGTGAAGTTATATGTGAAAGTGAAGTTTATGTGAAAGTACAGTTATATGCGAATGTAAAACTATATGGGAAAGTAAAGTTATAGGTGATATTAGTGTAAGGCATAAAGTGATGTGTGTTAAGTGATGAATTTGGGAATGATTTCAAAACTGAAGATTAGTATATTATGAGCGCGTATGTATATATAAACAGGTGATGATCCAAAGAGTACTTGATGTAAATACATCTACATCCAACCAAACCACTTTATTAACTGGGTATGAAATTTTTTTAAACCAAAAAAGTGCCCATCTCTCCTGGACGATATGGGACTATAGCCCCCTTCAAAATATTGGGTTTCGGGTGGGTTTAAGTTATGATAACATGAAATGTGTGTTAAGTGATGAATTCGGGTTGGGTTTAACTGGGTATCGGTTAATTAAGATTAGTTAAATCAGTTTAAGATTAGATTAGTATTAATTGATTAGATTAAGGATGGGTTTAACTAGGTTTCGGTTAATCCCTAAATGATTAAATAATCCCTAATTGCTTACATTAAGATTAGATTAGATTAATTCCAATTTAATAAGATTAAGATTAAGCACTAATTAATTAAGATTAATTACAAGTAAAACAAACAAGTTTTAAATTTGTTTTAAATTAATTTCGCTACATTACTCTTACAACTTAAACAAACATAATCTTTCATATAAAACTATTCATACTACAGTAAATCCACATCCAACCAAACCACTTTTAAATTATCGCTACATTACTCTTACAATTTAAACAAACATAATCTTTCATATAAAACTATTCATGCTACAGTACATCTACATCCAACCAAACCACTTTTTTATAACTCATTTCCACAGATTTCTTCTCTGTACAGTAATCTTACAATTTTAGAAAAGTTTTATATGGAACCAAACACCCCTTAAAATTGCATGTACCATGTCACGTGTGAGCCTACCATTCGAGTCAACAACGTTTTGGTTTGACTTTGACGTTACTCCCATTTCCTTGGTAGCAAATCATGTGGTATTCCTTTCACTCTTGATTGAGTATCTTTTTCTTTTTATGCATTATCCTAGTTGTTCAGGAACGATGTGAATATTTGCAAGTATACGAAATCGCAACAAGTAGTATAGTTAAGTGAAAAGAGTGTCGAACCCATATGGACTAATTATTTTATTGAGTACCGAAATTACTAGATTAACTAATATTTGGAAGATCGAAATTAATAAAGAAAACAACTAAATTAAACTAATCTAAATAACTAACTAAATTAATTAAGAGGTGCGGAATCTGAAAATTTGTTATTTATTAATTGCAAAATAAATTCTAGGGCTTTCGATTTTACCTAGTTAATCACACACAATTAATAACTCCATATGAATAAAAAGATTATTTTTCCAAGTTGTAGACCAAAATCCCCTAAGTATTCAATGCTTTCTCTCGAACAACACCAAAAATATCTCCAACTAACAGTTTGTCATAGTTCATGCATAAATTTAATTAATTGAAGACTCATTAAGTTCTGTGGATTTCTTAACAGTCACATCAATCGCGGTAAATCATCTCTAATTTCGTTCAATCAATGGTGTTTAATTTTATAGTTCTAAATCACAAATTACCTCTCGGTCTCTTCATGATCCAATAAATCATACAAATGTCGGTTAACCAATTGTAAGCATTAAGATCAAAATTTAAACACACAACCATGAAAAAATAGAAAAATAATATGGAATTAAAATTTTGTTTTCAAAACTAGGCTACACAAAGCCCTAGAAAAATAAATTTAATTCATAATGGTTTTGCAACTAACAAACATTGTCTTGGATTGCATTATAAAAAAATTAGAGAAAGAAAAGAGATACAAAAGGGACTGCTTTTTAAAAGAAATTGCAAACCGAACAGCCTCGAAAAGCGTTCCCACACAAGTCCTTGTCTCTCCTCTCTGTCTTTTCGTTTTCGTCCTGTATCTGCAATCCACGTGGGTCCACGTCGGGGCTGTCGCCGTCAGGTGGGACCCGCACGTCAGCTTGAACACCAGATGCAAACTCCCCATCTTCCTCTCTTTGATGACGTCACCCTTGAACTCAGCGCCCTGAGTCAGCCTCTCCCCTCTTGTGTCTTGAACCACATGCCACAGAGAGAGATAGCTTCTCTCTGTTTCATTTTTTTTCCTTTTTTATTTTTTATTTTATTTGAGAGTAGCCATCGTTGTGTTCTCTTAGGGTGCGTGTCTTCTCTCTTCAATCTGTAGTTGTATTTATAAGAGTAGAAGAGGTAGAAATTAGGGTTCAGTTTTGCAGAATAACCCAAATTCTTTATTTAATTTGCTTTTTCTTTCTTTCTTTTTTTGAAATACGTGCTGCATACACAAAATAAAATCAGTAATTAGGATTTAAAAATAAAAATAAAAATAAAATTTATTAGTTTAAAATTAATTAAACTAACTAAAAATCATATTAGCTCATTTAAATCCTTTTAAAATTGTTTATTGCATTTTCACCCTCCATTTGCAATTAAAATTTATATCTTGCATTTCACATGGAAAAATTGTAAAATTTAAAAATCAACAACACAATAAAATTAAATAAATCATTATGTTTGTTTTGTTTGTTGATTTTACCAAAAATCTTCACTTTTTGCATCAAAAATCTTATTCCTTCAAAAATAATAAATTAACTGAAATATATGGAAATAAGACGAATTATAAACAAGATAGACGAATACAAACAATTTTTATGGATAAATGAGTACAAATATTTGTATAAAAAATATACACATCAAGGTACTAGTAATTTACACATGTGATGCACGTCTTTATAAATTTTTTTTTTAATAAAAAATTCAATGTTGTCTGTCATCGAACATAAGACATCTTTTATATTAGTTATACATATGCATTGCACATATTTGTTAGATTATAATGCACGTATTTTGGGTGACAAACTCTCCTATTAAAATAGTAGAGATATATTTTTTTAAAGAACTCAAAAAATCCGATTCATGCTGATTCTTAACGTTGTCTGGCATCGAACATAAGACCTCCTTTATATTAGTTATGCATGTGCATTGCACGTGTTTATTGGATTACAATGCACTTATTTGTTTGGTTACAAATTAAGTTTGTTTGGTAACAAACTCTCCTATTAAAATAGTAGAGATGTTAAAAAATTTACTGTGTTACTTAACTTTTTTGCATTTGTTTGTACTCTCAATTATTTAAATTTATTTCGTTATTAACTGTTTAATTAAATATGGTAAGTTTAGTCAACTTAAAAAAAGAATTATGTAATATTTCTTAACAAAATATGATGATACTAATAATAATGTACATGGTGTTAATTAACAAATAATTTTTGGATACATCCACCAGATAATGTGCACGTGATATTAAAATCAAAATTAACATAACTGTTGGGTTCTTAGGAATGGGAAGAACTGATATTTTTTGGCCTACATCTTCATTCTATTTTCGCTGTGTTGTTGTTATTAAGCTACTGCTTCTGTGGTTAAGATGTTTGGTGATGTATGCAATTTGTGATTTCGGCTCAATCCTTTTCCATATACTATTCTACATTACGCTTCTTCTCCGGTGTTATATTCTCTCTTTCTATATTTTCTTGTAATGGTGATGTTGGTTGCTCTATTTGCTATTATACTTCTGGGATTTTGTTGCGATTGTCGGGAGGTTGTGGGCTATGGTCTGTTTGCAGCTTCATGGCTCTACTTTGTGCTACCATATGGTGGACTTTTTCTCTCTTTCTATTATTTCTTGTAATGTTGTTTAGTGCACAAATGATATTCTGTTTCGTGGAGTTTGATGAATTTGTTGGGATGCTGTGGGGTCTTATCTGCTTGCATCTCCAAGTCGATGTGTTTGTGCTGCTCAGGATATTTATTGTGCCATCCCTTCATCCTTTCTTTCGTACTGCTGAGGTTGCTTCTCAGTTTATCTCCTTTTCTGGGATTCCTCGTGTATTTTGCTGCTGTCTTCTGGATGTTCCAGCTCACTTCAGGGGACTTTCTTCTTTGTTGGAGGCTTTGTGTTGTTTTTAAGGCAACCATCTTAACTAGCTTTTCATGACTTTTTCGCCGCATTGTAATATTATATTCTACCTTTTTTTTTTCTTTTGATTTACTCCTTGTAAACATCGTTGTTGTATGTTCTCTATTTATAATCAATAATATATTGTCAATATATATATATATATATATATATATATATATATATATATAATAAAACACAAAGAAAGCTATCAAGTGGCTATTCTTCAGTTCCCTCAAAAATCAAAGGTCCACCTCACAAAACATATTTTCCCTCTCAAAAGTTTCACACCAAAACTCAAATTCAAATTCCTCACCCAAAACAACTCCTATATTTATTTATTTTTTCACTCTCTCTTTCCCTCCCTCTTCTACTAAAAAAATTTAAAAAATAAAAATTTTAAAATTTTTAAAAAATTAAAAATTAAAAAACTAAAAAAAATTTAAAATTTAAAAACTTTAAAAGTAATTCAAAAATCTATATAATAAAACACAAAAAAATATCTCAAAAGTTTTTTCCCAAAACTCAAATTCAAATTCCTAACCCAAACAACTCTTATATTTATTTATTTCTTTTTCTCTCTCTTTCCCTCCCTCTTCTACTAAAAAATTTTAAAAATTTTAAAAAAATTAAAAAATAAAAAACTAAAAAAAAATTTAAAATTTAAAAACTTTAAAAATAATTCAAAAATCTATATAATAAAACACAAAGAAAGCTATCAAGTGGCTCTCCTTCAATCCCCTAAAAAATCAAAGGTCCAGATTTAACCTCACAAAACATATTTTCCCTTCCAAAAGTTTTCCCACAAAACTCAAATTCAAATCCCCCATCCAAAACAACTCCTATATTTATTTAATTTTTTTTCTCTCTTTCCCTCCCTTTTCTATTCAAAAGATTTAAAAAATAAAAATTTTAAAATTTTTTTAAAAAATTAAAAATTAAAAAGCTAAAAAAGTTTAAAATTTTCAAATTTAAAACTTTAAAAATAATTCAAAAAAAAATTTTTAATTAAAAATTAAAAAACTAACAAAATTTAAATTTTAAAAACTTTAAAAATAATTCAAAAATCTATATAATAAAACACAAAGAAAGCTATCAAGTGGTTCTCCTTCAATCCCCTCAAAAATCAAAGACCCAGATCTAATCTCACAAAACATATTTTCCCCCCAAAAGTTCCCTCCAAAACTCAAATTCAAATCCCCCACCCAAAACAACTCCTATATTTATTTATTCTCTCTCTCCCTCCGTCTTCTATTCAAAAAATTAAGAAAATAAATTTTTTTATGATTTTTAAAAAATAAAAAATTTAAAAACTTAAAAAATTAAAAATTTAAAAGCTTTAAAAATAGCTCAAAAAAAATCATATAATATGTTATTTTCTGGACCCCAAAAGTTTCTCATATAATATGTTTGCTACTTGAATTAATTTGCTCGACCTCCAAAACTATTTTATATGATCAAATAAGATGCACCGTTTCGAAGACATGCCGTAGGCACGTGCCAACGGGCAAACCTAGTATATATATATATATATATATATATATATATATATATATATATATATATATATATATATAACAAACTAAAATTACATGTTGCGGTTGTTAAACGATTATTAACATGAACTCTAAACCTTTCAATCGACATGATAATCACTAATAGAACACGTAAGAGAGGAATAGAAGAATTCCTCCATCCATAGTGTTTTCTGATCTTGCTGAAGGCTGCTTCTGCGGACGGTTGCTTGGATCTGTTGAAGAACTTTATTGGAGAGATTCAGCTTCTCTCTCCTCGCCTATAAACCCTTATGTTATGTGTTTTTTTTAATGCTTTTTGTGATGGCCGAAAAGCATTATTTATAGGTGGAGAGATGGTCGACTTTCCCATTAGGATTTCCTTAGATTCAATCTCAACCGCCCATCGAGGTAGAGTTGATAAGGGAAAAAAAACTTCTTTTAGTAACCGTTTCTGAATAAGGATAGCACGTATCCCATGATTAACGAGATTCCTATTAGACCAGATCATGGGAAGAAAAAAGACTTGCGGGTCAAGTAAGGACCCTTAAGTAATTTCCTTAAAGTCCCCCACTTGGTCGTTAGGAAGATCCATTAAGGTTTTTTATTTAGGAAATATAAGGCGCGCATGAAGTGCTAAACCTATCTTTAGTTGGTTTACATAAGTGCCTTGGTTAGTCTAGTAGTCAATGAGCGTCATGGCAGTCACATATCATTCTGCAACATGATCCCTTCCATGTACTATATCATTAATGACCTTCATAATTAGGCCATAAGCAGAAGTTTTCATAATGGTCCCATAATGTCTTTGGAAAGACAGATTCTGTTATCATATATCTAATAATGATATGTGTACTCAATGGAAAACAGAATAGACAAGATGTAGAAGTCTTATTAAGAGCTCAATAAAATGTCAAATACAAGCATAATAAATGGCAGAATGATTAGGAGCCATCTTCAAGACCCATGCTTTCAATGTGTTTCTGAAAAGGCTTTGGAGGTAGTCCTTTTGTAAATATATCTGCAACCATGTCATCTGTGCCTATGTGTTCAATGACAACCATTTCTCTTCTAACATCTTGTTTCAGTGATAAATATTTAAGGTCCATGTGTTTTCCTCCCTTAGATATCCTGTCGTGCTTGGAAAAAAATATTGCAGCATTATTGTCACAGTAAAGAGTTAAAGGCTTAGAGATGAAGCTCAAACACCCGAACTCAGAGACGAAATTCCGCAACCATGCTCCCAGATTTGTAGCATCATAACATGCCACAAATTCAGCCTCCATAGTAGATTTGTAGAGCAACTCGAATTTCTGGCTTTTCTATAACTGTAACTCCTGTATCTCATTTTCTGTATTCTTGTACTGTATTCTTTCTTCCAGTGTATTCTACCTATTTGTACTCTTTCTTTTCCTGAACCGTGTATTTGTTCTTCTTTCCAGTATTTATATAATCATCTATTTGTTTGATTCTTTTCAGATTCTTTTGTCTGCCAATTATTTTTTGCCTCTGGATGATTTATTGTTTCTCGTTTATTGCAATTCATGGTTTAATTCCCTATTTATTCAAACTCTGTCTTGTTGGATCTGGTTTTCTACCTAATATACCATATTGAACCCACATACCCATCCTATTGGACCTTAACCCGCAACCCAGTACCCATTTCTTTGCCCAATCTTCCCCAGATCTTCTTCACGTTCCCTAACAAGCAGATTATATCTCTCCCCCTATTCTCTTGATTCTCCAAATCAAAACTCGCCAAAAAATCTCTATTATAATCCCCAACAAATTTTGTTACTGTCATCTACAATTCCTATCTCTAAAAACCTAACCCTAATATTCTCTCTCATCCCTCATCTCTCTCTTTCCTGTGTACCCCTGCTGCCGATCCCCCTCCGGCCTACCGCCGCCTACTGCACCCCATGTCGTCGGCACCTGCCCTCATCCCGATGCCGCACAGTAGCCACCACCACAGCGGCAGCCCCCTTCTTCCCTGCCTCATCCCGAGCGCTAGGCAATAGCAGCAATGCCAGCCACCAGCAAGTCAGCCAGCATCACGCCGCCCTTCCGGCCTGTCCCCTATTGCCACGCCACCATCGCATCGCCATTGCGCTGTTCCACTGCCGTGCCCTGTGCCACAGTCGTCTTCTCACCCCATGCACACCCCAACTGCCCTCTCTCTTTGTATGCACGTGTTGGATCTAGAGTCGTGTGTTCGTGTATTGTGTTCGTGGTGATCGTGATCGTCTTGTGCATCTCGTTCGTGTTCCGTTCGTGCTATTGTGTTCGTGCCCGAAAATTTATTCCCGTTATTCTCTCTTTCCGTCAGATCCGTCGTCAATTGCAAGACAAGTAACACGTATATTTTTGTTGTATATACAAGTACAAAATACCGCCGGTAGTGCCACATTTATTTCTAGATTCATTCTCAAGAAAATCCTTGTTAGATCTTGTCTCTAATTGTTGATCCATCCGTAGTCGTCTTTGTTACACACATGACATGAAAAATAATTTAGAAATAATCTAGGCTTGATGCATGTATGTATGTTGTTCGTGATTCATGATGTGTTGTATCCTTGTTGCATGCTTGATGTGTTAGTTGTAATCTCTTGTGGTAGACATGTTAAACACTCATACCATGTTGTCTTGGACATCTATTATATCATGTTTTATATTTTGTCATAAATTGGATTTGTTGCACATGAACTATTTGATTTAATGTATAAGAAGAGATTTTTATTTTTGTTGTTGACTCATTTTGTTTCAGTATTTTAGACCATGTTAAGGTCAGTAAATCAATTTAATTTATGAATATAAATTGTAGACCTTGCTGTCTATTTTCCAGAATTTCTGACAGATCTCAGTTTCGATTTGTGAGTTGCGAGTTATTGCTATTTTTCTACAAATGTGTTAGCAATTCTAGATTCTGTTTTAGGCGATTTCTGTGTAAATAATCATTTTAATACTGATGCTAAAGATAAGATTTGGATCTAATATTTTGCTGGCTATGACTAGACTAGACTGAAATTAACCCCAAATTTTTGTAGATTTATTTGATGACATTTATAAAAGTATTCTATGCTTGTGAACAAAGTATTATATCTCCAATTTTGCATGTTGTTCAGTAAATAACCATATTTTCGACTTGATTATAGTTGCTGTTGGTAAAAACTTTGTAAACATAAAATTTAGCCTACGGTATCTAATTTATCACCCTTTTGACGGATTTGGATTTTGAATTATACTTTATAATCTATCGTTGTTTTAGTACTGCTGTGTCAAGCATTTCAGAGTCACAAATTGCTGTATCTTGCTGTTTTCCCGAATTTCTTTGACTGTGCTATCCATGTTGAAATTTTATGAAATTATATTTGCTAGTACTAGACATACTGGGGAATACTCCAGAATTTTCTTGGATTTAAATCAGTAAGTTTTGTATCGTTTTCATGCTTGTGAATACAACCTTGTAATTTCTGGCTGAACATGATTTTTGCATATAATTCTGTTTTGATCCCTGTTTCTGTGATTGTTATGTGACTTATATATATGTTCTGGATTCGGCCGAGAGTCTATTTTCTATATTTTTTGACGGATCGAGATTCGCATCTTTGTGGCAATGGGAATCTCAGATTTGGTACAGTAGTATTTTGCTGTTCAGAACTAGAAGTTTCGTTGTCCTAGCCTTGATGAGTCGTTTGTCATCCGTTCGTGTTCTTCTTTCAATTTGTACTTGTCCTTTGTTGCCTTACCATGTTTCTTGACTTGTTTGTGCACGTCCATGCTTGCTTTAAGTAATAATAACAAGAAACCAAGCCGGGGTTAAAGGGAAAGATCTAATAGTAGAAAATACAGAAACGTGTACTCGGAAGAGGATCTATAGATCCTACATGATACTTGATACTTGGAGCTTGACACGTGATTACTCGACACTTGCACACTGGACACGTAATACTTGATACTTGGAGCTTGACACTTGTCTCTGGGTACACTGCCCTCTATGATCCACTATAAAATCTAAAACATAACTTGCATGAATGTAGCAACCATGTGGTAAAAATCTGGGACGCATGAAGTGCTACGTAGATTGGACTAGATACAAGACTTGAAAACAACATGATCACTTGACACTTGCTACTTGTTACTTGTACATGACTACTTGACATTTGTTACTCGTTACTCGTTTACATGATACTTGACACTTATTACAAGCCACTTGCACCCATTATCTTGCCATGCTACTTGTTCTGTTCTTGACTTAGTTAGTTGCCCTATTTTCGCTGTTACATCTTCCATGCTATACTTGTTTCCGCTGTTACTCTATTTTTTGTCTATTTATTTTTCCTGTACTTGTTGCCTGCAATACAAGCGGCCCATAACTTGCATTGATGAGTGTTTGTTTTCTCTTTTCTTTTCCTGCAAACTTGTCACTTGCAAACTTTGGTGATCAGCTGCCCGATGGAGTAGGTGATCAAAGATTCTAGTTGGCTGAATTTTTGCTACATTTATTTATTCTTGTTGCTTATTCTTGAATATTTGTAACTTGTTACATGGATTATTTTGTATTGGGCATTTTGTCCCAGACTTGTGTTTTGTTCCAGACTTAATTATTTGAAATTTAGTATTCTTGTTTCTTTTTTCAAGTAATCCTGTTGACTATATTAATTCAGTTATGCATGTGTGGTTGACTTTCTCTTGTATATCTCTTGTTTATTCTTGTATATATTGTAAAGATCCTGACAGCATATGAATGGTGAAAGTTATTCGCTGGACTTGTGTCGCGTACTCGTATTCCGTATTCCTTTTTGGGAAGCGGGGCATGACAGTAACACCCCGCAAAATTGGGTAATAACAATTTTGCCCTCATGTGTTATGCACGTGTATTTTGTACCGTTACGAGTAATATTCGTAACATATTTTTATATTAATGCCATACGTATCTTATATTCTTATTATTTATATGTTTTCTGTTTTCTCAAAACTCTTTTTAATCATATTTTTAGCCAACTCAAATATTTATTTTAATATTTGTGTTTTACGTATATTACACGTGTTTTCAATACACATGTCGCTTACATATATTTTCCGTTATGTGAAACATTATTACATATACAAGTTTTGTATTTTGACTGTTTTCATTCTCCCAAATTAATTTTAATATATTTATGTGCATTGCACGTAAATTTTTCTATGCATTTTATTTCTAAAATTTTCTAAGATGTCATGCACATTTCTTTCTCATTTTATTTCACATTTTGTTATTTTTATCTTAGTTTATTTTAAAGCCCACTAAGTTAATTAAAAGAGAAGCCACTAATTAAAAGAAAAGCCCATTAGTTAATCTACATTTCTTTCAATAAACACTTTTAATTCTACACTTGTCATGTAACAAGTATATATATCTAGGCTATAAACAAATAATTAAACAAATGAATGAGAAGGAAGCACATGTAGGAAATCCAAGAGTTGGCCAATTCATGAAGGAGATAAAGAGTTGGGAGTTTATGGTAGTAATGGTGGTGGGTGTTTAATTTTGATAATGGGCATTTATATTTTGGGTAATAGGTGTCTCTTCATTCACCCATTTAACTCTATAAATACCACCCATTTTCTTCATGAAATCTTGCACCAAAAATCAAAAGAAAAGAAAAGATAAGAAAGATAAGAAAAGAAAGAGAGGAAAAGAAAAAAAGAGTTATTTGAGTTCTTACTTGGAGGAAGGAAGACTTGCTAGGAGAAAAAGGGAGTCCCATTCTTGGAACTAGGAGCCATCTACTAAGAGTTCATTTTCTTTCTTCAATTAAGGTGGGTGTCTTTTTGAACTTTCTAAAATTTTAGTATTATGCATGTGTAGAAAAATTAATATTTAAAATTGTTTATATATATGAGTAGAACTAAAAACCTGTCACGCCCTGCTTCCCAAAAGGAATACGAAATACGAGTACTTGACAAAGCCCAACGAATGATTTTCATTATTCATAAGCTGTACGATCGACTCAGCATCATAACAAGAAATATTGCAAAATATACTCAACCACGCATGCATGAATAATTTATTAATCAACAGAAAAATATTTGAAACAAATATAAATATCCCAAATAAATTCAAGATCTGGATCAAAAGTAAAAACTTTGGGACTACAAGCCCGTTACAAGTTTTATGTAGCAACAAATTTTAAATAAACTCAAATACAAATAATTGATCCTTGATGATGATATTTAAATTAAATGCATGCTAATTGAGATATTATCATGTAGATGAGTTGAAATGATGTTGTTTGGGTGCATGGTAACATATTATGATTATATCGAATGAATTGGATAAAAATTTGTGCACAAAGTTGCTAAATCATGCAAGGAATTAAAAGTTACTCTTTTGAATTTTGTTTGCACATTAAAAAATCGTATTTAATAAAATAGTTGGAATATAGAACTAAAACTTTTCTGCGAGCATCTTGTATGTGTCAGGAATATCTCTTTAAAATTTCATAAGATTTGGAGGTTGTTTACTATTTTAATAAAATCTAAACTCAAAACTGGTAAGTAATTGACTGGTTGTTGGAAATCTGTACACATTTCGGTTTTTTTATCAATTCAGCATTGCAAATGAAATAATTTGAGAAAAATCAGAACTAGGAAATTGTAGTTAACTCGTTAACCTTTCTGAAAAGTCTAAGAAATCAAATTTTCACAAAGAATTGAATTTATAATGAATTTTTCACGACTGTACAATTGACAGTGTTTCGGTATTTTGACCCTACTGTATATTTCGAAGAATTCAGGGTTATAGATATAGTATTTTGAGGAAATTTATAACTAAGAAATTGTAGTAGACTTGTATACCTTTATTTTGGTATAAAGAATGCAAAGTTTCGTGAAGTATATAATTTTCTATAATTTTTACAAATAGCATGAAATACAGTTTTCTAACTTTGAATTCATTGTTTTGCAAACGATACTTAAACGAGATGATTGAAAATAATTCTCACTGTTTTAAGTTATATTTTGGGAAAATAAAGATCATATTCATGCTTAGATGAGATCTGAACTCAAGATAAATATATATATATGGTTAATGATGTTAGAAATTGGTTTAAAATAAATCAAAGGAAAACGATGAGATAAGTTTTCAATGATGAATTTTAAGAGATTATGTTTTAATCTTAATTAACTTGAATTTAGAAGGTTTTGATGAATATGAAAAGTATATTGTGAAATTGAATAGGTTGAGATTGTACTTGTTGATGAATAAATAAGAATGAATGAAAGAATTTGAATGAATTATGAATACATGAACATGAGTTATAAGGGTATGAGTACCCCAAGTTGTTGAACATGGAAAGAGATTGATTCTAGAGGCTTAGTGATACCCACGTACCGGCAAAAGTAATGAAAATAAATAATTGATTTTTGAGAAGTGGCCAATATGGGCTGTCGTTCTCGGTATTTTTGTGTAAGACCGGTAGGAGGGTAAACTAGCTCTAGGTAATATAATTTATTCATGTTCAAACTTAAGAATTAGGCACTAAGTAAAGATGTAGTAAACTTGGTCAAACGTGAGTAGAGGGCCTCTATATAGTTGGGCGGTGGATTCCGGGACTATAGACCCAGTCGGGCGGTGGATTTCAGGGCTGTGGTTGCTTGCGATGGAGGCAAGTCTTAATTAAATACGGGATTATGATTGATCGAGCGGTGGATTCCGGGATCATGATTAGTCGGGTAGATAGTAGGTCGTACTCTAGTGTATATGCGTATACCAGGGCTAGAGGGACACTTGCGGGATGTTCGCACGATGAGAATTTTGTATAGTCGAGCGGCGGATCTCCGAGACTGGAATCCGTACTCGTAGAATGTCTAAACTTTGTTTTATTACTGGGTGGTTATCATGGCGAGGGATAAAACCCTTTAATGTGGAGTACGTAGGCGCTTGCCCTCGAACTTATGTAGTATGGGATGCATAAAATCCGAACAAGTATGCATTAGTGTTATTGTGGTATAACATCTGCATTAGGCATTAAGTCATATCATACACTGACATGTTTAGGATAGTCACTCTTTACACTTTTTTATGCATTCAAGTTTGTAATTGTTAAAGTAAGAGATTTCGTTATAATACTGCATAGAGATGATCACTGTTTATAATATTGCGTCGGTTGTAAGCAACTGACGTGCCCACAGTTTCATATGCAGGTCTTGGAACTTACAAGAAGATGTAAAGATGAATTTGATGCTGATGTTTACTTACATGCTAAAATTGTTAAAATTGTATATTTATCCTGTTGTACTTCATTTATTTTCCGTTGTGTTATTGTTGTAAAAGAACAATGTTGTAATAAAAAGTTTTAAATTCCTTGTAAAATTGTACGAAGTGAAGTGTAGATCTTGTTGAGTTATGAATTACCGTATTTTGGTATTCGGGGCGTTACATTTTCCATGATACTGCACCTCCAGCTAGGAGATACATATAGCCAAGAGAGCAATGTCTGGTGATAGGATACCCACCAAAATCTGAATATGAAAATCCAACCATTTGTAGATGTGTTGATTTTCTATATGTAAGCATGAAATTCCTTGTTCCCTTTAAGTATCTCAACACTTTCTTTGCAGCTTGCCAATGAGCGAGCCATGGGTTACTTTCAAATCTAACCAGCATGCCAACTGCATGGCTAATATCAAGTCTGGTTCAAACCTGTGCATACATCAAACTCTCAATAAGAGAAGCCTAAGGATAACTTTCCATTTCTTTTCGTTCCAAGTCATTACATTGCTTAAGATCAAGCATGTCTCCTTTATGCAATGGAACAACACTAGAAGAACATGCCATCATGCCAAATCTTTCTAGAACTTTATCAATATATGTTTTCTGAGACAATCCCAAAATCCCAAGTGATCTATCATGGAATATCTCTATTCCTATCACATAGGATGCCTAACCTAGATCTTTCATTTCAAAGTTCTTAAAAAGATAATCTTTAGTCTCATGTAATAGACCAAGATCACTGCTGGCTAATAAGATGTCATCAACATACTATCAAAAATATAAACTTACTCCCTCTGATCTTGAGATATATACATGGATCAACTAAGTTTTCTTTGAAACCAAAATCCGTGATTGTAACTCCTATTTCCCCGTATTTATATTTTATACTGTATGGTGCCTCATTGTACTCTCTCATCTATTTGAGATCCAGTGATTTGTTCAGATTGAATAAAATCATTATTTTTGTCTCGACTCAAATTTTTGGGCCTTTTATCGAATTCATTTGTGTGCTATTTGTGTCGTTATTCATGAAGAATTGACCATTTCTTCTCATTTATATCTTTAATCTCCATTTTGATACATTTTGACCAATTCTCCTGTTGGGCCCTATTCGAAGCGGATATCCTAAAACCATTAAACCGAAATCCTACTATTTAAACTCCTTAACCCTAACCCCTAACCCTAATCACTGTTTAGACCCTAACCCTTACTGTTGAGCCGCCACTACCCCCACTTCTCCTTCCTCCGCTCTTCTCGCACGCCAAAACAACCCAATTCCACTCTCCGTTCACCTCCTCCATACTCCACCTCCCAGCCATTCCCTCACCTACGACCATCCGTTCCCTCGTCTACCCCACAACACCACCGCACCACCCAAACTCCATCGAACCCAAACTCCTGTTGTCTTCAACCTCCTGAACCCAATCCAACTCACCTCCAACAACCACTGCACCATCCGCTCACCCCCTCATCGTCCCACGACCTCCACCATCACCAACTTCCAACACCCCGAACCCAATCCCCATTTCCTCCGCTTGCTCCCCTGTTCGAAACCGCAAGCAGAGTCGTCACCGCGCGCGAAGAGATCCTCCTCGACGTCGCGCCGTTGAATCCACCGTCGTCGTCCTCCCCATTATCGCAGTCAAGCCGTCGCGTCTTCACCGTCGAAGCCATCGCCGACGCTGCATCCCCTCTCTCTCTCGCTCGTTGTTTCGTCGAAGAAGAAGAAACAGTGGATTGGCGAGATTTGATCTCAACCATCGGATTGCATCAAGATCCGTGCGAACGAGCCAGATCTGATCGCTGTTCGGCGTTCGTCCACAACGAATCCCAGATCCGTTGTTCGCTGTTCGGGAGGGATCCGCTGCGTAGGAGCGATCCCATTGGTTGCGCTCGCTGTTTGGTGTTCTGGGCGCAGCAAATCCTGGTGTGCTGTTTGCTGTTCGGCCGATCCGGTGTGGGGGAATTTTCACTCTACTGTCGATCTTCGCACGTGCTTCACACGTGCTTTTGGGAGACTTCTTCCAGAATTTTTCAACCAAATTTTCTACAACAAGTGGATCTAATCATCGTCAAATTAAGGCAAGTATTCTACTTGTACACATTTTTGTTCTATTATAAGCACCCCTTGAAAAATACAGGGCCCGTGTTTCCCACTTGATACATGTCTCATGAACTAGTATATTATTATTCGATTCATGGACTAGTATATTATTGATCCATAAACTAGTATATGTATGATTCATGACTTGTCTTGTTATGACTCGACACATGAACTAGTTATATGATTACCCGATTCATGAGCATGACTTGCTTGATAATTGATACTTGATACCTGAGTACACCGCCCTATAAACTCCATTACTAGGCCTAAACGAAATTGTGTTGACTGTAGCAACCATGTAGTAAAAGTATGGATGCATGAAGTGCTACCTAGATAGTAATAACTACAAAACTTGAACATGTTACATGCTTACACGATACTTGACTACTTTATACTTGGAACTTGACACATGAAACCCGATACATGAAACTTGAACTGGATACATGTTACTTGATACTTGACAACTTGTTACTTGAGACTTAGCACTTGAATATAATACTTGACACTAGACTTGGCACTTGTTGCATGACACTAGACTTGAGACTCGTCACCTGAGATTAGATACCCCTACATGTACACTTGTCACTTGCTTCACTATTAGTGTTTGTTTACCCAATCTAGTCTCTTGAGTTGTCCTTCCTACTAGTTAGTTCTTGAATCTCTATTACTTGTTGTAAACCCTATTATATTCTTGATTCCAATTCTTGTTTCCCATTACTTGTACTCGTTTTTACTATTTGTGGTCCTAGCTTGCACTAAGGGCATTCTCTCTTGTTTTTTCCTGTTTTTCCTTTTTATATTTATTAACCAGACTTTGGAGACGAGCTATCTGCTGAAATTGGTGAGCAAAGATTCTAGCCTTCAAGTGGAGAAAGGACTTGATTAGAATATTTATTTCTTGAATTATTTGTTTTCTTGGATTATTATTTCTTGCAAATTTAAGAACTTGTAACGGGCTGATGTTCCTGAGTTTTAACTTGATCCAGACTTGAAACTATTTGGATGTTTTATTATATTTCAGTTGTTTCTGTTGCTAATAAATTATTCATGCATGCTTGGTTATATATATCTCTCTTATTATATTCTTGTTGTGATGCTGAGTCGATCCTACAGCTTATGAATGATGTTAAGATCATTCGCTGGGCTTCGTCATGTACTCATATTCCGTATTTTGGGAAGCGGGGCGTGACAGTGATGGTTTCATCAAATTTTAGATACCATTGTTTCGAGGCTTGTTTCAGTCCATAAAGTGATTTCTTAAGCTTGTAGACCATGTCTTCCTAACCTTCGATTATGAAGCCTTCACGTTGACGCATGTAGACTTCTTCTTCCAAGTCTCCATTCAAAAAGACTTTTTTCACATCCATTTGATGTAACTCGAGATCGTAATGAGCTACTAACGCCATGATAATTCTGAGAGAATATTTCCTAGATACAGGGGAAAAGGTTTTTGTATAATCAATACCCTCTTTCTGATTAAAACCTTTGGCCACAAGTCAAGCTTTATGTCATTCTATATTGCCCTTGGAGTCACGTTTGGTCTTGAAGACCCACTTACACCCAACTGGTTTGTGTCCTGGAGGCAATTGAACAACGTCCCAAACTTGATTTTCAGCCATAGATTTTAATTCATCCTTCATGGCATCAATCCACTTATTAGAATTAGCATATTTTAAAGGCATGTGAATACGATACCAGGTCTTTAATCATCCCAATATCATATTCTACTTGATAAAGCAAATAATCATCAGAAATAGCTATCTCTTCTGGCGAAGAGACCTTCTTAATGCTGATTCCTCTGGTGTTTTGTTGGCGATAATGTCATCATGGAGTTGTAGATCATTATTTGGGTGTTCCTCATTGTTTAACTATTCGACAATGATAGGATTCCCAATAGGTTTTGGAATAGAGGGTAAAGGAATGGATACCCTTATTTCCTGAATATCCACGTCTTGTACTTTTACTCCCCACTAATTTTGCCATTCTCGTAGAATCTAGCATTTTCGGTTTCTACAATTCTCGTACTATGATTAGGACAGTAGAATATATAACCTTTAGACTTCTCTGGGTAACCAATAAAGTAACCACTAACTGTTTTGAAGTCCAATTTTTTTTCATGTGGGTTATAAATTCTTGCCTCAGCTGGGTATCCCTAATTTTAGAGATGTTTTAAATTGGGTTTCTAGCATTTCCACAGTTCAAAAGGTGTTTTTGGAACTGCCTTGCTAGGAACTCGATTTAAAATGTAAACAGCTGTTCGTAAAGCATCCATTCACAAGGATATTGGTAAATTAGCATGACTTATCATTGATCTAACCATATTCATATAAGTAAGATTTCGTCTTTTAGCCACACCATTCTGCCATGGAGAACCAGGCGTTGTGTACTGAGTAACAATTCCAAGCTTATGGAGGATTTTTGCAAAAGGTCCAGGATGTTGTCCTGTTTTGTCATACCTCCATAAAATTCACCACCTCTATCTGACCTTATTATCGACTAAAAATTGTGTCTTAATCACCATTATAATGTTCGTTTGATTATCAATTAGGATCACTATGGTGATTCCAAACCCTAATAACATAATTTCAATCATTAATTCACTTAATATAACCAATTTTTTTTTTGGTGTATATCATGTAATATATAAAACACCGGTAAAGGGCCGAGCCCCCACTGGTGAAACATATTATACATAATTCGACTGAAGAGTGGGGTTCGGGGCGACAGTCCCGATTTTTTTTTTCCGATCTATGATGCTGAAGAACAAAATAGCAGTTATAAACAGTAATATCAGCGATTATAATGATTCGGATGTATTCAATTTCATGGAAAATCATCCGTTCATTAACCTGGCTCTGATACCACATGTTAAATGATTATTTATATGAACTCTAAGACCTTTGAACCGACATGATAATCACTAATAGAACACGTAAGAGGGGAATAGAAGAATACCTCCGTCCATAGTTCTTTCTGATCTTGCTGAAGACTGCTTCTGCGGATGGCTGCTTGGATCTGTTGAAAAACTTTATTGGAGAGATTCAGCTTCTCTCTCCTCGCCTATAAACCCTTATGTTATGTGTGTTTTTTTTTTTAGATGCTTTTATTGATGGCCGAAAAGCATTATTTATAAGTGGAGAGAGGGCGGACTTTCCCATTAGGGTTTCCTTAGATTCATTCTCAACCATCCATCGAGGCAGAGTTGATAAGGGAAAAGAACTCATTTTAGTAACCGTTTCTGAATAAGGATAACACGTATTCCATGATTAACGAGATTCCTATTAGACCAGATCATGGGAAGGAAAAGGACTTGCGGGTCAAGTAAGGACCCTCAAGTAATCTTCTTACGGCGTTCGAAGCATAGACAGATAAGTGCCAACTGAGTAAGCTTCTTCATTTTGTAGTTCTACGACTAGTACTCAATGTCCACCGGGCAAACGTGTATCAAATTGGTGATTGTTCAAAGCCAATGGATTTCGTTTGTATTAGAGACAACTGACATTGTTGATTGTCCGTTCAAAAATAATCTCACCAGAGTGACATTGACTAATAGTGAGTAACTTATACTAGCTTGAATTTACAGTGGAAACGATTGCCTGAGATGGTTCCTTTGCTGGTAAAAGGCACAATCTAAATGCCCATACTTTTTTAGAACTCTCGTATTTCCACAAAAGCATAATCAATTGTTACAAGTGTAGACTTGCAGGAGTAATCGGGTAAATTTTGATAATATAATTAAAGTTAAGAAACAAGTTTAGAATGTAATAGATTAATCAAACATGGTTCAGCTTAATTATTCTCTTTTCAACAAAATTACATTACATGCAACTAATGAACTGCTTGTAGGACAAAAAATATAACACTAATTGGTGCTCTGTTCACCACAGAGATGATAAATGATACACAATTTGCTAAAAAAAATTGAAAATCCACTGTACACGTTTAGGGATAGGGATAAATAACAACAACAATAACAATAACAACAACAACAAAAAAGTCTTTTTCTCAACTAGTTGGGATCAGCTACAAGAATCTTGATTTTCCTTTTTTAACCATTTCTATCCAATTAAGTTTAGGTCTTCTCCTACCCCTTTACGAATGAGATTAATCCCATAATTTTCTACTTTCCTTTATCTCTCTGGTTTTTTTTTTCTTTTTTTTCTTTTTTTGGGTCCACTTTCATAATTTAATCAGCACTCTTAACGTATTAACATAGCTGAACACGGAAAAAAGAATTCATGAAGCTGACCTCAATTATAAACACTCTCTCGATTAGAAGAGATATTAGCAAACTCTTTTGATGCCATAACCGACTTGTAAATCTCAAATATCAACCTACTCTCGAAATCGCTCTGCTTCGGCTTAACCGACCGTGCCCTAGGAATTCTCCGACCCAGCATTCCCTGCGGCCCAACTGAAGCAGAAAGACTTGACCTTCTACCAGCCACACCTATCATAGCATCCACATAGGCATCCCTAAGCCAGACCAAGAGCCTAATCGGGTTCAAGGCCCGGATCCGGATTTTAAAGATGGACCGCAACTTGAACCTGCGGGTTGAACCGGTCCTGTTCCCTCCGAATTTGATCACCTTCCCGGTCTTCTTACCGGTTGAACCATCTCTGAGCCGTTGGTACTTGCGGCTTCGCCAATAGGATCTATGCCTCTGCAAAATTGAATTGGAAATGCTTCCATTTTCCTTCTTCTTCTTCTTTTTCTGGCTTGAGAATAAGGAGAGAGAGTTTGTTTCTCTTCTTCTTTGTTATCTCTTTATATAGAGGTCGAAAATTATGTTGGAGTTAGCTAAAACAAATGATCAACATCACCAACTTGAAATTATATAATGTAATGTAGTTAATTAATAATTAGAATGTTCTCTGTTGTTTCTTATTTTTTTTTTGTCAGGACTCGAGTAATTCAAAGATTGCAAATACTCATCTGACCATCGCTATCTATGTCAACTAAACAATCCAAAATGCTCATTCAATTATTGAAGAATTATGGGACTATAATTTGCCTTTATTAATAAACAAAGCCACCCCCCCCCCCATTTCCATTCTTCTACGCATATTTCTCACCCGATATTCTCCCACTCACTAGATTCAGGAACCAACCGACAAATATGACTTAAAATTTTTTTTTTTGAGGAAAAGGTGGAATAAGACCACCATGACTTTAAATTTTAACCGCATACATTCTTATATACTACAATGATATTCTTCGAGGGTAATTGCCCATCTTTTCTTTGCTTTTCAAAATAACACTTTCTTGCTTAATCTATAATAATCACAATTTTGTGTTATTCTCTATCCATTGTGCATTAATTCAGTAACTTAATTTCGTATATAATTAATGTTGTGCGATTAAGGAGGACCTTAAAAAAATATCTACAAAAATTTTGAGGACCTGCAATAAATTCACCCCTTCTTGCTGCTTGGTCGAGTCAACCATTATGGTCAACAATGGCGGGTTGACCGTCTTCCCATTTCCTAGTAATAGTGTGTTACCTCTAAGGCGTGTGGATATACTCTTGATTAATAAATAAACTAGTATAATCCTGTACATTATTGTACAGAATTTTTAAAAATAAAAAAGATTTAAAAGTAATTGAAATTTTCATCCAATTATATGTATGCAATATTGTAACTTCTAGATCTGATTTACGGATATGATTCATGTGGGGGTACCTCTAGTTTTGGTCTTGAGTCGATCGGGTTGGGTCATGCACTACCGGATCCAGACCCATTCTTCTACGATTCCAAATATTGAACCGAGACTTGACCCGTGAGAAATGGGTCCGGATCCGGGTCCTGTTAAAAAATGCTTTCCTTTGGATCCACGTAGCGGCGTACGGGGAGTGGGGAGTGCGTTTGCATTGGGCAACTGGCGACGTCAGTGTCGAGCTACTGGCATCGGGCAATAGAGGGAGGTCGGGGCTGCTGCTTTGTCTCTTCTCCTTACTGTTTCTTTTTGGGAGATTAGGGTTTTTTTTTCAATTGGGAGTTTTTTTTTGGTTGTCCGGCTTGAGTCCATTTTGAGCGGACCTGGACCCGCAATAGATTAGGTTGGTTCCAATCCAATGTCGGGTCCGGGTCGGTTCCGGGTATTTAGTTTTTGTGGCACTGCTTGTAGCCTCCTACATTAGAGCTTTTTTTTTTTTAAGTTTTGAAAATAATAAAGGAGAAAAAAAAAACATTTAGATCAAAAGTGGTCTTAGCATATAATATATTGTGTAGATAGTATAACTATGTGCAATATTGCACAACATTTTTTTAAATGAGAAAATTAATAAAATTATTTTTTAAAAAATCATCTAATAATATATATACATTATTGCACGCTTTTTTAGGTTTGATTAAGGTATATGATTCTATTTCAAAATTTGGATGGAGAAAGAGTGGGTAGTTGTAGGGATGGCATTCGGACCTAGGGGGTCAGGCCGGGCTGAAAACCACCGGGCTTGACCCGAGCCCGGGCCTAGGCTGGCTGGGCTGGAGGATTTCACTGGCTAGACCGGGCCGGGCTGAAGAGAGGAAGGAATGGCCCGGACCCGAACCTAAGCGCCTAGCTTGCGGTTCGGGTCGGGCCTAGGCGGGTTTTTTTTATAAAAAAAAATAATTAAAGTACAGTAGAGTGAGGAGAAAAAAATATTTGTGGATTGAATTTAGACAACAATTTAAAGAAGATATAGAATAAAATGAAAGATTCATCGTTACTATTGTAGAATGAATTACAAAATTTAAAATATAATCAAATAAAGTTGCAGCATTTCATACAAAGTGATTGAATTTTAAATTACAAGTTGAGGGAAAGTTTAGACTTTAGAGTTCGAGATAACCTATATTTAGGTTGAAGAGAATGCATTGGACTACAGTCGTGTAGTTCTACTTAACCTAAATATAGAATTTCACCTCCCTAAATTTTCCAGTTATTTGAAATACTTGATCCGTAGTGCATCTTCAATATTTATTCATCATTACTTGATCCGTTTTGTGCTGTTTGAAGTAAATATTGAATCCTTTCTTCTGCTTTCATCAAATCTTCCGCACATACTAGCATCTACAAATTCTTTGAAAGCAAGCAATTTCTGTTCGGGCTCATAATCTTGCCACTAAGAGATAAAATACTCTCCGATGCAACAGTTGAAACCGGGGGGGTTAGCAAATCTTTTCCGATATGAGAAACAATAGGAAAAATAGTTCATTGTGTTTCCAAAATGATAACGCATCAACTTTATCATCAACGGGAGATTGTGCAGTATAGAAATTCAACTAATTAGGTGCATTTGTTCTTGGTTTTTTTTTTATTTTATAAGATTTTAAACACCCATAGTTGAAAATGCAAGACTTTTTCCCTTTGATATGGAAGAAGAAAAAGAACTAACATTTTGTGATTGAATAGTATTGATGTATAAAGTTTATCGTAACCATCATGCAAATTATTCAAAACAGTTTCAAATTCTTTAGTAAAAAAAACATGATAATAATCTTCTATTTCGTCGTGCGGAGCATATGAATAAAAATCTTAATTAAATTCTTTGTACCCTCTAATTTTATAACGGAATTAATTACACTAGCCACATAATATAACATAGAAAGATGATGAAAATATTTAAAAAAAATTAGATAAGCGGCATAAATCATTGTTCCAATAAAAGGGTGGTTTATCAAATCTTTAACAGTGGTCATCATAGTAACAATTGTAAGTAAAATACCATTAAAAATAGATTAACAGGTTTTTGAAAATTGCAAAGTTGCATTATTAAAAGGTTCTAAAAATTTTAACAAACTATCGGCAAAAACCAAAAATCATCATCTATTCTACAATCTTCCATACCCATTGCAACACAAAATTTTTTTAAACCTTGTCTATGATGAGTAATTACACTTAAGAGCTCATATGTTGAATTCCAACGATGTCTAACATCTTTAGGAAAATGTTTAAATGTAATGTCCCTAAGTTGACACCAATCATGAAAAGCCTGATATGTATGACCCTCAATGTAATAAAATTAAGACAATCTCTCATTGCACTAATTTTATCGTGTTCGTATTTTAGTGCATTTTATACACAAAGATTTAAAATATGACAAACACATCTAACATGAAAAATATTAGTTCTATAGGATTTAACATAATTTTCAAACTAGAAATTGTCTTAGTATTATCAGAGACATTATTAAAATCAATAACAAAAACTTTGTCATAAATATACGTGACTGGTCCTAGGGTTTATCTTTGGTTGTGTTAGCGTGTCTTGTGATAATTTGGATCGGCATTTATCTAGGTGTCGTTTTAGTGTAATCGTTCCTGCAACCAATTTAAACTTGTATGGCATTTTTTACTTATTACAAATCTTAAGTCCTACACTTGACCGCTTTGAGAATGAACAAAAGTGTAATATTTGTATACTTCAAAAGTAAGTCCTCCCACTACAAAAGAAAGTAGCTTTCCCGGCGGTTTTTTCCCGGCGTTTTACTAGTAGCGCCGGGGTAGGGAGCCAGTAGGAATTGGGCGCCAGATGGGATGGCCATACACCGGCGGTCTATTTAAAACGCCGGTGAATGTTAGTATTCACCGGCGTTTTAGCTGAACACGCCGGTGAAGTTTATTATTCACCGGCGTTTTTTATTATAAACGCCGGCGAATATACTGGCACATTCACCGGCGTTTCCAATTAAAACGCCGGTGAATAACTGGGAATAAAACCCGCGAACCCTAATCGTTCGCTCGCCATTTACCCATTACCCCCAAAAAAAAAAAGCGAAAAAAGGCGCTTCCTTTCCCTCCTTCCCCGCTCTATTTCCCGCGCGTTTGCCTCCGCCGCTTCGTCCTCTTCGACGGCCTTCGACCATTCGAAATCGTCCCTTATTCCCTTCGTCCTTTTCGATTTCGTTCTTCCCTCTCTCGATCTGGAGGTGAATCGGCGGTCGCCCCCTCTCTCTCTCTCTCCTACGCCCCCGCCCTCGTCGCCCCGCTCCCTCCCTCTCTCTTCGGTATGATCTCTTGATTTCCCTTATTTTCCCAAAAAGGCAGTTTTTTTCAGTTTGGCATGAAAAAAATATGCTTAGATAGTGAAAAATATATGCCTGTTACGTGTTCGATTTCCTTAGCATGAACGGTTTAGTTGAGATGAAGAATTAATAGAAAAATATATGCTTAGATAATGGAAATTTTCATCTTCTTTTACTGTTAATGAAGCTGATTTCATGCATCTGATTGTCTTCATGGCATGTTTGTTTTTTTACCCAAAATGGGTTCACTGTGAACTGAGGATATTGTATAGGTACGTATGCCAAAATTCTCTGTAATACCTCCAAAAACTAGCTACTAAATATCCGTTGGGGGATACTATTGTGATTTAATAAATCAATTTTAAAAAATCAAAAAAAAAAAAAAGGCCAACGGTTGGCCTGGCCGGTCTGGCCCAGCCCGGCCCGATCGGTTCAACCCAAGCTGGGCCGATTCCGGGCCGGTTCGACTAGGGTTTTCGACGTCAAGGTGGCATCTCGGTCAAGCCCAGGTCGGGAGGGGGTTCAGGCCCAATTTGGACCAGGTTGGTGGCGGGCCGGGCCGGGCCGGGCTTAAGCCAGGGCGGGCCGGTCCCGGGTTGAACCAGCCCCCTTGCCAACCCTAGATAGTTGTCTTCTACATTTTCTCACCATTTTTTATTTTAAAAAGAAAAAAAAATCCTTAAAAAATGTAATTTTGCATAATATATTGTACGGATAGTTTTCTAATTAATTCGTTGAAAAATACTATTTAACTTCTAGCCACACCCACAATTAATTAAGAAGCCAAGGGAAATGACAGTTTCTACAAGATTAATAATTGAGTCTCCAAAAATAATTAGGCCTGATATAAGACTTAAGCACTTGACTATCTGAAGCAATATGAAACAAATTGTGCTTGACGGGGCAGGGTGGTTTTACGTGTGGGTTGAATTGGATATATTTTGTCCCTAGATTAGATGATCAGCAAGCTGACTCCATAATGATTGATGCATTCATAATCATTGATGATAAAGCATATGCAACATCTATGCAAAGTGCAAGTATCAGTATGGTACACTGATAAATCTTTTCGCTGGTGAGCAAGATATCAAGAATTCAAATCTCGTTTGCACAAAAAAATGTTCAATTAATATATATTTGGGGTAAAGTATAGGAGTGTGTGTGTTGCTACGCCTTATTCAAAAAACAAAATATCTATGCAGTGTTTTTATCCGCAATCCGTACAATGTCAAATACTGATTATGATAGTGTAAAGATGAAGGTGAAACAAAATGAGTACAAAGCAAGTATGACAGTGTTTAGTTTTCTTCTTGAAGATACTGATACGAAGCAAATGTAATTTATATAGTTGTAGAATTTGAAATACTTAGAAAATCTTCATTTACAAGATTTTTCAAAAAGATATCTATATAATAAAACACAAAGAAAACTATAAAGTGGCTCTCATTCAATAGGGTTGAAATCAATGGTTCAGATTTAACCTCACAAAACATATTTTCTCGCCCAAAAGTCCTCCCCCCAAAACTCAAATTCAAATCCCCCAAAACAACTCCTTAATTTATTATTTATTTCTCTCTCTCATTCTTTCTCTATTTACTCAGAAATTTATTTTTTCCTCTCTCTCTCATTTTTTCTCTATTTACTCAGAAATTTATTTTTTCAGATTTCGAGTATGTAAATTTTTAGATTTTTATGCATTTTTTTTATTACTCATGTTACATTGAAAATAACAAATATCTCATGAACAGTTAAATTTCATAATTTTCTACACTCAAAGTTCTAAGAAGTTGGATTTTATACCCTCATTTATAATTATTTTTCAACATATACAAATGGAAGCATGGACTTTTATTTACAACTAATTATTGTTTTACTATTCAAATCTGAGCTACATAATTGTTGTTTTACTATTTACAAGAGTTTCATATGTTATATCGTTCCGAAGACGTGTCGTAGGCACGTGCCCACGGGCAAATCTAGTATATTCACAAATCTTGTATAGTTGCTTCTAATAAAAAAATATTTTTTCTCAAAGAATATTGTTCCGGTGGATGAAAAGTTTGTTGAAAAAGTTAAGAAATGAAAAAGCAAAGAAGAGAAAATGAACAATATTAATTAAAAATGTATCAAATGTGTTTTCATGAGTTTTCTACCGTGTTCTGCACTTTCTAAAAAGAAAACATTTTAATCAAAAAAGGTATATCACGTCATATAGTGGAAAAGCTATCCAATGTTTTTCTTCCCTCTCAGTCCGAACACAAAAATAGACATAAAAACTAGTGTTCCATATTCCCAATATTTTGAATTCATCTAATCACCCTTTTACAATTTGTAAGAAACAAAATCCAATTTTATCAAGGCTGGATAAAAATTTTTTTTGTTAATCAACCAAACTAAACACATCTAGTTGTAGCCGCTCCCTAAATACACCATGAGCCTCCGCTTCCAACAAAGCGTGAAAACTCATCATCAGTGGTTCAAAAGGCAAGGAACTCTACCCTAATGATGCAAACCCTATTTGCCATAAGGTTGCCAATGTAAATGTGTTGAACAGAGTGAACATTACCACACAATCAAGAATTCAAGTACATCCAGTTAAATTGAGTCTCCAGCCATATGACCACTAACGTGGTCCACCCTCACTTGCGACTCACCCCCAACACAAATAGACCAACCATGGCCAATGAACAACATGGCCTATAGTCCTTCGCTTGGACATAATGCTCGGTGCCAAAAGTTTGAAGCAACTTTGTATTTAGGGTAATTTCACTAAACTATACACACGTTTCTCCAATTTGCATATAACCATATCCATATCATTTTTTTTGCGGATCAGTGTGCAATACAAGCAAAGTTGTTGCAGTTCACTACTTCAGCGTTATTGACGTCAATCTTTGATTAGGTTGACCGTTATACCCTTGCTTTCACATAAGTAAGAACCCCCTCTCTCTCCCTTACAACTTAAATTTCTTTCCATTTTAAAAGTAATGATGAAAATAAACTTATCCAAAAAAACTCTGAATTATTAAAACATTTCTTAAATATCGGTATGAGGTAATAAGCACATTTTATAATGGAAAATAATTTTATTTAACAGTGATAGCCATGGGTATATTAGGAGAAATCGGCCCCTAACAGCCAAAACTTGTCCCGTGGTATTATGTGATACCTAAATTTGACGGAGTGCATCGATCTGCTGGAAAAATATGGACAGAGTACACCCTTTCACAAAAAAGAAATATAGGTATAGTTGAAAGATGCAAATTGTCTGCAAATTGTTGAAAAGATGGGTATAGAGTAGTGAAATTTATCCTTATATTTACCCAAAAAGAAAGAAATACTGAAATGTTGGTCCAAATAAAGGTTCAGTCATCCTAAATTGTTTTCCTAGCTGGGCCGGCCCAAGGAAACCCAAACCCAAGCAAACTTAATCCTTAAAAAAATAAAAACACGGCCACTTATTACCTTACAAAACCAGACCAAATCCCACCCTCTCTCAAATCTCAAATTCCCAAGCCCTGACTGACAATCAATCTCTCAACGATGTCGGCGTTGGATGAAGACGAGAACACCGCGGAGCTCAAAATCGGCGATGGTTCATACTTCTAATCAACCCTTTCCAATTTAATTAGTCTTTTTAATTGCTTAGTTTAGCCCTAATTTGTTGTTTAATTTCATCAAATTATATGTTTAAAAAACCCCAAATAACTACTAAATTTGATCAAGAAACGGCTAGGATCACATATGTATACGTATTTATAGTAGTTACTGTTCATGGGATAATTGGGACCTGGTTGAATGATCTTATCAATAAACCCTAATGATTCTAATCAAAAGAAGGATTCGATCACCTTCTTTTGTGAGAAATAACGAGAAGGGTTGTGTTTTTATTAGTAACTGTACCTACGATAATTGGGATAAGTTCGAAGGGACAGGTATGGCCCCTCTCATTGGACCTTCGAACGTTTCTTGTATTAGTTTGTACCGTTTAGAGTGCATTTGGAGATGGAGTTAAGTTAGGGTAATTGGAATTTTTTAGAGTTATCTCTCAAGCACTAGTTTTCATAATTTTGCATGAGTCTGGAAACCCATTTGGAGTTGAGATATATCTCAACTTTGGTTAGCCCAAGAGTTGAGATAATTGCAATTATCTCACCCCAAAAGTTGGGATAAATGTAGTTATTTGAACTCCAAACCTTATCTAACTTTTCCAACCAAAACTTTGACAATCTACGCTTTCTTTCTCTTTGAAGTAATGGAGATATTAACTTTAGTTAGCTTGCCAAATACCAAAAAAGAATGAAGCTAACTTTGTGAGTGTAGGTAGAAGTATGATAACTGAAGTTAGCAAACCTACTTAAGTTAAGCTAACTTTGTTTCCAAACACACCCTCAGTTTTTTATATATCATTTAAACCTTTAAAATTTATCTTATTTTGTTTATGATAGGTTTTTCTTTTCAGAGTTTCTGAAGGCCAAGTGCTTGATGAATGGAGAAGTTTCCCGAATTCTTGATAAGAAGTTGGAGCACTTCCAGCAGATGTCTGAAGATCCTTCGACACAGATGTCTCAGTATGTCTTAGATTATTGTTTAATTTTCTGCATTTTTAAAAAATTCATAATTAGTGGGATTGCTTTTGTTTGTTTTCTTGTTTAGGGTGTTTGAGAAGGCGCATCAGTATGTGAAGCGTTTTAGCCGATTCAAAAATGATGATGCCGTTACTAAAGTTCGAGAGTATCCTTGATATTATTTAATTGTGTGAATCAGGGTTGAATGCAATTAACTATAACAAACTATAATCTTAGTTTATAGAAATTGAACGATGCTGATTGCCTTCATAGAATTTTGACAAGGCTTTCAGTTTGATACTAGTTACGGAAGGTTTAAGGTGACGCATTATGCTTCATAGTTGGCCCAGTTTCAATTGGAGAACGCCTAGATGATGAATGTTTTTTTTTTTTTGAATAAAAGATGGCAAGAGAATTGCCATCAAATCTCATAGATAACTTAAGCAAATACATAATAGAGCCTTGCTACAAAGTCAGCAACTCCTCCCAAAATACAACAACTCAAAATACATCCTTTCCCCAAATCTGAAAATACATCAAAACACAGAAGAAAAGCAAGATCGACCGAAGTCCTGGTCTGCCCGACTGGAAGTGTGGATCAGAAGTTGGCATGACCCGGGCCAGCATCTCCATCTGGGAAAACGATCCTCGTCTTGACTTTCTTCCTAACACCTGGGAGAGTCAACCAATATGAAGTGAGAGACAAGATTTTATAAATTAACTGAGTAAAGTTACATGAATGAGCTCTAAAACATGAATCATTTCTATCAAGCCAGATGACCCATAAAGTAGCTGCAACTAGACAGTCCCACTCTCTCACTTGTTCTCGACCAATCTCCGATATCCGGAATTCTCCCCATAAGTTATTAACTCTCGTCGGAAATCTCCCGATTCCCAAGCCCAAAAGAAGGAACTCCCATACCCGCCTACTAAAAATGCATTCAAGGAAAAGATGACTAATATCTTCCTCTCCATGCCCGCACCTGGGGCAGGAGACCATGGTAATCAAACCCCTCTTAGCAAGATTGACTCTCGTGAGAATTGCATCCTTAGAGACCAACCATAGGAAGGCGAGGACCTTGTGCGGTGCGCTAGACTTCCAAATGACTCTACTGAGGGCACATCTAATCCTTCCATCAGATAGAACTGAGTACATGGAGCTGACCGAAAATTGGTTGGACGGGTTTAGCCGCCAACCTCTCTGGTCAGTCGAGAGCTCCGACACTCTAAGGGAACCCCCTAAAAAGGTGATAATGGGGGCGCTGAAGATAGCTAGAGGGGGCGCAAATCTGGGGCGCCAGGAGGACCTGCCCCAGCATTCTGCCACAAGAGCATGCTTATCAAGGGCATGCTCAAAACTCTCCGGGGGAACAAAGAGGCAAGGGAGTTTGGGCCGGCCCAAGCGTCTAGCCAAAAACGGGTACTAGTCCCATTCCCCACAATACTTGGGGAATGACTGTGGAAGAGCTCGCCGAGCTTGTCAATTCCCCTCCACATTGGGGACACGTTTCTACGATGCTGCCCCCCCCCCCCCCCCCCCCCCAAATTTGAAGCGTCTGCACCTCCTGTATCGAGCCCAACAGTGGTCTTGGGGCAGGCGCGCATGGATCTTCCACCACCATTTACAAAGAAGGGCCCTATTCATGTCTCGGAGATTCAAAAGTCCCAACCCTCCAAACTCTTTTTTCCTACATACCTGGCTCCATTTGACAAGAGGCAGGCCTTTACCATCTTCTCGGCCCCCCTTCTACAAGAAATCCCTACGAATCTTATCAATCTTGTTGATAACCCAGATGGGAAATTCGTAGATGGACATCCAATAAATAGGAAGATTGGAGAGGACCACATTAATGAGGGTAATCCTGCCTCCTAGCGAGAGGTGTTTCCTCTTCCACCCGGGGAGATGTTTCTCAATTCTCTCAATTAGAATAGCCCAATCACTACGTTTGAGTTGCCCCGGCCGCAGGGGAACACCTAAGTATTTGATTGGGAACCTCCCAACTCTGCATTCAAGGACATTAGCCAACAGGACGGGGGACACCTCGTCACACCTCCCCAGACCAATAAGATAAGACTTAGCGAAATTAACTCTAAGCCCGCACCAAGCCTCATAGAATACCAAGATGCTTTTGAATATGAGAATCTCATCCATCTCGTTCCGCCCGAATAGCAGAGTATCATCTGCATACTGCAAAATGAGGCTATTACGGATACCGTCCATCCCTGTAATGCCTCGGAGAAGATGATGGTTAGCGCAACGCAGAGTCATCTCTGATAAGACATCAGCGACGAGGGTGAAAAGAAGAGGGGAAAGGGGATCTCCTTGCCTAAGCCCTCTTTTGCAAGCAATGAGGTTGGTAGAATGGCCGTTGACCAAGATCGAGGATTTGCCACCTTTAATACACTTGTTAATCCATTCAGTCCATTTCGGCCCAAAACCTCTAGACTGAAGGACCTCGACCACGCTCTCCCATTCCACCGTATCGTAGGCTTTCTCAAAGTCCAGTTTGAGCAGAAAACCCTCATCTCTATTCCTATCGCATTGAAAAATGGTTTCATGTGCAATAGCAATACTATCAAGGATGTCCCTCCCTTGGATGAACCCACTTTGGGCTGGATGGATCATCACATTGAGACAGGGTTTCAGCCTATTCGCGAGGACCTTCGTGATGATTTTGAAGGAGCCGTTGAGAAGGCTAATAGGTCTAAGATTACCCACCTCTTTGACCTCCTCAGATTTTGGGATTAAAACGACGGACGCATAGTTGAAACTGTCAATCTGGACGGACCCCTGGAACAAACCCTCAAAAATAGCAAAGAGGTCCACCTTGACGATATCCCAAAAATTCGAGTAGAACAGGATAGGAAACCCATCGGGCCCAGGGGCTTTATCCTGCCCTAACTCTTTAATCGCCTTGAAAATCTCACTCATCTCAAAGGGCTCTTCCAGACTATCCGGATCTTCTACTGGAGGGCGAATCCAGAACGAATCATGAAGGGAGCAAAGCCGATTTCTGGTTCGACCCAGAAGATCTCTGAAATGGCTCTCTATGTGGGCACTTACCAGATTCTGGTCTGACTCCCACCTATTGTTAATGAGGAGGCCCGAAATAAAGTTGGATCTCCTGTGCCCGTTGGCTACCCTATGGAAGTATGCTGTGTTAGCATCCCCCTCAAGTAACCACTGGTCACGAGATCTTTGCCTCCAATAATCGTCCTCCAACTTGAAAATCTGATCAAGTTCAATTCTGCACTTAAGAAGATCTGACAACTCGTTACAGGATAGGTCTCTAGCCTCCTCCAAAATCTCTAAGGTCTGAATTTGTTCCATAATTCTAACCTTATCCGCGTTAGCTCGCCTCCTCTCCTGCCCAGCCCAAAGTCTGAGCGTACCTCTAAGCCTCCGAATCTTGGAGTTCCAAACGGACACAGCGTCCCCTGGCTCCCCAGTCCTCCTCCGAAGAGGAGCATTCCAAGATTCGCCGACGATGGCGCGGAGGTTCTCATTGCGGAGCCAGGCTTTTTCAAATCGGAAGATCTTAGACCGCCTACGCCTATCACACCCAGTAGACAGCAGCAGCGGAATGTGATCTGACGGGTTCCGATATGCCGAAGAAGCCGTAGCGAGAGGGAAAAGAGTTTCCCAATCCTCAGACACAAAGATCCTATCAAGCTTGGCCAAAATAGGCTTAGCTTGCATATTGGACCATGTGAATTTCCGGTCGGGAACAATAATCTCTCTTAACTCTAATAAGTTGATAATCCTATTAAAATTATCTCTCTCGGCCTGGCTACATCCATGCCCCAAGTGCTCGTCTGAAAAACGGGTAATATTGAAATCTCCCCCTACTACCCAAGTTTTCCCCCACAACTGAAAAATAGATATGAGTTCGTCCCAGAACACGGCGCGTGCGGCTGGGGAATGGGGCCCATACACCATGGAGAAAACTTGGATGTGATGATCGGACTTAGCTCTAAGGTTAACAGAAACCGTGAACTCTCCAATGAAGACGTCTAAACACTCAAAAACGTCCTTGTTGAACCCGACAATGATACCCCCAGATTGACCTAGAGATGGTTTAACACACCACCCCCACTCCCGACCAGGAACCATCCGATCAAGCATATCCGTTGATGGATGTTCCATCTTAGTCTCACACAGACCAACAACAGAAGGACGTTGATAGCACAACGTCTCCGTGATAACCCTCCGCTTCTTACTACTATTCAATCCCCGAACATTCCAAAAGGCGTATTCCATTGGGCTACACAATAGAGGACTCTCACTAAGGTAGCCTAATTACAGACTACTGGGCTGATTAACCCACTCTCTAATACTCCTAGCACAATCTACTCGGGAAGACATCTCAGGCCCCAGATTAATACGGCACACCTTGGCTAAACTAATTAATAAAGCATCTGGAATGAAATCAATAATAGCAATAGGTTGACCTTCAATAGCAGAGCTGGGGGCTTTAAGTTTGACCGCCGAAGCAATCAGATCATCTTTGGACAGGGGGCGACACCCATGTCTCTCCCTTTGGCGAGAACTGCGCCGAGGGGACCTCTACGACCACCTCTTTGCCTTTCCTAGAGGCGCCAAATCTGACAGGAGAGTTCTCAACTCTGTCCTCTTTCTCGATGTCCCAGACTTTAGCAGCCATCGACAGTGGAGAAGTGTCCTCTAAGTTTTTGAGCGCGTCGATCAAATCATCATCATTTGGAGAATCGAAGCTTGCTTTTTCTTCGCCACTCTGGTACTCCTGGACTGAGAAATTACTACCTCCTTCTTCGACACACTGAAATTGCCTCTTTCTAGCCCCGGATTGCGGAACCCCTTTGGAGCCTGTCTTCGCAACCTCCTCAGAATCCGGCACAACACTTTTAAATGTTGGACCACCATAAATAGATATATCTCTAATGGGCTTGGAGGGCCCATAAGAATAAGCTCTCAATAAACTAGCCCAAGAGTCAATTTGATCACAAGAGAGAGAACTCACATCGCCTCTTAAAAATTGGACAAAAGCTTCTTGCATTGATTTCTGCACAGAGTCTGATATGACAGCTCCTACACCCTCAGCATACGTCCCATCACCATCGTACTTGACCCCCTTAAACCCTGCGACCTCGGAAGATTGCAGAGGGACCACAGGACACTTCTGAGAAGCGCACACGGCTCGATGAGGAAGCCCACTGAGCTGGCCGATAGGACCCGCACCCTCTCTCCTAGCCATCTTGTCCGATTTGTACGCAGAGGTACATCCTTTCTCAACTCCAGCATGATCTAGCTGTGTAACAATACCCTTCACACTGGGTCCCACCTTAACATACTCTCCACCCTTAGATTCAAACTCATCCAACGGTGATGAGTTGTCTTCAACCTCCGGAATCATGCATCCATGCACGTTCGAAACCATGCGTGAAGGCGCAGCCACCTTCACGAAATCCGACGAGGCCCCCAAGACTGCCTCCGCTGCCCTATTAGGAACGAACCGCCTCACTTCCGAACATAGCCCGACCTTGAAGCTGACCCCTTTGAAAATGGCGAACACCGTCGACGGTATCTTGGTTCCGTTGAGAACGGAAACTCGGATACGCGCAACGTCCACCTTGTTACGGAACTTCGTCGCCTGGTCCATCTCCTCAACCCACCCAAACGATTGAACAAGCCCTTGAAAACCCTCTTTACTCCAACAAACGAGAGGGAAGTTGGAGATTAATACCCACACGGACTTAAGCTCCCCACTTCTAAACTCTCCATCCTGACGCGTCCACCTCGAGAGAGCGACGGAAAATCCCTCGCCGGAGAAAGCATGTTTACTCAACACCATTCGCACCCTCGCCTCGGTCGAGCAAGGAATGATGAAGGCGTCCTCACGGAGTCGTTTAACCGACCATTCCCAATCAATAGAATTCGGCCAACGCTGTAAAAGCTGGTGCTTGATGCATTGTTCGTTGGGCTGCCCGAATGTGGCCACCGCGACGACGCTGAGACGCAAGCTGTTCTCGCGCTCCTCCATCTCCACCGTGGGGGGAATGACTACCCGCACCGCCTCCGAAACCATCTCAGCCTTGCTGAACTGGACTCCAACCGCTTCGGCGTAACTCTTCGCCGCGACTGAAGCCAGCGTATCCCCCCCTTTAGTCCCAACCCCTGTTGGTGCGGGCGTTGAGACAAGTTCAGGGGAAGGCCTGCGCTGCTCGACAATAAGCGTGGGGCCAGTTCCACTCCCGTGGGACACGATCTCCTCCCCTCGCCGCAAGGAGCACGCCGAAGAGAGATGACCCCTTCTCTTGCACAAAAAGCACCTAGACAGCTCCTTGCACTCAGCTTTCCAGTGACCCCAAACCCCACAGTTATAACACTTAGGCTCAAGGCCACCATCCTCCTTACGACGGAATCCCTTCGGCACGCTCGAGCCGTCCGACAGCCGCTGTTGCTTGGGGCTAGGCACGCGCGTTTGCGTCTTCCACCCATCATGTTCCACATATACTAGCTTGCCCCTGGGATGAGGTGGACGAACCTCACCGGAGAAGACACTGGCAAAATGGCCTCACCCTCTAGAACTTGAGCTTTTACGGGTCCCGCGACGTCCTCAGAAACAGGACGGGATCCTCGCTCGCTTGAGATGGAGATGGTTCGCCGGTCTCGCCGCTCGACCCCATCCGAGTCCACGTCCATGCTGGCATGGACCGTAAGCTGCTGTTCCTTGAAAGAGACGATGGGTTCCGCCGCCGCCTTGCGAGGGACCTCGCTGTGAAAGCGGAGAGGCCCCGGAGTCCTCTTGGGAGCGCGGACGACTTCCAGCGCCTTCCCAACACGCGGCTTGGGTCTGACAACTTTTCTCGAACTTGGATCCATAGGAGTAGGAGACAGTGGAAGGTGACGGATATTCTATGGTAGAAGGGTTGGGAGAGAGGAGGGTGGAGGGGGGTACTCTGGAAGCTGACGGTGCTTAAGAAGAGGAGGGGGTGGGGGTGGTGGAGGTGGTGGAAGACGGAGAGGAAGAGGTTAGGGTAAGGTTTTTGGTTTTGGAAGAGAGGAGAGGAGTTCCGGAATTTCGGGAGCTCATTGTTGGCGAAAATTCATATGATTCAATTGCAGTATTAATCAAATAGTTTGAGCATCTTGAATGTACTTACTATTTACTTTCTATTCCGTAACTTCACTAAGAGAAATTTTGCTGATGGGCTGTTACTTTAACATGTTACAGTTGATAGTAGGAATGAGTAAAAACATAGTTCAAACATTTTGTTTCTTTTCTAGTTTTCATTCTAATTAGTGCAAATTCCTTAATTTAGTATCAGAGTCCTGAGTAGGTATAGGTTGACAGAGTTTGAGGTATGTATACATTTTGCATTGCCACATTGGTTTTAAATTGGATATGAAATTCTGAATTGTTATTGATGTTACTATGTTTATTTGGATATGTAGCTTTACGTGATTGGCAATCTTTGCCCTGAAACTGTAGAGGAAGCTATTGCAATGGTCCCGTCAATCAAGGTAATAAACTAATAAGCTCTAATAACTTTTTCTTTGTCTTTGTTTCTGTCTTACTGTTTTTCATTTTTGGCTGCAAAACTGTTGTAGATTTGTTTTTATTTTGATAGATTTTGCTTACGTAAGTAACTATTGAATGTTATTGATACATATAGACTAGAATTATCATTCTTCGCTAAAATCTGCTTTGTTATAAATGTTGCACAACTTTACATATAATTTCCTATATCTAAAGATATAATGGTTTTTTCCTTAGTTTAAGCTTTTGGTTCTTAAAGACACTTTAACTGTTGATATCTGACCAGTGCGGAACTTGGATCAACTGATGAATTTTCGGAACTTATCATGAAACAAGCCATCATGATAGTGTCATGTTATGGAAAAATCTTAAGATACTCTCCTCTTCATGATACTGTATTTTGTTCAGCCTTATAATAGTTCTATATCATCCCAAATTTCACTTTTTCAATCCTTAATTTTTATTCCTAAAATCATAACCCAAATAAGGTGGAGTCAGAAATTAGAATCAAACACAAAAACTTCATGACATTGTTTCACATAGATGACATGAATGTGGAACCATGAACTAGTTGGCAAATTAATCCAATGGGAGGATGTTTCTCCGGTACTGATTTTTCTCCTTGGACCTCCCTATAGCCCTTTGCCTGTAGAGAACGTAAAGATTGCTCTATTTTATTGTGTTTGTCATTGCTTCAATTATATTGTGTTCACTTCCTAAAGCTGTCATGGAGATTCCACACTTCTCTATTCAGTTATTATGTACGCTTGTAACTCTGTTGATTAAGAAATAGGCCTGTAATTTCCATTCCTGCTTCTGGTTTGTGTTTTTGAATAGCTTCTAAGCACCCAGGATTCCAATCTTCCAATGTATTCACTTCCACAACACTTGCTATGTAGCTGTCACTTCTGCAGCTGCTTATGATTTTGATGTCTTCCCTATGTTACGAGTTGAAAATATTGCACTGAAGACTTAAGCTCCTAAATGATGGATGTTGTTAATTGTTATATTGATTTGTCTATTCTGGTGGCCTTGGTGAACTTCACAAGGACTCAAGACGGTTGCATCATCATAATCCATGAGTTAGTGCTGTGTTCCCTAGGTATCTAATCCTTCTGGATCTTTAGTTCAATTGTTGTGTAGTGCACATCTTGCAGTTGGCCTTATTTTATGCAAGAGCTTCAAGCAAAGTTTCTTTTGTCCCACCAGTTTGCGGAACAAATTAAGTTTGATCACTGAGGTTGTTTTTTTAGCTATCCTCTAGACAAAACTACCCAATTTGCGGTGTAACCATTACAATTAAGGTAATGCCATTAATTGGGGTCATGTTGGTTCTCATTAATCGTATGAGTGTTGACTTGATTGAAAATTATTTTGGTTATAGTGGTATATATTCAGTGCTGAGGTGCTCAGTTATCAACAATTCAACATTATGTCGTTATTACTTTTGGTACAATTTCAATATGGGATGTGTCATAGTGCTTGTACACTACTAGATTGGTTCTTGATGGCTGATGCCATCTCTAATCAAGTAACTAATGAGTGTCTATGCAGAAGTTTTGTTGTGAATCCAGAAGAATAACATGGTACTACGCAATTGCTTGAAACAGATGTCCAATATTTGGTAAATAATAATATTAGATGTCTGTGGGAGCAATGTAGTATTTAGCAAAGAAATCTCAAGTAAAGTTTCTAATATTGCTTATTGTTGAGTTGTTAGTTTGTTATCGTGCAAGCCACCTAATTGATCGGAAGATTATGGAGTGTGTTTTACTGAAGGTCTTAGGTCTGAACTGACATTTATTATCCTTTCTGTAATGTGTGGGTTTAAAACTGATATCCGGCTGTTTGATATCATTGCCTCCTTAACTGGTTCTTGTTTGTTTGCCTTGGAGTGATCGAGTGAGACGCGAACTCGACAGTCTCCACTTTGACTCTAGTTCATATTGATATATCGATTCAAAGTCAAATAGAACTTTGCCTTAGCTTGCATTAATATGCTTAATCAATATCATGTGCTTATCCAACTAACTGTATATATTCTGGTTGGTATACACATGTTAACTGAATGTGTCTTATTTGACCACTTTAGTCCAATACTTGCGACTTACGAGTATTCTGGAGACAGCTCTATTATTATTCTCCTCTCTGAGTACAAATGATGTAACTACCACTGTGTCAAAATCAAATAATATATTGCAAATGACAACTCCTTTGCCAAAGCAAATTGACCACCTATTAAAAGAACTTGAATAGGGAAGAGAACTAAGTTGAGAGGAAAATGTAGGTGGCTTTTGTTTTCCTGTGGGAAGGAAAGCGTGTTGTAAGGCTTTTCAATAACAATTTCGAGTCACGAAAAAGGAAACACTTGTCACTTTTTATGTTTTTTGTTTTTTCAGTCTAATATCTGTAATGTTTCCCCCTCTTTTTCCATGTCACTAAGTTAATTTGCCCTTATTTTCTTTATTTTGCAGACTAAAGGACGAGGTCTTGATGACGATACCATTGAGAAAATGCTGCAGGATCTTTCCCTCATCAAGAAATTTGAGTAGTATGTATGTGTCTCGAGAAAAATATTCCCCTCTGGAAATCAGATAACTATTCTCTTTTCAAGTTTAAGTTTGCTGTGTCTCGAGAAAAAAAAAGCCACACTTGACTTAGACATGGATATTCATCTCTATCGTAATGCCCTTAGCGTGAGTGAATCCACTGTTAGGAATTGTGGCCTCAAATACACGTAGGCACGGGGTACTTGAAGTTGGAGAAGAAGAGGAGTAGACAAAGAAGCAAGGGAAGACAAGCAGCAAGAAGAAGAAGTGAAGTCTTGAGGGTTGCGATCGACCGGTTAGGGGTGCGGTCGACCGACCCAGTTGACTGGGAGTTCTTCGAGTGTAGGTGTCCAATAGAGGAGGGGACAGTCGAGCGGTCTGGATGATGCGGTCGACCGGTCAGCTCTCGAGTCTGGATCTGCACGTTGCGGTCGACCGGCTTGGGGTGCGGTCGACCGACACCAACGCTGATTGTTCTTTTGGACTTACGGGAGAAAGGCCCAATTTGCTATATTTTTGTTTATCTTTTAGGATTTGTTTGGGGGGTATATATATAACCGTAAACTCTAGAGTTTAGATATCCTATGCAGTGATCATTGTTCAACTTCAAGAGAGATTGTGCCGAGTGTTTCAAAGGTGAGAGAGAGAGATTGAGAGTTGTAATCTCTTTTATAATCTTTGTATTTTTTTGGGAATAAGAAGTATTGGTTATCTCTGCATATTAGTTGTGTTATTGTGAGATCCATATATTGTGGTGGCTTGTTCTTGGTTCATCTATTTCTTAGGAGTTTCTATTACTTGTGGTGCACTTCCACTATTAGCACTACGAGTTGGGAGTAGATTTCTCCGACAAGTGGTATCAGAGCAGTTGGTTCGAGATGGCCGATAACAAGATGAAGATCGAGAGATTTGATCGGAGTGACTTCTCGATGTGGAAGATTCAGATGATAGCGTATCTTCGTTAGAAAGATCTTGATGGTCTGTTGTTTGATGAGAAGCCGGTAGGTGCAGACATGGATGCGAAGGTCTTGGCGGAGTGGAATCGTTTGGATCAGAAGGTGCTGGGACAGATTCAGTTGGGGCTGAGTAGAAAGGCGTTATTTCATATCTCGAAGGCAAAAACCACAAAGGATGTAACACCCCGAATTCCAAATAAGAATGAATTCGAGATTTCACAGGATCTTTACTTCACTTCGTACAATTTTATAAGGAATTTAAAACTTTTTCAACAACAATACATCAGAGTTACAGTACACTTTGTTTACACAGCGGAAAATAAAAGATTGCAACATTGAAATAAATACATCTTGTATAACTTTAACATCATTTGTATCACAACATCTTTACTCCTTCATGAATAGTCCATTACTTGCATGTCAATCTGTAGGCACGTCAGTTACTTACAACTGACGAAATGTTATACTCGGCTATCCTCTCTACGTCAGGAATAGTATAACGATCTCAATACTTTAATAAAAATACAACAGTTGAATGAATAAATAAGTGTTAACTATGTCTACGCTAAACATGTAAGTATATGTCATGCCTTAATGCCTAATGCACACAATTTTATACTAGGTTGACACTAATGCACACTTGTTCGGATTCTATGCATCCCATACTATATAGGTCTGAGGGCAAGCGCCTACGTACTCCACATTGAAGGCTTCGATCTCTCGCCATGAGACTACCCGGTAATAAAACAAGATTTAGATTATTTCACAGATACAGATCTCAGCCTCCCTGGCTATAATAACAGATCCCAACCTCCCTAGCTATTATATCGTGAGAATAACTCTGCAAATGTCCCTCTAGCCCCGGTATATACATATACATTGGAGTATGGTAAACATCCACCGACTACCCTAAGTCCCGGATAAAATATAGTCCATCTCCTACGGAGCAACCACAGTCCACCAACTGGGTCTATAGCCACGGAGATCCACCGCCGACTATATAGAAGCACCCATTTACGTTTGCCCAAGTCTATTACATCTTCACTTATGTGCCTAATTATTTTAGTTCAAGACATGAATGTGTTATCACCCTAGAATTAGTTTTACCTCCTACCGGATTTGTTCACAAAAATACGCGATCGCCCGACGGCATTATCTCGAAATCAAGTCTCAAAATCTTTCTTTCAAAATTACCGATAACCGAGGTCTTACTAATTCTAAATCATAAATCATTCATGTACAAGAAACATGGGTACACATACCCTTTAATAATCATGTCTTAAACCTAGATCATTTCATCATTTTAACTCATTTCACAACTTAAGCAATGTCTCATTTTAGCACTATTCATGATTCTTTCACAATAATGAATCTTTTTTATGAACAAACTTCATTCAACAATAATCTCTTGGATAACTTAGTGCCAATAAGCAATTCACATTTCAATATATATCAAGTACTATAACTTCACATGAGAAAATCATCACATCAAGAGAAGTTTATTCACACGGATAATCTATTCTCATTCTACTAATAAATTTCATTAATAATTGTAAAAACTCATTTTTCATTTCTTATTTTGCTCAATTTTAGCATAAATCAATTCTCAAAAATAATGTCTCTCAAGATATCTATTTTTACTTTTCAATAAACAAGAAAAATCTTTAAACTATTTTCTATAAATTCTCCATCATGTTTTATGAGTACTAGGATTTTTCTCAAAATTTTCAAATGCATTAGAACTACTTAAATGTATTAAAAACCCCCAAAAAAATAAATGTGTTGACCCTGGGTCTCGAACCCGAGCCCACAACGCCAACGCCCAAATCAGAGCGCACCAACCATAAAGTCCATGTGGACTTATAGTTCAAATGGTTATACCAAAGCCCCTAATACTCACTCTAGGTTTCGGTGGTTTTAAAAAAAAACTTTTATATATATTTGGCCCAACAGGTATCGAACTCTAGGACCTTGGAGAAGTCAACGCAACCCCCGACCACTAGGCCAAGTGCGCCAATCAATATAGAATTCATTGATAAGTTTTTATTCTATTTTTCTGTATTTCGTATCTTTTACAAAGAAACTCGTTTCCTCTAATTTCGATCGAGCCTTTCTTTTAGTTGAAACTAGGCTTATAAGAACTGAGATTAATTAACAGTAACTCACTGCATATTTTAGAAAATAAAACAACTCACAAATGTTACATTCGTTCTTTCTAGCATATTATACTTTTGTAAAAATCTAATTTGTTCCATAACAACAACTTTATTTTCTTAAATTTACTTATCAAGAAGTACCTTCAATACTTTCATACAAATTAAAATTTTGTACAAAGGACCAAATATATCTCTAGTTCAACCATGGACATTTTAAGTATTTCTTATGCGAAAACTAGTGTGTCAAAATTTCATAAAAACAAAATTTATCTTTCTCTTCTTTTTAAGTATTAATCCATAAAATATACTTTAATCATTATCCATACTTATCATAGTTTTGACCAACAAGATTTGTGAATATTCTAACATGATCCATATGATACTTAGCATGGTATTAATTTGTTCATTACTTTCAACAAAATCACTATATTTTACTAGCATGGATAATACAACTATCTTATTCAACTCATATTACTCTGTTAAACTAATTTAGCATGCAAGTTCTATTCTAGAAAGCATGAGAACCCCCACTAGCATGATATAGATTTATTTGCTAACATAGCATCTTTATTACTACCAATGTATAGATACTAAAATATAATACTCATCTATAATGTTTATCATACATGTTCTACCACTAGAAAGTAAAGAAACCACCCACCTCAAGTTTGAAGGTTGAACAAATGAAAAAAAGTGGTCACCACTCCTAGCTCCAAAGACTCCTAGCCTTGTCTCCTCTCCTAATAATGGCTTCTCCTTCCTAGTAATGGCTCCAAGCACAAGAACACTTCTTTTCTTACTCTTTTTCTTTTTATCTCTCTCTTTTCTTTCTTTCTTTCCTCTTCTCTTTTGATTTGATAATATTTTTAGTGTGATGAAAAAGGGAAGAATAGGGTTCTATTTATAGGGTTTTGGGAGGGTTCTTTTTGCATATTTTCACCCCTAATAAATTACTCAAATTAATTAATACAACCCTTCACTTCTTAACCCCAAAAAACCCCCAACTCTTCATCTCTCCACTCCTCAAAACTTAACTTTCATTTACTCTCTCTTCCACTACTCCCAAACCGGCCATCCTCCACGTCATCAGTGGTTTTGAAGATCAAAGACCCCAAACACACACAACACTTGCATTTTGCTGTGCTTCTCCATTCACCGTGGGCCTCCTGGGTCGTTTGCCACATTAGCCAAAGACCAAAACAAGGCAGCCCAAGGCTGCACTCCACGGTGGGCCCCACCACCTACTACACCCATTTACCATTTTCACATTATATATTACCATCATTTGATTCTGTTTATAACCATAACAATTCCTTTACCATATATATACATACTAGTTGAAAATTACCGTTCACCAAGTGCACGTTGCTTGGTGGATATGTCAGTCGAATATTTTAACAATATTTTATATTGTGGAGAAGAACAATCATAGAAAAATTCTCCTACAAATGTTGAACGAGGCAATATAAAAAACTTATAAAACTTCATTAAGAAAATTCATACCAATTTGATCAATATATATTAATTATGTGCATGAAATACTTAAAACTTTTAACATTAAAGACACCAAATATCATATCAAGTCTTGAGAAAATTCAAAATATGTAAATAATTGTCTCATCAAAAACCATAAAAGATATATAAAAAGATATAGAAAAGAACAAATTAATAAATCCTAAACTCATAAGTAAGGGTTGACAGATGCACATAGTTTCTATTTTGTTTAAAAACATATGTACATAGTATATAGCTATGTGGAGGGCACTCATATCTTATCCAACTAACTCAATAATTCAAATTTTCTACTTCCTAAATAAGATCACTTCTCCTCCATGACCATATGTTCATAAAGAGATAACTGCTTTAAGCAGGCAGTTCATCTCAAAAGTTATCAAGTTCTGCAAACAACTAAGAAGTTTGGAAACCTTGCGTAACTCTCAAAATGCTTGTGTGATCCTTGTTCTCAATCTTAATTGTTTGTTTTGAGCTATATCTTGATCACCTTCCACAATCTACAAGACAACAATGTTAGATTAGCAGTTTTTGCCAAAGATGCTCATATGATAGATAAACAAGCATTTATTCTCAATAACTTTCTCAAGATGGTGAAAAACAAATGCCTCTGATCAAGCTATTTACATAACCAAGCATAAAAAATGCATAAAAGTTGATGGTAAAACAAATTTGAGGTCCACTTGAACATGCATAGGTCCCCACAATTGCATCTAAAAAGAAAGAAGATACATATGATAACACTATATAAAACAGCCTATGCATGTCGCCTCGCTGAATCAACCAATGCATCAAAAATGAAAGAAAAAAAATCAAAAAGAAAATATTTTTTCCCCATACTTTTCTCCACAGAAGTATTACACACCTATTTATTTTACACTGATCAAACTATATGCGTCTCTTTATTGTTCTCAATGATAAAATGTATGGGAGAGATAAGTTTAGTCTATGCGCTTTCTTAAAAATTAGTCTTTGCATTTGAGGAAAAAGGTACAATGATATGTAGTATTTAATGACTTTCAATGTAATAGATGAACTACTACTTTTTGGGACATGATTATGAAGAAGTTGATTATCATGTTAATTTTGGTTAAGTGGTGGAATTATCATGTTTATATTTATTATCCTACTTATCTTGCTTGTTATCAATGTGATTGGAATTCTGGTTAATTGGTGGAACATTTTACATCCTTTTGATATACAATGAATGTAATTTGTGTTGTGAGGAATACAAATCAAACCAACAATCAAACGAGAGAAACAGCGAGAAAACACAGAAAAACCAGCAACACAAGAACACAAGATTTACGTGGTTCGGCAAAACGATGCCTACATCCACAAGGGGCGGTTGGGGTTCTTTACTATGATCTCCAATGGGCAAACAAAGCCTTTACAAGAGATGACGGCTGCAAAATCCGAATAAGGTGTTACAATTTACAAAACCCTAACGGGTGTATTTATAGGGAAACTATTGGGCCTTTTCGAATTGGGCCGAATCTGGATCCAAAACCCGCCGACAGTCGACTGGTCCAATTACCAGTCGACTGGTACTTCCTTCGGGACAGTCGACTGATCAGTCGACTGCTGCTGCTGTATCTTTAGTCTTTGAAAACTCCTCTCTGGACAGTCGACTGCTCCTCCATCCAGTCGACTGAAGCTCTGAAACTTTCGAACACTGCAGATACCAAATACCAGAATCGAGCCATTATCCTACAATCTCCACCTTGGCGAGATCTTCCAAGTATCCAACAATCTCCACAAATACTCCAAAACAACTGCTCATCACCAAATGCAACAAACGAACCCAAACTCCACCTTAGTATGATATCACATACTAAACAAACCAATAGCAAAGTACTATCCCAATCGCCCATGCCAAATTATCAAACATGCAAAATATTAGCCAGGTTCATGCAATGCTTGAACTTGGCTGCCCCAACGACTTTGGTCAACATATCAGCAGGATTGTCAGCTGTTCCAATCTTCACCAAATGAATATCACCATTCTTTATCAACTCACGCACAAAATGATAACAAACATCAATATGTTTGGTCCTCGAATGATGAACTTGGTTCTTCGCTAAATGAATAGCACTCTGACTGTCACAGTGTACCTCCACATTCTCCCGAAGAATTCCCAAGCTCTTCAAAAGTCCATGTATCCAAATGGCGTCCTTCATGGCCTCAGCAACCGCCATGTATTCAGCCTCAGTAGTAGACAACGCTACAGTGGACTGCAAATTTGACCTCCAACTTATAGGTGCTCTAGCCATAGTAAACAAATAGCCTGTAGTAGACCGCCTCTTATCTAGATCACCTGCATAGTCCGAATCAACGTAACCCACCAATAACCTGCTCATATTGTCATCCCTTTCAAATTTCAAACCCACATCTGTGGTGCCACTTATGTACCTCAAAATCCATTTAGCTGCTTGCCAATGCTCTTTGCCTGGATCATGCATATATCGACTAACCATACTCACCGCCTGAGAGATGTCTGGTCGAGTACAAACCATGGCATACATTAAACTGCCAACCACACTAGTGTAAGGTATATTAGCCATATACTGTCTCTCTTTATCTGTACTTGGAGACTGAGAAGCACTAATTCTGAAATGAGTGGCTAAGGGTGTACTGACTGGTTTAGTTTTCTCATCTATACCAAACCGTTTCAGCACCTTCAAAAGATATTGCTTCTGTGTCAAACTTACTATGCCCTTTGCCCTGTCTCTAGCTATCTCCATCCCAAGTATCTTCTTGGCTTCACCAAGATCATTCATCTCGAACTCAGAACTCAACTGTTTCTTCAAATTTTGAATCTCCTTAGCATTTTTAGAGGCAATCAACATGTCATCCACATATAATAACAGATATATAAAAGAACCATTCTGCAACTTCCTGAAGTAGACACAATGATCATACTCACTTCTGGAATATCCCTGCACTTTCATAAACTGGTCAAACCTCAAATACCACTGCCTTGGAGATTGCTTCAACCCATAGAGAGACTTCTTCAACCTGCAAACACAACTTTCCTTCCCAGCTGTCTTAAACCCATCTGGCTGCAACATATAAATTTCTTCATCTAGATCTCCATGTAAGAATGCAGTCTTCACATCCATCTGTGTCAATTCAAGATCAAACTGTGCTACCAATGCTAACAAAATCCGAATAGAAGGATGCTTCACAACTGGAGAGAACACTTCATTATAGTCTATACCTTCCTGTTGAGCATACCCCTTTGCAACTAGTCTAGCCTTGAACCGAGCACTGCCTTTTGGACCTTCTTTCTTCGTATACACCCACTTGCAACCAATTGCTTTCTTCCCCTTTGGTAGTTGCACTAGATCCCAGGTCTTATTCTTATGAAGAGAGTTCATCTCTTCATCCATAGCAACTTTCCAATCTGCATTTTCAGAACTTCTAGTAGCTTCTTTGAAGTTGGAGGGAACTTCATCATCCACAATGGGAAGAGCAAATGCAACTGTATCTGTAAAACGAGACGGTCGTTTGATATCTCTTCTTTGCCTTCTTACTGCAATTGATTCTTCCTGCTGGATAGGAACTTCTTCATCATTCTCAGTATCAACCACATCATCTTCATCTTGGACAGGAACAGGATTTTCAACTGAAAACTTTTCTAACTCCACCTGTTGGAGAACTCTCCTACCAGTCGACTGGTTATTGCCAACAGTCGACTGTCCCGAGCTCCCACTCTTCTGCTGTTCTAGACCACCAGTCGACTGCTCCTGTACATCAGTCGACTGTCCCGAGATTCTGCTACTCACCTGTTGGAGAACTGTCCCACTCTTCTGCTGCTCACCAGTCGACTGTCCCATACCACCAGTCGACTGTTCCGAGCTAATCATGCTGGTCTCATCAAAAGTCACATCTCTGCTGATTACTAACTTTTTCTGTTCTGGACACCACAACCTGTAACCTTTGACACCAGTACTAAAACCAACAAATATAGCCTTTTTGGCTCTTGCATCAAGTTTAGTTTCAGTTACATGAAAATAAGCAGGACAACCAAATATATGCAAAAAACTATAATCAGATGCAGGTTTACCACTCCATACCTCAATAGGCGTCTTGCCTTCAAGTGCTGCTGATGGTAAACGGTTGACAATGTGGCTTGCATATATAACAGCTTCTGCCCAAAATGTCTTCTTCAATCCAGACTGTGCTAACATACATCTCACCTTCTCAAGTAAGGTTCTGTTCATCCTTTCTGCAACCCCATTTTGCTGTGGAGTCTTCCTAACTGTGAAGTGCCTTTGGATCCCTTCATCTTCACACAATTTCAGAAACGGATCATTCTTATATTCTCCTCCATTATCTGACCTCAGAACCTTAATCTTCCTACCAGTCTGATTTTCAACTTTCTTCTTCCAACTTGTGAACAATGTCAAAACTTCATCTTTGTGCTTCATGATATATACCCAAACTCGTCTGGAGTAATCATCAACAAAAGTAACAAACCAGTGTCTACCACTCATAGAAGGTGTCTGAGTAGGGCCCCAAACATCTGTGTGCACATAATCGAGGATACCCTTTGTCTGATGTACAGCTGTACCAAATTTCACCCTAGTTTGCTTACCCAAAACACAATGTTCACAAAATTCCAACTTGCACCCTTTAGCATCTTTAAGCAACCCTTGCTTCACAAGCCCCTGCAAGGCATTTTCTCCTGCATGCCCGAGTCGCATACGCCACAACCTAGTAGAGTCGGGAACAACCTGTTTAGGCCTTTCAGTTACACTGGCAGCCTCACCCAAATATGTTTTTCCCTGCAAGAAAAACAAGTTCCTTTTTCTTTGCCCTTTCATCACCACGAGTGATCTGCTAGTCACCTTCAGAATGCCACCTTCACTAGCAAATTTCAATCCACTGGCCTCCAAAGCACCAAGTGAAATCAAATTCTTTTTCAAATCTGGAATATACCATACATCTGAAAGCTCCCTAATAAGACCATCGTGCATTAGCAATTCAATCTTCCCGATTCCTACCTTCTTACAAGGTGCATCATTTCCCATCAAAACTACACCACCATCCATATACTCCAAAGAAGTAAACCACTCCTTTTTCCAAGACATATGATAGGAGGCTGCTGTATCAAGAAACCATACTTCTTGATAAAGTGAGGGACTAGAAGCAAGTGCAAAAGAAAAATCCTCGCCACTTTCTAAATTATCAACAGTCACATTTGCAGTCGAATTTCCCTTATTTCGTAGCTTTGGACAATCCTTTTTCCAATGCCCCCTTTCATGACAGAAAGCACATTCATCTTTGGCCGGTATTTTCCTGTCCTTCGAAACTCCTCTCGATTTGGAACGAGATTTGTTTCCCTTTTTCCCAGATTTGGACTCAGATCTTGTCTCAGTCCTGCCCCTTACAATTAAAGCTTCAGAAGTTTCTCTATCAACCATTTTATCCCTTCTCCTAGTTTCATTATTCAACAGAGCATTTGCAACATCTTCATATTTCACAGTATCTTTTCCATATAATAAAGTAGTTGCTAAATGATCATAACTTTCAGGTAATGAATTCAACAGAATTAGGGCTTTATCTTCATCCTTAATTTGCTCATCCAAATTTAACAAATCAGTCAATAATTTATTAAATGATTCAACATGAGCATTCATAGACATACCTTCCGTATAGGTGAAGCGAAAAAGTCTCTTCTTCAAATACAGCCGATTCTCCAAACTTTTCCTCATGTATTTATCTTCGAGCTTCTTCCACAACACCGCAGCAATGGTATCCCTCATCAAATCGTACTTCTGAGCCTTCGCAATAAAGAGCCGAATAGTCCCACACGCAACTCGATTCAACTTCTTCCAATCTGCTTCGGACATATCCTTTGGTTTTTCTACTTCCAAAGCAACATCTTGTTCTTGTTGAACAAGAACATCCAACACCTCACATTGCCACATCCCGAAATTGTTTGTCCCATCAAATTTTTCGACTTCAAATTTTGCGTTGTGAATCGTTGTTCTGGATGAACTTGATCCCACAACATCCTTGGTTGCATCTGCATCACCCGCCATCTCCCTCTAGGTCGAACCAACAGCTCTGATACCACTTGTTGTGAGGAATACAAATCAAACCAACAATCACACGAGAGAAACAGCGAGAAAACACAGAAAAACCAGCAACACAAGAACACAAGATTTACGTGGTTCGGCAAAACGATGCATACATCCACAAGGGGCGGTTGGGGTTCTTTACTATGATCTCCAATGGGCAAACAAAGCCTTTACAAGAGATGACGGCTGCAAAATCCGAATAAGGTGTTACAATTTACAAAACCCTAACGGGTGTATTTATAGGGAAACTATTGGGCCTTTTCGAATTGGGCCGAATCTGGATCCAAAACCCGCCGACAGTCGACTGGTCCAATTACCAGTCGACTGGTACTTCCTTCGGGACAGTCGACTGATCAGTCGACTGCTGCTGCTGTATCTTTAGTCTTTGAAAACTCCTCTTTGGACAGTCGACTGCTCCTCCATCCAGTCGACTGAAGCTCTGAAACTTTCGAACACTGCAGATACCAAATACCAGAATCGAGCCATTATCCTACAATTTGTTCATTTGGATAGAATGTGTTGTTGATTGAAATTTTTGGTTATATAATTGAAGAATTTGTTCATATTGATATAGACCGCATGTGATTGGCAATTTTGTTCATTTTGATACATAATGGAAGAGTTGATAATGTATCACACTTGCATTCGAGGAGGGTTGAAAGAATGACATAATTCACTTGTATATTCCCCTCATCTATGTTTATCTCAGTTTTCTAAATTCCTCTTGTTTTCCACAAGGAAATCTAATTATCTTGATTTTCATATCAAAGAATAGTTATGGAATATAGGAAGGGGTCTTCCAGAATTGAGAAGGCTACAGTTGGTGAGCCCAGGAGAAGAGAAGGAATTGCTAGGCAAGGTATTTTTGATTTTATCAAATCAATGGCCAAAACAGGGAAGACTATCATTAAATGCATTGCATTTTCTTAAATAAATTGCATCTTATAAAGAAAAAGTAATATATTTTTGCAATCAAGTTATCTAAATAACCTTTATTTTACAAATTACAAAAGAGCCTTATCGACCTTCTTTATTTCATGTGGGGTAATATATTTTCTGGCATACTAAAGAAAAAGAAAAGAAGTAGGCTGATTTCAGAGTAGTAATAGTACAATAATCCTGTGTTATTCTACTACGGTGCTCTTTTTCCTGCTGTTAAGTATCACAGTGAGTTATAGCAAGCATCAACGAATACAATTTTCCACAAGTTATCAAACAATATCTGATTCAATTCCTGAATATTTAAGACCAAATTTGCATGACATAATAAGACCTAAACTGATTCAGAATGGATGATTAGGTTGGTTAAACTGAACCTATTACTGCTCATTTTCTTTTAAGAGTACCATTTCAGCCTCGATTTTACTCATTAAAAAAATTAAAATTCCTACAAAGGGAGCAGTCCAAAACTGGATTTTTTTCAAGAAATAGGCCACTTTTTAAAACTAATTTCGAAGATATTACACAACAAATTCCTAAACAAAATAATCAAAATATTTTAGGGCTAATCCTCAAAGCACATTTATTAAGTGTACTATTTTTGCAAATATTTTATTCAGTAGTCTTATCAAATACATGTAAAACCATAATGATGTTTTTGTTGATCTTTGTTCGGTAGTGTGGATGGTTCTCTAATGATACCTAATGGAATTACCTAATGGTGCTCAAATTTTTTACTTGATTTTTACAGTCCTGTGTAATGCCTATTTCCATCAGGAGCTGGTTGATATGGATAGAAAAGATGAGTAATGTGGGATGATGTTCAATGAAATTTTCGTTTAGTTGTTTTTTCTTAAAACCGACATTACTATACTCTTTCCCATGTTCTTATATGATTTTGCACTATGTACTCTTTCTCATGTTCTTATATGTTTTTTCGTTCGTTCGAATATGCCTGAGTAAATTTTGCAGGTGACCTATGGTCACTTGGGGATGTGAGCCCGCAGTATTTTATATAATTAATGAAAAAAAAACATACTTATTCTCCGACAACTTATTCACTCACAGCCGTTTCAATTGTTTATCTAGTGGCCAATGATATTTTACTGCATACATCATCATAATATCTAGTGATCAATTGTCACTTTTGATAATTAATACACCATAACAAATACAGAACTTCAATATGTACATCAAAAATAGCAGTAACATTGTAACTCTGTATAGTTGTATTCTCCATATGCAACATCAATTTCCCTAACAAAAGTAAAATAATAGTGTAGAATTACAGCTAATAATTGATCTAGTAACATGATAGAAAGTGGATCATGCAGAAAAGTTATTTGAATATATATAGTATAAGAACACGCTGATAGAAGAAATCTCATTAAGAAGTCAAATGAATATATAGTATGATCATTCGTTCGTGGCATCTTATACCTATAAAAAGAAAATTAGCATCATATTAAGATAAATTTTAAAAAATTTAAGACAAATAATATTAAGACTAAAAATTTAAGTAACTTTAAATCTCACATTTGATGCATATATAAAATTTGGAAGATAATTAGGAAACTTAGTATCAAAAATATGTAAAGAAATGGTTCACAGACATATTAAGTCCAGCCAATGAAATTATAGCAAACATAAACACTAAGGAGTATCAGATACGATGCAAATCTTACAGAGGTAGTTAAACAAGTTTTATCGATAAATAATTAAGTTGGGATCACGGGAATTACGTTTGGCAAAGATAATGAAATCTTTAACACCATCCCGATACACATTGAATGATCGTGACCTATTAATCCAACCTCAATCCATTTGAACAATAGCACTCAATCTGAAATTAAATTTGATAAATTAAAAATTATTATAATTGAAAACTAATTCGATAACTAATTTTTCCATTTTTAGACCTTCCCTAATTGATTTTCATGTATATTTTACATGTCAACTAATTCGATAAATTTCATGTGTATTATACATGTCAATTAATATGATTTTATATCAACTAAAGGACCAAAACATACTTCACAATAACTAATAGCCTTACAACAAGAACTAAACAATAGACACCCAACACAATGCCCCCCCCCCCCCAACACCTCTCTCTCTCTCTCAAAAAAAAAAAAAGGAAAAGAACAACCAACAATAATGCATCGAGATTCCTATGAAAAAGTGCATTAAGAATATTTTGGTTTCTCAAAAGATATATGTCACGTCAAATTATATCTTTAATAATACGAAAAAGTAAACCCCAAAACAAATTCCCTACTGAAGAACATTAAACACTTCCAATAATCACATACAAAATGAACTCTATTCGTACAACCCTAAAATCTATTTTTAAACCCTAAAACAAATAAACATTAAAACAAATAGATCTCAAAAAGTTAACTCTATTCATACAACCCTAAAATCAATAATCTATTACAACCTTAATATATATTATTACAACCCTAAAATCATTAATCTATCAACAAACTCTGCAGTCTATTTTTACAACCCTAAGTTCAAAATATACTATCAACAAGCTGATGGACTTTAGGCCCATCAGCTTGATCAACACCACCTTTAAAATTATCATGAAAGTCCTTGCGGCTAGATTAAGTGCGATTATTTCGCCCCTCATTGATCCGGCGCAATCAGGTTTTATCAGAGATCGTTTCATCCTTGATAGCGTGACTTCGGCTCAAGAGGTTATCTCCCTTTGCCACCATTCCAAATCAGAAGGCATTCTTCTCAAATTGGATTTCCAAAAAGCTTACGATAACGTGAGTTGGGATTTCTTTCTTGATATTCTCCATCATCGGGGCTTCGGTCCTAAATGGATTGCTTGGATTAAATCCAGCCTTTTCGCCGGTACCTCTTCTATCATTATCAACGGCTCTGAAGGCCACAAGTTTAAGATCAAATGTGGTCTTCGCCAGGGTGATCCAATATCCTCTCTCCTCTTCTCCCTGGTTGCGGATGTTTTCAGTAGGTTACTTCGCAATGCGCGCGAAGCTCAGGTCATTGAGGGCCTCGGTCACTCCCAATGCTTCGATGGTATTCTTAACTTGTAGTACGTTGACGACACTATTATTTTCACTAAACCAAACCGCTCTTCCCCGCGTAACCTTAAGCTTCTGCTTTATTGTTTCGAATTGGCTTCGGGTCTCTCCATCAATTTTCAAAAGTCCTCCGTGCTTTGGCTGGGTGGTGATTCCAGCCGACAAACCGAGGTCTCCCAGTTTTTTAATTGCCCTATTGCTTCTTTTCCCATTACCTATTTGGGTATTCTTCTGAGATGGGGCAATTTGCTTAGATCCGACTGGCTCCTTATCATTGATAAAATTGAAGCCAGACTCAATGTTTGGACGGGTAAATTACTCTCCCACGGGGGTAGATTGACTCTGCTCAACTATGTCCTCTCTACTATCCCCCTATACATGATGTCATTCTATTATTTTCCCTCTTGGGTCCTCAAGAGATTAAACCAAATCAGAAGCAACTTCTTCTGGTCCGGGTCCCCCAGTTTTAAGATTGGATCTCACCGCTGTAACAGGAATCTTATCTGGTCCTCTAAGGCTAGCGGTGGTTTGGGAGTACTAAACCTGCGGAACCAGAACATCGCCCTGTTAGGTAAGTGGCTCTGGAGATTCCATTTTTTTTGAGCACCTTCCGTGGGTTCAGTGCATTAAAGAGTATTATTACCATTCTACTCCTTGGTGGTCTTTCCCTTCCTCCACCCACCGCTTAGCGTCACCGTTCTGGAAAGGAGTTTGGAAGGCAGCGTCAGCCTTCCAATGTGGCATTTTCTGTAGATGCTCTACCGGGACCAGAACCAAATTCTGGACCGATCTTTGGTTGGGCAACATTAAACTCTCTTCGGCCTACCCTCACCTCTTTTGTCTGGCTTCCTCCTCGGACGCCTCTGTGGCTGATTCATTTTACATGTTTTACTCCACTAGGATGTGGCTCATTCCTTTCGAGGTAGAGTTACCACCCCCCTTAGTTTCCGAACTTTACGAGCTCATTTCCTCTCTAAATCTCTACGTATGGAATCCTACTGAAGTGATTGCTTGGAGATGGAACTCATCCGGGATGTTCTCAGTTAAATCCTTTTATAACTTCCTTAATTTTCGTGGGGCTAAATTCCCCTTCGCTTCGTTCATCTGGAGCTCCTGCGCTTCCCTAAAGGTTAAGATTAATACTTGGTTAGCTCTTCATAATATTACTCACGGTCGAGGTTCTTAACAAAAGGAATCTTGCATGGGGGCAACTCTGTCCTCTGTGTACAGAGGTCTCGGAAGATGGTAATCACCTCTTCGTGGGCTGCTCCTTCATCTCGCCTCTCTGGAAGTTAGTTTCGCTGGCCTGGGAAAATCCGACCTTACCAATCAATCTTGTCTCTTGCTGGTCTTCCCCATCGCCGCATCCTAGATTTCGCAAAGGTTGGAACCTTTCGGTCCACATTATTATTTGGATTGTGTGGTTGGAAAGGAACCGTAGGATATTTTCCCATCAATCCTCCTCAATCTCCCATATGATTGAGGAATTCTTATTTCTGTTTAATTTTTGGTCTATGCATGCCTCTCGCATTGATACAGACCTACTTTATGGTTATCGTTTAAATGACTCTTATCGTGTTCTTTCCAGTCTTAATGCTTTATGAACCTATTTATTGTCTGGTTGCTTACTTCGATTTCTCTCGTAGGTTGGTTAAGGGGGTGGGTCTCCCTTCGCTGTGGTGCCTATGGCTTCGGTTTAGCCCAGAATCTTTTGTTTTTTGTGCTCTGCGGAGCCTTTTGTGCAGCTTCTTGCTTTATGTTGCTCGGCCTCTTGTTTCGTTTCTGGTGGGAGCTGATTGTATTTGCCAACCCTGCTGCTCTTTGGTTGTGGATTTATCTTGCTGAGGACTTCGTTCCCCATGTTTTGTTGTTTCTGGTTGGCAACAATTCTCTGATGCCATGATGTATTTATGCACTCCTGGTCTGTTCTGATTGTATAGTCTATATCTTCTTTGCTTATTTGTCTATGATGCTGGCGGTAGTGTTCCCCGGTTTGGTCCCTGCGAGATTGTTTGTTTGGTTACTGTGCTTGTTCTCTTGGTGTTTGTTTTCTGAGTTGTTTCTGTATGTTTGTTTTTTTTCTCCATCCTGGTGATGAGAGATTGCTTTCCCCGATCGTTATCCGTATTTGGATGTGATTTTGGATTGTGGTTTTGAGTGCACCGCGATGCGTTTTTAGCTGTTTCATTTCTTCCTTTCTCAGCTGTTGTTAGTGCGGACAGTGTATGTTTTCTGCTTGGTTTGATGGTTTTTCTTGGCGCTCGGTGTGCTATTACGGCGCATCCTTTCGGATCTTCCCTCTCCTAGCTGCGCCTTTATTTTCTTGGGCGGGGCCTTTGTCTTTTTGGCCTTGCCAGTTGATGGGTAGCAAGCTTTTCTTCTTGCGGGCTGCGTCTTCGCATGCTGAGGATCTAGTGATGTTTGCATTGCCTTCACTTTCTCCAGCCTTCTTCGTTGCCATGTTGCTGGCCGCAAGTCGAATTTGGAGCGCCTAGCTATCTACCGTGCCGAAGGCTATCGATCCTTGGCCTGTGTGTCTCTGCCTTTGGTCCATCTATTCGAAGCCCAGCTCCCTCGTTATTGTCCTTTATTTTTTTATGCTGTTTCTGGGTTCTTTGAGATGTATGTTGGTTTGTCGATTATTGTTTGGCATGGCTTAGTGCGGGCTGTGGGTTTTTTTTGGTTTTACTGCTTGTAAACCCTGTTATGTACTCTTTTATTGTTATTAATATATTTATTGATTTGGCTGGAGTCTTTAGAGTCTATCCGCTTACATATATTTAGACCAGCTTGTCGAACCTCCTAATGCCCAACGGGATCATCCTCGACCTCAAGTCTGGCTTCAAGCCCTGCTCAAACTTCTTGGCCTTCTTCGCCTCGTAAGCAATTAATTTTGGTGCATACCTCGATAGTTGAGCAAACTTGGTCTCATACTCTCGCACGGTCATGCTGCCCTACTGAAGGTTCAAGAACTCGGTCGCCTTCTTCTCCTGAACATCTAGGGGAAAGAAGCGATCCCTGAATTCCTCCAGAAAAGCTTCCCAAGTCATCGGCTGATCTCCCAAAGTCCTCTTCAGTGATTCCCACCAGACACCAGCGTCCCTCTCCAGCTGCATGGTGGCCAACTTTACCTTATTGGCTGCCGGAGTTTCTGAGACCTCGAAGATCATCTCCATCCTTCTAATCCAGTCGTCAGCCTTGCTTGGATCCGATTGTCCCTCAAAAACTGGCGGCCTCATCATCTTAAAGGACTCGATCTGCTTGATAGGATCGGCGTTGACCAATCCTTGTCCAGCTCCATGATTTTGCTGCGGATTCTGCTGCTGATTCTGAGCTTGCGCCAAATTGAATGCCATCAGTGCATTCAGAGAATGATACACCTTAGCGAATTCAGCCTCAAGGTCAATTCCCGTTCCTCGAGAACTACCAGATCCATCCTCATTATTGCCACCATTCCTGGGCCTGGGTGCAACCATTCTGAATACTGCAAAACGAGAAAAAAGTTAGCGCATCACACACAATTCGAACCCACATCAATACCCTATGGCAAAACCTCAACCATACCCCAAGCCATAACCTCAAACCAAACATCATGTTCTAATTCTATATGATACTCACACTCTGATGTCCACACCTAGGTACTCACTCTCTACTGTCCACACCTAGGTTGGTTTTCATACTATGTCTATTATTACTATTGAAGCATGCTCTGATACCAATCTGTAGCGCCCCGAATTTTTAATATAATAACTTAGAAAATACGTGGCACAATCCCAACATCAACTTCAATGTAATAGTACACATAGCTCAAAACACAAATTATTTTAATCCAAACTTTTATTACAACAATCTTTTTCAAACACAGCGGAATTACAGACACCTTGAATTACAACTTTCTTTTTACAATACATCTTTTTACACAAATTTACACAAAGCTCCATTACATCAGTTTATCTCAAACTAACTCAAGCATCCAAGCCTCCGAACTCTAAGCAACAACCTGTAACACATGAGGCTAGAGATGATCCCTAACCCCCAAACTAAAGGGGTCAGCCATAAATGGTGTGAGTGATATAAACAAACAAACAACATAATTTAATCATAAAACATAAAGTCATCAACAGCATGTACTAACAACAAGGATAAATGAATGAGAAATAACAAAGGATGTGAAGCATGAAATGGAATGAAACAACAAGTGAATCTAGTCCAAGTGTCAAGTGTAGGAAAACTGGGAAAACACATGCGTAAAACCAAGTTAAGAAAATACAACTCCATATGCAACTAATCCCACTACGGTGATGGGTAACAAGATTCAAAATACTCCGCGAATAGGCATCACCGCCCTCGACGCACAAACATCAAGTAAGATAACTCAATAACAATAACCGAAGAATCATCTCCCTGCTGTGTATCCCACGAATAGGCCTTCAAGACCCTCGACGTGCGAATACACCCGATACATTCCGTGAATAGGTCTGCCGATCCTCGACACGCAAATGCACCCTGCATGCTCCGTGAATAGGCCCGTAGACCATCGACACGCGAACACCTAAATATTATGTACCCCACGAATAGGTCTTCAAGACCCTCGACGTGCGAATACACCCAATACATTCCGTGAATAGGTCTGCCAATCCTCGACACGCAAATGCACCCTGCATGCTCCGTGAATAAGCCCGTAGACCATCGACACGCGAACACCTAAATATTATGTACCCCACGAATAGGCCTTCAAGACCCTCGACGTGCGAATACACCCGATACATTCCGTGAATAGGTCTGCCGACCCTCGACACGCAAATGCACCCTGCATGCTCCGTGAATAGGCCCGTAGACCATCGACACGCGAACACCTAAATATTATGTACCCCACGAATAGGCCTTCAAGACTCTCTACGTGTGAATACACCCGATACATTCCGTGAATAGGTCTGCCGACCCTCGACACTCAAATGCACCCTGCATGCTCCGTGAATAGGCCCGTAGACCATCGACACGCGAACACCTAAATATCCTCTAGTGGGACTAACAAATCATGAGCCTTTACTTACGTCGATTATTATCAAATACACCAAAAATCCTTATCTCTAGAGTTAGTGTAGCCTGCTGGTTCGCAGAACTCCCACTCAACTCCTAGAGACCTCAATATGACCATAACTCACTATTCCATCGTCAAACGATCAAAGGAGAAATCTCTCCACTCAATCAAGCTCAAGTCTTTAGTAAATTCCATAATCCAAATCCAACCATAATATATATTGAAAGCGTATGTTCTATAGAAGAATAATATTTATAAGAGTAGATTATAGGTCCAAAACATTTAAAGAGTTAGTCTTTTAAAGAACATCAAAACACCTTAGAAAAGTATCAGTACCAGTCGACTGCAAAAGGTCACCAGTCGACTGTCCAGAGTGAAAACTAACATCTTTAAGAAGTAAGATCTAAGTGTCTACAGTCGACTGCAAAACTCACCAGTCGACTGTCCAGAAAGAAATCCAGTAACTTTCAGAAAATGAGTTAAGTATTATAAGTTTACTTACCAAAAACATAAGATGACTTATAAAAATATAAGTTGACTTACCAACAATATAAGATGACTTATAAAAACATAAGTTGACTTACCAACAATATAAAATGACTTATAAAAATCATAAGTTGACTTACCAACAATATAAGATGACTTATAAAAATCATAAGTTGACTTACCAGATTATAAGTAGACTTATAAAAAACATAAGTCGACTTAAGGGAGACATAAGTCGACTTATAAGAACATAAGTCGACTTATAAAAATATAAGTCGACTTACGAGAGAGAAATTCCAGAAATCTTTAAGAAAATATTCTAAGTGTTATAAGTCAACTTGTAAAGTCATAAGTCGACTTAAAATACAATATAAGTCGACTTAAAGGTCATAAGTCGACTTACCAGAGGAAAATCTACGATAACTTTGAAAAATAATTTCTAAGTGTACCAGTCGACTGAAAAGAGTCGACTGTCCAGAACGGATTTTCAAGAAAACTAAGGATACAGCAGCAGGGTCGTACCAGTCGACTGAAAAGTCTATCAGTCGACTGTCGGCCTTCAGTCTGCAAGGTTTTGGTTGTTCATGATAATCAAAATTAGGGTTTACCAAAAGAAACATTGTTTACTAAATTAATTTGTATTCCAATAAAACGACAGTCTCAAATAATCCCCAGTTCGGATACATTACTCAAATCAACCAATTTCTCAAATCTCAAATTCTCATGTTCTAAACTCATAATTCTTCCATTAGGATTTCTCAATACTAAATCTCTTCCACAACTTACAACCAAATCTGATTTATAATCACAAGATCCGGATGTTCAACCATCCAATTCCTTATTATCATAACCATACTCAAATCTTAACATGTTTTCAAGCAATAAAGAATTTGTCAATCAAGATCCACTAGTAAACATTCATAGATTTCATATGCATAATATAAATAAAAACTATTGCATCGACCACATACAAGATACAAAATATCGAAACAAAACAACACATGATCATTCACATAAATCAATCAACAAAACAAAGTTCATATCACTCACCTTTAGAATTGAAAAGATCCAACGAAAAAGCCTTTCTTTTTGCGAGATCCAAATCTTCCTCTTCAATCACCAAAAATATAAAATAATGAAACTTGAGTTATGCAGCGAATGACGCCTGCGACTCTCTTTATATAGGCCGGGAATCAAGTTTTAGGGTTTCCAAATACTTTTGAAAAACAATCCCTTCAAAATACAATTATATATATATATATATATATATATATATATATATATATAGGGAAAGTTTCGGTTGAGCACTACTCTAGTGCTCACCGCGTGAACACTAGGCCTTCGGGCGTTCATATTGACGATCCGAACCGTTCACATTGATCTACACATCTAAATTAGTCTAAATATGTAAAATCAAATCATTTGAAATTCATTTGCCCATTCATTGAAGTGTTACAAAATTGTATGGCTGAAAATCATTGTTTTTATTGTCACATGATGGATGGGCAAATGAATTTCAAATGATTTGATTTTACATATTTAGACTAATTTAGATGTGTAGATTAATGTGAACGGTTCGGATTTTCGATATGAATGCCCTTAGGCCTAGTGTTCACGCGGTGAACACTAGAGTAGTGCTCAACCGAAGCTTTCCCTATATATATATATATATATATATATATATATATATATATATATATATATATATATATATCTATTCTTGGAAATTCATCTAAAATTCATTAAAATTAGGATTTAAAAGTAAAATATGATCCTAAATCCCAACCGGTACTGTTCAAAATGTCCAGAAAATATATTTTGCATTTTAACCCCTAAAATGTCAAATTTGCAAAAAAGGTCCTTCTTTTCTCAAAAATTGCAAATAGATCCGATTAATTTCAGAAAAATCTGGCAAAATGCTAAATAAATCCCAAATATTAAATAATGATTTTTCATAAAGAAAACTTAACTTTCCAAACTTCTCAAAAAGTATTTGCACGTGTTTTGCACGTGTAAAAAGATAAATATTTATTAAATTCTTCAAAAATCAATTTAAATGCATTTTCAAATATTTAAAATAATATTTGAAAATACGGGGTTCTACAGAAACAATTTTGTGATACGAAATTTTATGAAACACCTATTGCGCATACAGTACAGGGAAGCATTAACTTTGCTTTCTAAATCATTCTGGACTTGGTTTAGTTCTAAATCATACTAACCTTAGATTAGACACATCATGAGATAATTTAAAAACTTGATTGAAAATAGGCATAAATGACAAGAATGATAAAGTGAAGCCAACTCAATAACTTCTTGAGATTACTTAATAAGAACAAACAAGGTTAATGGCAAGTACATAAATAGACATATATTGAAACTCATGAGAATTCCATTGCTAGTAAGCATTTAACAGTCTAACTAATTTAGTGCTAATAGTACAATATACAGATATCCTCCCTCGAACTTGGTAAAACAATTGCCAAACCAATTTCATTGAAACCAAGTAAAAACTATAGCAATGCCCTAGCTGTAACGCCCCGAATCCCAAAAATACTGAATTCGAGATGTTCTACAGGATCTTTTCACTTTCTTCAGTACAATTTTACAAGGAATTTAAACTTTTCATCTTACATCAGAGTTTACATCAATATTACACTTTTCATTTGCACAGCGGAAGTAAAATTTACAACAATTAAATAAATGTACAACAACATGGTATAATCTTTAAACATCCTTTCCTCTTTAACATGCCATTTACCTGCATATAAGACTGTGGGTACGTCAGTTTATTCAATCGACGATCATTATACACGGCCATCCTCTCTATGCCGGAAATAGTATAACTTAATTTTCCATATTTAGCAAACACAAACTTGTCACATTACAATTAAAGGGACTACCCTATTGATGTTGTGTTGTGATTGTGCACTTAATCCTTAATGCAATTATTTATGTTACATGACACTAATGCACACTTGTTTGGAGTCTATGCATCCCATACTACATAGGTCCGAGGGCAAGCCTCTTAATCGTTCTTTATCTTTGTAGGGTTCAATCCCTCGTTATGACTTAATCTACTACTGTAACTACGGTAGTGTCTTAGATGATCTATGAGTGCAAGCACGTGTACAGAAACTGGAGGAGAATTCCACGTCATGTCACGACTCATCGTGAAGAACCTATGGACAATTCAGCCTCCTTCATGGCACACGATCCTCATGCAGTCACCAAACATCCCACAAGTGTCACCACCGGGACGGTACCCTGGAACAGTATCCACGTCATGTCACGACGCATCGTGAAGAACCTGTGAAATACTCTCCGCCGCCACGGTACCCTGGAGCCGTATCCACGTCATGTCACGACTCATCGTGAAGAACCTGTGAAATACTCTCCGCCGCAAATCCGATGGCCCTCACTCGTGTTTTTCTCCTACTTTCATCACGTCTCCACTATGTACTAATCCTTATTTTTTATTAGAATCATGAACAAAATCAAAGCTCTAGAGTTAGCCTCTCCACTAAACCGGCCTTATTCATTCATTTCAACATGACCAACCTTGGTCTTTCTTTTCAATATTCATTTCATTTCTTTCCAAATGCCGGGGGAGACTTAGCTACTCTTTCATTTCAATTCCAATTCACAAATTCTAACATAATCTGAGCATTCCCAGCTCATGAGTTCATTTTTCATTGCCTCAGCATATCATGATCTTAGCTTTCATATTCATGTACTTCTTCATTCAAAGTATGACTCATTTCATGTAAATTCATGCAGCAACAAATAGAGTTTACCAATATCCAGATTCACAATCTTTACCACGAGCAAATCATAAGATTTCAGATATATCAAAAAGCACTCTGGACAGTCGACTTGGAACTCCACCAGTCGACTTATCCAGTCAAATACAGTTCGTTAATAACACTCGGAAGAGTCGACTGCTGCACACGGCCAGTCGGCTGTTCCGCAGTTAAATGTCATTCAATTAACAGTCGACTGTCATTCAAATCAGTCGTCTGTACAGAGTGTTTCAACTATACATCTTCTACTCAGTACAGTCGATTGCTACAAGCATTCGGTCGACTGAACAGTTTAAACATCTCAAATTAAGGAATCACACATCACATTTTGTCACGCTATTCTTCAACAAGAATAATTCACATTTCATGGTTATCACATTGTTCTCAGAATGAGAAGTACTAACGAATATTCATAATTCATAATTTCATACATCTATCACATAATGTCACTTCAATCTTTACTATATTAATCTTCTTCATTTCTAGTTCTTTTGCAAGGTATAATTTCCCAAAAATTACTCCTATCAAAATCATAGTTCTGATTACACCTTTTATTCTAAAATCACATTTTATTTCATGCAACAATTCCTAAATTATCTTTATAAAACCTCATGTATTTTCAAAAGAGTAGAACATTCGAGTTTATAAAAATACATCAGTACCAGTCGACTTATACCATAGTAAGTCGACTGTTCAAGGGGAAACATTCATGATTTTAAGTAAATAGTTGACTTATAAAAGCACCAGTCGACTTAAATGAGCATATAAGTCAACTTACAAGGTCCTAAGTCGACTTACCAGAACGTTTCTTTTCAACATTTCTCAACAATTAATGCCACAAATCTCTTTATTAGCTAAGTTCACATTCATGGTTATAATTAATCCATATCAACTTAATTTTTTACTAATCCAATCACATACAATTGCATACTCACATTCCAATCAATTTATAGGTCAATTCTCCAATTAGAAGCGTACTCTTATTAGTATTTTTCATGCATCATTTCTCAATATCATACTAGCATCATTTCTAATCAAGCCCACTATCATTCATTCATTTCAACAAGCATTTCTACTTTAGAAATATGGAAAATTTTACCCACCTTGTATGGAGAGAAAATAACACAATAGCAAAGAAGTCCTTTGCAAATGAGATGCGCCTCCTCCTAGATGATGCGCGCACAAGTTCCACAAGCACCACCGAAAGCTCCTAGCCAGCCCTTCTCCTCGGTAGAACGCAAGCACAAACCACTCACCACTCAATCTTTTGACTCGCAACTTACTACTAATTTAGACTATAGTTTTAGAAAGATATAATTGCATATGAATATAGCCATGGGAGGGGGTATTTATACTAGAAATCAACTAGAATGGAGGGCTAGGATTAGTTGGTAGGTTGTAGGATGGAAGGCTAGGATGAGAGTAGAAGTTACCACAACTACCCACATTCACATAACTACCACACCATGACCACCACTAAACTTTTGAATCTCCCTCCAAAAGAAGTGCCAACCGGCCATGAGAAAGGTGTGCATTGCACGTGTACGTGTAGTGCACGTGCATGCAACTAGGCCCAAAATTGTGCAATTTAATTTTGTATAAAAATAAAATAGTTATAAAATAGTCTTCTACATGACAAGTTTAAATAAAAAGAAGATTAATCCATGGGCTTTATTTTGAGCCAAAATTGTTATTAAAATAAATAAAATAAAATACATTTTTGGGCTTTTAGAAAAAGGGCTTTTCATTCAATTAAAATAATGCTTTCTATTTATTAAAGAAAAGGCTTTTGTATAAAAATAACTTGAGAACACATATTTAAATATTTATACACATCTAAATAAAAATAATTATAAGATTTAATTCAACCAAAATATTGCACGTGCACACTACGTGCAAAATAAAATAATTTTTCATTAATAGAAAAATCAGGGTATTACACTAGCATAAGAACTATAGCAAAGGGGACCTCGAGTACAGACCAGAAATTATCATTATTATCGTTCACTCGAAGATCCCAGAAATTATCATTATTGCAGGTGAAGGTATGAAAGCACTAAACACAAGTTTGCAAGAATGATAGGAAAGAGGTGCTGTCCAAATAGCAATTTGATATTGGTGAAACCTGGAAGGAGGAAGTTTCGAAGGTGTGTGGTATTCTACCCCAGAGAAGCCATTGGTGACGAGGGCAATGATAGTTTGTAGAAAGTGAACATCAAGTTCCCAATTCCAAGATGCCAAGATGAGATGGCCACGAGGGCAACCAACGATGGCTTTATTCAGGTTATTTTTTTAGATTGCAGATTGAAAGGATCAAGGATGTTTTCAGATTAGGATTTCGAGATGAAAGGGAGTACCTGTTCTTGTTGGAGAAAAAGAGGGGATACGGGGATAGCTATGCGGTGGGTGCAAGATTTGGTGAGGGATTGCCATTGCTTGCAGACAGCAGCGAAGGCAAAGAGGTTGAGAGAGTTCCCCTATTCAGCTTTAACGTTCAAGTCCTACCCTTCTAATCTGATCACATTTGACAACACCCCTATTGATCTATTCCCTTCTCTAAATTCCTTGCATTGGATTTGCTTTCTCAGGATCCCGATTTTAATAACAAGTTTTTTTTGTACATCAAAATTCTCTGAGAAACACGTTAAAATGCATACTTTAAATTGCTGAAATATTAGAGGAAAGGACCTATTCTGAAACAAGGTCAACCAAACATATATGCCAAATATTACCTAAAAAAAATCACCTAAACAAATCAATCTAAAAAATAGAACAAAATCAACCAAAACCTGAAAAACTATGATAATGATGAGCCAAATTCTATAGATTCTTAATCTTAAATAACTGATCATCATGGCAAGTTACATCACACGTGATATTTTTGCAGTGAAATTGGAAGAAGGATAAAAGTAGAGAAATCTAAAATACAAAAACAGTTTCTTCAACTCTTCCTTTTCTAAATCCTTCTCTTATGACTAATCCACTTTGTGTGTAAGCGTTCTGATTGTCTAAAATTCTTTCTCAATCTAATGAATCCATCACCCTCTCTGTCATCTACTTTTTTTTCCAGCAAATTGGGTAAACTAAGGAGAACAATCCTACACTGAGTTCAACCATGTAAAAGGACCAAACTTTTCAAATTTTATTTTACTAACTACATAAATCCAACAAAAATATTTTGAGTTAATTCCCGACTCTTTCCCAGGGCAAAGCCACATCTAATACTGGCGAGACTCCAACTTGTTATCCTGCATTCATTGGGACTTTTTTTTTGCAATTGAAGTTCAGGTTTAAAGGTTTGCTTCATAATACAACAATTATACAAGTCTTGTCTCCAATATATGGTAAACCTACGGTAAGAAATTTATTGCTATACATGGTTAAGGGTGATCATAATAACAATTATAGCATCATCATTGTTCTTAATTGATAAAGAGAAAAGTCTTCAAGGGTAATTAAGTTCCGAAGTTTTAAAAATTCTAATCAATTCTGATAGTTTAGAACGATTTTGAAGCCTTCTAAGAGCATGCAAGGTGCTGAAAATTTTTAAAAGACGAAGTGGAGGGTATTGTGATATTGAAGCCTAAATTGGACACATCTGCACCGTTACATACTAAATTGCATGGTATATTATGTAAATCATTAAATAAAATAAGGGAACTCAATTCAATTTGGTAAAATATTAAACATCTCACCGACATTCCGTATAATCCAAAAAAAATGGCTGCGGTGGGAAGGGTGGCAGGGAGGGTTTTAGTTTGGCTAAGTATCGAACGTCTTCAAGACATTGCACATAATCCAATAAAAAAAGTTCTGTCAGTAATGAGATGTTTGGGTTGTGCTAGCAATGTTATTGATTCATTGAAATTAACAGTATTAACGGCAACATAGAAGTTGAAGTTAGTTGCATTATTCCACCTTTTTCCTAAAAAACATAGAAGTTACAGTCTGATAAACTATCAATTACACATCTAATTCAATGAAATAAGAAAGATACGCAGTTTGATAGTGGCTTAACAACATAACCTTAGGATCTGCAGATTCCAAATTTCAAGTGGTCTTCTTTATAAATTTTAGGTGACATTGACAATGCCCAATTCCTCAAATATACAGAACCCTAGCTTAAGCCCTAACAGAACCAAATCAAATCAAAGCAAAGGACAAATTTTTACGGAGTTTCCTGACGTCGGTGATGAGCCGCGCGGCCTAGAAGAGCCTCTCCATCTCCATCGCCATCGCCACCTGTTTCGGTGGTGCCTCTGCCATTGATTTGTATTCTTCCGATGGGTCTTGTAGCGGCAGTGGTGGCGGTTGCTGCGTACGATTGGAGGGGCAACGGGTTGGGAGAAAGAGAGAGAGCGGCGAAAGGAGAGAAGGGTTTGGGGGGTGGGTATTAGGGATTTTATTTGGGGGCATTTGTATGGTCCAGATTACATATAGGAGTAAGATGTGGTCCAGATTTTGTCTATTTTTAGAAATTTGTGTGGTCCATGTGAGATCTAAGATATAATAAAAATGAGATGTATGGTCCAGATCTGCTCTGGACAGATTTATTCTTTCTTTTATAATAGAAAATAGATATACTCAAAATGTCTCATTTTATATACATACTATTATATATATATATATATATACACACACACACACACACACACACACTATATTATTTTAAACTACGGGTGTCACACGCACTTTGAAATTTATTTTGAAAAATAAATACGCTTAAATATGAGCACCAAAAAAACACGTACTTCGCACGTAAAACATAAAATACGAAATTTGGTTTTATCAACTGAAAAAAATGTTAAAGATAATAAAATATAACATAAGAAAAATATATTTATTAATTTTATATATTCCACGACGTAATTGTCACGTACGTAGAAAACACGTGCATTATACGTATAATAGTATTTTTATCAAAATAAGAGAAATGCATAGATAGTCGGAAATCAAAATGCGTAATGAAAATATGTTACAAATATTATTACTAATGGTACAAAATACACGTGTATAACACACGAGGGCAAAATTGTCATTTTCCAATTTTGTACGGTGTTACAAAGGAGGCTATGGAGATTCTCACAGATATGTATGAGAAACCGTCGGCATCTAATCAAATTCTTCATCTGAAAAACTGGTAAATATGAAGTTGAAGGAAGGGGGTTCAGTAGCAGAGCATGTGAACAATTACTGTATGATTTACAACCAGATGGAAGCTGCAGGTTTGAAGTTTTCAGAGAGGAGGCAGTCATTGTTAATTCTATCTACTTTATTCGATAGTTATGGTATGGTGGAGCAGACTATTACAGGCACTATGACAGATTCGACGATTCTACAGGATGTGGTGAGTAGCATTCTGAACGAGGAGGTGAGAAGGGTGAGAAACGGGGGATATCCACCATCATCTTCTAGAGATTCTGCCATGTACGTTGAGAAGAGACATGGGAGATCTAAGAGTAGTCGAAGAAGAAAGGATCAGAGTAGTTCATATGAGAGTGGGTCTGATGACAGTGATGGAGGACATGGGCCTGAGTGCTGGTATTATCACAAGAAGGGTCACATGATGCGCAGTTGCAAGGCTTAAATGAAGAAGCAGGAGAAACCGAAGAGAGATACTCCAAAGGAAGCTCAAGTGGGGCTTGTTGAGAATCTATGCTTATCAGCTCGGGAGGAGTTGGACACTCAAGATTGGTGTATTGATTCAGGAACTTCTTTTCATTGCACTCCGAGGAGAGAGGTATTTGATGACTATAAGGAGGGTTCTTTTGGAGATGTGATCGTGGGGAATGGTCACCAGTGTCCTGTACATGGGGTTGGTACTGTTCATGTGAATACCATTGATGATCACAGTGTTGTATTGCGGGAGACAAGACATATTCCAGACTTGAAGAAAATCTTATCTCGATTGGAAGGCTAGACAAAGAGGGATTGTCTACTACAGTTGGTAGTGGGGAGTGGTGCATAGCTGCAGGTTCAAGGGTGATTGCAAAAGGAAAGCATGAGGGAACACTGTATTTTCTTAGAGACATGAGGGGCGTTTCTCCTGTAGTTGACTCTCAGCCAGAATCGAGTAGTAGGTTGTGTGGGGTGTAACCGAGTTCTTTCAGTTGTGGAGGGGAGGTTACTAATTTAGTGGGAGCTGCTGGCCATGGAAGTGATCCTAGTGGCAAGACGTTGCTGCGGAGAGGGTACTTTGCGAATTGGCAGTGGAAGCTTCAAGTCACTTTTGTGAGATAGAGAGTACTGGTATCGATATGCGGGGTGATGTCGATGAGGATAACCGAATTGGGATTGTAGGGGTTGAACAGTCTGCGGAGTTTGTGGAGGTGTCGTCCACGGAGGTTTCTAGTGCAGAGGGTGCATTGAGAGGCTTCGAACCATGTCCGGTGTTGATGGAGATCTTGCGGGTGGGGAGTCTCATAACACGGAATCCGACACGGGAGATTGTTTCTCCGTTATTCGTGCTCTATGCGATTGGTGGAGCACATCCTTCATGAGGCGATGAGGAGTGGTTGGTGCACTCCACGTGGTGGAGTGGCGGAGGTGCTCTTCATGAGAGTGGGGAGTACTTGGGTCTTCCATGAAAGTGGGAGTTGGCAGAGTAATGCGAGGAAAGATTACAATAACTTTGAAGCATGGTTTATTTGGTCCAAGTGGGAGATTGTTAGGAATTGTGGCCTCAAATACACGTATGCACGGGGTACTTGATGTTGGAGAAGAAGAGGAGTAGACAAAGAAGCAAGGTAAGGCAAGTAGCAAGAAGAAGAAGTGAAGTCTGGAGGGTTGCGGTCGACCGGTCAGGGGTGCGGTCGACCGACCCAGTCGACTGGGAGTTCTTCGAGTGTAGGCATCCAATAGAGGAGGAGACAGTCGACCGGTCTGGGCGATGCGGTCGACCGGTCAACTCTCAGGTCTGGATCTGCACGTTGCGGTCGACTGGCTTGGGGTGCGGTCGACCGACACCGATGCTGATTGTTCTTTTGGGCTTACGGGAGAAAGGCCCAATTTGCTATATTTGTGTTTATCTTTTAGGGTTTGTTTGGGAGCTATATATATGGCCGTAAACTCTAGGGTTTAGATATCCTATGTCGTGATCATTATTCAACTTCAAGAGAGATTGTGCCGAGTGTTTCAAATGTGAGAGAGAGAGATTGAGAGTTGCAATCTCTTTTATAATCTTTATATTTCTTTAGGAATAAGAAGTATTGGTTATCTCTGATATTAGTTGTGTTATTGTAAGATCCATATATTGTGGTGGCTTGTTCTTGGTTCATCTATTTTTTGGAAGTTTCTATTGCTTGTGGTGCACTTCCGCTATTAGCACTAGGAGTTGGGAGTAGATTTTTCCGACATCCACGTGAGTAATTCTACTAATGATATGTTTATATGCTGATTTTTTATCCGTCACGTGAATTGCTTACCGAAGTCTTTGTTCAGTTGAGGTCGTATATTTGCAAATGCAGGGATGTTTGGTGTTACAGAGTATCATAATGCAATTTTATGGGGTTTTTGCGGTTTTATCGGATTTATGTTAACGCCTTGTAAAAGTTTTCGCGGCATTATTACCCATCCCGAAATTTGGTCTTATTCTGATTTTACTGATGAGAATTATGAGAGCTACAATGCCTAGACCCCATTAAATTTTTGTCAAAAAATGTCGTGCAGTTTGTGGGATTTCTTGTATCCTACCAGAGCAAATTTGTTTGTTGAGTTGTTGCTACTAGGTACACATTTTGTTGACATAAATTGTACTATATTATCTGTTGCCAAGATACAAGGGTCTTGCTCTTGAATTTAGACTTGCTAGTACCTCATTCATCCACAGTAGTTGCTATTGAATAAACCAAACGAAATTACTCCTTCCAGCATGCAGTTCGCGAGAGAAAGGAGACACCCGCTCTGTCCACCTCCTCCCAAGGAATAGGTATGGAAAGGGATTCCGCTGAATCTAAATAAAGTGCAATGTAGTGCAACTGCTTGCAATGAACCAAAAGAACACTACAACCTCCGCATGCTTTCCTCGAAGATTCTACAAGCCAATGTCCTATTGCAATCCAGGTGGCCTACACAGGACCTACCGACACATAACACACTGTTCTAATAAGGCTAAATTTAAAAAAACCTCACTGAGTTTTGGGCCAGTTTAAAAAAAAACGCACTAAGTTTTTTTAATAAAAAAAACGACACAAAATTTTAAAAAACTCCACTGGGTTAGTTAGGGTTAGGGTTAGGGTTAGGGTTGGGTTAGGGTAGGGTCTAAAAAAACCACTTTCATCTTTCATTTGTGTTTAAAAAAATCACATTTATCTTTCATTTGTGTTTAAAAAAATATCACCTAACTAATCAGATGTTTAAATAAACCCCTCCGAACTAACCCTAACCCTAACTAACCCAGTGGTATTTTTTGAAATTTTGTGTCGTTTTTTAATAAAAAAAACTTAGTGCAGTTTTTTTAAACTGGCTCAAAACTTGGTGGGTTTTTTTTTATATTAAATTTAGCCGTTCTAATAAAGCAAATGTAGTGACACACTGTTCTAATAAAGCAAATGTAGTGACGGACTTCATTTTCACTTACTTCACTATCATGAGTTGATGCACATTACAAAATGATATTGGTAAAAATTGAAACGGATCGTGTCTGTATGATTTGGGCAGGTATCTTAAAACTCTCGGGGGGCAAAACGGTAATTATGACAACTATAGGCTCGTAGAAGGAATTTGGGTTACTTTCAAGCTCATCAACTCGACCCAGCTTACAGTAATAGGCTGCCAGTAGGCTAATATTGAGAAGTTTCAGCTGATCCAAAGATGTTACTCAAACCTCTTATCCAAGAGAGGAGTAACCACTTTTATCTCTTCATGAAAAAGATAGTTAATAAACTCTATCTCTTCATCAACATAAGATTAACTGATTCTATCTCTTCATGAGGGAGAGTTATAAACTATCTCTCTCCACCAGAGAATGAGGAGAAAATTCAAATAGCTTGAAATTGCCCCTAAAGGCTATAAATACCCTCTATCTCCATCAGGATCAGGTAACGAATATTTTTGCTACAAAGATTCTCCTATTATGTTGAGTTATTGACTTGAGCGTTTCAGGATCTATCGTCGGAGCCAACCCTGGTGTTTTAGGCTTCTTACAGATTCATCGGCAACACTCACCATTCCAAAGCCTGGGAGCAGTCAACCATCATGTACTCATATCCGGTTAAAGGTTAGATATCTTGTTTTTCCATTACTCATCTATCGTTTTGCTCCCACACAAAAAATAAGCAGCAATAGATTGGTGCCGTTAATGGAAATCGCACAAATATAACTCCCCAATCAAATCACGCCAACTAGCAATCCCTTCCAGCCATACCTTTTAGAGGAAGAAGGTGACGACCACCTGTCGTCGACTCGAAGTTCCTCTTCCTCCTCCTGGGCAACCTTCGCGCTCATCATCGCAGACCCCTCGTCTGCCATTGCAGCCTCCTCCTAGCAAGGTTGCATCGACGAGCTCCCAACGACACTGCTCCGAACCTTACCCGAACTTCACCCAATTGAGGACCGGTTCTCCATCCACACAACCTCCGTTTCCACGGTGCCCCCTACAGTGTTCCTGACTCCACCTGATTTCGCGTTGTCATCAACAAATGGCAGTAAAGGAAGGACCTCCATCAACGCTTAGAAGAAAAGCGTACTAGAGACTATGTCCCCCGCTCAGGGCACCAAGGAAGCAGGAGAAGTCAATCTCCCAGCCGACAGAAGGCCCGATGATCGCCCTTGCCATGGGTGCGAAGAAACCATAGGAGCCCAACTTCAGTCAATCGATAGGCTCCCAAGCATTGCAAAGAAGAGGAGGTGCCCATCACTATGGCCAAATTTCGAGAGTTCATGGATGAAATCCTCCAAGCCATCCAAGTCGCCCCGAGAAGGAGCAGACAAATAAGCAATTGCCGACTTACAACTATGCAAAGAGAAGAATCTCATGGATCAACCCAGTCCGAGGGACCAGAAGACCCAGTCCTGTGTTGCCTCTGAGAGATGGAGGGCTGCCTACCCTGAATTGGTCAAGAGGAGAATCGCCACGTAGAGCATACTGCCCCTCCTAACCTCCCTTCAACAGGTCTATTCTGGAAGCCCCTATTCCAGAGAATTTCAAAGCCTTTCACTTCGACTCATATAACGATGACTCCGATCCAGCAGACCACATCGAGAATTTTAAAACTCTCTTGATGATCTACTAAACCCTCGACTTGCTTCTCCGCAAGACGTTCCTAGAAACATTGAAAAAAGTCAGCTCGGAAATGGTACTTCTGACTCTCTTCAAGGTCTATCTTCTCATTCGATCAACTTGAGGGGCTTTCCCTGGCCCATTTTGTCACCTGTCGCAAGACTAAAAAGACAAGTGCCTCCATACTCGAGTTGAAGTAGAAGGAAAAAGAGTTGCTCATAGACTTTGTCAGACGCTTCACATCCGAGGCCAGATCTATCTCCTCCCTAGATTCAACGGTAGCAGTAGCTGCCTTTCAGCATAATGTCACCTACAAAGAGTTCAAAGCATCCCTCGCCAAGAGGCATCCTCGGGACTTCACCGACCTCCTAGAAAGAAGCGATAAATACATCTGAGTCGAAGATGACCTTCATCCTGAGAGCCAGAAGGAGTCCTCCTCGGGGAACAAACAGAAGAGCACTATTGAATAAGGACCCAAGAAGTCTGAGAAGAATGGGTCGAGCCAGCACCGCTCTCCCCCGTTATCTAGCTTCGAAAAGTTCACTCCTCTTAATACTAGTGTGTTCGCGATCCTCATGGAGATAGATAAGGATGGAATGCTTCGTAAGATGAACACACTCATCAAAAGGAGGAACAAAGAGCTATGCTGCCGATGCCAGGGGGACCACGGTCACAAGACCCGAGATTGCTAAGCCCTTAAGGAGGATATAGAGGCTCTGGTCCAACGAAGTCACCTCTTCAAGTTTTTTCAAATAGACATAGCCAAATCCCCTCCCACTTGGAGGGCTAACAAGCGTGTTGAGAGTAGTTCTGAGTCCCAAGACTCGAAACAGAGGGCAGTGCTCCACTCCATTCAAGGAGGACTCATGGGGGGATAATCAAACTCCTCCCGGAAGATGTTTATCCGAGAAGTGAATTCAGTACATAACTCCCCCCCCCCCAAAGCAAGAGTGCCCCGATGACATATTGGACAAGAATCTAGAGGGTGTTTGAACAGCTCATTACAACGCACTAGTAATCAGTCTTTGCATGACGGTTCATGACGTACGCTGAATCCTTGTAGTTAACGACAACTTTGTCAACATCCTTTTCTTGGAAGCCTTCGAGGGCATCAAGCTCTCCAGGGACCTTCTCAAGCCAACCGGGTACACTCTCCATTGGTTTTATGGTGTCCCTGTTCAAATAGAAGGAATAGTTACACATGACGTGACTGCAGGGAAAACCCCGGCTACCCGGATAGAGACAATGGACTTCATGGTTGTCAACGTGAAGACCACCTACAATGCCATTCTTGGTCGCCCCGGTCTAGCAGCACTTCTCGTCGTGTCTTCAGCCTTCTACATGAAGATGAAGTTCCCAATAGCCGCTGGGGTGGGAGAAGTGAAGGGTAGCCAAGATGTGGCTCGAAGGTGCTACACGACTACAATAGGGGGCTCGATCCTCCCACTCGAAGCATTAGAGATGCCTAACAAATGAGTCAGGCCAATGCCGAGCCCATGAACGGCCTAGAACAGATCTTGTTCTCCAAATAAGATCATACCAAGTGCTCCCGGACGGACCAAGCTCTTCCCTACCGTGTCCGAAAATAACTTGTTACAAGGTCTCCAAAGTCGTCTGCACATGAGCTTACCGACTTGAAGACCTAGGGGGGGGGGGGCAAGGAGCTATCGAGAGAGCATTAGAGGAAGTTCTACGAGGGTGCTTAACACCCTCCACTAGCAGTAGGTTTTTCAATTTTCAATAAGGTCGATGTTTGCAACGACCAGAGTATGTAAAAAGGGCTAGCCACCATCAAGGCAACCATTTAGATTGATTTTTTCAATAAATTCAGGATTTTGTTCTCAAATTCTTGTACAACTCTCCCAGTGCAAACAACAGGTTCGATGCTCCGCTCATCGCTTGAGCCACTCCAACCACGCGTCAACTCAAGAAAATTAGTTCAGTTCTCAGCTACTCTTCGAAGCTACACCAACAACTCATCAATTCAAGACAATGAGTTCCGTGCTCAGCTCATCTTCCGAGCTACACCCTCATCAATTCTAGACAATGAGTTAGGTGCTGAGCTCCTCTTCCGAGCAACACCAAATACTCGTCAACTCAAGATAGTGAGTTTGCTACCCTAACCGCTCACTAATCTCTCAAACAATAAGTTTGGAGTCCAACACGTGGCTCAACGCCACATTAGCAACTTGCAAGCAAGTAAGTACAGAGCATGACTTGCCATTCAGAATTGCTCCTACAACTAGTTAAACTCTACTAACATATTTGGAGTTCAACACTTGGTTTGTTGCCACTTTGGCAACTTGCAAGTAAGCAAGTTCGAAACAGGGCTCGCCATTCAGAATTGCTTTTGCAACCAATTAAAATTTTACTAACAAGTTTAGAATCTAACACTTGGCTCGATGCTGCTTTAGTAGCTTCCAAATACACAAGCTTGGAACAAAGATTGTCATTCAGAATTGCCCATGCAATTAGTTAAACTCTACTAATGAGTTTCGAGTTCAACACTTGGCTCGATGCTGCTTTAGCAGCTTGTAAGCACGCATGCTCGGAGTAGGGCTCGCCATTTGGAATTGCTCCTGCAACTTGGTAAAACTTTTACAAACATATTCAGAGTTCACAATCATGCCTCGAAATTGCCCCCCACAACTTGCCAACATGCGAGTTCGGTGCTCGCAGCGACCATTTGAACTACTCATGAAACTTGTTAATTTGTCAACAAGCAAGCTCGGAGCACAACCCTCCTACTCCCACGACTTGCTCCAAACAATGAGTCATAACACAAAGAAGCCAAGATTCAACTTAAATACGCTTGGATGACCTTGGTTTCATATCAATTTCCTACTATAATGTAAGGAAACACGATCTCATTCATCTCGACACAAATCTAATAGCTAAAGTACATTGGGTCACCCTACAACTCCTCTCCTCTTCAATCACTCTCTACCATAAATAGGGGGGACACTTCGGTTCAGAAACATGTTTCGCTTGAAATGCCTCTTCATCATCGAAGTGCCACCTTGACAGCCTGAGCTACCCAAGAGGGGTTCCAATCATACAGATTAAGTCCTGGCCTCACAAAAACGAGCACCCCCCGCCTTCTTGTTAAGATTCATGCTTGAAGTCCTAGTCATTCCACTTTGGCATCCCCAGGTTTCCTCTAAGCCCCTCGAGCATCTGAGATTTCTTCTCTTGTCGATATTCCCAGACTAGTACCACTGGGGCGAGGAGTGAATCGCGTGTGAAACCTTGCAAGTCTCGTCTTCAATCAGTAGATTTGCAATTTCCTCACTCCATAAGGAAATTTCGGAGTCCAGCTAGAGCAGCTCCTACAACTCGCTAACCCGAAAGACAAGTGCAGAGTGTAGCTAGAGATGCTTCCATAACTCACTAATTCAGACACATAGAATGAGCGGAGTCCAGCTTCCTCTTGAGCTGCTCATGTGACTCAACATGTCCCTCCAGTTCAACATCAAAGAAGTCCAAAGACTCATAGGGCGCCTCACTGCCATGAGATGCTTCATCTCCAAGTAAGGGGAAAAGTGCATCTCATTCTTCCATCTCGGAGTAGAAAAAGGCTTTGAGTGGAGGCAAGCACAACAAGAAGCCTTTGAACAACTCGAGGCATATCTCGTAAATCCTCCGCTCCTAAGCAAACTTGAGCTGAGAGAGATACTCTACCTCTATTTGGTCACTTCAAACCAACCACTCAATACTTTCTTGGTGAAAGAAGAGGACAATATCGAAATGTCAATCTACTGTGTGAGCAAGTCTTTTGCCAAGCTTCGTTATCCCAAGATGGAGAAGATAGACTATGCTCTCTATTCAAGGCCGCCCGTAAAGCTGTGCCGACACTTCCCTGCACTCTATCTTGGTCTTCACCGACCAACCCTTCAAACAAGTGTTACACAAGCTAGAGAACTCAGAGCGGCTTATGAAGTGGTCCATCAAAAGAAGTCTTCCTTAGGTAGACGAACTCCAAGTCTTTCCTAACTACCATTGCCTGCAGGCGGGTGACCCCCAACTTCGTTTCATGCGACTCATTGTGCAAATGAATAAGCCCAACTCCATCATACGCAACTTGTTGCGAAGACAAGCAAGCCCGGCATCCTCAGGGTCTCCTTCAGCACACACAACAATCTGTCAATAAAGAGAATGATGGAGTCATTACAATGTTAGCAAATACAAAGGATTTTGCTTTAATGTTAAGATGACTCGAAACACCAACAACTCATCAACTCTAGGCAATGAGTTCGATGCTCAGCTCCTCTTTCAGGCCCCTCCAACATCATTGACTCCCTTTAATGAGTTTGGTGCTCTGCTTGTTGCTCGAGCCCCTCCAACAACTCATTGGCTCCCCACAATGAGTTGGGTGCTTAGCTCAAGCCCCTTTAATAGCTCGTTGACTCCATAAATTGAGTTCAGTGCACTGCTCGCCGCTCGAGCTCCTCCAACAGCTCATCGACTCCAAGCAATAAGTCTCATGCTCTGCTCGCCACTCACCGCTCGAGCTCTTCTAACAACTCATTAATTCCATGCAATGAGTTCAGTGCTCTGATCCTCGCTTGTGTTCCTTCATCAATTCTATATAATGAGTTATGTGCTCAGCTTGCTGCTCAATCTACTATATCAACTTGTTCAATCCCTACAATGAGCTCGGGGTCCAGCTCTTTCCTAGAGCTGCTCTTAAAGCTCACCAACTCAAAGCAAGAAATTCGGAGTCCAATCATTCCCTAGAGCTGCTCACAAAGCTTGCCAACTCCAAGCAACAAGCTCGAATTACAACCCTTCCCTAGAGCTGCTCCCAAAGCTCGTTCCAAATTGCTCTTTAGAGTTTCTCCCTCAAACTCACTAAATCAACTCAGTGGGTGGCAAGGCCAAGAAGAAAAAACACTTAGTAAATCCTTATCAACCTTCCAGTACAGGTGTTAATGTCACGTCTCGCTTTCCAAAAATATGGAATATGAGCGCGTGACGAAGCCCAGCGAATGATTTTGACATCATTCATAAGCTGTAGGATCGACTCAGCATCACACAAGAACATAACAAGAGATATATATAACCAAGCATGCATGAATAATTTATAAAGCAACAGAAAACAATATGAAATAACACAATAATAACATCCAAATAGTTTCAAGTCTGGATTAAGTTAAAACTCGGGAACATCAGCCCGTTACAAGTTCTTAAACAGAAAGAATAGATAATTCAAGAAAAAAAAAACAAAAGTTCTAGGCAAGTCTTTTCTCCACTTGAAGACTAAAAGCCTTTGCTCACCAAATCCAGCAAGTAGCTCGTCACCAAAGTCTGCTTAATAAATATAAAAGGGAAAAATAGGAAAAACAAGAGAAAATGCCCTTAGTACAAGTTAGGGCCACGAATAGTAAAAACGAGTACAAGTAATGTAGAACAAAAATTGGAATCAAGAATGAATAGGGTTACAACAAATAATGGAGATTCAAGAACTAACTAGCAGGAAGGACAACTCAAGTAGACAGGCTGGGTAACAAGCACTAACGGTGAAGCAAGTGACAACTGAACATGTAGGGGTATCTAACCTCAAGTGACAAGCATCAAGTATAAGTGTCAGGTAACAAGTCTCAAGTCTAGTGTCCAGTAACAAGTCTCAAGTCTAATGTCAAGTTGTCAAGCACGAGTATTAAGTTGCAAGTGTCAAGTATTATATTCAGGCATCAGGTCTTATGTATCTTGTAGTCAAGTATCAAGTAAGCATGTATCAAGTTCAAGTTTCATGTTCAAATCTTGTGGTTATTACCATCTAGGTAGCACTTCACGCATCCATATTTTTACTACATGGTTGCTACAGTCAATGCGATTTCGTTTAGGCCTAGTAATGGAGTTTACAGGGCGGTGTACTCAGGTATCAAGTATCAAGCAAGTCATGCTCATGAATCGGGTAATCATATAACTAGTTCATGTGTCAAGTCATAACAAGACAGGTCATGAATCATATATATACTGGTTCATGGATCAATAATATACTAGTCCATGAATCGATTTATAATATACTAGTTCATGAATCAAATAATATACTAGTTCATGAATTGAATAATAATATACTAGTTCATGAGACATGTATCAAGTGGGAAACATGGACCCCCTTCCGGGTACACTTACCTATATTGTCCACTACTATGGTCCTTCCCTTAAACCCCGGCTTGTTACTTTTTATTAATTTTTTTATCAAGCAAACATAAATGCGTGTAAAACAAGTCAAGAAATCATAGTCATGGACATGGGACAAGTCTGAGATATTTATATGGCATACTCGAGGGTCGACACGAATAAAAATATCACGAACAACGAAAATCTCAAATCTGGACAACACGACGTTGCTGTACCAAAACTGTGATTCCTGTTGTTAAGAGGTAGAAAATGTGGATCCGTCAAAAGATCTAGAAACTAGACTCCTGTCCGACGCATATAATTAAGGTACAAGAAAGTTGTGGTAACATGTGTCAAAACAGCGAGCTACATTGCTAATGTGTTCAGGCAGAATTTGTGAATCTAAGTTTAAACATGTGAAACAGGGTTGAAACATAATTAATTAATTCTGAGATAATTTGGAGATGTTCTCTAGGGTATCCAGTAACAGCAAATAGAATTTCAAGTCAAACGCTTACTATTAACATGGTTAAATTAATTTGCAAACTAAAGATGTGCAGCAGTTTTGTGAATCTGCGACTACCGACACAGCTGCAGTAAAACTGCGATATCTCCTAGACCGTAACTCGGAATTCGAAAATTCTGGAGGCTATCGACATCTAGAGATCTATAGATACATTTACTATTCAGGGCTCAGGTTCATATTCTGAGTTAAAGGGGTCAAAACAGCATAGTAAGATCCAAAATAGCAACATGTGGGAAGGTCTTTCATGTATAGGTTGCATGAAAATTAGTTGTTAGAAGTCTAGGTTAATGTATGATACAAATACGGGGTAATGGTTATCAAAACAGCAAGTAATATTTATTTCTCAACTCAAATGGGTACAAGTTCATCACATTCAAGATACAACACACATCTACAAATCTAGGGTTCTTAATTTCATGTGTTCATGTGACTAGGGGATAAAATGAGTCCAAGTAGTTATAATATAACAATGAAATTGTTTTGACTCTTAAGATTATGAAATTGATGAGGATTAATATTTGGTTAACAACGACAAGTCAAGGAGGAGTCACAACTACTAACTATTTGCGGTATTTTCAAATTGAATGCTTGTACTAGAACAAAGATTTGTACAAGATGAATACTTGCCTTGATTGGATGAGGGCGATTAGATTCGATAATTGAGGAAAACAGGATCGAAAACCCCCGGGCAAAATCTCCCAAAAGCACGTGCAAAGACCGTGCGAGAAATCAATAGTAAGAGTGAATCCCCCCCACACCGGATCCAACCCGAACAGCAAACAGCAAATTCAGATCTGGCGCGGCAGAACAGCAAAACACCGAAACCAGCCAATGGGGAAACTCCCTCGCAGCGGATCTGATCCAAATAGGAAATAGCGGTTTGGATCTGTCGTGGTCGAACAGGAAACAGCGATCTGATCAGACAGATGGGCTCGGATCTCGAAGCGATCCAACGGCCGAAATCAAATGTCGCCAACTGACTGCTTCTTCTTCCTTCTTGATCGACGGAGAGCAGCGCCGGCGGGGTCTTCGATGGCGGCGACTATGGTGCAACAGCGAGGCAGCGTCGACGGGTAGCGGCGCTGTCGTCGAGGGGCATCGACAGCGATGGGGGCCGGTGCGATGGCGGCGAATCTGCTTTGGGTTCGAAAATAGGGGAGAAGATGGCAGAGGATGGGTTCACGGTGTTGGCGGTGCGACGGAGGTGGAGAGGAGAGGGAGTCGATGGGGTGAAGGCAGCGAGGCGATCGGAGGCAGGGAAATGGTGGGGAGTTGATGTAATATCCCGGACGGATATTAACTCGTATAAAATACTATTTTATTATTATTTTATTATTATTTCATTTTAATTCCAAAATCAAATTATTTTGGTGATTTTTTGCCTGGTTTGCCCACAAACAGTGTCTACGCGCATCTATCGGTCGATGTGCATCCGAAGCGCATCAAATCGATAGCGCGATCCTCCGAATTAATAATAAAATTTATTTTACTATTATTTTCTAAATTAAGCTATTTTATGGGGATTTTATGAGAATTTTTAGTATACACATACATATACACATACATACAATTGTATGGTACTTAGTACATTATACAAAGTATGTAGTATGTACTTTTAGACAATATACTCATTCTTGTCATGACAACTTAATAAGATAATTAGGGTTGATTAGGAGGTTTAAAAGAGGGTTTGTATGCATGAGAAGAACTAAACCCCTTCTAGAAGCCTTATCCCTTCACCATGCCTCCACCTCACCAAGCCTACACCATACCCCTCCCCCTCCTAGGGTATGGCCGGCCTCCCCTCCCCTTGGGGTTTTTGTGCAAATGTGAGTGCAATTTTGCACTTACCACCTCCTATTCCCTTCTATAAATACCCCCTCCTTCTCCTCCTTCTCTCATTTTAGAAAACAAAAAGAAAGAAAGAAAGGAAAGAAAAAGAAAGAGAGATAGTCTCATACTAACAAGAGAGTTTTATTGTAGGGTTTCCTAGGAGATTCTAAGAGCTAGGGGAAGGAGAAGGTTTGCAAGAAAGTCCTTCCAATAGAGGCTAAGGTGGGGGTTCTCCACATTTTTGTTTGGTTGTTTGTTTGCTTGTTTGTTTGTTTGTTTTGTTGTTTGACTTCTTCTCCTACCTTCTTGTTTTGTTTTCTTTTGTTTTGGGTGAGTTTTGTGATGGGTGTGTTGTGAATGTTATGATGAATAAAAAGAAAGAAAAATAGTAGTAGTACCTACTAAAACATATAAAGATCACATCTTTAACATTGTAGTTGTTGTTTATGTATGATTGTTGGACTAAAAAGACACATTGCATATGACATTGAACATACAACCGATTGGGGGTTGTAGGACTTGTAGGACTTGGCATACATAAGCATATGAACATCTTTACAACCATTGTTGGTTGTAGGACCTTGATTGAACTTGGACTAATAACAATAAACATGTGTTCTATTGTAATTTTCTTTCTTGAAATAAAAAGATCTTCTTTTTATTAATCACTAGTTGTAGAAATAATAAAAAGATCCTTTCTTTTGTTAATCACTAGTTGTAGAAAATAAAAAGATCTTTTCTTTTATCAATCACTAGTTGTAAAATAAAAAGATCTTTTCTTTGTTAATCACTAGTTGTAGAATAAAAAGATCTTCTTTTTATTAATCACTAGTTGTAGAAATAATAAAAAGATCTTTTCTTTATCAATCACTAGTTGTAAAAATAATAAAAAGATCTTTTCTTTATTAATCACTAGTTGTAGAATAAATAAAAAGGATCTTTTTCTAGTGATAATAAATACTAGTAAGCAATTAAGTAGTAGCATGTTAAAATAAAAAGTAGTAGGTTGTATGTTGTGTTCTTGATAAGAATGAAGTGGTAGTAGTAGTAGATAGTTGGGTGTTATGTTCTTGACTAAAATAAAGTAGTAGTAGTGATAGATAGTTGTGTGTTATGTTTTTGATTAAAATGGAGTAGTAGTAGTAGTAGATAGTTGTAGGATGTTTTCTAAAAATATCCTAGTATGTTTTTATGCTTAGAAAGTTGTAGGATGTTTTCTAAAAATATCCTAGTATGTTTTTATGCTTAGAAAGTTGTAGGATGTTTTCTAAAAATATCTAGTATGTTTTTATGCTTAGAAAGTTGTAGGATTTTTTCTAAAAAATATCCTATCATGTTTTATACTTAGAATATTGTAGGACTTCTTCTAAAAATTTACCTATCATGTTTTCATGTTAGAATGTGCTAGGATGCTTTCTAAAAATTCCTATCATGTTTAGGAATACTATTTCATGTTTAGAATGTTGTAGGATTAATTCTAAAATTCCTACCATGTTTAGTTTAGTCTATTCATGCTTAGAATGTTGTAGGATTAATTCTAAAATTCCTACCATGTTTAGTTTAGTCTATTCATGCTTAGAATGTTGTAGGATTAATTCTAAAATTCCTACCATGTTTAGTTTAGTCTATTTATGTTTAGAATGTTGTAGGATTAATTCTAAGAGTTTCCTACCATGTTTAGATCAACTCATTTATGCTTAGAATGTTGTAGGATTCAATCTAAGAGTTTCCTACCATATTTAGATTAATTGTGCCTAGAATGTTGTAGGATCCATGATAAAATTACTTACCATGATTAGAAGTATATATATATATACATATATACTTAGGGATGTTGTATGTTCATACTAGTAGCTACCCATGCTTAGTAAGACATTCATGTTTAGTAGTTATTCATGCTTAATGAAGATTCATGCTTGGATGATAGTAGAAAAGTTATATACCATGCTAGTTTAATTGTAGGTATGTGATATACCATGTTAGTTTAATTATAGGTATGTGATATACCATGCTAGTTTAATTGTAGGTATGTGATATACCATGCTAGTTTAATTGTAAGTAAGACCCATGCCATGCTAGCTTAATGGTAATTAAGTTGTAAGCCATGCTAGATAAGTGGTAGAAAAGTTGTATACCATGCTAGTTTAATTGTAATTAAGTGGTATACCATGCTAGCTTTAATTGTAAGTAAGCTTAATTGCAAGTAAGTTGTATGTCATGCTAGTTTAAATTGTAAGTAAGTTGTATACCATGCTAGATTAAATGAATACTCATGCTTAGATAAGTATTTGTTCATGCCATGTTAGTAGATGATCGTGCTTAATCATTATACATGGTAAGTAAGTAGGTATCATGCTAATTATTGGTCATGTTAAGTTAGAGATATCCATGCTATGATATTCATGCTTAGATTAAAGAAATCACCCATGGTTAGTTGTAGTGATTTCATGTTGTGTTCTATACCATGCTAAAGTTCAAATACATGCTTAGAATGTTGTGGGGTTAGTGTTAGAATACCTACTATGCCTCGGAATGTTTCTTGTTCATACTAGTTTGAGTTGTGGTGATTAGTGATGATAAGTAGTAAGCTTTCATGCTTAAATTATAACCTATGCTTGACTATAGTGGACTTCATGTCTAGGTCGTAGTAATTTTCATGCTTAAGCTCGATGTAAGCACAAGCATTAATCATACTTAGGAGTATCATGATGAGTGGGTGTGCTATATGATTAGATTGTCGTAGGACGATGCTTGTAATGGTATGCCATAATAAGGCGCTATAGGTTGAAGTAATAAGGATTAGGAAGACCACTAGTGATAGTTAGTCCGCTAAAGGCCGTTATGTCGCCTTCGGATTCTTCCGTAGTAGAATACCGACCATAGAATATTAGTAAACTCTTCTGTTGCTTCTAATAATAGGAGATCAAGTTTGCTAGTAGCACGTTTAGTTGCTTGTAAGATTGATTACCTGTATGGTTGTTTGCATATGGTTATGCTCGTACGTGGCTCGACTGGCCCGTACGCAGCTGTGGGTCTCATATGTAGCTTACTTGGCTCGTATGTAGGTGGTTGTCTCGTACGCGGCCCGACCGGCCCGTGCGTAGCCGTTGGTCTCATACGCGGCTTATTTGGCTGGTATGTACGTGGTCATCTCCTACGAGGCCCGCCTGGCTCGTAGGTAGTTATTGTTTCATACGTAGCCTATTGGCTCGTATGTGGTTGTTACTCGTGTATAGCTTGTTAGCTAGTACACAGTTCGTTGTGCTCGTCTAGGGTGATATTACCACCCTAAGGGCTATCGACCGTCAAGACATATGTTTTCTTACCCTAAGGAACTGTGGAGGAGTCACTCCTTGTGTACCGTCGAATCTTAACCAGGGTAGGTTAATCGAGGACCAGAGTATAGACGAAATCCAAGTCTAGGGTAGCGGCATGCATGTATATTCGCACGGCCCAAGTCTTGGATCGATGAGCCACGAACCGGATCCTGAGGGATTCTGGTAAGTCTAGGTTGAGCAGCCTAGTAGAGTTGTCCTGCGAGGTCTACTGTAGAGGCCTAACATGTTGAGTTTATAATATTGTCATCCCTAGGATTGTTCGAGTCAGGGACATCATTAGGATAGTGACTTACAAGGATCATTTTACTTAAACCCTTTTGCCGGGGGAGAGGAGTCGGTGGTAGGGGCCCCCTTACACTAACTCGTCCCTTGAGGCAGATCATAGGTGGTGTATTGGGTTGTACCTTCCCGTCAAAGGGATATGCACGGTGCCGTCTCACAAGTTGAGGACATGAGTTGCGTATCTCGCTTTGTTAATTCCTGAAATACCGTGGCTGGGGTGCCACAGGATGCATGGTGCAGTCACGTCATGTGTAGACCCCAGAGGGTGCCACAGGGTAGGCTTCGAGCTATTCTGCGCTTGCGAAACCCTATAGTTTGATTTTGGAACGATGCCCGATATACTGGGATCGAGTGAGGTCCGGCATGCCGGGTAGTAGTGGAAAACGGAGACACCATAAGCAGACTGCATGGGGGGACTTGACCCCTTCTGCAACCTCACAGAGTCATGGAGTATTGTCAGGAACAGGTTGTGTACAATTAGAATTCATAACGCGGGTTCAATCCCTATATATGGAGAAACGGCTTGAGATGGGGTCGCATGTAGTATGGGCTGCATGTTGCTTCGGAGACTTGCTGACATTAGAATAGGAAGCGTCCTAGTTTTATTTAAATATCGCATTAGAGTCTAGTCTTAGCACTCACGAACACTTAAACTACACCAACACCATTGCTATATTTTGTATATTGTTTGGGAGATTTGCTGCTATATGATCAGCCTTTAAGCGTCAGTGAATACTGACGTCCCCACTTCCATAGGTACTGGATCGCCGAAGTACAAAGGCGAAATTCAGGAGGACTCAAGGCAAGGGAAGCAAGGAGTCAGTGTTATGTTTAGTTCCGCTGCAGTATATGTATTGATTATCTATTAGTTGAGAGGTACTCTGATGTAAGATGTTGAAGGTTGATACTTGGAAATATAAAGGTAACATTGTAACTCTTTGTAAGGTATTACAGTTGTACAATATTCAGACTTGTAACACATTGTGTATTGAGTAAAAAGTTTTAAATTATCCTGTTTTTCTGTGTATTGTGACTAATTGAAGAAAAGGTCTTGGCTCGTGTCACGGTTTCCCAGTATTGGAAATCGGGGCGCTACAGTTGAGTTCGGGAGTTGGGTTCGATGGTGGATGTGTAATGGTGGTGGTGGTTCTGTTGGGATGATGGTGGATGTTGGCGATGCGAGGGGTTGACGAGGAGCGGGAGTCGAGTAGGTGGTGGTCGGAGGTCGAGGATGATCGGAGACAGGGAAATGGTGGGGAGGTGAGGTGAAGGTTGGCGATGGAGTGGGATGAAGAAGAAGGAGAGCGGTTGAGGGAGTAGGGTTTACACAGTAAAAGGGTAGGGGTTAGGGTTAGGGTTAGGGTTAGGGTTAGGGTTAGGGTGTTTAGGTTTATATAGCGTGGGTTTCGGTTTTGGGTATTAGGGTACCCGATTTGAGTGGGATCTAACTGGAGAATTAGTCAAAAATCCATAAAAATGGTGATAAAGAGATAAATGATATGAAATAGCTCATCTCTTCATGAAGAACGACACAAAAGAGCAAGATGGACATACAATTGAATTAGATAAAGGCACTAAAAATTGAGTTGAAACAATATAACGGTTTTATTCAAACGAAAACAAAATACAGGATCCTAAATTGATAAAAAAAAAGTACAATGGGGCAAAATATAGTATAAAAATACCGGTACGGAAAATAGGAGTTACAAATCCTACCCACCTTACACAAAAATTTCGTCCTCGAAATTTGCTTAGGCGATACATAGGATAGGGCTAAGCAAACAAACTTGGGGTAATCAAAACAAAGAACCCAAGGAGAAGGAACAAGGCAGAGGGCAACACCAGAAAAAGAAGGAGTGGATAACAATGAGGTCAAATGGAAGGCATGGAAGAGAATAAACAGCATCAAAAGGAATGAAATAACGCAAGATAACAAATATGATAAAGAAGTAAGCAGAACTGGAATCGGAGAGAGAAAAGATAGGGAAGAATTGAATCAAATCATGAATGTCGGCATGATGGCAAAATGGAATGCAAGAAAGAAATAACCGGTATAAAAAATGAAGAAGAAACAACACAAAACTTACAAGATAACAAAACAAGGAGACGAAGAATAGATAGAGTTGGAATAGAAGAAGAGATGGACAAGGAAGAGATGAAACAAGAATGAGTCAAGGGATGAGGACAAATGCAAGGAATGGAACAAAACAAACAATACAAGGGAAGAGAAGCAACAAGAGGATCCTGGGACCTGTGGGTTATGGGCCCACCATGCTTCCACTGCGCCACTCTGATGGTGACGTTCCAAGCTCCAGACATGTCGTTGTAGACCACGTGACACCAAGCGACGATCCGAGCAGGAAGAAAAGAATGAGGCACCAAGATCAAAGAGAATATGGGCTCCAGATAGAGATAAGCAATAATGTAAAGTGAATATTAAGCTTTAGCTTCAATCTAAATAATTAAAAGATATAATACCGATCGAAACTAATGGCTTTAACAGAAACAATAACAACAACAAATATCAATGATAATGATATCAATAGTAATAGAATAATAATAACAATAATAAAACTAATAATAACAATGATAATAATAAAATTAGTAATAATAATAACAAAATAACAATAATAACAATAATAATAACAGTAATCAAAATCATCATAATCATACAGGTAATAATAATAATATACTAAAATAAAAAAAAAATATTGATGTGGGTTAGATGACGTGGCCCCTTCTGGGCCATAGGATCCCTCAGGGAACATGCATTACCGGATCATCCGGATCCGCCACGTCAGCATCAGAAAACTGCCCAGGCCTCTGCCACGTCAGCCTGTAAACTACTCAGGCCTCTGCCACGTCAGCCCTATACCGCTCAGGCTTCCACCGCTTCAGGCCCACGGGCAACCAGGTCCAGACCCGGCCCCAAACGGGTCTAGACCCGGTTGGCTTCTCCTATAAATACCAGACCCCCTATCCTTTACCCAGGTAATCAAACTTTTCCCTCTCAAACCCTAGTTACTGTTACTCTCTCTCACTAGCTGACTAGATCGTCGGAGGGTCTGCCACCGGGACCAACCCCGGTGTTCCTAGACCGTCTGCAGGTACACGAGACCTCGGATCTGAGCCTCCGATCCGAGCAGAGCATCCAGCCTCCACCTCACTACCGCCTACTTCCGTACCGTTCGCCCGACCGAGGGTCGTCCGCACCGGAGCTTCCTCCACCAATACAAATCAAGTAAGAACTCACACCTGGTGCATCCACACGCCTCCCAAAAACAAACCGCATCAGGTTGGCACCGTCTGTGGGAAATTGCTAGTGCGTACGCCGACCCGAGTCCAGCCATCAACGGTACCTCGTCTGCCCGACCTCGCATGGTGCCCAAGGCCAAGAAAGTCATTACCTCTGTGCATCGGCAGGACATGCCCCCTCAGGGTGCCGCCGCTGACGCTCATGGATCCAACAACCCTGGGGTCAGTCACGGACACCAATCGGGGGCCTCCCGACCAGTCCAGCCCAACCTACGAGGGGTAATCCAGAACCGGCAGGCCAGCCGATCTAGGGGAGGGGGGCCGCTTCCAACTCGGCCCCGAACCATCCCAAACCTCCATCCCAAGGGCGAGGGCCAGCACTCAGCTGCGTCGGCCGGTGCCCACCGGCTTAACAAAATCGGGCCGAGCGAGCCCCGGTCACCCATCAGGATTTCCAAGACTTCCGAAAAGAAATCATGGAGGCTATCCGGGGAACCCCCGTCGATGACAACATCCTCCGTTATCGCTCCCGTTCGGATACCGAGGCCAGCGTGTCTCGCGTCCGGACAGTCCAGCCGGAGTTTGACGATGACATCTTGAAATGCCTCCGAGAAATGAAAGACCGCCTCGATCACTTCGGCGAAGGCGGCCCTAGGCCGGCCCACGGATACAAGCCCGTTTGACCTCCGTTCTCCGCTGCCATCTTGAAGGCGGAAATACCCCGGAACTTCCGCCCATCTCAATTCGAGACTTATAACGGGGAGGGCGATCCGGCTGATCACATGGAGGGCTTCAAAACCCTCATGATGATTCACAGCGCATCGGATCCCCTCCTGTGCCGCGCCTTCCCGCCACCCTCCGGGGTCCGGCTCGGGAATGGTTCTCCAAGCTCGCCCCCGGCTCCATCTATTCTTTCGACCAAATGGAGGGCAACTTCCTTGCCCACTTTGAAACTAGCCGAAAGGCCGAGAGGACAAGTGCGTCCCTACTCAGCCTTCGGCAGAAGGAAGGGGAGTCGTTTCGGGTGTTCGTCCGAAGGTTCACCGCCGAGGCGAGGTCGGTCTCCTCCCTGGACCCAGAGGTCGCCTTGGCAGCATTCTGGCACAACGTCCGTCATGGACAGCTGAAGGCCTCCCTGGCGAAGAGACCCACGATAGATTTCCCCAACCTCCTCAATCGGGTCGAAAAGTACATCCGAGCTGAGGAGGCCCTGAATCCAGAGGACTCGAAAGAAATCCCTGGGAAGGGAAAGCGCAAGGCCGACGAGGTCGAGCCAGCAAAGAAAGTTCCAAGGGACGGGGGCGCCACCAAAAGGGTTCCTCCGGTCCCTCGCTTCGAGAGGTACACCCCGCTGACGCAGAACGTGTCAACCATTCTCTTGGCGATTGAAGACAGGGACCTCGTGCAATTCCCCCCTCGGCCGAACAGCAACAACAGTAAGAAGAGGGATCAGTGGTTCTACTGCCGCTTCCACCAGGACAATGGGCACGACACGGATCATTGCCGTGCCTTGAAGGACGAGATCGAGGCCCTCATCCAACGAGGGTACCTCCGGGAGTTCAAAAGGGAAGACGCTCAGGACCAGAGGGATACGAGAAACAGGAGGGCTTCCCCTCCTCCTCGAGCGCCCAGACAGTGCCCCGAGCTGGACCAGGAGCTTGAAGAGCCCGAGGGTCAGGCCATCTTAGATTGTATCCACAGGTGGGCCAATGGGAGGGGAGTCCAACGCTTCCCGCAAGGCATTCGTCTGGGATGTCAATGCCGTCCAGGGCCCCCTCTCCCCCCAGGTCCAGCAACTCCCTGTCTCCTTCTCGGGGGAAAACCTGGAAGGAGTTCGGCTCCCGCACTGTGATGCACTTGTTGTTAGTCTCGGCATGGCGAACTTCGAAGTCCGGTGCATCCTCGTTGACAACGGAAGTTCGGTGAACATCCTCTTCCAAGAAGCCTTCGAGAACTTGAAGCTCTCCCGAGATAAGCTAAAACCAGCCGGATACACTTTGCATGGATTCTCCGGCATCCCAGTGCCAATAGAGGGGATCGTCACTTTGGACGTCACAGCTGGTGCGACACCACACCGAAGGACCGAATCAATGGACTTCATGGTTGTGAACGTCAAGGCAGCTTACAACGCCATACTCGGCCGTCCCGGGCTCTGCTCCTTACAGGCGGTTCCCTCGGCCTACCACCATAAGATGAAGTTCCCTACCAACATTGGTGTCGGAATTATCCGAGGAAACCAAGAACTTGCACGATCGTGCTACATGACGACGATCGGGGGCAGGGTATTTCCCCTCGACGCCGTCGAGCTGCAGTCCGAGAGAACCCAGCCGGAACCAGAACCGACAGACGAGCTGGAAGATATCTTGTTCGGGATAGGCGACACGTCAAGGTGTTTTCGAGTGAGCTGCTCCCTCGCTCCTGACCTCAATGCCGCCCTGATCAGCTGCATTCGTCGCAATGTCGGCCTCTTCGCATGGAAGCCTTCTGACATGCCCGGTATCTCCGAGGATCTCATCATGCACAAACTCAGCGTGATCCCCGGATCGAAGCCGGTTGTCCAAAAGCGACGCAAGTTTGCTCCGGAGCGACAACAGACAGTAAATGCGGAAGTAGATAAGCTCCTGTCTGCGCGCTTCATACAAGAGGTCAGCTACCCCGAGTGGCTAGCGAACGTCGTCATGGTCAAGAAGGCGAGCGGAAGCTGGAGGATCTGCATAGATTTCACCGATCTCAACAAGGCGTGCCCCAAGGATTCGTTCCCTTACAAGCTTACGGATCGGCACTCGGATAACATCGCGAGCCAGAAAAGCTTCCCTTACAAGCTTACGGCTCGTCGCTCGGATAGCATCGCGAGCCAGAAAAGCTTCCCTTACAAGCTTACAGCTCGGCGCTCGGATAGCATCGCGAGCCAGAAAAGCTTTCCTTACAAGCTTACGGCTCGGTGCTCGGACAGCATCGTGAGCCAGAAAAGCTTCCCTTACAAGCTTACGGCTCGGTGCTGGGATAGCATCGCGAGCCAGAAAAGCTTCGCTTACAAGCTTACGGCTCGGCACTCGGAGAGCATGTAATGCCCAGATTTTCACGTAACTGGGAAAATCGTGACACATGCCAAGATCTTTACTTCAATTAGTCACGATACACAGAAAAAGCTGGAAAATTTAAAACACTTTTATTGCCATCAGAGTTATTACACAATAATTACAAATATCAATTTGTAATATCAACCTGTAACGCCTGCCCCTTTTTTTTTCTGTTTGACTCCAAAATCAGTTCTTCCAATTTCTATATCACTTTAAACATAAACTAAGATAGTTATGTTTCAAAGAAAATTTGGGCAGAGTCTCCCCTGTAATTTCTACCCCGAAACACAAAAAGCTTACGGAATTTTGCTCTAAATTCCGTAGCTCACATCACAGGCAATAATATTACGGGCTCCCCAGGCCAAAATGAGCAGAATCACACAGGCAATATATATATATATGCTCTGGGGGCCAAACTCATAATAGAATATCAATTATCAAATAAAAACCATAAATTCCTTTGAAAACGTAGTAAGTTTTTAGAAAATAACTTGTAAAAACATACCACAGCACCCGGTACTCCACAACGAGATGGGTACGGGTCAAAACCATACCATGCCACTCCACACTATACTCATCATCATCATCCACATACTTATACATCAAAAATACAATTTAAAGCATAAACCTTCACTATTTACAATTAAACCATAAACAACAAATTGTAAAGTGAAGCTCCACCCCACAGAAACCTAAATGTACACCTCACCTCTACACTGCTGAGGACCTGTAATAGTAGGGGACCTAGGGTAGTCCAGGGACTCCCTAACCCCCAAACACTAAGGGGTTAGCCATTTCTGGTGTGAGTATAATTTACTAACTAAGTAAATAAATTAAACTTACAAGTAAAACATAACGAACTCACAATTACCAAGATAAATAAATCTTGCTTGACATCTGAACATGTAAACATCATAAATGGGATTTCACATCAAATATTCTCTGAGTCATCACCTGTATGTATATCCATACCCGCTCATAACATACTTATATTTAGTAACCATTTGAATAACCACTCTCATAATAAAAATATTGATCTTATTGCATTATGTCACGTATCACATCATAGACATATGCATTCATTCTCATACTACCACATTCATTCATGTCCAACTTAACATCTCATTGCACATTACCATTTACTTGCATTTCATCACAATATACTCCATATCCCAACCATAGTTTGGGCAATAACATATCACACCCCAAAGCCGATAGCTTGGGTAATAATCACCGCACTCCAGGCCGAACTTGGGTAATATCATATCACATCCCAAGCCCATAGCTTGGTTATTAATTTACTTCAACTATCACACTTGCAATTCATCTTGAATGGAAAAGACACGCGTACAGATAATTGATGTGCCAGTGTATGTTATGACTTAACTCTAATGCAGGATTACCAATACGATGATGCTCTTATTCTAATGCAAGCAAGTCTCCGAAGCAACATGCAGCCCATACTACATGTGCCCCATCTCAAGCCGTTTCTCCATATATAGGGATTCGAACCCGCGTTATGAATTTCTAATTATACACAACCTATTCCTGACAAATACAACGTGACTGATGAGGTTGCAGACGTGGTCAAGTCCCACTAATGCAGTCCGCTCATGGTGTCTATGTTTGCCACTACTACCCGGCTAATCGGACCTCACTCAAAAACCAGACGAACCCTCGGGGTTTCTGCCAACAGGAGAGCCCCCTGCCGCCCCCCTAGCCAGACCGTAGTCCATGGCCTGTTCACTTCCCCGGCATAGGACCTGACGGAGTTCCGGGGTCCATCCCCTAGCTTCGCCCGCCTTATCATGGCACTTCAGGAATTAACAGTGTGAGATACGCAACCCGTGCTCCCAACTCGTGAGACGGCACCCTGCGTATCCCTTTGACAGGAAGGTACAACCCAATAACACCCCTAAGGTCGGCTCCAAAGAACGGGTTGGTCGTACGGTGCACCCTACTACCAACTCCTCTCTTTCTGGCAAAAAAGTTAAGTAAATGATCTTATAAGTCACTACCCTAACGATGTCCCTAACCCTGAACAATCCTAAGAATGACAATATTACAAACACAACATGCTAGGTCTTAAATTAGACTTCGCAAGATGACTCTACTAGGCTGTTCAACCTAGACTTACCAGAATTCCTCAGGATTCGGTTCATGGCCTATCGATCCAAGACCTCGGCAATACGAACGCATTCGCATGCTACTACCCTGAACTTGGATTTCGTCACACTCTGGTCCGCGATCAACCAACGATTAAGATCTGACGGCACACGCGAGGTGACTCGTCCACAGCCCCTTAGGAGTAAGCTAAACACACGTCTTATTGGTCGATAGCCCTAGGGCAATGATATCACCCTAGATGAGCACAACAAACTGCGTATTAGCTAAGAAGCTACATACGAGTAATCAAAAACACATACGAGCTAAACAGCTACGTATGGGACCAACAACTACATACAGGCCAGTCGAGCCGCGTATGAGACAAAAACATACATACGAGCTAAATAAGCCACGTATGAGACCAACATCTACATACGGACCAGGCGAGCCGCGTATGAGACAACAACATGCATACGAGCGAAATAAGCTACGTATGAGAGCAACATCTACATACGGGCCAGGTGAGCCGCGTACAAGCAAACCACATACCAACAACCATACAGGTAATCAAACCTGAAACAACCAACTGTGCTTACTAGCAAACTTGATATTCTATAATTAGAAGCAACGGAAGAATCTACTAACAGTCTAAAACAGGCCTTCTATCAATGAGAAGCCCAAAAGCGACATCCAACTTCTATCGAGCTAACGATTGTTAGTGACCTTCCTAACCTTCATTACCCATGAAAATGAGTAATGTTCACATGATAAGGTCCAACCTTACCTAGGGTCTCATACAACTAGAATCCGTGGTTTCCCTCTCCAATTGAACTAGAACTACATGCACTAGATTCTTGGGTTCTTTCTTCAAGTTAGAGCTAGGATCACCTAGGACTAAAAGCATGGGCTCATGGGTTCCTTTCAATCTTCCACTATAATCATAATACAATTCTAGTGTGGTTCCTTTGAATCTAGAACTACTATGCAACTTGAGTATTGCAACTATAACACGATCGTCTTTCACTAACGCTACCACCACAACATGATAGTTCTCTCCTACACTACTACTATAACGCGATAGTTGTTTACTAACGCTACAACTACAACATGGGCATTTACTATCATTCAAGCATGAGTAACTACTACACCCTAAGCATGGATGTCTATTACAACCTTAAGCATGGTTTATAACCTTTCTATAATAATCCAAGCATGGTATATAATTTCTATAACTCAAGTAGGATTTACTACACTTAAGCACGAATTCTTACTACTACCCAAGCATGGTATATAGCATGAGCCTCAATCCTACAACAATCCAATCCATAGGATGGGTTCTTTTCACTCACTACTACGAACAACTAAAATGGGTTCTTTTCTGCATACACAAATAATATATCCATAGGAATGGGTTCTTTCTCAACCTACAACAAGTAACCAACATAAAAGTGTGATCTTTTAACATTCTACAACTAACAATATCATAAGATTGTTTCTTTATCATACTACAACTAACATAACATCAAGTTGGGTTCTTTTAGCGTACACAATTTACCCAACCCTCAAAATGGGTTCTTTTCTTCACCTACACAAGTAGTAACCCCAAAGATGGTTCTTTCTACACATACATAAACAATTAAAGAGAGCAAGCAACTAAATTAGAAGTAGAGAATCCCCACATCCATAACTAATCCATTATATAGGTTTTATATGCTCAAAATAGTTAATTTCCCCATATGCCTCATCCATAAATCATATCAACACTTCAGTTTATTCAAACTTCTTTAAAATATCAAATACGTATATAGAACTATACTCACCATATTTTGATATCATCATATAAATATAACTCATTCCCATATACACATATACGTTATTCAACCATCTTTTAAAACATCAATACGTAAATAAATTGATACTCACGTACTTCTCAACCCACAAAATACATAAATAAATTAACTCACATAATTTTGCGAAGATCCAAAGCGCCACCATGCTACCTCGCATCCAAGGTCGCAAATATATCCTATCATCAATTTCAAAGCAATTAAAACTCAATTCATTCAAACCAATCACAAGAGCAAATAATCGCTATTCCAAATATCACACAAGCGTTTATTGAACGCTTGGGATATACACGTGCTATGCACGTGATAATCTAATGCCTATGGTATTTTCATCCCCAATAATTACTAAAATTGCCCCCAAAATATTCTAATAGTCCAACTATACTCTCCACTATTATAAGAGAAATAGTTCATACATATATAATTCCTTTTTTTCAAACCCCAAACCCTAATTTACTAATAACTTACAATCTCTCTAACAATCCACTAATTTCTCACATCTACCACTTCCAACATCTCTAAATCTCTCTACCCTAATATTCCTACTCAATAAAAATTAACCCAACTTAATTTTATACAATAAAATAGTTAGGGTTTACCTTCCCGAAATCCTTTCGAAAATCCGACGCTACCACGATGTAGAGAACCCCTCACTTAGTCTACCCCTCGGTTTATTTGGAATTGACGAAGAAATGGAGGGGATTTGAGGTGGGAAGATTGTCGGCCGATGGGTTCGATGGGGTTCTTTTTGGGTCGGAATGGAACGGGAAGGGAAGGAGAAGAAGAAGGACGAAGGGAGGTGGGGGTTTCTTTCTCTTCGGCTGGGCGTGAACGGGAGAAGGAGAAGGGAGGAGGAGGGTCGGGGGGGGGGGGGGGGGAGGGTGGTTTCCATCGGGTTTTGGAAGAACAGGAAAGGGAAGGGAGAAGGAAGGAGAGAGGAGGGGGGGTTTTGTAAAGTAATAAATAATTAAATAAATAAATAAATAGATAATTAGTGTAAGGGATAATTATGTATAAGCCCCCAATTCTTAATACATTTCAAATAAAACCCAACTCTCTACTTTAATATTATAAACAATACAAAATACATTAAAACTACTTTGTAATAATCCGTATAAAAATAATTTAATTTCAAAAATAATAATAAATAAAGTAGAAAATAACAGACATTCCTCAATTAAAAATAATTATTATCAGAAAATACATAATCGCGCGAAATTCTCAATTGCGCACAGATTACGATGCAAAATAGCCATATGCTATTTTTCGGGTTGTTACAGAGCATCACGAGCCAGAAAAGTTTTCCTTACAAGCTTACGGCTCGACGCTCGGACAGCATCACGAGCTAGAAAAGCTTCCCTTACAAGCTTACGGCTTGGCGCTCGGATAACATCGCGTGCCAGAAAAGCTTCCCTTACAAGCTTACGGCTCAGCGCTCGGATAGCATCGCGAGCCAGAAAAGCATCCCTTACAAGCTTACAGGTCGGCGCTCGGACAGCATCGCGAGCCAGAAAAGCTTCCCTTACAAGCTTACTGCTCGGTGCTCGGATAACATCGCGAGCCAGAAAAGCTTTCCTTACAAGCTTACGGTTCGGCGCTCGGACAGCATTGCGAGCCAGAGAAGCTTCCCTTACAAGCTTACGGCCCGGCGCTCGGGTACACCCGTACTGTCTTCCTGAGAACAAGTGTGGGTGCTCGAAGTCGACCCCGAGCAAGGCCGAGGCTTTCCTCAAAGCACCTCGACCATCATGCTCGGCGACGACCTTCAGCCACACCCATTACCGGCTTTCTCCCCGGTGTGGGTGCTCGGCATCTACCCCTGACATAGGTTGGGGCTTCTTCAAGCTGATCAACCCATGCTCAAGGCAGAAACCGCCAGCCACGCTCGTACCGTCTTCCTGAGAACAAGTGTGGGGGCTCGACGACGACCCCGAGCAGGGTCGAGGCTTTCTTCAAAGCACCTCAACCATTACGCTCGACGGCGACCTTCAGCCATGCCCATTACCAGCTTTCTCCCCGGTGTGGGGGCTCGGCATCTGCCCCTGGCATAGGTTGGGGCTTCTTCAAGCTGACCAACCCCTGCGCACGGCGGCAACCGCCAGCCACGCCCGTACCGTCTTCCTGAGAACAAGTGTGGGGGCTCGATGTCGACCCCGAGCAGGGCCGAGGCTTTCTTCAAAGCACCTCACCATTACGCTCGGCGGTGACCTTCAGTCACGCCCATTACCGGATTTATCCCCGGTGTGGGGGCTCGGCATCTGCCCCTGGCATAGGTTGGGGCTTCTTCAAGCTGACCAACCACTGCGGATGGCGGCAACCGCCATCCACGCCCGTACCGTCTTCCTGAGAACAAGTGTGGGGGCTCGACGTCGACCCCGAGCATGGCCGAGTCTTTCTTCAAAGCACCTCGACCATTACGCTCGGCGGCGACCTTCAGCCACGCCCATTACCAGCTTTCTCCCCGGTGTGGGGGCTCAACATCTGCCCCTGGCATAGGTTGGGGCTTCTTCAAGCTGACCAACCCCTGTGCAGGGCGGCAACCGCCAGCCACGCCCGTACCGCCTTCTTAAGGAACAAGTGTGGGGGCTCGACGTCGACCCGAGCAGGGTCGAGGCTTTCTTCAAAGCACCTCGACCATTACGCTCAACGGCAACCGTCAGCCACGCCCATTACTGACTTTCTCCTCGGTGTGGGGGCTCGGCATCTGCCCCTGGCATAGGTTGGGGCTTCTTCAAGCCGACCAACCTATGCACACGGCGGCAACCGCCAGCCACGCCCATACCGTCTTCCTAAGAACAAGCGTGGAGGCTCGTCGTCGATCCCGAGCAAGGCCGAGGCTTTCTTCAAAGCACCTTGACTATTATGCTCGGCGATGACCTTCAACCGCGACTATTTCAGCAAAATTTTTATTAAGGTTTAGAGCTTCCGCCTTCGGCAGACGCCCCAAGCCTCAGGTCGATTGGTTGACCCTCCTCTCGCCCGCGAACAACTCGGGGTTTGCAGCTTTTGCGAGCCAAAACCCCAAACTGTTCGAGGACGGCAGGGGAGCCACCGACCCTCGGCTCTCTCCTACCCTCCGAACCAATTGGTCGGCCCACCACTCATCACCGAACAACCTGGGGTCTTACGGCCCTCAAGACCAAAACCCCGAATTGTTCGAGGGTGATTAGTGAACCTCCAATCTGGAGCCCTCGGAGAAATTTTAATTTTGGGGTGCCCACCTTCGGCAGGCACCCTGGTTGAGTGAGATCAGACACACTCACTTCTTGAGAACCAGCAAGGGGAAGTGAGGGTTATATAGCCCCTGAGACGCGCAGTTATTGCATTTGAGAATCCCAAACGGCGGAAGGCGAAACGTCGCTATTAATTCTTATTGGGAGGCGAAACGTCGCCATTAATGACTGTCGAAAGGATCAACACCACTGCGTAGGCACCCGCTGCACCAGGTCACCTCGGCGGCGACCCCTTGTGTGCCGTGTTCGGCGACCACACTCGCCCAATAAAACTATTAGGGTTTAGAAAATCGAATGTTCTTATTATACTCACCGCTTACAACTCAATGAACATCGGTACAAAGACAATGCATAGCTTACAACTCACTTACATCCGGCTTAAAACTTGAATTCGGCGCTCCCTTCAGGGCTCCTCTCACGCTCGGCCGGACCAACCTAGGGAAGAGACCCCGACCACCGAGCTTTCTGCATCTTTAGGCTGGGCACCCTCCAATAAAAATGTCGGAGACCTCCCCGGGGTCGAGTTGCTCGCCTCCTCGATCAAACCCGCACCCAACACCAGCTTCAGCCTGCGGATCTCCAGCTCTTTCTCAACAACGGCCTAACGAAGGAAAGACTCTGAAGCCGGCCGCCCACTTGAGGCATCCGAGATGGACCAGTCTGTCTCGATTACCCACCAGTTCCGGTCGGCTATGGCTTTCTTTAGACGAGCCACCTCCAGACCGAGCTCCCTAGACTTGTTCAAGAAATAATTGACTGCGGTTGCTGGGTCCCAAGCCTATTTTCGCTGGCGAGCCAGAGCTGCCTCCAGGGCCTCCTTCCCGGCTCGGACCAGGGATTCCTCAGCGGAAACAGGGTTGGCAACCAAGACCTCGTGCATCTATCAAAAGACGAGAGAAAACAAACAATCACAAAGGAGAACTAGAAAATGTGCAAGTTACAAAGTCTCGGCCAAAAAATTATCTTCCAACTTTCAAAGATGGTGATACAAAACTGCGGTGGCCAATCCGCAAAGAGGCATACACATTCAAAAAAGAAAGAAAAACCTAGTCTATGCTTGGGGGGGGGGGGGTGGCACCTATTCATCGGCCTGGTCGCCCCCCACTCCTCGCCACCAGGAGTCGGCAGAAGGTCCGGCTCCCAACCGTTGTGGAGGTGGTCCACATTCTGCTCCGGATAAATCCTCTGGAAATGCTCCTTGGCCCGGTCATATGCCTCGTCCTGCACCATGATCAGGGCGTCCGCCGAGGCAGCCTCCATCCTCTCCAAGGCCTTCCGTCCCTTCACCGCCTCCTCTTCGATCTTCTCCTTAAGGCGATCCATGTCCTTCTGGTGATGCTCGAAGATTGAGGCCATCTGGGCCTCATGGACGACCGCCATCTTCTGAGCCTCCTTCAGGTTGTCGGTCACCTTGTTCAACTCACGGAGATACTTCTCTGCGTTCCTCCTCTCCACAATGACCTCCTTCTCCAAGAACTTTTGGAAGTGCTGCTCGTGGACGATCGCCTGTCCGAAGGAGAAAATGTCAGAAAACATTGTCACAATCCAAACCAAACAAAAATACAAAGACTCAGAACTTATCGAGATCGACGCCTGAGACCAGTGCATGAAGGCCTGTTCAGACGTCTGCATCGCCAGCGAGATCCGATCCCGCTCGGTGGCGGCCTTCCTGACAAACTCGACAGCCACAGGACCCTCGAGCAGGGAGTCCCCTTGAACAATCGACCAGTCAGGGGCAAAGGGCCGCAGCCCCTGTTGCCCCACCATCTGCTTGGTAGTGGGACGAGGTGGAGGAAGCCTCTACCCTGGGGCCTCTACAGTCTTCTTGCTGCCCGAACTGCCCCCCGCATCCTGAGGAGCCCTCGGCGTATGGGGCTGATGCCTCTTGGGCTTCTTCACGGGAGAAGGCTCCTCGTCTACCGGGGTTGGTCCCTTGCCGGACCCCCCACCTTGGGCGGCTACCTTCTCCTACTCCGCCTTCTTCCTCCTCTCCGCTCTTGCCTTCTCGGCAACAGCTAACAAGGCGCGCCTGTCATCAACCTGCTGGGAAGTCATCCCTGCAAAAATAAAAGAAGAGGGGCTAACGTTAACACGAAGGCAGAGAGATGCAAAAATTCAGAATGAAAACATACTAGGGTCGGTGGGACTCAGTCCGGCCCGGGCCAGGTGTAGCTCCGTCACTCGAGGCCACGCTATGCTGTGCCCCCTAACAATTTTCTCAACCATCTTCCACTCTTTTGCCGTCAAGTCACTGCGCTTCGGAGGTTTGTGGTTCGGCTTGAAGAAGTTCCACGAGGTCGGAATCCCTAAGACTTCTCGCTCCGGACCACGAAGTATTTTTCTTCCCACCCTTTGATGGAATTCGGATATTCGTGCAACACCTTTTTATGCGGCCTAGGCGAGGAGTAAAATATCCCCTTCGCATCGTAGAGCGAGCTGATCCCTAGGATGGCTCGGAAGTAGATCAACCTCGGCTTCACGCCCTTCTCTTGGCACTTCAGAATGAAGCAAAGCAAGTGCTTCCAGGAGTTTGGGCCATACTACATCGGGCTTAGCTTCACCCAATTGAAAACCCTCTTGACGAAGGGGTGCAGCAGCAGCCTCAGTCCCAAGACAAAGGCGTCATCGGGAAAGATACAATAGCCCGGTGCAAGAGTTGTGGTGGGTCGGATGCCAGGGCTCGGAATGAAGACTTCAAACTCTCGAGGAATGAAGTAGGCAGCCCTTAGGATATGAAGATAGTCCGCCCTCAAGACACACGGAATGCTGTCCATCCAGATCTTCACCCGGCTCTCCTCGCCCGGTACAGGAGGAAGAGGGTCGATATTTTTGACATCGTCGGGGTACATCCTGATCGACCCCTGTATTTTTAAAGGACACCGGGGGAAATTCGAACCCCAGTCTAGGGGCATATTTATCCGGAGGAGGCGGACTATCCAGAAATCTTAACTTCCTCTTCTTCCGACGAGGACGAGCCTTCCTCTCGGGAGACTGCGTCGACAATGGTGGTAGAGGCAGGAGGTCGTCTCTGATCTCAATCGCCCCTCCTGCGGGGCCTTCGCAAGAACCTTCCTGAGCGCCCTCCCCTTCATCTCCATCATCCTCATCATCACCCTCGGCGCCTTGACCCTCGGGATCCGGATCCTCCTCATCCTCCTCATCAACCTCGGCATCCTGATCCTCCTCACCCTCCTCATCACCCTCGGCATCCTGATCCTCCCCGTCCTCCTCACCCTCGTCATCCTCGACATCCCCCTCTTCCTCTTCCACCTCTTCGCCCTCGTCCACGGGCTCCTTCCCCGGCCTTCGGGATCTCAGTGGCGACACTACGAAGGCCACATCATCACCTCCGTCCCACCCGGGGTATGTCACGACTTCCTCCTTAACTATATATTTGCTAAGGGACGAAGACGTCTCTGACTCTGATTCCTCTGCGGAGCGGCCCGACAGAATGGCCTCGGATCCGGACTGAGAGTGCGACATTACTAAGCAAGAATACTAACCTGAGATTTGTACCATGCGATCACCGGAAAATCTCGCCGACGGCAAGTGAGACCCTGTTCTTATGAAATTGGAAAGTGAGAATAAAGAAATGAAGAAAAGAAAAGTGGGGAAAGGGGGGAGATTTATGGCAGAGAAAGCAACTCCTCAGTTTTCGCAATCATATCTGGCCGTTGGATCTTAAATCATCAAGATCTAACGGCTGCTAAGATTTGGCGTCGCTTCGATTCTTGCGCTCATGACGTCAGCAGTGGGCGCAAAATTACCCAGCTACCCCCCAGGCATTTTTCCAACAAATAGACTTTTTCGACAAGTCAAGAGGGGTCGACGCTCGGATGACATCGCGAGCCACAACTTCCTCTTCTATTTAAACAGAAGGGTCGACGCTCGGATGGCATCGCGAGCCACAACTCCCTCCCTATTATGCATGAAGCTCGAAGCTCTGATGACATCGCGAGCCATAACTTCCTCTTCTATTTTAACAGAAGGATCGATGCTCAGATGGCATCGCAAGCCACAAGCTCTCTTCTATTTTTCAGTAGGGTCGACGCTCGGATGACATCACGAGCCACATGACTTCCTCTTCTATTTTACAGAAGGGTCGACGCTCGGATGAAATCGCGAGCCACAAACTCTTCCTATTATGAATGAAGCTCGGAGCTCGGATGACATAGCGAGCCACAACTTCCTCTTCTATTTAACAGAAGGGTCGACGCTCGGATGGCATCACGAGCCACAAACTCTCTTCCTATTATGCATGAAGCTCGGAGCTCGGATGACATCGCGAGCCACAACTTCCTCTTCTATTTTTACAGAAGGGTCGACGCTCGGATGGCATCGCGAGCCACACTCTCTCTTCCTATTATGCATGAAGCTCGGAGCTCGGATGACATCGCGAGCCACAACTTCCTCTTCTGTTTAACAGAAGGATCGATGCTCGGATGGCATCGCGAGCCACAAACCCTCTTCCTATTATGCATGAAGCTCGGAGCTCGGATGACATCGCGAGCCACAACTTCCTCTTCTATTTAATAGAAGGGTCGACACTCGGATGGCATCGCGAGCCACAAACTCTCTTTCTATTATGCATGAAGCTCGGAGCTCGGATGGCATCGCGAGCCACAATTTCCTCTTCTATTTAACAGAAGGGTCGACGCTCGAATGGCATTGGGAGCCACAAACTCTCTTCCTATTATGCATGAAGCTCGGAGCTCAGATGACATCGCGAGCCACAACTTCCTCTTCTACTTAACAGAAGGGTCGACGCTCAGATGGCATCGCGAGCCACAAACTCTCCTCCTAATATGCATGAAGCTCGGTGTTCGGATGACATCGCGAGCCACAACTTCCTCTTCTATTTAACAGAAGGGTCGACGCTCGGATGACATCACGAGCCACAAACTCTCTTCCTATTATACATGAAGCTTGGAGCTCGGATGACATCGTGAGTCACAATTTCCTCTTCTATCTAAACAGAAGGGTTGACGCTCGGATGGCATCGCGACCCACAAACTCTCTTCCTATCATGCATGAAGCTCGGAGCTCAGATGACATCGCAAGCCATAACTCCCTCTTCTATTTAACAGAAGGGTCGACGCTCGGATGCCATCGCGAGCTACAAACACTTCCTATTATGCACAAAGCTCGGACCTTGGATGACACCGCGAGCCCCAGAAGCACCCTCCTCTATTCAAGGTGGCTCGAAGCTCGGATGACACCGCGAGCGCCAGAAGCCCTCCCCTATTCACAGGAGGCTCGGAGCTCAGATGGAATCGCGCTTTAATCCCATAATCGAGGGGCTCGTCTGCCGACCCCCCAATACTCGCTAAACCGAGCTCCAACCCGACAGACCTCGACATCCCCTTGCTCTTCCAACTAGCAAGAGGATCGTCTGCCGACCCTCGGAGCTCGTCTACCGACCCCAGACGCTCGACTAAACCGTGCTCCGGCCCAACAAACCTCAATGTCCCCTCGCTCTTCCAACTAGCGAGAAGATCGTCTGCCGACCCTCGGAGCTCTTCTACCAACCCCATACACTCGGCAAACTGAGCTCCAATCCGGCAGACCTCGACGTCCCCTCGCTCTTCCAACTAGCGAGAGGATCGTCTGCCGACCCTCAGAGCTCGACTACCGACCCCAGACGCTTGGCAAACTGCGCTCCGACCCAACAGACCTCAACGTCCCCTCGCTCTTCCAACTAGCGAGAGGATCGTCCGCCGACCCTCGGAGCTCTTCCACCGACCCCAGACGCTCGGCAAACCGAGCTCCAACCCGACAGACCTCAACGTCCCCTCGCTCTTCCAACTAGCGAGAGGATCGTCCGCAGACCCTCGGAGCTCTTCCACCGACCCCAGATGCTTAGCAAACCGAGCTCCAACCCGACAGACCTCGATGTCCCCTCACTCTTCCAACTAGAGAGAGGGTCGTCTGCCGACCCTTGGAGCTCGACTACCGACCCCCGACACTCGGCAAACCGCGCTCCGGCCTGATAGACCTTGATGTCTCCGCGCTCTTCCAACTAGCAAGGGGATCGCTTGCCGACCCTCGAGGCTCGTCTGCCAACCCTAAGGATCCAATTGGGGATCCCTTCCTCCTACCCCCTGGCCTCTCACGGAAGTAACAGGTCCTATTTTTCTCGCCACACATACCACCCTGCTCTTCCTACAGAGGCGAAGAACCACTCCTACATGGCTGGATCACCCAGCCCTCTAGGAGTGGGGGGCTTGTGATGTGGGTTGGATGACGTGGCCCCTTCTGGGCCACAGGATCTCCTCAGGGAACATGCATCACCGGATCATCAGGATCTGCCACGTCAGCATCAGAAAACTGCCCAGGGCTCTGCCACGTCAGCCTGGAAACCTGCCCAGGCCTCTGCCACGTCAGTCCTATACCGGTCGGGCTTCCACCGCTTCAGGCCCACGGGCAACCGGGTCCAGACCCAGCCCCAAACGGGTTCAGAACCGGTTGACTTCTCCTATAAATACCAGACCCCCTACCCTTTACCCAGGTAATCAAACTTTTCCCTCTCAAACTCTAGTTACTGTTACTCTCTCTCAGTAGCTGACTAGATCATCGGAGGGTCTGCCACCGGGACCAACCCCGGTGTTTCTAGACCGTCTGCAGGTACACGAGACCTCGGATCCGAGCCTCTCGATCTGAGCTAAGCATCCAGTCTCCACCTCACTATCGCCTACTTCTGTACCGTTCGCCTGGCCGAGGGTCATCCGCACCGGAGCTTCTTCCACCAATACAAATCGAGTAAAAACTCACACCTAGTGCATCCACACGCTTCCCAAAAACAAACCGCATCATATATCAACAATACTGATAATAATGACAATACATACATGACAGTGTTGGATTTAACATATTCATGAAAATAATGCAGTAATAATAGAAATAATAATAGCATTAAAAATAATAACAATATTAATAAAAATAATAGCAATAATAGTGATAATATCAACAATAATAATAGCAAAAATAATAATAACAATAATAATAGCAGCAATAGTAATAACAATAATAATACCAACACCAATAATAATAATAACGATCACAATAGCAATAATAATAATAATAGTATCAGTAATAATAAAATGACAATAACAATAATAGGAGTAATAACAATAAAGATAATGAACACAATAATAATAACAACAATAGAAATAATAATAATGATAATAATACCAAAAATAATAACGAAAACAATAACAATAATAAAAATAATAGCAATAATAATCTTATGCACAAAATAGAGTAAAATCAACTATACGAGTTCAAATTGTATGGAAACATAAAGTATAACAGTATAAACAAGATGTCATAAAGGAAATATTTCTTTACCCTTAGTTTCATTATATAAGTAAAAATTGTCTTGAAATATCATTTAGCAAATAGGTAGAAAATTTTGCCTCCTTAACATCAAGTTGCATGTTTGCCTTCACGATATTAGGTTACAGGTTGCCGTCTGGGTATTCGGTTGCACATTTTGCTTCCCAATATCCAGTTGCAATTTGCCTCCATTGATATCGAGTTGCATATTTGCCATCTTGACATTAGGTTGCACCGAAGTGGTGAAATGTATATAAAATTGAGCATGCTCAGGCTCAAAACAAATTAATAATAATAATAATAATAATAATAGTAACGATAAAAATAATAATACCAATAACAATAATAATAACAAAAATATTGTTACTAATAACAATAAGAATAATAATAACAATGATCATAACAATAATAATAACAGTAATCGCTAAAGGAATGATAACAATAATAACAATAATATCAATAATATTGGAATATTAACAACACTAGAAAAAGTAGTAATGCAAGACAATATATAGTTTGGATCCAACATTTTTGTGGAAGTAATTGAATAATAACAATAATAATAAAATAATGAAAACAACAATAAAAATATCAATGGTAGTAACAACAATAATAATACTAGTAATGATAATGAAAATAATATCAATAATAATAATAGTAGTAATAATAGTATTATACAATAAAATGAGAATTTGTCTTATCAAAATAATCCAGTAGAAATATATTGTCGATCAAAAGTGAAAAGTGAAGTTAAAATACACCATTATTCGAAATTACAAAATCTTTGTTGAGAAACATTTTTTTTATTTTTATATGCAAGATCAAAAATAAATATAACAATTAATAGTCAAAATATAGAAAGCATTCGGAAAAAATAATTATAATGAGAAAAAAGGTAGGAGAAAAATAAATCTATACCCAATAAAGAGTTAAAGAGGAGGATGACTAGAAGGGACAAAAGAAAATTAAGGAATTGAATACAAAGGAAGATTGACGAGGGGCAAAATCGAAATTGAAGAGAATATAGCAGGAAAGAAATAACTAACATGATACTCAATATGAATCAACAAATAAAAATGAATGCAAGGCAGGGAAAGCAACGAACGACACACGAGCTGAAATAAGAAGGGATCAACGAGGCAAGCAGAAAATCAGAAATTGCTTGCACCGGAATCAAAAGAATATGGGTACGGATGAATAAATTTGTACCCAATAAGGAATCAACAAATATGGATAACTGCAAGAGATGGAAGGAAACAAGGAATCAAAGAATTGGATATGAAGGGATCAAAATGAATGGAATAAGACTACTGTCCAGATCAAGTTGATTATCAAATTATTCATGTGTTTGCATGGCATGTTTAATATTGAGTTAATCCTGACTGAGTCAAGCCTGTCTAATGTATTAGTCAGACTAACACATTAGCCAAACCTGAGCTCTGATACCACTAAAAATCTTGTCACGCCCCGCTTCCCAAAAATAAGAAATACGAGCGCGTGACAAAGCCCAGCAAATAATTTTGACATCATTCATAAGCTGTAGGATCGACTCAGCATCACACAAGAACATAACAAGAGATATATATAACCAAGCATGCATGAATAATTTATAAAGCAACAGAAAACCATCTGAAATAACACAATAATAATATCCAAATAGTTTCAAGTCTGGATCAAGTTAAAACTCGGGAACATCATCCCGTTACAAGTTCTTAAACAGAAAGAATAGATAATTCAAGAAAAAAAAAACAAAAGTTCTAGGCAAGTCTTTTCTCCACTTGAAGACTAAAAGCTTTGCTCACCAAATCCAGCAGGTAGCTCGTCACCAAAGTCTGCTTAATAAATATAAAAGGAAAAAATAGGAAAAACAAGAGAAAATACCCTTAGTACAAGTTAAGGCCACAAATAGTAAAAACGAGTACAAGTAATGTAGAACAAAAATTGGAATCAAGAATGAAATAGGGTTACAACAAATAATGGAGATTCAAGAACTAACTAGCAGGAAGGACAACTCAAGTAGACAGGCTGGATAACAAGCACTAACGGTGAAGCAAGTGACAAGTGAACATGTAGGGGTATCTAACCTCAAGTGACAAACATCAAGTATAAGTGTCAGGTAACAAGTCTCAAGTCTAGTGTCAAGTAACAAGTCTCAAGTCTAATGTCAAGTTGTCAAGCACGAGTATCAAGTTGCAAGTGTCAAGTATTATATTCAGGCATCAGGTCTCATGTATCTTGTAGTCAAGTATCAAGTAAGCATGTATCAAGTACAAGTTTCATGTTCAAATCTTGTGGTTATTACTATCTAGGTAGCACTTCATGCATCCATATTTTTACTACATGGTTGCTACAGTCAATGCGATTTCGTTTAGGCCTAGTAATGGAGTTTATTGGGGGGTGTACTCAGGTATCAAGTATCAAGCAAGTCATGCTCATGAATCGGGTAATCATATAACTAATTTATGTGTCAAGTCATAACAAGACAAGTCATGAATCATATATAGACTGGTTCATGGATCAATAATATACTAGTCCATGAATCGATTTATAATATACTAGTTTATGAATCAAATAATATACTAGTTCATGAATCGAATAATAATATACTAGTTTATGAGATATGTATCAAGTGGGAAACACGGGGCCCCTTCCGAGTACACTTACCTATATTGTCCACTACTATGGTCCTTCCCTTAAACCCCGGCTTGTTATTTTTTATTAATTTTTTTATCAAGCAAACATAAATGTGTGTAAAACAAGTCAAGAAATCATAGTCATGGACATGGAACAAGTCTGAGATATTTATATGGCATACTCGAGGGTCGACACGAATAAAAATATCACGAACAACGAAAATCTCAAATCTGGATAGCACGACGTTGCTGTACCAAAACTGTGATTCCCGTTGCTACGAGATAGTAAATGTGGATCCGTCAGAAGATCTAAAAACTAGACTCCTGCCCGGTTCCAACGCATATAATTAAGGTACAAGAAAGTTGTGGTAACATGTGTCAAAACAGCGAACAACACTGCTAATGTGTTCAGGTAGAATTTGTGAATCTAAGTTTAAACATGTGAAACAGGATTAAAACATAATTAATTAATTCTGAGATAATTTGGGAATGTTCTCTAGGGTATCCAGTAACAGCATATAGAATTTCAAGTCAAACGCTTACTGTTAACATGGTTAAATTAATTTGCAAACTAAAGATGTGCAGCAATTTTGTGAATCTGCGACTACCGACACAGATGCAGTAAAACTGCGATATCTCCTAGACCGTAACTCGGAATTCGAAAATTCTGGAGGTTATCGACATCCAGACATCTATAGCTACATTTACTATTCAGAGCTCAGGTTCATATTATGACGTTAAAGATGTCATAACAGTATAGTAGGTTCCAAGAAAGCAACATGTGGGAAGGTCTTTCATGTATAGGTTGCATGAAAATTAGTTGTTAGGCATCTAGGTTAATGTGTGATACAAATACGTGGTAATGGTCATCAAAACAACAAGTAATATTTATTTCTCAACTCAAATGGGTACAAGTTCATCATATTCAAGATACAACACACATCTACAAATCTAGGGTTCTTAATTTCATGTGTTCATGTGACTAGGGGATAAAATGAGTCCAAGTAGTTATAATATAACAATGAAATTGTTGTAACTCTTAAGATTATGAAATTGATGAGGATTAATATTTGATCAACAACGACAAGTCAAGGAGGAGTCACAACTACTAACTATTTGTGGTATTTTCAAATTGAACGCTTGTACTAGAACTAGATTTAGATTTGTACAAGATGAATACTTGCCTTGATTGGATGAGGGCGATTAGATCCGATAATTGAGAAAAACGGGATTGAAAACCCCCGGGCGAAATCTCCCAAAAGCACGTCCAAAGACCATGCGAGAAATCAACAGTAAGAGTGAATCCCCCCACACCGGATCCCGCCCGAACAGCAAACAGCAAATTCAGATCTGGTGCGGCAGAACGGCGAAACACCGAAACCAGCCAATGGGGAAACTCCCTCGCAGCGAATCTGATCCAAAAGGAAACAGCGAATTTGGATCTGCTGTGGCCGAACAAGAAACAGCGATCTGATCAGACAGATGGGCTCGGATCTCGAAGCGATCCAACGGCCGAAATCAAATGGTACCAACTAACTCCTTCTTCCTTCTTGATCAACGGAGAACGAGGGAGAGCAACGCCGGCGGGGTCTTCGACGGCGGCGACTGTGGTGCGACAGCGAGGCGACGTCGACGGGTAGCGGCGTCGACAGCGACGGGGGCCGACGCGATGGCTGCAACTCTGCTTTGGGTTCGAAAACAGGGGAGAAGATGGCGGAGGATGGGTTCACGGTGTTGGCGATGCGACGAAGGTGGAGAGGAGAGGGAGTCGATGGGGTGATGGCGGCGAGGCGATCGGAGGCAGGGAAATGGTGGGGAGTTGAGTTCGGGAGTTGGGTTCGATGGTGGATGTGTAATGGCGGTGGTGGTTCTGTGGGGATGATGGTGGATGTTGGCGATGCGAGGGGTTGACGAGGAGCGAGAGTCGAGTAGGTGGTGGTCGGAGGTCGAGGATGATCGAAGATAGGGAAATGGTGGGGAGGCGAGGTGAAGGTTGGCGATGGAGTGGGATGAAGAAGAAGGAGAGCGGCTGAGGGAGTAGGGTTTACACAGTAAAAGGGTAGGGGTTAGGGTTAGGGTTAAGGTGTTTAGGTTTATATAGTGTGGGTTTCGGTTTTGGGTATTAGGGTACCCAATTTGAGTGGGATCCAACTGGAGAATTAGTCAAAAATCCATAAAAATCGGGATAAAGAAATAAATGATATGAAACAGCTCATCTCTTCATGAAGAACGACACAAAAGAGCAGGACGGACATACAATTGAATTAGATAAAGGCACCAAAAATTGAGTTGAAACAATATAACGGTTTTATTCAAACGGAAACAAAATACAGGATCCTAAATTGATAAAAGAGTACAATGGGGCAAAATACAGTATAAAAATACAGGTATGGAAAATAGGAGTTACAGTTAACCTTCCCGGTGGCAAAGCTCATCTTCTTAGCACCTCAGGTGCAAAGCTCATTTTCTTAGCCCCTCGGGAGCGAAGCTGCTCTTCGTAGCACCTCGGGTGCAAAGTTTCTCTTCTTATTTCTTCGGCCTCGGTAGCGAAGCTCTTCTTCTAAGCTCCTCGGTGGTGAAACTCATTTTCTAAGCCCCTTGGTGGCAAAGCTCATATTCTTAGCACCTTGGGAGCGAATCTCATCTTCTTAACCTCTCGAGAGCAAAGGTCTTCTTCGTAGCTCCGCAGGTTTTAGGAAAACAAGCGGTACAACAACACCACTTGTTAGGGAATTAGCAGAACTCTTCCCTTTCGAGGATCTTGTTGAGTTATTCAATACAATCAACATACACTACCAAGCACATATGAGATCATACCAAACACACCAAAGCACACACAAGTTTGTCCCGGTTGGGACTTTTGTCTAAATCGGGGGGAGAAGAAACCCGAGATGTTATTCAACTAGGGAAGATACAAGAATATTATAATTCCCACCACGACCCTCTCTCAAGCCTCACCAACAAGTACTAGTTGTTCACAATTGGAGAACTTATCAAATTTTGCCTTCAATGAAGTTCTCTCTCTTGGCTTTCAATGGAGACTAATAACAACAATATATAGCGATCTAGAGAAACCCTAGTTTGATATCTTGATACAATAACCATCCGATATATACTGAAGAGATAAACATACAATTAGAGCTGTATGATCTAGCCAGAAGACGAAGTTAGGATTCTCACGAATCACCAAGACCTGACCCAAATAACCCATCAGTGCCGCGGTCGGTCGACTGTACACAACACACGGTCGACCGTTCCCCTATCAGGAACCCTGTACAGTCAAGGCGGTCGACTGACCCCAAGTACGGTCGACTGCAACTCCACATGTTTGCTTCTGCTGACTGCTTTCCTTCTTCTTTGATCCTTCGCTTCGAAACTACTTGTATCGCCATCTTCTCTTCACACCGAATAAGTATGCAAGACATAAAACCCAACATCGAGGGCAAAGTTTTTCTTCTAAGTTCCTCGGTGGCAAAGCTCCTTTTTTTAGCACCTCAGGGGCAAAGCTCCTCTTCTTTGCCCCTTGAGAGCGAAGCTCCTCTTTGTAGTTCTTTGGAGGTGAATTTTCTCTTCTAAGATCCTCTGTGGCAAAGCTCATCTTCTTAGCATCTAGGGACTGAAGCTCCTCTTCTTAGCACCTCGGGAGCGAAGTTGCTCTTCGTAACTCCTCGGGGCCAAAGTTTCTCTTCTTAGCTCATCGGGGGAGAAATTCTTCGTAGGTTTCGGGTGGTGGAGCTCCTTTTCTTAACCCCTCGGGAGCAAAGTTTCTCTTCTAATTCCATCGATGACAAAACTCCCATTGTTAGCACCTTGGGAGCGAAAATGCTCTTCGCAGCTCTTCGGGGGCAAAGTTTCTCTTCTTATGGTGGAAGCTTCTCTTCGTAGCTTCCCAGCATCAGAGCTCATCTTCTTAACCCCTCGGGAGCGAAGCTACTTTTCGTAGTTCCTCGGGGACAAGGTTTCTCTTCTTAACTCATCGGGGGTGAAGCTCCTCTTTGCAGCTCCTTAGCGGCAAAAATTCTCTTCAAAACTCCCTGGTAGTAGAGCTCCCCTTCTTAGCCCATCAGGAGCGAAGCTTCTCTTCGAAGCTCATTGGGATCAAAGTTTCTCTTTGAAGCTCGTCTTCTAAGCTCCTCGATGGCGAAGATCCTATTCTAACTCCTCGGGGGCAAAGTTTCTCTTTGCTCCTCGGGGTTGAAGCTCCTTATCGTAGCTCTTCGATGTCGAAGTGTCTTAGTGGGGAATTTCCTCTTTTAAGTCCTGCGATAGCAAAAGGGGGAAAATCCAGAAATTATTGGATTAATTAATTAAAATTTTCAAAAAATGATGAAAAGTGGGGGAAAATTAAATTTAAAAAAAGAAAATCTCGAAAAACCTCAAAAAAAATCTAGAAAAATCTGGAACTTGCTTACTGTGCTAGAAGCTTCGAACAAGATTTCCAGAATCTCTAATCGTCCCTGAAAGTCAAAATCAGCTCTCCAGAACATCCGGAATAGCGAGACTACTTACCCTTCAGGTGTAGGGGCCTTGTGATATTGGTAAAAATTGCAGTAGACCAGGACAGTATGATTTGGGCACGCATCTTAAATCTCCCACGTGCAAAATGGTAATCTCAGCAACTACATGCCCATAGGAGGAGTTTGGGCTACTTTCATGCCCATCAACTCTACCCAGCCTAAAGTAATGGGCTGCCAAAGCAGTCCAAAATGGAGGAGTTTTAACTGATCCAAAATTGTTACTCGAACCTCTTATCCAAGAGAGGAGTAATCACTTCTATCTCTTTAAGAAGAATGGATCAACAAACCATATCTCTTTATCAAGAGAAGAGTAGCAAATTCTATCTCTTCATGAGAGAGAAAGAGAGTAACAAACTCTATCTCTCCACCAGGGAATCAGGAGAAAATTTAATTCTCTTGAAACTGTCCCCGAAGGCTATAAAACCCCTCCAGCTCCATTAGGCTCGGGTAATGAATATTTTCGCGACTAAAACTCTTATATTATTCTAAGTTACCGACTTAAGCGTCGGAGGGTCTATTGGCGAGGTAAACCCTCGGTATTTTAAGCTCCTTCCAGGTTTGCCGGCAGGACTTCATGCAGTCCAAAACCAAGAAGAATGAGTAGTCAACGATCACAAACTCGGATCTGGTCAAAGGATAGATATTTTGTTTTTCCATTACAAGAACTCGTCTATCTATTTGCTCCAACACAGAAAAATAAGCAGCAACACAATCAATGTAAATTCTGACTTAGGACTTAAGCCATTTTCTAGCCTCAAATATTTTTGAGCAAGTTGACTTGACTTACTATGCACATAATGATTGTGGGACTTCTGGTGATCATCATGTTTATCCGTCATACCAAATGATGGTTAGCCCCAACATTTCAGCACTATCTCTAATATTATAATGGGAGAGTTGGGGTTGTCATTCGTAGACAACATGTAATTTGTAGACATTCATTCAACCATCTAATCTCAACCATTCATTTTTATGTGGGAGTTATATTAACTATTCATTTACTTAGCTGTTGTTAGTTACCAAAATACGCTTAAAGTTTAAATTTATTGACATAATTATTTACAGAAGTGTCACTCATATAAAATAAAAATTTGTGTCACTAGGGGTAATTTGTAAAGAGCATGTGATGAGTAAAATGAGGTCTTAGGTTCGAGGCCAGATTACATCTTATTATTTACTATAAAAAAAAATTTAATTAGACCGTGCATTGCACGTTCAGATTACTAGTATTCATGAATGGAACAGCTCGATGGCGAATGCATTGACCAATAACATTTGACCAAAAATAACAGCACGGTGCACAATGGTGGCAGAGCCTAGGGATGGCAACCGGGTCAGGTTGACCCTCGACCCGCCCATTCCAACCTGGCCCTCAAGCAATCGGGTCGGGTCCGAGTCGAACCTGCTTAGCAGAATGGGTCGCCCTGGGTCGCCGAATTAATGAATCCAACTCGCGAACCCGGTCAAATGGTCAAACCCGCACGCAACCCACTTGTTTGACCTGCTGGTTAGGACCCGTTAGACCCGCACGAGTCAAACAATCGATCCTGGGTCGAACGACTCCTTTCTTTTTGGCGCAAGACATGAGAGCCGTTTGGCTCTCTTTTTTGGTTTGTTTGTTTGTTTGTTTTTGTTTTTGTTTTTGTTTTTTGTTTTTTGCTTTTTTTTTTTGTGTAGGATTTTTCCCTATAAAAACCTCCTAACTTGAATCAATTTTTTTCTGCACCTTACTCTCTTACTCTCTTTACTACCACTCCTTAATGTAAAGAATTTCATTCATCAAAGAAGCAAACAACAAAAAAATTACAATTTCGATTGTATCGAATTCGTGGTGATTCAACAATGCTCTAGACTACAAACTCCCTCAACGAAGAAGCTCTTTCTCTATTTTCTACGACTACGTCTACCACACTTCTCAATCGACTACGTCTACTTCTACTATTATTTTCTCTTTCATTTTATACATATGATTATTTCCGGAGTACGACATCAAAATTCACAACATTCTCAATTCATTACTTTTTGTTGTAGTTCTAATTTTTTGTATCATATTTTTTCGTTGTTTTTTCTCGGATTTCTCTCTCTCAACCCTCATATTGTTTTTTAGACATTTTTTTTATACATATCTCTCCAAGATTGTTTTTTTTTATTTTTTCACATACACTATTAGAATACTAAAAAATGTTTTTTTTTCGCGTACACTATTACCATGTCTAGATCACGAGGCAGCGGCCGTAGCCAAAGTGGATAAGATTCCACCGGTACTTCACGTTGGCCTCCAATAATTTCACATGTAGAGCCCGAATTTATACCGATTATGATAGGATCTCACGATGTCCCTCCATATGATATGGAAGATGAAATGCATAATGTTGACACACAAATACAACAAACCGAACCCACTAGTAGTAGAAAAACTAGGAGAAAAACTAGTGATTGACACAAATATTATGACTATATCCCCGAAGAAGATAATTCGGGTGTAGGACATAAGGTTTGTAAAATTTGTTTGAAGAGTTACAAATAGAGGAAGGGTGAGGAAACGGGTACAATTAAACAACACACACAAAATGTACATAATGATCTATTAGAAAACTAACCCGACCAACAAAAATTCACCCTAAGACTGGACACATAGATTACCACCCATATGATCCCGAAAATGTTCGACGAGAAACAGTCCGTCTAGTTATTAAGGAGGAGTTACCTTTCTCATATTTCGATAGTAGGAATATAGAGGAATTTAACCAAAATGCACTAAATCCACATTTTAGAAAGATTCCTAGAAATACACTGAAATCCGATTGTTTTAAACTTTACAACGAAATAAGAGGACTTAATTACACTTTTGTATAGTTTAACTTGTAGAGTATCATTAACTTTCGATTGTTGGAAATGTTGTACGATATTCCAATGATGAGAATAACTTGTTATTAGATCGATAGTGATTGGATGATTCAAAACCGGATCATATCACTTGCGGTTTTACCGTATCCCCATAGTGGTTTAGTAATTACACATCGTATTTTAGAAGTTTGTGATATCTTTCATATTCGTGATAAAAAAATTGTATGAGTTTTGATAATACATCTAACAGCAATGCTTCAATTAGTACATTAAAAACATAATTAGCTCATTCATGTTTAGAATTTTTTCACCTTAGATGTGTACATCGTATTTTAAATTTATGTGTTCAAGATGCATTATAAACAGTTGAACCATTTGTGCAAAACATTAGAAATTGTGTACATTTTATTACTTTAAGCGACCATATGCTTCAGCAATTTAAAGAATGATATAAGCTTAAGGGTGTACATTCTCTACAAGTGGTAGCGTTCTAACATATTACAGTAAGCGCTTGAAGCCCCAATCGTTAGAGATGCTCGTGTGCACGGAAGATTAGATGAAGGTTGCAGATATGACTCAAGAAATCAGGGTCGACACGTCAACAAGTGGAAGCAACTCGCCCAAAGAACAACTACAACAATAGCAGAGACCACCACCACCACCACCAACAACAACAACAGTAGATTCTGATTATCCGCTCAAATATGTAATTCAAAACATATTGTATGCTCTTTTTATAGTTTCTAACTTTCTAATCTACTAGTAATCCTCCCAGTGAGGATTCGAAACTGAAATCTCGTTCATATTAGTTATGTATGTGCATCACACACAATGATAGATTGACAAATGACACTAAGACCTCCTTCCATTATAATATTAGAGATTACTTGTATTATACAAGTAATAGAAAGTATTATAGTTGTATTTGTATATAAAAAGTTGTAAAAAAGTCATAAAATTTGAATTAAATAATATATACAATTTTTATTCACACTTTCACTCTTATATATTTATTAGCTGTACTTGTAAATTATTTTTATATATAGTTTAAAAAAGAATTTGAAACTCGCTCTCAACCTGAATGCCAACTCGCAACCTGACCCGAGCCCAAATGGGTTCGACCCTGCTGGGTTAGCGGGTCGAATGGGTCGACATTTGAGTTTTTCAACCCGGCCCTATTCAGCTTGTTTAACAACCCAACCTAACCCGAACCCGAACACAATTGGGTCTGTCCCGGGCGGGTCCGACATGACCCGGCCGGGATGACCCAATTGCCATCACTAGGCGGAGGTCTCCCTATCACGTGAGCTGAGAAAACAGTGAAGGCAAGGAGAAAGTATTTCGTTATCTTCACGTTTATGGCGTGAGACATCAGATTAAAAAAAACAAATGCGTTCGAGTATTTATAGGAGGATCTCGAGACCATTGGATGGAGAGCGCGAATCGTGATGCGTCACCCTGTGATTATGTGATCCGTGCGCATTACCCGTGTGGGGAAGATGGAATAGAGGGGGCGTGTGATTGGACGGTGGGTGAACAACCTGCGAGAACCTCCAAAAAATTAGCTTAAAAATATTTAACCACTGTAAAAGTGAAAATTTTGCCGTACTGCCTGACTTTTTGAAAATATTTGGCGCTCTGCCCCACTTCCGAAAACAATTAGCGATCTGCCCCTGTTTACGACACGTCAGCATAAACCGTTATTGGAAATAACGACATAGGTTATTTGCGTGCCGTTATTTCCAATAACGGCATCTATTTTATATTTTTTTTCCATGCCGTTATTTGGAATAACAGCATCAGTATATTTCTCTTACAAGTGTGAATCTTCTAACTTTAAAAAATTCTAAGTGTGAAAAAAACTTATAAATAATGCCATTATTCTGAATAACGACATTCAAATGACTGATGCCGTTATTGGAGATAACTGCATCATTTATATATAAATGAACTCTGGCCGTTGTTTGGAAACAGAGAGAATGAATAATAATTTAGTTTTTTTTAAAAAAATTATAACTGATGTCGTTATTTGGAATAACGGCATCAGTTATAATTTTTTATTTTTTTAATTAACTTATTCGTCAGAGAGGATGAATAATAAGTTACTTTTTTATTAAAAAAAAATTATAACTGATGCCGTTATTCCAAATAACGGCATCAGTATTGAGAATGTCGTTATTTGAAATAACGACATCTGTTATAAGGTTTTCACACTTGCAATTTTTTTCTCTAAATGGAGACTACAAGTTCTCGAAAAACAAAATAACCAATGCCGTTACTGCAAATAACGGCATGACACTTTTTTTAAATATAGATGCCGTTATTGAAAATAGCGGCACGTAAATAACCTATGCCGTTATTTCCAATAATGGTTTATGCTGACGTGTCCTAAACAGGGACAGATCGCTAATTGTTTTCGGAAGTGAGGCAGAGCGCCAAATATTTTCAAAAAGTGGGGGCGGTACGGCAAAATTTTCTGTAAAAGTGTAAAAGTAAATTTTTATCCACTTATTTGGGGACCGGAACGTTCCACGTCGCTTAGTAGCGCCTGTGTAAGCACAACCCAGTTACAATGTACCTTTCAAACGGCACCGTTTGAAAACGCACCGAACCACGTCATCACTGGGCCCCACCAACAAAAAAATCTCATTCACACTCGCCGACAAAACTTCGATTCGAAATTTAACCCCGTTACCACTCACCGTTACTGTATATAAACAGCAAACTTCTCTACAATTCTCGTCCTCAACATTTGTTCAGTTCAACAAAAAAAAAACAGAATCTGATACTACAATGGAGTCCCCGAATTTGGCGGCGGTTAGGGAGATACTGGACAGGGTTCGATCGGATGGTCAGGATTCGAAGGTGGAGGCGGCGGAGGAGATCCGACGGTTGACGAAGACTTCATCGTCGCACAGCCGCGTTTTGGCCGGTGCGATCGAGCCGTTAGTGTCGATGTTGCGGTCCGGTAGTCGCGTGTGCAACGAAGCTGCGATTCTGGCTCTCTTGAACCTTGTAGTTAAATACGAAAGGTGATTATGCTATAATTTGTGAATTTGTGATTTCTCAAATTAAGTTGCTTGTTCTAGTGCTGGTATAACCTAATCTTCTTTGAAGCCACACGTGAGTCTGTACAGTGGAATCAACTAGCAAGTGCAGGATCGTAACTTACTCCCTCCCGTTCCAAAATATAAGTCATTCTAGTTTTTGTTTTTTTGCAAAATGCTAGACATACATGAGTTTTTACCTCAAACATACATTATAAATGCATTGGGCCCCACTGCTCACTAAAAGACAATGTTTAAACCTTGTCTTTTAGTGAGAAGTGGGCCCCAATGCATTTATAATGTATGTTTGGGGTAAAAACTCATGTATGTGTAGTCATCCTCTGTTTTTTTTCCCTCTCCATATTATAAGTCACTTTAGGTTTTCAAGATGATTGTCTTAACATTCTTAAGTGTTCATTAATTACTTTTTTTTTTTTATGATTTCTTATTTTATCCTTGTTTAGTACTCTTACACGATAAGAGCATCCACAGTCGTTTGCTATATTTCTCAAATTCTCATATTATGAGAATAATATGAGAATCGACATCTGCAGTCGTTTGCTATTTTGTTAAAAAATAGCAAACGAGCTACAGTTGATTCTCATATTTGAGAAGTGGGCTAGCGAATTTGAGAATATAGAAGACGATACATGATGTATCGTCTCAATATATTTAATATTTTTTATTACAATCGGACGAGACAACTTGTCCCGTCCGATAATTTATTTATTTAATTTTTTTTTAATTGGGTCGGACGATACATGTTGTATCGTCCTTCCCAATTAAAAAAAAATAAAATTAAAACCCCCTCAAACAGGACAACATGTCCCGTTTGATCACTTTTTTGATCGGACACAACATGATGTTGTGTCCCATGGGTTTTAATTTTTTATTTTATTTTAAAAACACTAGGACGAGACAAGTTGTCTCGTCCTTCTAAAATATAGAAAACACCATTGCACAAGTTCACATCTATTCTAATCCTATACTTCTCATTTTGCTAAAAAATAGAAAACTCCATTGTGGATGCTCTAACATGTTCATTTACTATAAAGGAGGGATAAGTATGACATTTTACAATCACATGCTCTTAAGTCTAGTACTTTTTAAACAATATCCAAGAATGCCTAGTACTTTTACTCAATTTTAGGTTGTTTCTTAATAGTCGTGTAGAAATCTAGAATGACTTATATTTTGAAACAGAGGGAGTCTTTTTTTTAAGATAGACTGTCGCATAATATGTGTATTAGATGTGTTCATAAAACTAGCTAGTTTCTGTATACAGTTGTTATGTGTAAAAACTAAACAAAATCGGGACCGTTCAAATCGGGCACGAATTTCAAAGCTTTCGAGGGTAAAATGATAATTTTCAGCATATACATGCCCGATGAGCCAATCCGACCTGTGATAGAGACTATTACAACAACTCTTAACACAAAGGAGTTCAGATTCATCGAACTCAGTGTAAACCTTCTATTTGTAGGGGTAACTGATTCTATCCCTCCAGGCACATGAGAGAGTTTGAAAACTCTATCTCTCCATCAAGATAAGAGTCCTCATCAAGATAAAATTCCTTACTCGGTCTTTTCACATGGAGGGGCAACCAACTCTATCAAAATACCAAGAAGTAGAGATAGATAAATATCTTAAAACTGACCCCCTTCAGCAACTATATATACTTCGAGATCTCTTCAGAAACTAGGTAATTACATATTTCGCTCTCAAAACCCACCATATCTCTGATTTTCTGACTTGGGCATCGGAGGGTCTGTTGTCGGGGCTACCCCCGGTGTTTCAAATTTGTTTGCTTACCTACTTGAGCGATATCAGTTGTTCCTGACGATCAGATCTCAGAGTCAAGTGCAGTTTTTGGCGGTCAACACCGATGAACAACATGTTTGATCTTTATTGTTTTTTATTAAAAGAATTCACATTTCTGTTTGCTCCCACACATAAATAAGCTGCTACAACAGTACATATATTTTTAACGTGATTATTTTATTTTCGAAATAGAAAAAATTATGAACCTGAAGAATTTTTTTTTTTGGTAAAATATCCCAAAATCTGTACGAACTTTTGATCTTTTGTGAGAAACCCACTCAAGCAAAATTTAACGCAAGAAACTCCTCAATTTCTACCTTTTTAAAAAACACAAAATTGAACTCTACTAATGATGTACATGCTATCACATGGCCTCCTAAACACCTGCTTCTTTTTATTATATCGAAAATACCCCCACTCATTCTCTCTCTCTCTCCCAAACACCCCTACACAAAATGAGAAGAAGAAGTGGGCTCCACCGACTCCGCCCCCAACCCCGATAAAAATCCGAGGAGGAGGGAGGCGAATAGGAGGATGATGAGGATGAGGAGGTGGTGGTGGAGGAAGATGATGATTTGTGAGAGGATGTTTGGTTTGAAATTGGGTTATGGTTCAAAAATTAAAGGAGATGAATGAGTTCGGAGAAGGATAGGAAAGAGGAGGAAGAGGTGGAGGAGTGACAGGCGGCAACAAAGGTGGCGGCAAAGTGGGAGGAGGGAGAGGAAGGAGATGAGGTGGAGATAAGAGGAAGATGATGGTACTTTTGAAAAATTGGGTTCAAAATTAATCTCGTGTGTAATTCCTACCCCTTAATTATCAAATTTTGAAAAATGTGGAACTTTGGGGTTTCTTGTGTAGAAAACCACTTGGGTGGATTTCTCGCAAAAGACAAAAAATTCTTACAAATTTTGAGCTATTTACTTTTTATTTTAACTAAATATGATATGAGTTTTCTAAAGAAAAAATGAGAGGAAACTAAAAGGTTTCCGTTTCTCCTTGATTGTATGTTGTAAGGAGGCTAAGCTAACAGAAGAGATGATCCACCGACTAAGTAACCAAACTCGACCAACTCTGTTTTGTTATTTGTCAATATCTCTAATATTATTATGGGAGAGTTGGGGTGGTTATTTGTAGACAACCTATAATTTCTAGACATTCAACCATCTAATCTCAACCATTCATTTTTAAGTGAGTTATATTAACTATTAATTTACTCAACTGTTGTTAGTTACCATAATACCCTCAAAGTTCAAATTTATTTACGACATAATTATTTACAAAAGTTCACCCATATAAAATAAAAGTTGGTGCCACTATGGGTAATTTGTAAAGAGTATGTGACGAGTAACGGAAGGTCTCAGGTTCGAGGCCAAATTACGTCTTAGTATTTACTATATAAAAATAATAATTAGAACGTGCATCACACGTGCAAATTACTAGTATATATATAAAAGAGGAGTATGTGCAACTTGTTCATTTAGTATATGAGCAATTGATGAGGTGTGTTAAATTGGGCAACTAACCCTTTATCGGATTTTACAATCACATGCAGGCCACCTCATCAATTGTTCATATACTAAATGAGCATATCCCTTTTACCACATATATATATATATACTAGTTGGAATTGGCTGTGCAACAAGTGCACGTAATTTGGTTCACATATCTAATCTAATATTGAACTTTTAGTAAATCTTTAGGTTAATTTTATTAAGGTTATATCTTTTGGCGATAATCAATTACATAAGCAAAATAGATTGAGGTAATATGCAATATAATAATGAGTATTTACAAATATGATGATAAGAGTATTCATTATCCCATAGATCAACATGCTGGCAGCAATATAAGAGTGAATGTCAATATAAGAGTGAATGTTCTATCTTTCAACTGGGTCATCTAGCACTTTGGCATCTGAATAGTTATGTAAAGTTGAGTTAATCTCATATCTTTTTCATGTGACAGTGTCATCTTCTACCTTGTTGAAGTAAGGATCTAACTTGTCTAGTTTTTGCATTAAAATCTTCAAAACCACACATGTATCATATAAAAATATGGGTTGTCGAGGATTTCTTGTTGAAAGAAAAGGGAAGATGCAGTATTTTTTTTTCAAGTTTCACATGAGTTTCTTGCCTACGGTGAGGCAACCTAGTCTTACTCAGCCCCAAGACAGTTGGTCGCCTGCAAACTTCTACTTAGAGATCAGTGAAAGATGAAAAAGTTCGTTTAAGTATTAAGGAAAGAGAAAATTTATGCAAACATAAATGAAAAAAAAAGCAACTAATTGAAATCAGATAAAGATCACAATGTATAATCAAATTTCGAAGATTGTTTTAAACTTAAACCAAGCATTATTGCATATATGAATTGATATTACGAATTATCTTTGCAGTTCAAATGTTCTTAACTTTCACAAAATTTAATTAGTAGATGGATTGTTAATCATAATAATCTAATATAATGAAGCAATAAGAACAATGCATAGAACAATCACCTTTCTGCACCTTTCTGAAAACATATACATCATCTTACAGTCATGTCTATGCTCTCGTTTATTTTTATTTTCTTCAAGATTGGCTTTTAGGACAGATCAATGCCACTCATTTCCTCATGGTCCCTTATTACCCAATAGAAATTCAAACGGTGCTCCACTATCTTAGAATCCTCTTTATAAACTTGCAAAAATGAAGATTATATGTCAATAGAATATTAAAAGATTCATAAAATAGCCTTCTCAATGGAAATCAAAGAAATCCTAAATTAAATATATTTTGCATGTTCCATATGTAAAAAAGGCAATTAGGTTAAAAGCCAATTCATCCATATACTACAAGGTTGTAACAACTTAGATGCTTTGTCTGTTGTAATTAGATAGTCTATCCACTTCTTGTGAAACAAAAAAAGTGAAAGACTTGTGATATGTGGGAGGATTGCTAGAACACATATTGGCACTATATTATCTTCTCACGTAGATTAAATTCTTGAGCTTCTGGGCATTTATTTTTTAGTGTAGTTATTAAACTATATATCATTATGTGCCTCAATAATACAAATTATATACATAAAAGATGGTCAATTTTAGTAGTCAAAATAATTTAAATAAATACTTGCATATCTTCAAGAGAAAAAGGAGTATCATTCATAATAACTTGAAGAAAAATAAAAACAAGTGGAGCTATGTTATATACTATTTTCTCTTAATTTGCCTGGATATTTAATTTGTTGTCATTTCTAACAACACTTAGGTACTGTTCTTTTTTTTGTCTCTTATAAGAGGTTACCTCTTATAAGAGATTTACAGTAAGAGCCTCTTGTAAGAGCCTCTTTTTGAGGTGTTCTTTTTATATAAAAATAACCTCTTATAAGAACCTCTTATAAGACATTTCTGTTCTTTTTTCACCTCTTACAAGAGTCTTTTCTATACTTTAGACATTTTTGCCCTTACTATATAATTTCTCAATTTATATCAACATTTCATATCTAAAATTACCCAAGTGGTGGATGATAAATGATGAGTATTATCTCGCTCATTTACAAACTCTTAAGCTAAAGTTTTGCCCACATTTAGTTGAGCTGCCCTCTCTCCCATGTGATCTCAAGACCCTCCACGTTATGGAGTGCTCGAATCTGATGAAGGTGGATTCATTTCCAGATGATCTAAGTGAACTCATAATGGAAGGATGCCCCAAGCTGAAGCAACTGCCACTTTTACCTTGTAGTCTTAAAGACAATTACCGAATATCTTGCCCTGGAATTGGAAAACTAATGTGGAGTACATTCAATGACGAGGAGGAGGAGGAACAGAAGAATTATGAGGGTAGCCGGCCACCCTTATCCCTCGATGAACTCCCGATGAAAACTATAGAATTGCACAACCAACGACAGCGTGTCTTATCATTGGGCCCAGTCTAATAATACTGCAGATTCTATATATTCTCTGAAGGTATATATCCCTAGTGGAAAAAAATGGTTATTGATGCAATTCTCATGTATCTTCATTAATTTCGGGGGTAATATAGACTTTTTAAATAATAGAAGTCTTATATGAATTTGAAAGAGGCTACTAGAAGTCTTTTAGGCTTATAAGAGATTTTGGAGAAAATGTCTTATAAGAGGTAAAAAAAGAACTCTTTAAAAACTCTTGTAAGAGGTGGACCACCTCTTACAAGAGGTAAATCTCTTATAAGAGGAGAAAAAGAACAGTCTCTTAGATTTTCGTTCCATACAACGAATGAAGAATGTTCCACTAATAATTGAGAGAGTAGGTCTGACTGAGCCCATCTTCAGCAAATTCTGTAGGAGCCATGGCTCACAAGAAAAATGATTCGGACCCAAATTTGGCACGGTGGTTCCTCCAAGAGATAATGCTTAGAGATAGTGGTGCCTGTGGTGGTTCAAAATTGGTTCAAAATTTGATAAGGAGCCCCTCTTAGAGCATCTCCAATGGGGGAAGCCCCAATGGGGCTCTATCTCTATCTCCAAAATGGAGATTGGGTGAAAACGGCTCCAAATTTGGAGACTCTTCATCCCATCTCCAAATCACTATTCCTTTTTTTTATTTTCCATTTTACCCCTTTTGACCTTAATATCTTTTTAAAAATTCCTTCCATGTCCTTTAATTAAAATGTGTATTGTATATTTCGTGAATGTATCTTATAAAATATTAAACAAAATTTTATTATTTTGGTACAGTTGGAAATGTCTTGACGATACCTTTAAAATGAGACCAATTTTGAATATTTTTTTATTATTTGAAAAAAATAATTGATACAATATTTATAGATAAGATTATTTAGTTATTTTGTATTAGCTTAACATATTTTAAAAAGACTACCCACTCATACAATGTGATTATCTTCATGTTGTACTTTCATTTTTAATTATTATAATCCGAAATTTTCTATTTCTGTCAAAATTTAATATTAAAATATACTAAATTAGAAAATTTATTTGATTAATGTTATATATGATATTATTAAATCAATTCCAAAGTAATTTTACACTTGATTATTTTACATTGTTAATACAAGTAAAAAGTTCATAATTTAAAATTAGTTCCAAAAAATACTAATATTAGGCTCGTTTTAAAGCTTTCGGCGAGATATTTCCAACAGCATAATTTTTTTTTCCCAAATAGATTATTAATATAAGCAATTTAATGTAAAATTATTCATAACAAAATTAATCAAAAATTCCTATTAATTATAGAGATGCATGGTTGGAGTGGGTCTCTATTTTCTCATCTCTATAATGGAATATTCCCAGGAATATTCCATTATAGAGATGAGAAATAGAGACCCCCATTGGAGATGCTCTTACTCCAAAAGGAAGGCAAATTATACCTTTTTGAGTAAATTTCCATTGTATTAGTGATAAAAAAACAAAACATGCTTCTCAGGAAAACTTTGCAAGCTCATCCAATCTCCTGATGCATTATTCAACTAAAATCAAGACAAGCTACAAAATTTTGAAATAGAATGTGGTTGTTATAATATGTTTATTTCCTATTAATATCCATTAACAAGAAAAAAGTGAGAAATATAGATAAATTCTAATTTTTTGTTGTTCAAAAACACTTCGATAATTTAGTTTATCTTGAAATGAAGGCCTTGTTGAGATCATTTAGCTTTGTGCAATGTCTAAGGAAAGCAAATGTATATTAATATATATAAGGTGCCGCCATCTTTTCATAGAATGCAAAGAACCTAACTTTACTACAAAACTATACACAATCATGCAAGCTAACAGCAAAAGAAATCAGCTTGTAAATTAGAACAAAAACGATTTATACCTGCTGCAGGTCGATCAATCGACACCTCCACAACCTCCCCTCAATAATCTCGGCCTCCTCCTTAATCCTCACCCCAACTGCCTTCCGAAATGCCTGCGTCTTCGCCTCCATCTTCGATATCTCCAACGAAAACAACTTCGACACTGCCACCATCGCAAACGACAACTCTAACCACAATGACTTTGCCAATCCCATCGCAATCGCCGTCTTCCCTTGTTCCCGGCTGACCGGCGAGAAGCACGGGGTGATCTTTCCCTCTTTGATGAGGTTGAGGATGAGGCCGGCGGCTTTACGGGCTGGCTGTTGGTCCAAAATTCCTTCGAAGACGGCACAGGGCTCCATGGAGGAGTCGAGGCCCAGGTCGCGGATGTAGGAGTGGGTCTCGATGCGCTCGACGCGGGTAAGGTCACGGAATTCGGAGAGTTTCCTGAGTTCTGCCATTAAATGAGATGAGGGGGGATAATTAAGCTTTTAGTGAGGGTTTGAGAAAAGGGAATTGGGGAATTTTGGAGGAAGTTTAGATTAGAGATGGAAATTTGGGTTGGGCGGCCCGTTGTTTAGTTAGGCTTATTGGGCTAACTTAAGGCCCACAAGTGACCTGGTATAAATTAAGTTTAGGATGATTAAAACCTTCTGAAAATTCTGGACGATCTAAATAAAACAAGACTTGACGGCTAACGGCTTAGATCTTATATGGACAGATTTATTCTTACTTTTATAAAAAAAAAAGAATTTTTTTCCAAACTGTCCCACTTTTTGAAAGTTTCTCCAATCTGTTCTACTTTTTTTAAAAATTTCCAAACTGCCTCACTTGTTTTTTGAAAAAGCGAGTGTGGTTAAAACCTCATCGCTTTTTCAGAAAGCGAGTGTGAGACTTTTGATTTTCGAAAGCCTAAACTCGCTTTCTGAAAAACCGATTGGGTTTTAACCAAACTCACTTTTTTAAAAAGCGAGTAAATCGTTATGGTAAATACTTTCGAAAGTGGGTCAGTTTGGTAAATACTTTCAAAAAGTGGATTATTTTGGTAACAAGTTCAGCATTGGATCTCTTTTATCCTACTACACGTTTCCTCAAGCGTCTATTACTAAGGGTCTGTTTGGTTGGAGGGTAATGGAGGGAAGGGGAGGGGAGGGAAGGGTTTTTTTATCACTTTTCTTGTTTGGTTCAATTTTTAGGAGGGGAGGGGAGGGAAATGGGGAGGTGCATCACCCCTCCTGAGCCAATTTTGGCTTCCCCTCCAAAAGTGGGAGGATTTGGAGGGGAGAGAAAATATGGCTAATTTTTTTAAAGTGGCATGACTAAATTGCCCTTTAAAATCTAAATCCTAATATAATAAAAAACCTCTCTCTTTCTCCCTACCGACAGTTTCTCTCCCGCTCTCTCTTTCTCCCTATCCTGGTGGCCCTCGACTGTTGCTATTAGGCTGTTACTAATTTGTGGACAGAAGTGCTGCGAGCAAAGTGTTAGGAGAAGTGCTTTGCATAAATGGGTTATTTCAAAATCAGCAAGTTCATTGAGAGTGATATTCAAGAAAGGCCTTATGCATATTTCTTGTTTGTATGTCATACATCTACGAAGTGTTTTATGGCTTATCTCAAGTTAAGTAGTGTTTTATGGCTTATCTCAAGATAAGTAGTTTAACTGGAGTGATATAAAGAAAGTCGTAATACGTATTTCCTCTTTGTATGTGATATATGTATTTCCATATCTAATATCCTAACTAAAGGCTGACTTGATATAAAAATTTTGTGAAGCGTAAAGCTGAATGGAAAAATGTCTCGAGTCTTCCGTCTAGATTTTCTTTTGTAACATTTACTCATCTGAAATAATATTGCTTTTCTTCTCTTTTTCTTTTTTTTTTCTTTTTCTCTTTTTTTTTCTCGCAGAAGAGTTTTTTTTTATAAAAGTCTGCAGCCTAAATTTTCTAAATTGAAAAATTCAAGTTTATTGAACGTCTACTTTTTTTTTTCATTGTTTTTATTGTTTTTATTTTTTGGGGAAAGAGTTTTTTTTAGGTATAATTTTGCTTTATGACATGGTCAAGCTTCCTAGTTTGACCATGCAGTATAACTATTGCTGCATATTCTAGATTTTTAAAACTGGACATGTGCATTTTCTGTCAAAATGATCTCTGAAGTTGACCACCCTTGACAAAGCATTTCAACTTCTCAGAGCTCCAAGATAACATCCTTAAACTCTGAATACTGTTTGTGTGTCCACAAATTAGTAACAGCCTAATGAAAACTCCCTGCTCTCTGTTGCTATGTGCTAACCTCACAAGGAAGAATAAGTCCTTTATGCTTGCATAATTTGCTTGTATCTATTCTAAAGAGAAAAGATAATGCTTGTATAAAATTTCTCTAATTCGTTGTTGTTTCAATTCTTATTGTATGAAGTGCTTGTATGAATTTCTTATTATATGCATAAGGGTATAAAAGTAATTTTATTATAAAATCCATTCCCTCCCCTTGTGAACCAAACAAGAAAATTATTATTTTCCCTCCCCTCCCCTCCTTTGAACCAAACAGAGTTTTCATTAAATCCCTCCCCTCCCCTCCTTTGAACCAAACAGACCCTAAAGTGGTGAGGGAGTTTCCTCTAAGACCCCTTTGTTTGGTAGTGATTTTCATCAGCCCCTCTGACTTCTTTGGACACCTTTAAATTTTATGAAATAGCCCGTCTTTGTAAACTATTCAGGCATATAAAAATCATGTAAATACATAAAGAAAATGTAAGAAAAACAAAATACATAAAAAAAGTGCAAGCAAAGCACATAAAGTAGTTAAAGAAAATATAACATGCTAATGTTATTACTAACATCCATCTAAAAAGTGAAGAGATATAGAGAGAAACAGAAATAAAGTAAGGATGATTTATGTTTTTTTTTTTTTAGGGAGGGGGGGGGGGGATTATTTTTATTTTTATTTATTTATTTATTTTCGGGGAAGGGGGAGGGGGAGGAGAGGGGGTAGAATATCTTTTGGAAGGATAAATTTGAGACATTGATTTTGTTTCAATTGAATGGGACCTACTTGATTTTTTTTTTTTTTTCAAATTACCTATGATTTATTATATAGATTTAATGATGTTAGATAAAATTGAATAATGCATGTGTCTGACATGCTACAAATTTGTGTGAGTCCCATCTGCTTAAAATTGAATAAAGAGATTTTAATATGTGATGTACACTAATATATCTAAAATTTGTTATATTTTTCCATTAACATCCATATTTTCACTAGCTTCTGTATAAGAATAATTTTTCATTGAATACATTTTCAATTACACTAATCTTATGAGGCTTGCAAATGAATTTGGTGAATATTGACCAGAGATTGGACAATTCTCACTATTGATTATATAAATTCGATACTTGCTACTCCAGCTATATAGATGATCTATGAGTTCCTAATTGTATCGTAACCTGAACGAACAAAGTCGATCGTTCTTGTTTTCAGAGGTGTTTTTCTTCTTTTTTCTGCAGTAAATATTGGTTTGTCTCTGCAACTCTGTACTTTATCGTGGTTTGTGACTTTGCAACTCTGTACTGTAAATATTGGTTTGTCTTTGCAACTCTGTACTTTATCGTGGTTTGTGACTTTGTGTAAGTGTATTGGAATTTCAATTTGTATTTACATCCCATTCTCAAATATTGCTTTCTCCCAACAACCACGTACATCTCTAATATTATAATGGGAGAGTTGGAGTTGTAATATTGTCAACATACAAGCAAGAATAACCTCAACTCCCAACAATCGAAGATGTGCTCCTACCAACCCACCCCCTCCACCACACCCTCAACCCCCTCTCCCTTCACCGCTACTAGCCTCCACCTCCCTTAAACTCAATAGCTTCTCTGTGCTTGCTCCTATCTTCTTCTTCATCCTCTCTGTTGCACCCCCTCCTGCTCTCCCTTTTGGTTTGCTTGATTTCCACCGTTGACCCATCTTTCTGCGCAGCACAGTAATGTCTCGCACTACTATTGACCTCTCCGAGATGGAGTTGAGCGGCTGTGGGCCCCTTGAGAAGGTCCGCTTCGCCAACCAAATCCCAACCCTCCCTCCGAGCGACACCCCCCCGAACACCACCACCCCTGCCCCTTCTCCCACTCCCGTGATCCAACCACAGCCAAAGATTGCAACGCACAATGCTCCGCCTCAATGCAGCACACTGCAGCCCCCCCCGGAGGGGGATGACCCTAGGCTCAGGCGAGCTCTTTCCCCGACGAGGGCACACCGTAGTGCACACCACCGTCGTGAAGGGAGTAGCAACACTCATCATAGCCTTCATGAGGTCTATCCGCGGAGGGAGAGGGCCCGTAGAGAGGGTCCCCCGCAATGCTCCGAGGAGCATCGGAAGTCCCCTTCTACCAGCCGACATCGCCCAGCGCGGATGCTGCCCAACCAGAGGGACAGGGAGGAAAGAGATCCTCATCACCATCACAACTCGGAGGGTGTTCACAGTGTTAAACTAAGGCATCAAGAGCATAAGCACTATACTGGAAGGGAACAACACTACCATCAGCGTTACCAGGGTTCAACCAGTGCCGCAGGCCCACAACTCAAACAATTCAAACACCCTGCCTCCTCTCACTCTTCACCCCAGACCTCCACACACCTACCTCGACAACCATCCCCTCGACCGAAAGTGACCACGACCAAACACCACAGGTCAATCATCGTTGGGGCCCAACGAGGGGACCCAATGGATGAGGCAACTGGGAGTGTGGTCGCAGCACAGGACGTGGAGACGGTGGAAGATTGGAGTGTGGTGACCAGGGGGGGCAAGAGGAAACCTAGCACTTCACCTCCGAAACTCCAAACACCCAACAATTCTAACTGCCTCCCACAACCAACGGAGCAGTTTGGTACCAAAAAAAGAATGAGGAAAGGAAAGAGAAAGCCAATCTCGTGTTTCAACTGTAGGGATTTGGGTCATTACCGTACGGAGTGCACGAAGGAGGTCAGATGTTTGCGGTGCATGAAATGGGGTCACATGTCCTACTCTTGCACGAATGTTTCGAACTCCAGTAGTGACGAGAAGAGGCCTGTGGTTAGAGGCATTTCCCCAGAGAGCCCAACAGTGATCAAACTAGCCCACAGTCTCGATACGATCAAGAGTGAAGAAGCGTGGCTTCGAAAGTGGTGTGCGGTAGCGAGAGTGAGATCGGGATCCCCATCCGAAGCTCATCTCCTACAGGCGCTTACGCTAAAGTGGCCAATGCGTGCGCATCGAGACTGGGTCGTCAAAAAACTTTGCCACCGTCAATTCCTTGTATCGTTTCCGTCACCTGAGAAGATGACAGAGGTCACCTCTATGGGCATTCTCGATTTTGGTTTCTTCAAAGTCAAATTCACAGCCTGGTCACCACACTTCGGTGCGGAAATTCTGAAAGGGGACAAGTATTGGATCTGGATCCACAATGTTCCGTTACATTTTTGGAAAAAGGAGGCGCTCCAAGAGATTATATCGGAGTTTGGAATGGTGGAGGCCATCGACAAGAAGACTTCTCGTTGCTCAGATTTAGTCTCGGCTAGACTTCTCATTAGAAGTGCCGATATTTCTCTCATGCCCAGATTCGCGAAAGTATTCTCGTTTAAGAAGCCTATCTCATTCGCTTCATCCTAGATCGAAGGGCTAAGCCGGAGCAAAAGCTCATCACCTCCCCCAAACCCCCATCCTCTCCGAGAGATGGCCGTTCGTACAGTGAAGTGGCGGCGTCAGGTTGGGATCTAACCATAGACGGAGCGCATGAGGTGGAACGAGCCCACAAAGAATTGCTCAACGCCACCAAAGGGGAGGAGGGACGTCGTGGAGCTACGGCGGAGGGATCAGCAGCACAACTCCAGAGAAAGGCGGAGGCTTTTCCAGTTTTGGGAGGGTCTGACGCCATCAAGGCAATAAGCGACAAAGACCATACCCAAAACAGGAAGAAGACAATGCATGCAGTGGTAAAGGAGACACCTTTGGCTCAGAACGGAGCAGTTGGCCTCAAAAGCACAAAAATCAGTTTGGATGGTACCTCTCTGGCCGCTCAGACTGGCAGCATACCACTTTCGACTAAGGAGTGGGTAGAGCAGAGGTGGTTTGCTGTAGATAAGTCAGAGGGCAAGGAGAGGAAGCTTGCAGAGGCCTGCCTCAGAGAAAGAGAAGAGTAGGTGCATGTTGGCGACCAGGAGTGATTCAGAAGGAGTTGGTAGAGGGAAGAGTTCTGAGAGCTTGGATGAAAGTGGTAATGGAAACAGCATAGTGAAGAAGAAAGCAAAAGGGGATAGGGACGAAGATGGCAAAAGCTCAAAGAACTCTGAGCCCAAAGCGTTCAAAACCCAGTTGGTTTCAATGCCATTTAATGCGCTCTCTGCCCAAACCGATATCCCACCAAATCCACGTGAGACAGGTGGCAAAGATGACAGGCTGTGTGGGAAGCCAACTGTCCAAATTCAACGGACGTCTAATCCAACCGATGTCTCACCCAATCACGGAGCGACACCTGGCATGGGTGGTATCCTCACCGCCCAGCCTCGTGATGCGGAAGGCGGCACTATCGAAGGGAGGGATAAGTTGAGCTGCGGTGATAACGAAGTGTTATCGGTTAGTTTTGAGGGGGTAGGTGGGCTGATTGAGAGTGGGCTTTTTATAGATCCTCACGGGCCCAAAGAGGGGTCCAAGGGGAATTGTTCTGTTACAACTACTTCCAACTGTCAGATTCGTTGTAATACCAGTAGCGGGCCCACCGAGGGGTCCGCTTCGGAACATAACAACACTGCTACAGCTGTGTCATCAGGTCGTGGGCTAAGTGAGAAGCCTGCTCTGAGAGACACTATTTTTACAACAGGTTGTCAACTATTAGATAGTGAGGAGGACCGAGAAGGGCGACTAAATTTGGACGAGGATTTCTCCTTCACAGATGAAGAGTTTGACGACCTAGAGTTTATTGCCAATACCCAAAGAGAGATCTCTCCTGAGATGGTTCTTTCCACGCTTCCAGAATCTGCACCCACAGATGGTTCTGGATCACTGCAGAGGGCGGTTGGGTTCAAAGTTCACCGATCACCAAAAAGGGCTCATGTGGAGTCCTTGGATGACTATCTTGAGGTTGCGGCGGCGGCCAAAGCGGCCAAGCTCGACAAGGGAGGTACGACTGCTTTTTTAGCTTCTATTTTGAATTTCATGTCTGATTCTGAGGTATTTGCCCTAGCTAGAACTTGTGGGTTAGAGGTTTGTGACACGGACCGCAATGCTTTACTCCTCAACAAAATTAGGGGTTGGGAAACTGAGAGGGTTAAGGTTCACAAGACCACTCTCGGTTTTTGTGTTGGGACAACGGACATCCTCGAGGATGGAGCCGGCCCCACACCCACACCAACGTTCTCCCTCGACACAGTTCCCAAATGAATACACTTTTTTGGAATGTTAGGGGTTTGGGGGATAGGGGAAAGAGGGGTATGGTACGGGATGTCATTAGCAACTCAAAGGCGGATATAGTAGGGCTGCAGGAGACCAAACTCCAGCACGGGACCAAACTCAAAAGAGTTGGTGGTAACAGAATCAAAGAGTGGCTGCTACGCCCCTCTGTCGGTGCCTCAGGGGGGATTGCTTGAGGGTTTAACTCGGATCTTCTGTCCTGTGAGGAGGAGCATCGTGGTGCGTTCTCCTTAACTGCCCGACTTAAGCGACGCTCAGATGACTGGATGCAGACGGTTACTGTTGTCTATGGGCCGAACGTGGCCACAGACAGAGAGGCCTTCTGGGTAGAACTGGCCGACATCTGACAGCGCTGGTCGGGGCCTTGGATTGTGGGGGGGGATTTCAACATTACTAGATTTGCTTTTGAACACAAGGGAAGAGGCGCTAGCGACAGGCAACGAGAGGAATTCAATAGAGTTATCACAGAACTTGAACTGATTGATATTCCAATCAATGACAGACTTTTTACTTGGTCTAATTTGCAAGCGGATCCGGTTATGGCCAAATTGAACAGGGTTCTGGTCTCTTTGGATTGGGAAGCATTATTCCCTCTCGCTACGGCCAGATCGATCGCTAGACCAACCTCAGATCACACCCCGATCCTCCTTGATGTGGGGAATCGGGGTCTCCGCAAGCCCAGGAAATTCAGATTTGAAAAGGCATGGCTGGAAATTCAGGGATTCCACCATATGGTTATGGAGAACTGGGCACTCCCAATGGCCGGCAGGGACGCGGCATCTAGATGGTGTGGAAAAATTCGAAGACTGAGAAAGAGGCTCTGTAGATGGAATCAGTCTAGATTTTCGAACATCTGGCGTGATAAAGAGTCCTATCTGGAAGGTATTGATGAGCTTGAGAGAGCGGAAGAAACCAGAGTCCTTTCGCAGGAAGAGCGGAACAGGCTCTTAGAACTCCGCAATAACATTGCCAATCTGTATAGACTAGAAGAGATCAAATGGCAACAGAGGTCTAGGATTTCATGGCTCAAAGAGGGAGACACGAATACGGCCTACTTTTATCGGGTAGCTAGTGCTAGAAGGTGATCCAATCTTATTCTTTCAATTCAGACAGCTACAGGTACATCACAGGAGGAAAAGGTGATTTCCACTACCTTCCAGTCATACTATAAGGGTCTCTTCGGGATGAAAAATGACTTTAGGACTCCAATGGGGGTAGACTTCTGGCAGGACTATCAGATTGCTCCAGGTCAAAACTCCTCATTGGAGGCACCTTTCACGGAGTCAGAGGTCAAAACGGCCATTGAGCAAATGGGTGCTGACAAGTCGCCAGGGCCAGATGGCTTTCCGATGTTGTTCTTCCAAGTGTTCTGGGAAGAAATTAAAGGAGAATTTATGGATGTAATGATGGAATTTTTTCACAATAACCTGAGGCTGGGAATGTTCAACTTTGCAGAAGTTGTGTTGATCCCCAAACGGGAAGACTCTAAGTGCGTAGGGGATTTTAGACCAATTAGCCTGATTAACTGCTCGGCTAAGATCATCACTAAGGTCTTAGCCATCCGATTGGGAAGCATCATAGACAGTCTTATTAGTAGGACACAGACGGGATTCATTAAGGGCAGATGTATCCTAGACTACGTGGCTACTGCTGAACAAGTTATCCACCAATGCCACAAGAGCAATTCCAAGAACTTTCTCCTAAAACTGGATTTTGAAAAAGCATACGACTCAGTGGACTGGGAATGTTTGCTAGAGGCTCTCAGAGGGAGAGGTTTTGGGGACAAATGGATAAGATGGATAAAGCAGTGTTTACATTCTAGCAAAACGGCAATTTCAGTGAATGGGAGGACCGGTCCCTCGTTCCCGTGCAAGAAGGGGCTCCGTCAGGGGGATCCTCTATCCCCACTTCTATTCACTATTGTAGCGGATGTGCTAAGAGGTATGCTAGATAATTGTCAAAGGAAAGGATGGACAGCACCTGTGGCCAGCAGCAAGGCTAATCAGGGATGCACGATCCTTCAATATGCTGACGATACCCTTATTTTTGGTAATGGGACTAGAGCAGAAACAATATGCTTTAAAGGGGTCCTTTACTGCTTTGAAGCCTGGTCAGGCCTGAGCATTAACTTCCACAAGAGTGCGCTTGTCCCTATCTCACTCTCGGAAACTGAAATTCGAGAGCACGCCACCATTCTCAACTGCGCGATAGAAGAATTCCCAATCAAATATCTTGGGCTCCCGCTCCGACCAGGGAGGCTCACTAAGGCTGACTGGTTGCCTATTATTGACAGGGTGGAGGATAGACTGTCCGGATGGAAAGGCAAATCGCTTTCTCTTGGGGGTAGAGTGGTTCTCATCAACTCTGTGTTATCCAATCTGCCCATTTACTACATGTCCTTCTTTGAACTCCCAAAGTGGGTAATCCAAAGGATCGATTGTATCAGGAAAAGATTCCTTTGGAAAGGCGCAGACTCAAATAAGGGAGGCTACCACCTTATTAAATGGAATATCGCATGCATGAAAAAGAGGCACGGAGGGCTAGACATCATTGACCTCAGAGATATGAATCTGGCACTCCTGGGAAAGTGGTGGTGGAAAGTGTTCCATCATTGTGGGGAAGGATGGCAGGACTTTATCCAACCTTATCTTCGAGGGAAAGGTACTAGAAGTTTAGGCTTCCGAGTTGGACCCAAAGTCTCCCATTTCTGGAAAGGAGTTGCTAAAGCCAGCGGACCTTTCAACTCAGCTACTTCGTCGCTGATTGGCAATGGTCGAACCACCAGATTTTGGTGGGACAAATGGTGCGGTCCTCATTCTCTTAAGGATGATTTCCCAGAGCTGTTTGCTAAAACGACTAGACCAAATATCTCGGTGGCGGAAACTTGGAAAAAGGGGACTTGGAGACCGTCATTCCAAGGAACACTTTCTCCAAGTTTGCTATAGCAACTGAATGATTTGCAAACGCGCATAGTCCAGTCTGGGATGCTGTGTGCCCAAGGCCCAGATCACTTACGTTGGGGACTCGAGAACAAGGGAGTGTTCTCGGTTAGATCACTCTACCACCGGATTCACTACCGAGGATGCAGGCCCAGCTGGGCAGCGGTTCTTTGGAAGACAAAAACACCTCTGAAAATTAGAGTCTTCCTATGGCTGGTGCTCAACAAGGCCATTCTCACTAGAGAGAACCTTGCCAAGAGGCAACCTCACATTGCGACCAATTGCAGGTTCTGCAACGTTCACGTGGAAACTCTGAATCATCTGTTTCTTCATTGCACTAGAAGCAAGGCCGTCCTGACAGAGGTGCTCAGAGCACTAGGAACAAGTGACTACCCAAGAGACTATGAGGAACTGTGGGTGGGTCCTAGATTTGCATCAGCTCGTCACGATATGAAAGATGCATGGTTTATTGCCATTGCGGCAACCACATGGGTGTTATGGCTAGATAGGAACAATCTTTACTTCCGTGCTTCATGTAATTCTATTTCTAGTAACCTTACTCATATTATGCATCTAATTTCCTTTTGGACTACAGCTGCTGCTTCAGGAGCAAGAGGAAGGATTGCAAGGGTGTTCCAGGTGGATGAGTTTGATGACGAGGAGATAGAGATCGGACCTACTCTTGACTGATGAGTGGACTCTCGCCTCACTATGACTTTTTTGTATCAGGCCTCAGTAGGTTGTATTTGTATTTTGGTTGCCTTTAGGTTGGATGTTGTTACCCACCCCCCAGGCTTTTGTTGGGGGTTATGTTTTATTTCCTGCATTGCACTTGTATTTTCCCGGTACTTCGGGGTTGTTTATTAATCACTTATTAATGAAACAGGGTGACATTATTCCACCTTTTCTTCAAAAAAAAAAAAAAATATTGTCAACATACAAACCTGTGCGTTGCACGTACAACTCCAACTCTCCCATTAATTACAACAAAAACAAATAAATAAATAAAATTCCACATGTTTAAAACGTGCAACGCACGTGCAAAATAACTTTACAATATTTTTTTAACACTAAACATACACATGTTGCACATACAATTCAAATTCTATCTATAAACATGTGCATTGCATGTAGAAATTGTAGCTTTTTTCTTCAAAATATTTTTACCAATTACGTGTAATGCACGTCCAACTCCAAAACTATTTCTTAACACGTAAATCACATGTGACAATCCTCCAATTCTTATGAAAATGTGCATCGCACGTGAAAAATACTAGTTTCTAAAAGAAGGCACAGATTTATTTCGTGAAACCAAATGCATATGGGCTATTAACCCAGATGGGTAGCAGCGTTGATTACAGATTCAGATAGGCATAAGGACATGTTATAATCAAAGATAGACTATATATATATATTTAAAATGGAAACTGGACTCAAAATGGTCCCAGATCTTTATTTACTTTAGCAAACCAGTAATAGTAGAACTTGTTACCAAAATGACCCACTTTTTGAAAGTATTTACTGACCTGACCCACTTCCGAAATTATTTACCAAAACGACCCACTCATTTTTTAGAAAGCGATCTCGGTTAAAATCCAACCGTTTTTCAGAAAGCGAGTCTAGGTTTTCGAAAATCAAACTCGCTTTCTGAAAAAGCGATGAGGTTTTAACCACACTTGCTTTCACATTCGCTTTTTCAGAAAGCGAATGAGGCAGTTTGGAAATTTTTTTAAAAAGTAGGGCAGCTTGGAAAAAACTTTCAAAAAAACTTTCAAAGGGTGGGACAGTTTGGGAAAAAATTCTAATATATATATATATATATATATATATATATATATATATATATATATATAGGGTAAAAGGATATGAGCAACTTGCTCATTTAGTAAATGAGCAAGTGATTATGTGGCATGCATGTGATACATTGGATAATTAACCCTTTTAAGGACTTTCCAATCACATGCAAGCCGCATCATCAATTACTTATTTACTAAATGAGCAAGTTGCTCATACCCCTTTTTCCCATATATATTTCTCTACTATTTTAATGGGAGAGTTGGGGTTGTAAACAAACAAACCCTAATTTTATAACAGAGCAAACCCGTGCAATATACGGCCAAACTAAATCCACCAAACATACCCGTGTGATGCACGTGCAGCCCCTTAAAAAAGGGATATTTTAGCAAATGTCCTCATTTAAAATGTGAAAACTAGCATATACCCCCACTATTTTTAAAAACTAAGAAATACCCATATCTCTAATATTATAATGGGAGAAGGCCTTACTGTCATTTGTAAATGTTTTGTCAATCTACCAACCCGTACAATACACGTGCATAACTATTATAAAGGAGGTTCTAAGTTCAAATCCAGATTATATCTAAATTTTTATTTTAAAAAACTATATTTATTAAGACGTGCATCGCACATGTAAATATATATATGGCAAGAAAGCTAGTAAAAAAATTTGGTGAATAATTTTATGGAGCTTGCCTAATTTTTAGGCGGGCTTGGTTTCTATAGACGTTCTTGATAGAATTTGAAGATTTTTTGCTGGTACAATGTGCATATTTTTGCTTCGCAGTTTTCTCTGCTGCTTAAAATTTGGATGTTCAAAAGTGATGAAGAACATATATAATTTGTATGCTAGATAGTCATATTTCATCTCTTTCTGCTTATAACCAGTAAAGACTATTGTTACGATTCTTTCTATCGATGATGATATATATGGGGTTAAATTTTTTTAAGGAACAAGATCAAATTAGTGGCCTCCTCTCCTTCCTCCAATCTGGTGACCAAACCCTCCAAGAACATGCGGTCGCAACCCTCCTAACCCTCTCTTCTTCCGCCATGAATTGACTTTCCATCGTCTCCTCCGGTTGCATCCCTCTCCTCATCACATGCCTCTCCAACGGAACCCTCTGATCCAGAACCGACGCCCTCACCACCCTCCCTTCCAACCTCACTGCCATCCTCTCCTACCACCCCATCCCTCCTCTCATCTCCCTCCTCAAATCCATCAACAAGTAATCCAAAATCACCGAAAAATGCATGGCATTGCTCGAACCCTTGCTCAATTTCGAACAAGGGAGGAGCTCCGTAACTGAAGTTGAAGGAGGTGTACTCACAATTGTCCAAGTGCTCGAAGAGGGATCCTTTTTAAGCAAAGAGCATGCAGTAGGAGCCCTTTTGACTGTGTGTGAGAGCGACCACAACAAGTACAGGGAAATAATTCTAAGAGAAGGCGCGATTCCAGGGTTGCTTGAACTTACAGTACGTGGGACTCTGAAATCGCGAGGAAAAGCTAGGGAGCTGCTGAAATTGTTGCGGAAGTTCACTTACAAAAGGGGTGAGCTCGAGGTGGAGATTCTAGAGAGTGTAGTGAGCGATATCATGTTGAGGGTTGATGGGGACGATAGAATGGGGAAGGCGAAGAAGATGCTCGCGGAGATGGTGCAGGCTAGCATGGAGCAGAGTGTCAAGCACTTGCAAAAGAGAGCATCATGGTGATTTAAGCTTGTGTTGAAATGCCAGTCCAGGCCTAGTAGGGTTTCTTGTGACAGGTGTATGTGTTTATAGTTGCAGGTGTAGTTTGTAAATTGGGAATATTTCTGCCGTAAACTTTGATTTTAGTATATAGTGTACAAACCGCTGAACTTCTCTATTTCTTTGATACGGATTAGTTAGCAGTGTAATACGCATGATAGGATAGGCTGTCGTTGAGATTTAAGTATTGGGCAAGAGCAAAGAGGGATGTAGTGAGATTACGCTATTCGGTTAACCGGCTCTGAATTTAAGTGTGCTTTTAGAGCATCTCCCATCGTTTTGGCTATGTTGGCAATTTGGTGAAATAGCAAATGGCAAAATGAGTGATTTATTGTAATCGTTGATTGCTATTAGAAACAATAATAAAAAATGATCGGGTGATACATCATTTTTCGTTTGATTGTAATTTAAATTATTATTTTTATTAAAATGCACCCATTTGTATAAAAAAAATATCGGATCAGACGGTACATGTTATATTGTCCAAGATTGAATTTTTTAAGCTTCGGAAGATTAAATAATAATTAGTTATAAAAAATTATTAAATTATTGCTTATTCCATTAATTTATTACTTAATGGATAATTTCCATTAAGAAGTGATTAAGTACTTTTATGACTTCAGATTTTGGCTTTGGTGTCGGACGGGACATGTTGTCCCGTCCAATAACTTTTTGAGATCGGGTTATCCCGTCCGATGCCTCTTTCTTTTTTTTCCTTTTTTTTCTTAGGACGGAACATGTTGTTCCGTCCGATCGTTAAAACGGTAAAGAAATAAATTAAAAAATTATTGGACGAAACATGTTGTTTTGTTTGACTCGTTTAAAAAATTTAAAAAAAAGAGACGGAACATGGTGCTCCGTCTGCTATATTTGGCAATTGCCAAATCCGTTTCTCATATATGAAAAGCTACTGTTTCTCGTTTCCTAAAATTTTGCAAAATATCAAACGATTGCAACGCTCTTTCTCCACTCATTTTGCCAAATTGATAAAATAGCAAACGATTGGAGATGCTCTTACGTATATTATCTCTCAAAAAGGTTAGTGGGCTTCGACTTTCTCAGGCTAGGATATGTTTCCATTAAATTTTTTTACTGAATATATATATATATATATATATATAGGGAAAGCTTCGGTTGTGCACTCCTCTAGTGTACACGGCGTGTGCACTAGGCCTTCGGGCGAAGCTTCGGTTGTGCACTCCTCTAGTGTACACGGCGTGTGCACTAGGCTTCGGGCGTTCATATCGACGACCCGAACCGTTCACATTGATCTACACATCTAAATTAGTCTAAATATGTAAAATTAAATCATTTGAAATTCATTTATTCATCCATCATGTGACTATAAAAAATAATGATTTTCAGCCATACAATTTTGTAACACTTCAATGGACGGGCAAATGAATTTCAAATGATTTGATTTTACATATTTAGACTAATTTAGATGTGTAGATCAATGTGAACGGTTCGAATCGTCGATATGAACGCCCGAAGGCCTAGTGCACATGCAAATGAATTTCAAATGATTTGATTTTACATATTTAGACTAATTTAGATGTGTAGATCAATGTGAACGGTTCGGATCATCGATATGAACGCCCAAAGGCCTATACAATGGATGGGTAAATGAATTTCAAATGATTTGATTTTACATATTTAGACTAATTTAGATGTGTAGATCAATGTGAACGGTTCGGATCATCGATATGAACGCCCAAAGGCCTAGTGCATGCGCCATGTGCACTAGGCCTTCGGGCCTTCATATCGATGATCCGAACCGTTCACATTGATTTACACATCTAAATTAGTCTAAATATGTAAAATCAAATCATTTGAAATTCATTTACCCATCCATTATGTGTGTGTGTATATATATATATATGGGAAAGCTTCGGTTGTGCACTACCTCTAGTGCACACGGCGTGTGCACTAGGCCTTCGGGCGTTCATATCGACGATCTGAACCGTTCTCATTGATCAACACATCTAAATTAGTCTAAATATGTAAAATCAAATCATTTAAAATTCATTTACCATATATATATATATATATATATATATATATATATATATAGAGAGAGAGAGAGAGAGAGAGAGAGAGAGAGAGAGAGAGCTCTTTTGGTAAGAACCACACGAGAACTTTTGTTTTGAACATTAGTTGAAAGATCCGAACCGTTGTTTTGATCTACATGACTAAATTAGTCTACGGATGAGAAAATCTAGTTGTTTGAGATTCGTTTGCTCATATGCATTGAAGTGTTATAAATTGTATAGCAAAAAAAATCTTTTTGTTAAATAATGAATGATGCATGGACAAATCTATTTTCTATTATAAAGGCAAAAATAAGAAGAAAAAATTTGTCCAGAGCCAATCTTAACCCTTCGTTTTATTTTGTCGATCAAATTGATTAGAGGCTAGCTATTATTGATTATATATAGAAATTTTCATATATTCATTAGTTGGCCGAGCCCAACACCTAATTAGGCCCACTCCACCCCAACCCGGCCCATTTACTCTCCATACATAAATATCTAACAAAAAAAAAGATGTTCCTTTTGCTCTTAAACTCCATAGCCACCACCGCATCACCACTACCAAAGCTGCTGCCTTTCTCTTCCATTCTCACTGATGATACCGCTACCCTTGACTTCTGGTAATCCTCTCTCATTCCTCTTCTTCTTCTTTGTTCTTGTTGATGTTTCTGATAACCAGTGTGATTTTGTTGGCTATGTTCAGAACACTAGAGTTTCATTCAACTCCTCTATCCCATCTGCGAGGCTTTCGATTCGGGCTGTCGCGCAGAAGGAAACCCAGATGGAGAAACCCCATCTGTTAGGTTGTAATATTTTCTTCTTTTTAGGATAAAGTTGTGATTTTTATGAGTGTTTAGTTGGAATTTGAGACTGATTGTGGATAGTAGTAATTTTTTTCATTGATAATATGATGTCATATCCTGAACTGTTTCATGTCTACTATTGAAGGGCCCTTCATAGTAAAAATTTACAAATCCATCTTCTCTCCCTTTTCTGGCCATCTCCTTCTTAATGGATCCCTCTCATAAGTCTTGCTTCCGCAAAGAGACTATCTTGTCTCCTTAGGGTGATATAAAAAAATCCTAGGTTGCGTTTGGTTTGTTGTTTTGAAAACAGTTTTCTGAAAATGAGAGTGTAAAAGCTGTTTGGTAATAATTTTTTATGAAAACAGTTTTTTGAAAATGAGAGTATAATGTATGTATAGGTTTGGTTGTATGTATACTGTATACATTATATATACTCTGATGCATACATATTGTATACATATACATACATACTGATACATAATAATATAAAATATTTTATTATAATAAACATATTTAATAATATACATATATATAATAATATATAATAATTATAATAATATATAAGTAAGAATAATATATTCAAATTATATATTAAACAATTTACTATAATAATAATAAATTATATAATAATATATACAGTAATATATAATAATAATAATATATATTATAATAATAATAGATTATTATAATAGTATATATAAAATAGTATATATGAAATAATAGTATATATAAAATAGTATATATAAAATAATAATATAGTATAATTTATATATAATAATAATATAATATAATAATAGTATATATAATAATAATATAATATAATAATAGTATATATAAAATAGTATATATAAAATAATAATATATTATAATAATTGTATATTATATAATAATATGAAATAATTTATTATAATAAACATATTTAATTATATACATATGTATAATAACATATAATAGTTATAATAATATATATGTAATAAAAATATATTATAATTATATATTAAACAATTTATTACAATAATAATAAATTATGTAATAATATATAATAGTAATATAATAATAATAATATATATATTGTAATAATAATAGATTATTACAATAGTATATATATAATAGAATATATGAAAAAATAATATATATTATAATAATATATATATATATATATATATATATATATATATATATATATATATATATATATATATATATATATATATATATATATAATAATAATAATAATAATAATAATAATAATAATAATAATAATAATAATATATTAAATAATTTATTCTAAAAATAATAAATTGTATAATAATATATATAATAATATGTAATAGTAATATATAATAATAATAATATATATTATAATAAAAATAGAATATTATAATAGTATATATAAAATAGTATATATGAAATAATAATATATATTATAATAATAGTATATATATATTAAAAAAGAAAAATATAATATATATATAATAATAATAATAATAATATATAAATATATTTAGAGAGAGGATGTGAAAAAACAAAAAATAGTTGAAGTGGAGTTCTGTGAAAACTGTTTTCACAAAACAACCTAACCAAACGGGTTTTGGGGTTTTGGAAAACAAAAAAAAGTATTAAAAAAAAAGTATTACAAAATTAGGGAATTGAAAGAAAGAAAAGGAAAAAAAAAATGACTTTTACAAAAAGAAACCTCGGTTATTCTCTTGATGGATCACTCAAACTCTTTGATCTTGATTCACCCCCCTTAAAAGCTGGGGAGTGTAACCGAGGTTTCTCTTTGTAAAAATTGACTTTTACAAAGAGAAACCTCGGTTATTCTCTTGATGGATCACTCAAACTCTTTGATCTTGATTCACCCCCCTTAAAAGCTGGGGAGTGTAACTCGTATGAAGGGTTCATACTACGTAATCCACACCGTCGAGAAAGGAGACACCGGTTGTGGTTTTGAAGCTCATGTGAGGATCGTACTAGGGTGAACAAGGTAACCACCTCGCCTTCCACTACAAGATGCCTAAACACCTACTAGCATATTTAGGGTCTGTGATCTGCTATGTAAGTGTTTCTAGATTTTCCAAACATTGATTATGTTGCAAATTATCTTGATATATAGAAATTCCAAATAACATGAATATTACATAATCTTACAACATTATCTCAATTAGTTCTCTCTGATAACTTGTCAGTTTGCAGCAAACACTCATGAGCAATTCACAGTGGTTCAGCAAACTGAATTATGCAAGTTATAAGCAAAGCAGTAGCCATTTTTCTCCTTTGATTACTTGAGAAGATTAACAAAATGAAGGAAATTAGGGATTTGAAAAAAAAAATTGGAAAAAAAAATGTTCACAAAATTATACCTGATTCGAAGATGTCGGGGTGGAGAAGAAAGGTGGAGTTAGGGTTTCGATAGCAGCCAAACCCCTCAATGGACCAAAATCAAAAACCAAAAACCCTAGCTTCGAAAGAGAGAGAGAGAGAGAACGGGAGAGATGAGAGAACGCATCGAAGAGAGAGAGAGATTCGATCGGGTGGGTTTCGATAGCAGCCAAACCCCTGAAAACCCCAACACCCAATTGCCATTAAAATGGACCCAAAATAAAAAACCTAGCTTCGAAATGCTCAGGAACTGAGATGGGCGACACATGGAAGAGAGAGAGAGAACGGGAGAGATGAGCGACGCATCGAAGAGAGAGAGAGAACGGGTGAGATGGGCGACGCTTCATCGAAGCTAGGGTTTTTTACGGGGGCACTGAGATTTCTTCGGATTCGTCAAGGAGAGAAAGAGAGAGAACGGGAGAGTAGCTCAGATGAGAAAGATCTGAGCTGAGAAATGAATATTTTGCCCTTCAACATATCAGTTGATAGTCGGATCAAATCTTGACCATCGGCCTGCAATCGAACGGGTGTGATCTCCCGCTCACGATAAGGAGCCCATCTCACCATCTCATAATAGACTAACTATATATATATATATATATATATATATATATATATATATATATATATAGTAGATTTGCCTGTGGGCACGTGCCTACGACACGTCTTCGGAATGATGCAGCATATGAAAGTCTTGTAAGCAGTAAAACAACAATTATGTAGCTCAAGTTTGAATAGTAAAACAATAATTAGTTGTAAATAAAAGTCCATGTTTCCATTGGTATATGTGGAAAAATAATTATAAATGGGGTGTAAAATTCAACTTCTTAGAATTTTGAGTGTGGAAAATGATAAAATTTAACTATTGATGAGATACAATGTAACATGAGCAACAAAAAAATATATTAAAAATCTAAAAATTTACAAACGTGAAATTTGAAAATATAAATTTATAAGTAAATAAAGAGAGAATGAGAGAGAGAGAGAGATAAATAAATAAATAAATAAATAAAGGAGTTGTTTTGGGGATTTGAATTTGAGTTTTTTTTTTTGGGGGGGGGGGGGAACTTTTGGGCGGAAAAATATGTTTTGTGAGGTTAGATCTGGACCATTGATTTCAACCTTATTGAATCAGAGCCACTTGATAGCTTTCTTTGTGTTTTATTATATATATATATATATATATATATATATATATATATATATATAGAGAGAGAGAGAGAGAGAGAGAGTCTTCTTCTGTTGCAAACGGGTCTGTGTGCACAGACCCGTGCGAACTTTGATCTGGACGGTTGGATCTTTGATCCAACGGTCCAGATTTTTTTTAATTAAAATTTGCCTTAACCCGTCGTTGAGAAGGACGGGTTAAGGCTAAATTTTATTTAAAAAAACTATCCTTAACCCGTCCTTCCCAAGAACGAGTTAAAGCAATCTATATTCATTTGTATTTGCATTCAGATCGTCTTCTTCGACGATTTCTCTCTCGCTCTTTCTTCTTTCTTCGACGAACCTAAAACGAAAAAACCCCTAATCCTTGATCTAAACCCAAATTAGCCCTCCTCCATCCGCTCTCCCTCCTCTCTCTCAATATCTACTCCAAACCTTGAAACCCTACTCTCTCATCCCCTCTTCGAAACGAAATCGAAATCCTAGTTCTCCCCCAAACCGAATCTTTGGCTTCATTTGGACCTATTTTGTAAGGTATAGACTATTTCTTGACCTCAGTAATCTATATTTGTGTATATTTATCAATTTGTGTATAATAAATAATTTAGAAAGTGGGGAAAAAATAATTTGCCTAAGTAGATTTTAGATGTAGAATTGGCTTGACTTGAACTATATTCAATTGCCGAATTTTTTTGCTTGCGTTAGTAATTTGTAAAACTAGAATCGTATATACGAAATTAGTTACAAAATTTTCAGTGCGGTTATGGTTTAAAACCCTGCAAACGACCGTAAAAAAATAAAAAACTTTGCGAGTAGGTTGGTCTCACGTAGTACAAGCCATCCCAAGTTGTAGAAGTGAGTTTCGACTCACGATTCGAGAGATACGGCCGTGTATCGCTTTCGGTTGAAAAAACCAACTAAAGGTGTACACGGCCGTATCTCGCAAACCGTGACTCGAAACTCGATTCTACAAGTTCGGGTGGCTTGCGCTACGTGAATTCGACAAAGTCGGAAAGTTTTATAATTTTCGGATGTCGTTTGTGCGGTTTTCTCAAGTTCCTCGCATAAGAAGTTTTCCACTTAGAATTTTGTATGTGCGGTTAGAGTTGAAAACCCTTCAAACGATATCCAAAAAATTTGAAACTTTCCTAGTTGGTTGGTGTCCCCTATGAGAAGCCAACCCAACTTGTAGAAGTGAGTTTCGACTCACGGTTCGAGAAATACGGTCTCGTATCACTTTCGGTTGAAAAAAACTTGGGTAAAGCAGTACACGACCGTATCTTGCAAACCGTGACTCGAAACTCGCTTCTACGAGTTCGGGTGGCTTGCCCTACGTGAATTCGACCAAGTCAAAAAGTTTTATAATTTTCGGATGTCGTTTGTATGGTTTTCTCAAGTTCCTCGCATGAGAAGTTTTTGACTTAGAATTTTTTAAGTGCGGTTAGATTAGAAAACCCTTTAAACGACCTCCAAAAAATACGAAATTTTTCTAGTTGGTTGGTGTCCCCTATGAGAAGCCAACCCAACTTGTAGAAGTGAGTTTCAACTCACGGTTCGAGAGATACGGCCGCGTATCGCTTTCGGTTGAAAAAAACCAAGTAAAGCTGTACATGGCCGTATCTCGCAAACCGTGACTTGAAGCTCGCTTCTACAAGTTCGGGTGGCTTGCGCTACGTGAATTCGACTAAGTCGAAAAGTTTTATAATTTTCGGATATCGTTTGTGCGGTTTTCTCAAGTTCCTCGCATGAGAAGTTTTTCACTTAGAATTTTGTATGTGCGGTTTGAGTTGAAAACCCTTCAAACGATATCCAAAAAAATTAAAACTTTGCGAGTTGGTTGGTGTCCCCTATAAGAAGCCAACCCAAGCTGTAGAAGTGAGTTTCGACTCACGGTTCGAGAGATACGGCCGCGTATCGCTTTCGGTTGAAAAAAACCAAGTGAAACGGTATACGGCCGTATCTCGCAAACCAAGACTCGAAAATTGTTTTTACAAGTTCGGGTGGCTTACGCTATGTGAATTCGACCAAGTTGGAAAGTTTTATAATTTTCGGATGCCGTTTGTACGGTTTTCTCAAGTTTCTTGCATGAGAAGTTTTCCACTTAGAATTTTGTAAGTGCGGTTAGATTAGATTAGAAAATCATTCAAATGATATCTAAAAAATTTAAAACTTTGATAGTTGGATGATCTCATGTAGCACAAGCAACCAGAACTTGTATAAGTCAATTTTGACTCACGGTTAGAGAGATACGGCCGTGTATCGCTTTTGGCTGATAAGAAGCCAAATAATGTGATACACGGCCGTATCTCTCTAACCGTGAGTCGAAAATCACTTGTACAAGTTGTGGTGGCTTGCGCTACGTGAATTCAAGCATGGTGCACTGATGTAATAATTTTGGATGCCGTCTGTGCGGTTTTGTGACGTTCCTAACATTAGAAGATAGTGACTTAGAAATTTTTAATTGCGGTTAGATTAGAAAACCCTTCAAACGACCTCCAAAAAATACGAAACTTTGCGAGTAGGATGATGTCATGTAGCACAAGCAACCTGCACTTGTAGTAGTCAATTTGGACTCACGGTTAGAGAGATACGGTCGTGTATCGCTTTCGGTTGAAAAAAACCCAAATAAAGTAATACACAGCTGTATTTCTCGAACCGTTCGCCGAAACAGACTTGTACAAGTTATGGTGGCTTGCGCTACGTGAATTCAAGAAAGGTGCAAAGTTTTATTAATTTTGGATGCCGTTTGTGCTGTTCTGTCACGTTCCTCACATTAGAAGTTAGTGACTTAGAATTTTTTAAGTGCGGTTAGATTAGAAAACCCTTCAAACGACCTCCAAAAAATACGAAACTTTGCAAGTAGGATGATGTCATGTAGCACAAGCAACCCCAATTTGTAAAAGTGAGTTTCAATTAAGTATCCGAGAGCTACAATCGTGTGTCGCTTTTGGTTATAAAAATACCAAATACAACGGTTTAGTACCCCTAACTGTTCTCCTTTTCACGGTTTCCTAGGTATGGACAGTTTTGAAGAAAGTTCTGTTGTTAGAGAGAAATTTGTTCGTGCACAACAAATTGGCGAGTTTCTTCCTCATGTTGACAAGCACCTAAAACCGAAGATTGGTATGACATTTCCAACTCTAGAGGAAGCGGAAAAATTTTATTCATCATATTGCAAATGTGCGGGATTCTCTATGCGTAAGGGTGGAAATAAATACAAGGAAAACGATGTACCGGATAAATCATATGTTTGTAATAAAGCCGGGGAGTCACCGAATAATCATAATGAAGCTAGACGAGAAACAACTTCTAGAATGGGTTGCAAAGCTTTCGTTCGTGTCAAACTAAACCCACAAAGTAATTCACAAAGTAATTTGTGGATTCTTTATTCGTTAAATGAAGAACACAATCACGAATTTACTTCACCCGGTAGACGTCACTTGCTACCTCGAAACCATGAATTGACTAAGACAGATAAAAAAGTAATTGGTCAACTTACCGAAGCTAATGTCCCTGTATGCAAACAAATGCTATTCTTCGAAGGTGCAAGTGGAGGTAATGAGAAAATTGGTTTCACTGAAACCGATGTCAGAAATCTCAGGAGAGACGAGATGGAGGGTTTAAAAGGACACGATGGGCAAATGCTACTTGAGTTCTTTGAATCCAAAAAGGAGACCGATCCTTTATTCTATTTTGATTACTAATGTGATCCCGAAGGGCGATTGTCCCATTGTGTCTGGGTAGATGGTATCGGTAGAAAGAATTATGAAGTATTTGGGGATATTCTCTGCTTTGATGCTACCTACAACACAAACCGATACGGGATGTTGTTCGTACCATTTGTTGGATTCAACCATCACTGGCAATCAATATTCCTAGGTTGTGGGTTCATCCCCAATGAGAAGGCATCCTCATTTGAGTGGTCCTTTGAAAAGTGGCGAGAAGAGATGGCATTCGATCCGATGAACATCGTGACAGATGAGGATCGTGGAATAACTTCTACTGTTTCTAAAGTTTTCCCAGCCACGTCACATAGATATTGCATTTGTCATATTTGGATAAGTTACCGCATGAAGTGTGTATGCAGAATAATGTTGACGAGTTCAGGGATGCTTTGAAGACTATCATTTATACGGCGGAATTTAAAACAGAATTTGAACAGAAGTGGAAAATTTTGATCTCCCAGTACAAACTTGAGAATAACAAATAGTTGAAGGAAAAATTTGAGATCTGCGAAAAATGGGCTCCCGTGTACGCAAGAGACTCATTTTGGGGCGGCATGTTGAGTACCCAACGTAGCGAATTGCTACATTCATCCTTGAAGCACCATACTCATAAGAAGTACTCATTACATGAATTTACCGTCATCTTTGACCGACTCTTAGTAAAACAAAGACACGATAAACATAAAGAAATACATCGTAATTGCGAGGATATGCCAAAATTGAAGACCGAATGGGCGTCGGAGTCATAAATGGCGGGAACATACACACTAAAGATTTTCTACAAATTCTAACAAGAAGTTATAAAAAGCTTATTACTTAATGTGAGTTTAATTGTGAGTATGGATACACCGGATAGTGCAGCTTATTCTGTAACAGTTTGCGAAAATGCAGAACCGGGGAGGGTGATTTCTTATTGTAAAATCACTCAAATTGCTAAATGTCCTTGTGCCATGTACAGCTTCGTAGGCATTCCCTGCAAACATCTATTGGTACTTATTCGGTTCACAGATCACACCACACTACCCGAGCAATATATTTGTAGGCGATGGACCAGGGATCAACTGAGAAGAAGCAGTATACTGGTTCCCAATAGTATGGGCGATAATTTTGCCTCTTGTTATTGTGAACTGACTATGCACTCAAGACATTTGGTCGATCTTAGTTGTTCTCTAGAGCGAGGGTACAAGTACATGCTCGACCACATGTTCAAGGGAATCAAAGGCTTTGCTAATATTGAATCAGTGAACAGCACACCACACGAAGGTAGCGCACAACCTGAGAGTGGTGGAAATGCACATGCACATGCACATGTAGGTGACCCCGTGCAATGCACCACAAAGGAGAGGCCTAAAGAGAAAATGTTGAAGTCTATCAGAGAAGGCCAAAAAACAAAGAGGCCAAGACTCTGCAGGACATGCCTTCGTGTCGTAGGTCACGATTCACGAAATTGCCCAAAAAATATAGCAAGGTAATATATCAGAGACTAAGTATTTGTTAATTGTACTCAATGAATCTAAACTTGTTGTAGACGATACTAACCCATTCTTCTTCCTTATTTAGTGGATCGGTAGGGTTTGAAGAAGCTCCAAACGCTGGGGAGAGTGATGATGATGAAGGTGAAGGTTCGTGCTAAGGGGTTTTTCATGTTATGTATGTCATATCAAACTTTCAAGATAAACAACGAATAATTGCTTACTTTTTTATTTTGTCGTGAAGATAATTACTAATTTCGACTCGATTATTAACTCCAATTTATATTTTTATTTTGGTGTAGGTCCGGAATGAATCAAAATCGCGGCCATGGAAAGAATGAATGCGTTGAAAAATTCCTTACTTTTAATTGTATATATGTGGTTAATTGAACGTATCTATTTGGTACAATTAAATAACTGATGTATTTAATCATAGTTTAATCTCTGTATGTGTGCATTTTGTGTATTTGTGAACTACGAATGTTGTTGTGGGTTTTGATGTTGTAATTAGGTAGCGATTGTTTATTTTTGTTGAAATATGTGAATTTTGAAGATGTGTGCAATTTGGATGCCGATGTGTACAGATTTATTATTTGTGTTGCAGATTGTGTATTTCTAGATGATATATCTATGTTGTGGAAAATTGTGAAAATGTATGCAAATATATGTCTGCTTTGTCATCTACAGATTTCAGATTAAAAATCTTCTGCCAATATATGTCTACTTAACCCGTTATTCATAATAACGGGTTAGGTAGGGAGATTTTGGCAGAACTTTTTCATTTACAGACCTGAGATTAAAATTCTTCTGCCAAAATATCCCTACTTAACCCGTTTTTGAGAATAACGGGTAAAGTGATCTTAACCCATTATTCACAAAAATGAGTTAAGTAGGTATATTTTGGCAGAACTTTATCATCTGCAGACCTGAGATTAAAAATCTTCGAACCCAATATGTCTACTTAACCCGTCATTGTGGATAACGGGTTAGGTGATCTTAACCCGTTATTTGCAATAACGGGTTAAGTAGAGAATTTTTTGAATTTTTTACAGAACTTCCGTCTGTGTAGGCTATATCTGCTTTTGTTGATACATATACAAATTTGTCCATTCACAACAAGTCGTACAGATGATAATTTGTTCACTCATCAAATTTCCAAGACAAAGTTCGGAGAATATAGGGATACGGGTTATATCTTAAAACAACGTTGTACATCAAACATTACAATCTGGCAAAAACATGTTATTTGAAGATACATAGAATGCATACATAACTCAAGCGAATTCATATTACAAAGTCATTCTTTGACACTTTATCCAAAATTGAAATTAATTTAGTATACAAGTACATACTGGGTTTCTTCTCAAAGTGGTAGGAAGGACTGCCGACTCTGCCTTTTTTTGAATGCACAAGTAGCAGTTATCCCCCCTGCATACAATTTAGTTCACTACAATTACACAGATGCAACAATTCTCCGGTTCGTAGGATAGAGTAGTAGTGGGTGTATCCGTATATTCAAAGTACTTGACAACTTCTTGACACGCACTCCTCATATTCGTACTATTTGTTGCACGATTGTGAGGTGTGCATGCCAAGAAGTTGAAAAGTACCATGAATACATTATGACACCGACCACTACTCCTTTCTACGAAATCAGAGAATTGTTGCAATCTGTGTAACAATAGGGAATGAATTTGTATGAAAGGAGGAGAATTGCTACTTATGCATACACTCAAAAAGCCCTAAAAAAAGAAGTCTAAGGGGAAAGAAGAAAAAAAAAGGCAGAGTCGGGAGTCCTTCCTACCCCTTGAGAGAAACCCAGCATGCACATGCACATGTCTCTCTACTCTTTCATCTTCAGCTTCTTTTTGAAACAATGTATTGAAGAACATCAATTGAAGGAGACTCTCCTTGAACTCAATTTTTTTTATAACTTAAACTTCTTCCCCCTTCAAGAAGAAAAGATTATAATGAAGAGAAGAAGAAAAGATTGGCCCCTCCTACATTTTTGTAACTTATAGTTATTTGAAGTGTCTCCTCCCTCTTTTTTCCCCTTTCTTCTCTACATTGAACTCAAGAGACATGAACTCAATAGGCTTAGTTATAGGGAAATGAAGAAGGAGGGGTGCAGGACAGCAAGCATGCATCAAAATGCACAGCAAACAAGAAGGCAAGAAAACAAGAAGAAGATGAAGACAAGAAGTAAATGGTGATACACTTCTCAATATATTGATACAATTCTCAAAACTGTGGTACACTTCTCAAAATGAAGCAACAAGGACAGCAAGCATGAACAGCAATTTGATACACATCTCAAAATGTACAGACCAAGTATTCATAAACTTCTGCATATATTTGTCTACTTAACCCGTTATTGGTGATAACGGGTTAAGTACACTTAACCCGTCATCACTAACAACGGGTTAAGTATACAAATATATGCAGTCCTTTAGGCCAATACTTGGTCTGTACATGATGAAGCACTGCCAATATTTGTCAACTTAACCCGTTATTATGGATAACAGGGTTAAGTTTACGTAACCCGTTGTTACCGCTGATTTCGGTGTGAGGATAAACAGATAGAATTTGTGAGTCCGAGAAAAACCTGAACAGTTGACTCAGCCTTCTTGTTCCTGCCGCGACCTGTAAGGAAGTGCGAGACACCGGGGTTGATTCCGGCGACGCACCCTCCAATGCTCTTGTCAGTAATCAGGAAAGATTAAGAAAAGAGCTTAAGTGGTGAAAAAGTGGTTAACCTGGTCATGGAGACAGAGGGGTTGTATTTATAGTTGCCAGGGAAGCTGTTTAAGGGTCTGATTTCCTGTGTAACAGCCGGGAGCAAAATCCTCAGTCTGTTTAGGAAATCTTTCCTTGATTCCCGGTGGGAGCAAATCAGGGCCGTCGATTTGGCCAAATCAGGGATCCTGATTTGTCTCTCGTTGGTTTGGGTTCGCCTCGGGTCGGGACCCGTACCCAATGGGTGTGGATCCGTTCGCGGGTTATTGGGTCCGTGAGAAGGAGATTCAGTACCCGCCTTGGATCCACTTGTATGTGAAATTACCATTTTACCCCCGAGCATCAAGATTCGTGCCCAATCTGGACGGTTCCGATTTAACCCCATTTTTAGCCATATCACGAGCCCCCACTCCTAAAGACTGAGTGTGATCAGCCTTTGAGGAGTAGTTTGACTGATTTGGTGGCTAGCGGAGTTGTATCGGAGTCCATATGGAGGATTTAGAATCTCGAGGGGGGTAGTGAGGTAACTTTTTGATGCCATGTGTTGTTCCCCAGCCATATTGAGTATTTGGCATCTTTCATCTATTTTTCTCGGATTATTTATTTAATTTTGCGATGTGTTTACTAATTGTTCGGGGGCTTTAACTGTACATTCTAGGCAATAATTGTTCGTTCAGGGGCTCAAAAATATACCCCCGAATTTTTAATTATTTTCCAGAATTTTTAGTTAATTTTCCTGAATTTTTGGCAATTTTTTCGCAATTTTTAAATAAATAAAACGAATTAAATAAATAAAAAACGATTTTTAATACTGATTTATGGCGTGGCGCAATCTGGACTTCTGATCATCGTCGAGCGTGATTTTCTGAGGGATCTGACGGTCTCCATCGCTCGGCAATTTTTCCTCCGTTTGTGAGCTCGGAATGGCACTTGCTCGGCTGCCGACCGGAGACTAGGGGGGTTCGGCGTGCCGAGCGACGTGGCGCAATCTGAGCCATCGGATGGTGGTGCGTTTCCCAAGAAAATGCTATCTTGTCGTTTAGTGTCCTCGGTGCTCAATCTGGACCGTTGATCATTAGGAGCACGGATTTCTGAAAGATCCAACGGTCGTAGTAGCTCGGTGTCTTTTTTTCTCCGTTTATGAGCTCGGAAAGGCACTTGCTCGGTAGCCGACCGGAGACAGGGGGTCTCGGCAGGCCGAGCGACGTGGCGTGCTCTGAACCGTCGGATGGCGACACGCATCTCGAGACGGGCACATTTCTCAAGAAAACACTATCTTGTCGTTTAGTGTCCTCGGCGAGATCTGGGCCGTCTGATCGAGATCAGGCACGATTCTTGAGGGGAAAGTGAGTTTTCCCCATTTGCGAGCTCGGGAAGGCACTTGCTCGGTCGCCGACCGGAGACAGGGGGTCTCGGCAGGTTGAGCGACGTGGCGTGCTCTGAACCGTCGGATGGCGACGCGCATCTCGAGACCGGCACATTTCTCAAGAAAACACTATCTTGTCGTTTAGTGTTCTCGGCGAGATCTGGGCCGTCTGATCGAGATCAGGCGCAATTCTTGAGGGGAAAGTGAGTTTTCCCCATTTGCGAGCTCGGGAAGGCACTTGCTCGGTCGCCGACCGGAGACAGGGGGTCTCGGCAGGTTGAGCGACGTGGCGTGCTCTGAACCGTCGGATGGCGACGCGCATCTCGAGACGGACACATTTCTCAAGAAAACACTATCTTGTCGTTTAGTGTCCTCGACGAGATCTGGGCCGTCTGATCGAGATCAGGCGCGATTCTTGAAGGGAAAGTGAGTTTTCCCCATTTGCGAGCTCGGGAAGGCACTTGCTCGGTCGCCGACCGGAGGCATGAAATGGCGTTCCGAGATGTAGCAAAGAATTGGACCTCTTTACGGCCCCATTTCCAAGGATATTAATGGCGTTCCCAGACCGATGTGGCATTTTACCTTCCCAATGGTCATTAATGTTGATCTCTTCAATTAATGTGCGGCGTTTCGTTTTCCCAAGTTCATTAAGGACAACTCCTTCAATTAATGCGTGGCGTTTCAAATTTCGAGGGTCATAATGGCTGGACCTTAGAGGGGAGCTTATAAGTACTCCACTCCCTTTATCATTTCAATCGCACCAAATGTAGAGTTTCAAACCTCGGGGGCATTGGCCTTGAGTAACTTGTCTTTCGAGGTCCGAGGGGGTTGTCGCTCTTTTGCCTTTTTCTTCTCCAGTTCCTGACGGCCCCAAAGTGGATGTCAGGAGCGGGGTGGAACTAGGCAGTAGTGGTGAGGACTATAGTTCGGACCCGAGGGATGAGTTACTTCGGAAGGACGGGTGGTTGCCCTGTTGCCTTGTTCTTCTCCTGTTCCTCACGGTTCTGAAGGGGATGTCAGGAGCGGGAGAGAATGAGGCAGTAGTGGTGACGACCGTAGTCCGGACCCAGGGTGTGAGCTGCTTCGGAGGGACGGGTGGTCGTTCTCCCACCAAGATCTTCTGCCTACTCTGTTTGCTCCGCAGCGGGTGTCAGGGTCGGCAGAGATCTTGGTGGGAGAGGTGGTCATCCATGTCCGAGTCCGAGGGGTGAGTTCGTCGGAAGGACGAGCGGTCGTTCTTCCGGAAGAAACGAAGGGCGTTCCGGGCAAGTTGTTTGCAACTGTGAAGGCGCGGTTGCCGGAGCATGCCGAACCTTTGCATTTGCAATCGACTGGCTCGGAATGGTTTGCTTCTCCCGATCTCCGAGTGTTGATTTTCTTTCGACTTGGGCCCGTGGGTCGGCGGAATACCGACCGAGACACGGGACCTGGGGGGTGCTTGCCGAGGGCGGTGCCTTAAAACTTTGAATCAAAATTTTTCCTGGTTCCTCTAGACACAGGTGGGGTGTCCGAGGGTTCAGGCATCCGAGCGATGTGGTGCAACCCGAACCGTTGGATGAAAGTAAGTTTTCCCCGTTTGTAGGCTCGGGAAGGCACTTGCTCGGATTCCGATCCCATTGCGCCGAACTAGCTGACTTGGTGAGGAAGGCGGTGGTGATGGGCCTTCGCGACGTTTCGAGAGCAGCCCAAAAGTCGCGAACTTTCGTTTGGAAGTCCAAGGGACGTTCCTTTTTACTATAAATCTTCACCCCCCCCTTAGACCAAGTCTCATTTTTTACTTTTACTCTCTCTCTTCAGTTTTCACTTTGTCTTCGAAGTTTTCAGCTCTCTGGTGGCGGTGCTAGCTGTCGCGGTAGCGTTCCTTGCCTCCGGTGAACTTTCTGACCGTACCAATCACTTCAAGGTCAGTCCCTTTCCCTTCTCTTTTAGAAAAAATGGTTAAGATCTCGGATGAGACCCCCACCTCGGAGCGAGCCGTTGGCCGAGGGGATAAAGGGAAGGAGGTAGTGGAGCAGAGCGATCAGAATGTCGTCCGTCCGGACAGAGAGGGCGAAGTGGCTGATCCGCCTAAGGAGGTATCGGCGGTGTCCCGGGAGGGCAAGGCTGTGGTCACGATCGTGGAGACGCCGAAGACGGCGGGAGCGTTCGGTCGGCAGCCCATTTCTCTGTCGAGCGTGGGAGGCATCCGGGACTATGCCGAAGATACCTTGGAGAGAGTCACCCAAGGCACGGCTAAGCTGGTGGAGGAGAACGAGCCGAGGGAGCTGTCCGAGGTGGATCATAGGATCTCGTCTCTTACCGAGACCGATCTTCGTCTGATCCGAGAGGGTTTCCGGATCCCCGCCGACTACGGACTGCTCCTCCCTGGGCCGGGTTTCCGAGCCAACACAAAGTCCTCATCGGACGTGTGCGTCTTTCCGGTCGACTCCCTAATTGCCGGACTCCGGTTTCCCCTCCACCCGTTCGTTGTGGATGTGTTGACATGGTACGGGTTGAGCCCCGCCCAGCTGATGCCGAACACATGGAGGCACGTCACGGCATTCGTCCTCCGATGCCAAGAGGTCGGCGGCAAGCCGACTATGTTCCTCTTCCGGAGCCTCTACCGACCCTGTCAGTCGAGGCGAGACGAGCAAAGGTTCTTTCTTTCGCTCCGGACGGGCGTGAAGCTGATCGAGAATCCGGACTCGATCAAACATTGGAAGGAGAAGTATTTTATTATCCGAGCCCCTGCGCCGTGGGTGATACCGACGGTTTGGGCAAAGGAGGGTCTGCCCAAGCGGACCAAGAGGGAGGCGCCGCTGAGTGATGAGGAGGCAGAAGTTCAGAAGAAGCTCCTCGCCCTGCCAGCGCTAAGCTGGAAGGATATCACCGAGGAGGATCTGTTCCGCGGGGGTCTCAGTCCGATCGACCCTAGTATGCTCCTGGTATTTATACTCTTTGTTTGTGGTTCACGAAAATTTTTCTAAGTTTTTTCGTTCGGCTTTTGCAGAGACGATGAAGCTGGATTACAAAGCTCTGGTGGCGAAGGGCAGGTCGGAGCAGGAGGCGAAGAAGAAGAGGCCTTCGGCGGCACCTCAGGACAGCCGAGCCACGAAGAAGCCTACGGTGGCGAAGGTTGCCGACCAGCCGAAGGTCATGGTCCTCGCAGAGGGGGAAGTCATGGTCCTCGACCCTCCGACCTCGAATGCGCCGGTCCTCGACCCTCCGACCTCGGATGTGCCGGTCCTCGACCCTCCGACCTCGGATGTGCCGACACCGATCTCGAAGGGAGATACTCCCGGCTCGTCGAGCGGTGTGTTCGGCGCGAAGGAGGCGTTGTCCCTCCAAGTTCTGCCCCTCACTGCCGATGCGGAGAAGATCTTGACCGAGCGTCATAAGCAGATCTTCGTCCCCGACTGGCAGGTGATGAACGTCGACGGCTTCTTGGGCGACGGGAACATCTGCATGGAGGCGGTGAGGCACCTGCTGACCCCGAAGGATCGAGCGACCCTGAAGGCCGGGATGGCAGGGGACGCCTGTGATGCAGATTGCTCGGAATACTATGTCGGTAAGTGGGTCGAGCCCTCCTTCATCCAAATTTCTTCCTTAGAATTTTTCTAAGTTCTTGGGTTCGGGTTTTAACGTGTTGTTCTCTTTCAGACTCTCTGCCACTTCAACTTCCTGGTCGAGGAGTTGGCGAACAAGGAGCGGGAGAAAGAGCGGGAGAGGGCGGAGCGCGTCAAGGTCGCTCAGCAGCTTGATGCCGAGCAGCTTCTCTCGACGAAGAGGGCTGCTGTAGTGGGGGGCCTGGAGAAGCAGCTGGCCGACGCCATTCAGCTGTCGAAGGACACGGCGGCCAAGCTTGAGAAGGAGGCAGCCGAGCTGAAGGAGGAACTGGCCAACGCTCGGTCGGGAGCGGAGAAAGAGGTTGCCGAGCTGAAGGAGGCGCTGGCCAAGGCTCGGTCGGAAGCGGAGACGGCTCGGAAGAGGGCCGAGAAGATCAAGGCCAAACACCTGAAGAAGGTGAAGAAGGTGAGGAAGGCCGTGCAGGAGGAGGCCGCGCAGCACATGATCCAGAACATGGAGGATGCCTACGGTCGAGCCCTGCTCCACGTAGCCGCCAAGAACCCGGGCTTCGACACGTCCTCCTACCATTTTTACGACCCTGTGGAAGGGGAGGAAGGGATTACCGAGGGTCTGCTCGACCCCGAGGGAGAGACGAAACCTGTCGAAGGCCCTGGGGAGACCGAAGCCGAGGGCGAGGAGGAGGATGACTCCGGGGAGGAGAGTTGGAGTGAAGGCGGAGGTGAGGGCGATGGCGAGGACAAGACCTGGGGGGTCGACGGACCCGAACGGCAAAAAGGTCGACCCCTGACTCGGTTGTCTTCTTTTAGTCTTTTGTTGTTTTGTTTCTTTTTGTAAGCCTCATTGCGGACTGGCCACCGCTCGTGTAAAGCTTTCACCTCGATTTTGAATGAAAACATTTTGTTTGGCCAAAATTTGTCCAAGTGTTGAGCCTCGGATTTGTGCGTAACTAGTTGTAGATGTTTCCATGTATTGTCCCATCGGATTTATCTCTGCTTTTCAGGTGAAGTTCGGTCCGATCACGGAGGTTGTCTACCTTCGGAAGGAGCTGGCCAAAACGAAGCGTGGGCTCTCGGACAGCCGACAGAGGCGGTTTCTCCTGCTCGGCCAACTGGAGGAGACGAGGGCAGCTCTACGGAGGTACTGTCGTGAGCTGTGGCAACTGCGGAAGTACCCCCAAGCTCCTTGTCCCGGAGGGGAAGTCGAGCGGCTCTGTGGGGAGCTTACTGCCTGCCGAGCAGAAGAATGGCGACCTTTTGGCCGAGATCCAACACTTGGAATTAGCGGAGAAAGAACGCTCGGCGGCAGAAGAGAAACTGACTTCCGAGCTGGAGAGGGCATCGACCGAACGCAAGAGGCTATTGGCCGAAGTCGATAGGCTCAGAAGGATCACGATAGATAGGGGGATCGAGGTCACCCACTTCCTGACGGCTTGCGACCGATGGCGCCACCGTCTCTGGCTCGTCAAGACCCTCTCGTCCGAAGAAGACGGCGAAGGACGACGTTTTGAGAGACAGAATTATTGAACTGGAGGAAGAGGTCGCGTCGCTCAAGCCTGCGCCGGAGAGGGCTAACGTCCGCAGCACGTCGTGCACTCGTGAAGAGAGCGAGAGGGGGATTACGTTTTACGAACTCGCGACACGCTCGCCTGTGACCAGACGGAGTTCAGCCGACGCTCAAAGCAGTGCGGCCGTCTCGTCGAGCGGGGCCTCGGTCGGCGCCGCAGTTAGAGCCAGCAGCGAAGCGGGGGCGCGCTTCGTTGGTTTAGGATCGAGCTCGGAGGGCAGGCCTCGTCGTCCTCGTGTTTCCTTAAACCGAAGCGTTCCCCTTCCGAGGAGGACCTGACTGTGTCGCTTCGTGTCCCTTCTGATTTGTTGTAAAACGTTGTTGTAGACTTGGTCTTGTTGTATTGTGGAACCATTATGTCTGAATATGATTGGAAAATTCTTCAAGTGTGGTGCCTCGGAAGTATATTGAAATCTTGTTGTTTGCTTTCTCCCTTTTTTCAGCTCGAGGCGTCCGATTCATATGCTGATCTGTACGGCTCGGATGATGACTCTGAATCCGGAGCCCCTTCTGGGACGGCGGCTCTGAGTCCTAGGAGCGTCGAGCTGGAGTTACGCCGGGCTGAGGGTGAGCGGGCTCACCTTTTGTCCGTCCTCGACCTAAGGGAAGCTGAGATCCAGCGTCTGGAGGATAGGATCGCCGAGCTGAACCCTACAGAAGGGGACGAGGACTCGCAAACCGCATTCAGCAATGCTCTTCGGGTCAAGTGTATTCGGCACAACCAGTCGAAGGTCATAGCCGAGCGGGATGATTTGCTCTCGGAAATTCGACACTTGCAGACTGTGGTAGCGAAGCTCCGGAACGGTACAGGGGAGCTACCAGCCGAGGAGGACGAACAGTCGGCTGAACAGTCTAGTGAAGATCTTTCCATATGAGGTCTAAGTGTAGTGGGTCGGCGTCGTGTATTTTGTTTCCAAACACTTTGTAATCATGTGTTTTGTATTGAGGTCTGATTATTTAATAAAATATCTTTCATTGCACTGCATATTTGTCTTGCTTATAACTGTGTTGGTCGCACCGAGGTCCTTGAACCGAGTGTGTTAGTTCCGTCGGCGAGAGTATTTGAACCGAACGGGTTCCCATGAGTACAGTGTTTTGTCGTTTAGCGACTCTGGCAAGGTACGACACGAGTTCCTAGGCGGCTCTGTCCCTTAGAAAGTGTTATCTTGTCGTTTAGCGTCGGTGGCAAGATCTGAGCCGTTGGGTGTTGGCACGAATCTCGAGGCGGCTCAGTTCCCAGGAAAACACTATCTTGTCGTTTAGCGCAGGTGGCAAGATCTGAGCCGTCCGATCGAGATCGTGCACGAAAGTTGAGGAGAAAGTGCGTTTTCTCCGTTTGCGAGCTCGGGAAGGCACTTGCTCGGTGACCGACCGAAGACGTAGGGCTTCGGTCCTCGGCAACTGGCCTAAGGACGCTCGGATTACATGACCGACCGAAGCTCCGGCATCGATCCTCTGGAAAAACTTGAACAGACTGGGAGCCAAGTGCTGGAGCCCGGGACCATCTTTGTGGCTCGACGGTTGTGGGAGCAATTCCGAACGGCGATCTACCCCTGGCTCGTCTGGAGACGAGCCGAGGAGGTAAAGTCGAGCCGAGTGTTGGACTCCGAACCATCGGTGTAGTTCAACGGTTGTGGGAGCAATTCCGAACGGCGATCTACCTCTGGTTCGTCCGGAGACGAGCCGAGGGGGTAAAGTCGAGCCGAGTGTTGGACTCCGAACCATCGGTGTAGTTCAACGGTTGTGGGAGCAATTCCGAACGGCGATCTACCCCTGGCTCGTCCGGAGACGAGCCGAGGAGGTAAAGTCGAGCCGAGTGTTGGACTCCGAACCATCGTTGTAGTTCAACAGGTTGTGGGAGCAGTTCGGAACGACGGTCTACCCTTGTTCCGTCCGGAGACGAGCCGAGGGGATGGGGTCGAGCCGAACGTGGACTCCGAACCATTGGTTGAAATCACAATTTAAAAAGCAGGTGATAAGAGGGGAGAGAAACATGCGAATTCACAAACACAATAGAGCTTTCTTTATTGATAATTGACGGCGAACCGTTTTACATAGTACAATTTATGAAAAATGGGTTACAAGTCGGAGGACTGGAATGGCTCGATACTCCGTGATACTTAGAGTGGCGCCGGAGCGCTTTCTTGGTATTTCAGGAGGTGGTCGGCATTCTAGGTCCTCGGAAGCTCTCTGCCCTCTAGGTCTTCGAGGCGATATGTTCCGGGCCGAACCACCTTTGTGATCCTGTACGGCCCTTCCCAGTTCGGAGCCAGCTTGCTCTTCTGACTGGGGAAGGATACGGCTAGCTTCCTCAAGACCAAATCTCCTTGCTTAAGGTTGGCGGGTCGGACCCTTTTGTTGTACGCTAGTTCAACTCTTCTTCGGTAACTCTACTGCCGAATCGACGCCCTTTCCCTCAGTTCATCGATCAGGTCTAAGTCTGCTCTGAGGTCCCTGGCATTCTGTGCTTCGTCATAGGCTGTGAGCCGAGGGGAAGGTATTCCGACCTCAAGAGGTATCACGGCCTCGGACCCATAGGTGAGGCTGAAAGGGGACTCGCCTGTGGGGGTCCGCTTGCTCGTGCGGTAGTTCCATAGGACGTTGGGGAGTTGGTCGACCCATAAACCCTTGGAACTTTTGTCGAGCCTTTTCTTGATGCCTGCGAGGATCTGCCGGTTGGCATTTTCTGCCTGTCCGTTCGACTGAGGGTGGGAGACGGACGAGAAGCACTGCTGAATGGCCAGGTCGTCGCATAGAGCTCGGAACGCTGCGCCTGTGAACTGAGTCCCGTTGTCCGTTACGAGGACACGGGGGACGCCGAACCTGCATATGATGCTCTTCCAGAGGAACTGTACCACTTTGTTCTCGGTTATAGTGGCGAGGGGCTTGGCCTCGACTCACTTCGAGAAGTAGTCAATGGCTACGACCAAGAACCTGAACTGACCCGGAGCCGGAGGGAAGGGCCCTAGTAAGTCCATGCCCCACATTGCGAAGGGGATGGGACTTGATAGGGAGGCGAGGTTGGCCTGAGGGAGGCGTCGGATGCTAGAGTGTCTCTGACAGGAGCTGCATTGCCGAACGTGTCGTTCGGCGTCTTGAAGGAGGGTCGGCCAGAAGTACCCATAATTCAAAGCTTTCCGGGCTAAGGACCTAAATCCTGAGTGTGCCCCTCCGATGCCTTCGTGGAGCTCTTGTAGGGCATATTCGGCCTGATCCGGAGAGAGGCACCTTAGGTACGGTCGGCCGTCTATTTGAGAGAAAGATCGTTTATATAGGATACCCTCGATCAAGACATAGCGCTCGGCCCGAGTCCTGACTCGGCGTGCTTCCTTGGGATCCGAGGGCAGAACCCCATCCCTTAAGAATTCTACTAGCGGCTTCATCCAATCGTCTTGTAGCATGACCGGCAATGATTCCACCGAGGCAGGGGTCTCGTCTTCAATGCTCGGCTTGGAAAGGACTTCGATCAGCACGGTCTGTTCGAGACCTTGAAGTGAGGACGAGGCCAATTTGGAGAGGGCATCGGCCTGTGAGTTTTCTTCCCGAGGGACCCGCTGGATGAGCGCCTCTTCGAACCGGTCCATGAGATCCCGAACCCTAGCAAGGTACTTTGCCATCTGCTCATCTCGAGCTTCGTACTCGCCCAAGACTTGGTTCACGACGAGCTGGGAATCGCTGTGGATTCGGAGGCGCTGCGCCCCAGCACTTCGTGCAAGTCCGAGACCAGCGATGAGTGCTTCGTACTCCGCCTCGTTGTTCGAGGCCTTGAAGTTCATACGGATCGCGTACTGGAGGACGAAGTCGTCAGGGCCATTCAAAATGATGCCAGCGCCGCTTCCTTCATTACAAGAGGATCCGTCCACGAAGATTGTCCAAATGGGGGGTCCATTCAGAATGTGTTCGACCTCAGGGATAGTGGACTCCACGATGAAGTCGGCGAGCGCCTGTGCCTTAATCGCTGTCCGAGGCTGGTAAGTGATGTCATGCTGGCTCAGCTCTATGGACCACTTCATCAGTCGGCCCGAGGTCTCGGGCTTGTAGAGGATCTGCTTTAGGGGTTGGTCGGTGAGGACGACGATCGAGTGGGACTGAAAGTATGGCCGAAGATTCCTTGCCGCTGTGACTAGGGCGTAGGCCATTTTCTCAATCTTCGGATAGCGGAGCTCGGCGTCCCGAAGCACCTTGCTCACGTAGTAGATGGGCTTTTGGGACCGATCCTCCTCTCTTACCAGACAGCACTTAGGGTCTGCTCGGAAGCAGCCAAGTAGACGAAGAGGGTCTCGCCCGGGACCGGTTTACTGAGCAGAGGGGGGTTCACCAAGTATGCCTTCAGTTGGTCAAACGACTCTTGTTGTGGCTAGCCCCATTCAAAACCCTTAGCCCCCCTGAGTGCTTTGAAGAAGGGGAGGCATTTTTCCCCTGACTTCGAGAGGAACCGACCGATAGCGGCGAGGCGACCGGTAAGCTTCTGCACCTCCTTGATGTTCCGAGGCGGGGCCATGTCTAATATGGCCTTAATCTTCTCGGGATTAGCTTCGATCCCTCGTTGGCTTACCATGAAGCCGAGGAATTTTCCCGAGGAGACCCCGAACGCACACTTGTTCGGGTTTAGCCGCATGCTGTGCCTTCTCAACACGCCGAAGGCCTCCTGGAGGTCGGCCACGTGATCTGAGCCTCGGACGCTCTTGACAAGCATATCGTCAACGTACACCTCCATATTCCGGCCTATCTGGTTTTGGAAAACCTTATTGACGAGGCGCTGATAGGCGGTGCCCGCGTTCTTCAAGCCGAACGGCATGACCCGGTAGCAGTAGAGGCCTTGGTCGGTGACGAAGGAGGTCTTCGGAATGTCCGGGGGGAACATTCAGATTTGATTGTACCCCGAGAAGGCGTCCATGAGGCTGAGGAGCTCATGGCCCGAGGTGGCGTCAATAAGGGTGTCGATGTTCGGGAGAGGGAATGGATCCTTCGGACACGCCTTGTTTAGGTCGGTGAAGTCAATACATATCCTCCACGAGCCATTGGACTTCTTGACCATTACAACATTCGACAGCCACTCGGGATAATTTACCTCCTGTATGAACTTGGCCTTCAGAAGTTTATCAACCTCCTCCTTGATGGCCTGTTGTCGCTCGGGAGCGAACTTTCGCCTCTTCTGCTGAACCGGTTTGCACCCCGGTTCGACACTTAGGCGATGGACGAGCAGCTCCTCGGAAATGCCGGGCATGTCCGCGGCCGACCAAGCGAACAAGTTGCGGTTATCCCGGATGCATTGAATCAGGTCCGAGCACAGTGCGGTCGGCAAGGACTTACTGATGAGGAACTTCCGGCTCGGGTCCCCGTCCGAGAAGAGCACTTCTTCTAACTCGTCAGCCGGCTCGGACGTTGGCCGGGCCTTCGGCTCGGGGATTTCTAGTGTCTCGAGCGAGAGCACTGGTCCCCCGATGGAAGTCATGTAGCACTTCCGAGCTGTTTCCTGGCTTCCCCTGACTTCCCCTACTCCCGACCGAGTGGGGAACTTCATTTTCAGATGGTATGCCGAGGGGACAGCTTCTAGAGCGGCTAGGCCGGGTCGGCCCAGAATGACATTATATGCTGCCGGGACGTCGACGACCATGAAGTCCATCGGCTCGGTCCGGGTAGTAGGGGTGCTTCTCGCAGTAACGTCTAGGGTTATCACCCCTTCGACGGTTACCGGGACCCCCGTGAACCCGTGGAGTGTGTACCCGGCCGGCTTGAGACGGTCTCGGGACAGCTGCAGGCCTCGGAAGGCCGAGAGGAAGAGGATATTGACCGAACTTCCATTGTCTACTAAAATCCTCTGCACCTTGAAGTTGGCCATGCGGAGGTCGATGACGAGGGCATCGCAGTGTGGGGTTCGGACCCCTTCGAGGTCAGCATCGGAGAAAGACACAGGGACGCCGAGACCTTTTGGGGGAGGGGCACTGTGGACCGAGTTGACCTCTCGGACGAAGGCCTTCCGGGAGGAATTAGAGGAGCCCCCCATGGGGCCTCCGTGGATCAGGTGCAGAACCCGTTCCTCCTCGAACTCGGGTGTTTCCTCGCGCCGCTCGAAGCGCTTGTTAGCCCCCCGAGGCGGAGGAGAGCTGCGATCCGTCCGGTCGTTAGTTTTCACGAACTTGGCCAACTGCCCCCTCCGGATGAGGGCTTCAATCTCATCTCTCAAAGCCCGGCAATCATTCGTGTCGTGGCCGTGGTCTCGGTGGTAACGACACCACTTATCTTTGTTCCTCCTCTTCGCTGGGGTGTTCATCCTCGGAGCCGGAGAGATGACCCCCTCCTTCTCCACCTCCATTAGGATAGTAGAGACATTAGTGGTGAGGGGAGTGAACTTCTCGAACTTGGGGGGAGGGCGGCGCTGACCGCCAATGTCCTTCTGAGCTTTCTTGGACCCCTCTTCCCCCGTCGCCTTCCTCTTCGACCCTGCAGAGGGCCCTCCGAAGCTCGGAAGGGCTTCAGCCTCCTCTGCTCGGATGTACTTCTCGCACCTCAGGAGGAGGTCGGCGAAGTCATGCGGGGGCTTCTTGGCTAGGGACGATCGGAGGTTGGCGTTGAGGACGTTCAACTGGAACGCCATGGTGGCCACGGACTGGTCTAAGGAGGCGATAGACCTGACCTCTGCGGTGAATCTCTTCACATAGTCCCGCAGCTTCTCTTCCCTTTCCTGCCGCAGGTTCAGCAGGGAGAGACTTGTCTTCTCAGCTCGCCTGCTACTCACGAAGTGAGTTATGAACAGCGTCTCGAACTGCTCGAATGAGAAGATGGATGAGGGGGCGAGCCTGGAATACCATTCTCGAGCCGACCCCCGGAGGGTGGCCGGGAAGGTCCTGCAGAGCACGGCGTCGGAAGCCTGATGGATCAGCATCAGTGTCTTGAAGCTCTCGACGTGGTCGACCGGGTCGGATTCCCCTGAGTACGTTTCAAACTGCGGAGGTTTGAAACCCCTCGGTATGTGGGCCTCCATGATCGACCGGGAGAAAGGGGGTCGGCTGGGACGGACGGTTCCTGCTCGGGACTCTTCCTCCCTGTCCATGCGGCCGATACGCCTTTCCACCTCATGGAGACGGCGGATGAGGGCGTCGTCTCTCCGCTGGTAATCGTATGACCCCCCGGACTCCTCTTCATAAGAGGGGGAGCGCGGACTGTGGCGCCGGTAGTCCTGTGATCGGCGAGGGCTGTATTGCTGCCGTTGGCGGCTGGGAGCCGGGGAAGGACTTCGGGTTCGGCGGAGAGGACTGGGGTCCCTCGGGGGCATCGGAGCCCTCTGAGCATACTGGACGTTCTGCCGAAGGTTGAGAGCCTGCAGAACGGTCTCCTGAAATTGGAGGAATTCGGCCCGACTGATAGGCACCTCTCGGTCCCTCAGATGACGCCGATCCCCGGGGGAATGCGGCCTCCTCCTTCGGCGCTCGGGAGACGCCGCTCGGCCTCTGCGGTCCGGGGACCTTCTGCCGTCTCGGCGACGAGGGGACCGCTCACCCTGACGCTGGCGGGAGGCTCCCTCTCGGGCCCGCCTCTCGTCAAGGTGGGTGCGGAGGTCGTCGTCCTTCTGGCGGTTTAGGAGTGTGATGCGGAGGTCGGGATGATGAGAAGCCATTGAGTCCGAGGACCCATTATGGGCCGAAACATGCTCCGGATTGAGGGGCTGCTTCTGTTTCCGAGCATTATGGCCGGAAGGGCCATTGTTGGGTTGCTGCTTGGGATGAGGAGGTGAGACCTGCTGGGCCGGTGGAGGAAGATCGGATTGTGGAATAGGATTGACAGGGACTTCCTCTGTTGGGTCGGCAGGTGTTGGCCACACGGTTTGACCCTCTAGATCTGACCTTCTTCGGAGGCATGGCTGCAGAGGACGACGAGGAAGTAGCTGAGGCTGTTCGTGTGGTTCTTCCCACAGACGGCGCCAATCTGTTACCGCTGATTTCGGTGTGGGGGTAAACAGATAGAATTTGTGAGTCCGAGAAAAACCTGAACAGTTGACTCAGCCTTCTTGTTCCTGCCGCGACCTGTAAGGAAGTGCGAGACACCAGGGTTTATTCCGGCGACGCACCCTCCGACGCTCTTGTCAGTAATCAGGAAAGATTAAGAAAAGAGCTTAAGTGGTGAAAAAGTGGTTAACCTGGTCATGGAGGCAGAGGGGTTGTATTTATAGTCGCCAGGGGAGCCGTTTAAGGGTCTGATTTCCTGTGTAACAGCCGGGAGCAAAATCCTCAGTCTGTTTAGGAAATCTTTCCTTGATTCCCGGTGGGAGCAAATCAGGGCCGTCGATTTGGCCAAATCAGGGATCCTGATTTGTCTCTCGTTGGTTTGGGTTCGCCTCGGGTCGGGACCCGTACCCAATGGGTGTGGATCCGTTCGCGGGTTATTGGGTCCGTGAGAAGGAGATTCAGTACCCGCCTTGGATCCACTTGTATGTGAAATTACCATTTTACCCCCGAGCATCAAGATTCGTGCCCAATCTGGACGGTTCCGATTTAACCCCATTTTTAGCCATATCACCCGTCATCGACAAAAACGGGTAAAACACACTTATATTGGCAGAAGTTTATGAATACTTGGTCTGTAGATGGTGAAGTTCTGCCAATATATGTTTACTTAACCCGTTATTGAGGATAACGGGTTTAGTACAGTTAACCCGTTATCCTTAATAACGGGTTAAGTTAACATATATTGGCAGTACGACTAATTTTTACATTCCTCGGAAAAAAAATTGTAAAAAGGTTTGTAAATATAACATATAATGTAGTTCAATTAATGAGAGAAATTATTCAAACACTACTTTAACCCTACTAAAGTCCGCTACAAAAAATATGTTCATAAAATTTTATATAATCACCTATCTAGAGAAGTTCGTTACACGATTTCAACTTTAAAAGTAAACCAATAAATTTTGAAAACATTTACATTCATTCAACGAATTCGGTTTAAAACTTACAGTGTCAACAGGTAACGACTAGGATAATGGGCTTATTGTTTGTTACGGTAGGGTTAAGTAGAGATATTATGAAAATAGGGTTAAATTAATTTTAAACATTATGAAAATAAATAATAGGGTTGAAAATCGTAAAAGGTTTATTACAAATGAATCTAACCCTACGAACTACTTTCACCCAAGTCGTAACCTTATGGTAGGGTTAGAGTCAGGTTTAGAATTAGGGTGCAGACAAGGTTAGAGCAGGGTTAGGATAAGGTTGTAGGTTTAGAAAAGGTTAGAGATAAGGTTAGAGAATGTTAGAGATAAGGTTAGAGTAGGTTAGGGTAGTTCGTAGGGTTAGAGTAGGGTTACAGTAGGTTTGGATAGTTAAAGTCGGGTTAAAGTAGGGTTACGGGTTCTGTAAAATCCAACTTCTAACACTTCTTAACCCGTAGGTTAGAGTAGTCAACCCGTAGGTTAGAGTAGGTTAGATTTCTAACCTTATCCGTAACCCTACTGTAACCCTAAGGTGCTGCCAAGCCGGAACCTACATTTTTTGTAAAAGCAAGTTAACGACTTGTACTACATGTTAGGATTATTGCCATGTTGTACATGTGGTTCCACATGTTGTAAAGTGAAATCTAAATGTGGGGATCTACAAATATTAACCTAATTAATCAAAACAAATAACAAACACAAACTACTAACCCTTAACCCTACCCTAACCCAACCCTAACCCTACACTAACCCTACCTTACCCTAACCCTAACCCTAACCCTAGGTTAGTTATCAAATTTTATTTTTTTCAACTTTTACACTACCTTTAATGTTAACGATTTTATATTGGCTAGTTACGTGGTAATAAATAGTAATTAATAAAAAATATAAACAATTATGGGCAAATTATTGTTACTTTGCACAGTTCTGGAGACAATGTTCGCAAAGAGCGAAGAGAAATTTCTAGAAAGTATAAATATCACACATACATGGACATATTCAACAACCTAAGTTAGCTTGAATCATCTGGTTCTTCTTTTATATCCTCGATCGTTGTGCTTTTTCTCTTCAAATTGGGCACCACATGTAGTAGAACAAGTTCAATATGGGAAAAACCTAAAGTATATAACCACATGTAGATCTCCACATATAGCCTACATATGTGAAAAACCACATGTAGATCCCTACATGTAGCCTATATATGGGAAAAACCATATGTACATCCCCACATGTACAACAAGAATAATATGGAAAAAACCACATGTAGAAATATAAATGTACATCCCCACATGTATAACCCAATAAGATAAGAGAATAATTCTTCTATGTCTAGCTTGAATAAGAATGCATAATCTTCAAAATCCCCGTACATTGTTTACAATGAAAACGTTCCTGAAGACATTCTCCAGACATGCAACTGGGAAGAATTCCACAAGATTGGGAAGAAGAGGTGTGAACTTCTTGGATCCAATTACTTGGCCATCAAGAAATGGATCTAATCACATGTAGTAGAAAAAGTTCATTATGGAAAGATCCGGATAGAGATGAAGAAGGAGAATTAATGGGATAGCTGCGTGACGTTAGTACAACGCAAGACTAGACATATTTGTAATGTAGCTCGGAGTAATGTAAATAGGACATTCATCTGGTTCTTCTTTTACATCCTTGGTCATTGTGTTTTTTCCCCACATGTAGCCTATATATGGGAAAAACCACATGTAGACCCCCCACATGTAGCCTATATATGAGAAAAACCACATGTACATCCCTACATGCATGTACAGGAAGACCAATACAGATGTGGAATCTCGTGGTGAATTAATTGTGTGCAGTTCTTCGAGATGCTGTCATAATGATGATATCCCTATTGGAAAAGCCTAAGTTCGCTTTAGAGCGCCACGCCATCAGATCCAATTACTTGGCCATCAAGAACTGGATCTGATTATTTTCGGAAAAAAGGTCAAAATAGGGACCATCATGTATTGGGAAACCATAACAGAAAAAGTATTGGAAAAGCCTAACCCTATTTTTTTGTAAAAGCAAGTTAACGACTTGTACTACAAGTTAGGATTATTGACATGTTGCACATGTGGTTCCACATGTTGCAAAGTGAAATCTAAATGTGGGGATCTACAAATATTAACCTAATTAATCAAAATAAAAAAACAAACACTCACTACTAACCCTTAACCCTACCTTACCCTTAACTCTACCTTACCCTAACCCTAACCCTACACTAACCCTATCTTAACCTAACCCTTACCCTAGGTTAGTTATCAAATTTTATTTTTTGTACTTTTACACCACCTATAATGTTAACGAATTTATAGTGGTTAGTTACGTGGCAATAAATGAAAATTAATAAAAAAATATAAACAATTATGGGCATATTAATGTCACTTTGTAGAGTTCAGAAGACAATGCTCGCAAAGAGTGAAGAGAAATTTGTAGAAAGTATAAAAATACCTTTCTACTTAACCCGTTATTGTGAATAACGGATTAAGTGATCTTAACCCGTTATTCACAATAACGGGTTAAGTAGGAATATTTTGGCAGAACTTTATCATCTACAGACCTGAGATTAAAAATCTTCTGCCATTATATGTCTACTTAACCCGTCATTGTGGATAATGGGTTAAGTGATCTTAACCAGTTATTTATAATAACGGGTTAAGTAGAGATATTTTGGCAGAACTTTATCATCTACAGACCTGAGATTAAAAATCATCGGCCAATATATGTCTACTTAACCCGTCATTGTGGATAACGGGTTAAGTAGAGATATTTTGCCAGAACTTTATCATCTACAGACCTGAGATTAAAAATCTTTGGCCAATATATGTCTACTTAACCCGTCATTGTGGATAACGGGTTAGGTGATCTTAACCCGTTATTTACAATAACGGGTTAAGTAGAGATATTTTGGCAGAACTTTATCATCTACAGACCCGAGTTTAAAAATCTTCGGCCAATATATGTTTACTTAACCCGTTATTGTCAATGACGTGTTAGGTGTGGGTAACCCGTCATCACTAATGACGGGTTAGGTAGAGATATTTCAGAAGATAATCAGTACAGGTGTCTTGGTGAAAATACAACCTCATAACAACAATTCATAGCACAAGAATTAAGAAACTCAGTTCACAACAATACAACAACATATATATATCATACCACAACAACTCAGAAATCCATGTTTGCAACAATATGTATGTTAACACATAAAATAGGACATTCATTAGCAAATACTAATCTCCACAATTCGTTCAACTTCATTTCTGTATTTTTTTCAACTACCTATTACAAGACATTCACTACAAAAAAATTCATCTCAACAATGAAGTCCTGTACATGGATTGATTCAGCTACCTTCATGGTTGACTTCCGTGGATGCCCGGTATTTATCTACAACATTTACAGACATAGAAACAAACAGTAATTCCTAGTTATTTGAACGGAATAAAATAAAAAACCAAACAATAAAATACCACTAACCAACCTATTGTTAGATACTACCTTTTACGACCACGCGGTTTGCGACCACTTGGTGTAAATTGATCGGGTGGGTTCCTCTTTCGTTGAGGATTTCGTCGTCTACCTTCGGTTTCTGGAGATTGAGGGTCATCTTCCCATTGCTCCTCTTCATCCTCTTCAGGTGGTTGTTGTTGTTGAACCTGTTGCGGCTCGGTGATGCAAATTCCCAGGCCTAGTCACAGTTTGTTTTCGCCGAGGAAGTGGCACGTTGGATTTTAAATATGCATCAAGTTGTGGACCTTCACCGACCTCTTCGAGACTACGGCGGCACGACTTTAGAATCTCCCGCATGATTTCCTTAACGTTCTCGGGTACCTTACTCTTCAAGACACGAGTAGCTACCCGAACGGTCTCACATGTGCTTTCAATCTACATAAGGTTGAAAATTTCAATTTAAACATGTACAATAATTTATCATTCTATCCTTATATCTTAACAATACATGCATACTAAATGTATGAAATTGTGTAAAAAAGTACTAACCAAGTTCCGATACGTCGATGCCTTTGGTTGATACATCGGTTGGGAAGAGGAATATGCGGGGGCTGGTTCTTCCTCGGCAGGGGAATCGGAATTTGCACACTGGCTGGTACAACGGCTTGTGGAAGAAACATACAATCGTGTAATGCGCCTGTACCACATCATGTATACATGCTGGAACGAGCCATCAAACGGCATAGCGAAAGTAAGCATATTTGGTGTCATCTGATACCGCATGGTGTTCCAGTTTGCCACATGGACTCGGTGAAAATTAGCCCAATCAAAGTTGGGCACTCGACCGGTTTCTCTCATCTCGTGCAATTTTTTATCATAAGACCGTACTTCGGGAATGTTCTGCTGATATCCGAATTGCCGCATCACTCTGTTCGGGTACTGGAACTCAACAACAGAAAAATTGACTAGTGGTGCAGCCGTCAACCAAAGGGCACCGGCCAAACAAACCGGTGGAACCCGTTCCAACCTTGTGGGCGAGTACGGTTCCCAATTGACGAACTCGTCCCGCAAGTTATCTAACTCATCTCTATAATAGATCAGTGATTACCGTGGGTTATCGACCTAGGTTCGCCGCCCCGCCCAATATACTCCTAAAGGGGGTAACAACTCTACAGCTGGTGGGTCGGCCAACCAAGCCGGCGTTGGTTCAATTATACGGGGACGTCCGATGTGGATGCGTTCCCAACTCCAGATCTGCAAAAGAACCATCTGGCCACCCATTTGCACGGCACCTAATGCACATGAGCACATATTCCTATATAGAGATGCCAATGCGGCACTGCCCCAACTGAAACGGCCGGCAAAAGCAAAATTTTTCAACAAGCGTAGATACATCAGTGGCACGCTCGCACCAGATGAGTTAGGGAAGATCACTCTCCCGATCATACTGAAAATATACGCACGGGCATAGTAACGTATGGATTCATCGTCCGAATTCTCCGTCAAAAATCCGTCGAATTGATATTTCAACCAACTAAGTAGAAGTGATTTTCCATCGAAAATTTCGGTCCAGAATTCAGCTTCGGCCTTATCTTTCGCATCGTCTAAGGCTTGATCTAATAGATCGGCATCAAAATCAGCATGCGCATCTCTGATGATTTCTCTTTCAACGTTGTCTTTTTTTTTGGATCAAGGACTCCTCAATATCGATACCGAGCAGATCACGATCAACTTCTACTCGGTCAAAATCCATGTTCCCCGTCACGGCGACCCCATCTATTGGTAACCCAGTAATGATCGCTACATCTTGAAGAGTGACGGTCATCTCACCCACCGGTAGGTGGAAAGTGTGGGTCTCCGACCTCCATCGTTCGATCAGAGCTGTTAGTAGAGGTCGGTCAAGGTTCACATCCCCCATAAAGCGAGCTCCGTAGAAACTGGCTTCAACTAAGACGGGAGTGATACGGGGGTCGAATGGAAGAAGTTCGTGCTTCCAGAAGTTGCACTTCTTTGCAGACCCAGTCCACACGGATTCCGATAGGTGTCTGGATTGCAACGAAAATAAGTTGGAGTCCACTGGTTCAGGAGGAGCAACGAATATCGAAGACGAGGGACCGGCCTCGGCAGGTGTAGACCCACCAACCTACACGAACAAAGAGAAATATTGTTATTAATGAGACAATAAAACTCATATTCGTATTTAAAACCGATAATAATAATCAATCTTACCTCCATCATAGGTGCGCCACTAGCGCTACCAGAAGGGCTTCTCGGTCGCCTTGTTTTAGCCATTTATCTGTGAATCAAAAATTTAAGATTAGTTGATACGGGTTATATCCATTTATCTATCAACAATAAACAAAGCGAAAATGTGGCAAAAAATGCACAAAACACAACGAAAAATAGCAACACTATGCAACTTGGTCGAATTCAAGTAACACAAGCCACTCGAACTTGTAGTAGCGAGTTTCGAGTCACGGTTTGCGAGATACGGCCGTGTACCGCTTTACTTGGTTTTTTTCAACCAAAAGCGATACGCGGACGTATCTCTCGAACCGTGACTCGAAACTCACTTCTACAAGTCGGGTTGGCTTCTCATAGGGGACACCAACCAACTTGCAAAGTTTCAAATTTTTTGGATATCGTTTGAAGGGTTTTTAACTCTAACCGCACTTACACAATTCTAAGTCAAAAACTTCTCATGCGAGGAAACTTCAGAAAACCGCACAAACGACATCCAAAAATTATAAAACTTTCTGACTTGGTCGAATTCACGTAGCTCAAGCCACCCGAACTTGTAGAAGCGAGTTTCGAGTCACGGTTTGCGAGATGCGGCCATGTACCACTTTACTTGGTTTTCTTCAACCGAAAGCTATACGCGGCCGTATCTCTCGAATCGTGAGTCGAAACTCACTTCTACAAGTTGGGTTGACTTCTTGTAGGGGACACCAACCAACTAGCAAATTTTCAAATTTTTTGGATATCGTTTGAAGGGTTTTCAACTCAAACCGCACTTACAAAATTCTAAGTCAAAAACTTCTCGTGCGAGGAACTTGAGAAAACTGCACAAACGACATCCGAAAATTATAAAACTTTTCGACTTGGTCGAATTCCCGTAGCGCAAGCCACCCAAACTTGTAGAAGCGAGTTTCGAGTCACGGTTTGCGAGATACGGCCGTGTACCGCTTTACTTGATTTTTTTCAACCGAAAGCGATACGCGGCCGTATCTCTTGAACCGTGAGTCGAAACTCACTTCTACAATTTGGGTTGGCTTCTCATAGGGGACACCAACCAACTTGCAAAGTTTCAAATTTTTTGGATATCGTTTGAAGAGTTTTCAACTCTAACCGCACTTACAAAATTCTAAGTGGAAAACTTCTCATGCGAGGAACTTCAGAAAACCACACAGACGGCATCCGAAAATTATAAAACTTTCCGACTTGGTCGAATTCACGTAGCGCAAGCCATCCGAACTTGTAGAAGCGAGTTTCGAGTCACGGTTTGCGAGATACGGCCGTGTACCGCTTTAGTTGGTTTTTTTCCAACCGAAAGCGATACGCAGCCGTATCTCTCGAACCGTGAGTCGAAACTCACTTCTACAAGTTGGGTTGGCGTCTCATAGGGGACACCAACCAACTCCCAAAGTTTCAAATTTTTTGGATATCGTTTGAAGAGTTTTCAACTCTAACCGCACTTACAAAATTCTAAGTGGAAAACTTCTCATGCGAGGAACTTCAGAAAACCGCACAAACGTCATCCAAAAATTATAAAACTTTCCGACTTGGTCGAATTCACGTAGCGCAAGCCATCCGAACTTGTAGAAGCGAGTTTTGAGTCACGGTTTGCGAGATACGGCCATGTACCGCTTTAGTTGGTTTTTTTCAACCGAAAGCGATACGCGGCCGTATCTCTCGAACCGTGAGTCGAAATTCACTTCTATAACTTGGGGTGGCTTGTACTACATGAGACCAACTTACTCGCAAAGTTTCGTATTTTTTTACGGTCGTTTGCAGGATTTTCATCCATAACCGCACTGAAAATTTTCTAACTAATTTTGTATGTACGATTCTAGTTCTACAAATTACTAACGCAAGCAAAAAAATTCGGCAATTGAATATAGTTAAAGTCAACCCAATTCTACATCTAAAATCTACTAAGGCAAATTGATTTTTCTCCACTTTCTAAATTATTTACTATACACAAATTGAAAAATAAACACAAATATAGATTACTGAGGTCAAGGAATTGTCTATACGTTACAAAATAGGTCCAAATGAAGCGACAGAATCAATTTGGAGGAGAACTAGGGTTTTGATTTCGTTTCAAAGAGGGGATGAGAGAGTAGAGTTTCAAACTTTGGAGTAGATATTGGGAGAGAGGAGGGGGAGCAGACGGAGGAGGACTAATTTGGGTTTAGACGAAGGATTGGGGTTTTTTCCGTTTTGGGTTCGTCGAAGAAAGAAGAAAGAGCGAGAGAGAAATCGTCGAAGAAGACGATCTGAATGCAAATACAAATGAATATAGATTGCCTTTTCTTGGGAAGGACGAGTTAAGGCTATTTTTTTAAATAAAATTTAGCCTTAACCCGTCCTTCCCAACGACTGGTTAAGGCAAATTTTAATAAAAATTATATGGACCGTTGGATGATCCAATGGTCCAGATCAAAGTTCGCACGGGTCTATGCACACAGACCCGTTTGCAATGGAAGAAGACTCATATATATATATATATATATATAACTGATGATTAGGTGCGAACAGATTCGCACCTGATCAGTAGCGAACTTGGTGATGAGCCGTTGGATCTGCTATTTGATCATGGAAGAGATCTAATGGCCTCCATTTCTTCCGCTCATATGACTTAACGTTGGGGGTAATTTAGTCAATTAACTACACTTCCATCTTCTCTCAATCCTCTCTCTGTTCCTCATCAATTCTTTCTTTCTTTCTCCTCTCTCTCTCTCTCTCCTCGAAGCCCCCCGAACCCCACTCTAAAGTGTGCCCCAAACCCTATGCCATTTTGAAAGCCCCTTTCTCCTTCTCTCTCTCTCTCATCGAAGCCCCAACCTTCGAAGCTCCTCTGTCTTGCCACCGCAGTTCGAAATCCCCTAGACGCCTCGCTCTCTCCACCCCACTCGACCTTCGAAACCCTAACCGATCTCCATCTCCATCTCTATCTGTATATCCAAAATCATTGTAGACTGTTTTGAATTTTATTTCCAATTGCTCCGCCTTAATTTTGTGAATTATTGTTTATTGTTTTGAATCTTTTTAGAATCTTAATTAGAAATATATGTTGTTCACAATTAATTTATATAATTGTATGTTGTTTGTAGGTATGGAAGGCCAAGAAGGATGTGCTAATGTCATGGATAAAATGCATACAAGAGAAGAAAAAGAAATCCTCCTCAAAGAGAATTGACTCTTTTGGCTGTATTAGATCATAATATTTGTAACAGAGAGATTCACTACGACGTATATGACATTTGCATATGAATAAGTGTATAAATTAAATGGGTGAATTTGGGTTATCACATAAAATATACAGCAGTAGAAGATTTCTCTAAGAAGAACCTAGTGTGAAGACTGGAGCTAATTGTGGAAGATTTCTTCATTGTCGTACTTCTCTACAGGTGCCTTGCACCTGCAGAGGTAAAAAATGAAATCCACTGCCAATTCGGTCATGCGTACATGCAGATGTGTACTTGTTATTTAAAAGAGAAAAGGGAAAATAATAGTAGAAAAAAAGTAGAAATGTTCTTGTAGATGCATTTCTTTTGGCTAAAGCATGTTCCTAAACAAAAAAATTGTCTCACCACAGCGACAGCATAATTTGATATACTACAGGTTCCTGGATGTTAACCCTATCATGGTTAACAGCTATAATAAGATCCAACCGATAATTCAGATATTTTGACTTTTGTCATTGGGACTAGTCTTGTTGATATGTAAGGAAAGATTGGGAGGTTGGCGGTTGCTAGTATTGTTTTTGATAAGATGGAGAATAAGAATGTGGTATCTTGGAGTGCTTTGATATCTGGGTATGCACATAATGGATTAGCAAGTGATGCACTGAGGTTGTTGATCGAGATGCAAGGTTGTGGGTTCGAACCTGGCGATGTTGGGCTTGTCAGTGCCTTGTTAGCATGCTCTCAAATTGGGTCCTTGAAGTTGTGGAAATCGGTACATGGGTTTATCACAAGGAGACATACTCTAGAGCGAATTTCAGGCACTGCAATGATTGACATGTACTCCAAGTGCGGGAGTCTCAGGAGTGCTTGTACCCCTTTTGAGAGGATTAGTTCAAGGGACTTGATTTCGTGGAATGCTATGATTGCTAGTTATGGAAGTGGGACAAAGAGAAGCGAGTCGAGCTATGAGGAATTTGGGCATGCAGAAAGTTCCAAGATATAGTTTAGCTGAAGTGAATGAGAAGTTCCATGTATTTCTTATGGAAGACAAGAGCCACCCCGAGTTTGATCAAAATTGCGGTAGAGAGATTGAATAGCAAGATGGGGAAGTTAGCTTCCATCCCAAAAACTGAGTTTTTGTATCATGATCTTGAGGAGAAACTGTAGGAAAGGATGCTTTTGTAGGCATGGTGAAAGGCTGGCTATTGCCTATGGGTTGTTAAAAACAAGCTTGGGAAAAATGATTCTGATCATAAAGAAACTTGCAGTCTGTGAGAATTGCCATGAGGCCACCAAATTCATTTAGAAGACTGAACTGTGACTTAGTGGGCGCCTCTAGAAGGTTTCATCGATGGTTAATGTTTCTTGTCAGCATCATCGGCAAACCTTTTGAGAATCAGAAAATAGGTGAAGCTATACAAGGGACTTATCCATGAAGGAACCTTGGATTTCATTCTTAATTAATTCTACTTAAGAGCATCTTAAAGAGTGAAACATGCTGATACTGAAATCCTCACTGTGATGTTAAAAGGCCAGCTTAGTAAAAATGTGCATGTTATGTTAAGAGACCACCTACATACCAGTATTATTTATATATAACAGTACATCCAACCACTGTTTGACTTTAATGCTACTCACATTGCAAAATGCACTGCACCCAAATCGTATCACTACACATATTTAAAAACAGTCCAAATAGAAATAGCTTGTAGCATCCTGCAATCACACATAAGTTCTTACATCCCACATAGAAAATGATAGGGGTAAAATGTCAAATTGTGACGAATGTGCATTTTAAAGCAGAAAATTCTTCTAAACGATAATTATAAGAACCAGTATCATGTCAAAATTTCCAAATTCTATGACAAAATAGGTTCAGCAAAAACAGGACGAGAAGACTGGCTGACTGTCTAAAAGCACATTTAAACTCCAATTGCAGGTTCGGCCAGCAACTTGATCGAGGTCACGACGTCCCTGGGAAGTGATCATCCTTCCCCTGGAAAACAATAAACATTGTAGTCAATTGGTTTGTTTGAAAATCTGGTATGAATTAAACATGTAGTTCATCACAAAAGCCACCAAGTTCAGAGAAGATATACAACCAATATAAAATTTTTGAATATCATGTCTGCTGCTGAAGCTGGTGCTCTGCTGATGATACTCTGCCTCTTTTCAGTTGTTGTAGCACATATCAAATTCATCAAAAGCTTATCTCTTGAAGCTGAAACTCAAAACTTTCAAAGGCATAAGCAGTTAAAAGTGTGATGTTATGATAGAGGATAAATTTAAATTATCAAAGATACAAGAAACACAAATCTGAATATATATATGGGGCTCAGCATCACACTAATTTCTTCACTATCTAGGCTCAGAACTTTTTGAATATCACATTTCTTGAATTTTAGAAAAATCTCTGAGGAAGCATAATGAATGCATCACCAATAGTGTAATATACCATGTCAAAACCAATCTCATATTCAGAAAAGCAATGTCAAAACCAATGCCATAACCAAAGAAGCAGCAGAAGTATATTTGTTGATGTCAAAACCAAGTGCAAAACTAAAAGATACTTAAATTAAGTTCATCATTGCCCAGATTCAGAAAATCTTCAATCACTAAAACCGCGCAACCTGAGTTCAAAAATAGTCCAGATTGAGTGTGAATATCATCAGAGCCATAATGGTGTGAATATCAAAATGACTTAACTACATAGACTAAGAGAGATGAAAGAGAACTTAAATGACTTAACTACCCCAAATGTTAAGTGAGATGACCGGAAGATTGCAGGCAACTGGATCACTCCCATGATCAAATTGCTGATCCAACGGATGGCTGAGAAGTTTACTACTGAACAGGTGCGAACTGGTTCGTACTTGATCGGTTCTCTATAAATATATATTCCCAAATTAAGTTCATCATTGCCTAGTTTTAGAAATTATCATCACATCCATAATAGTGTGAATATCTTAACATGGAGTTCAAATCATAATAGTGTGAATATCATCACAACCATAACCAATGTATTGTGTTCAAAGCATAAGCATTAAAAGAAGTTCATCTTCAGCCAGATTCAGACAAAAAATTTAGACATAAAAGCATAATGAACCCCCACCTCTTTCAAAGGGAAGAAAAACTCAAAAAATTTAGACAAAACCAAATATTTCCCTCAATTCATATTATCGGAAGTATCATCCTCATTGTCTCCAGTGGAGCAATCCACCTCTTGAGCATAAGTTTCACTAAACAAATAACAATAAAGATGAAATTAGTGAAGATCAATATTTAAAACAAATGACAATAAATGAGAACATAAAATTGGTTGACAATACAATTGGTTAATAAATAACCTTTCTACTCTTTTTGGGCAATTTCTCGAATCATACAAAACTTTTTTCATTCCGCACGCATTACATGTTCTTGGTCGACCTTTGTATTGTTCTCGTATTGGCTTCCATCTCTTTCCACAAGGTCTTCCTTTAGTTTTAGCATGAAGAGGCTTTAGCACCATGATTTTGGACGGTTTCATCCCTTTCTCACCTTCTTCCAAAAAATTTTCATTTAACTCTTCACTTTGCTTGCGTTTCAAACAATGTATCTCTTAAATAGTCTTGCACAAGTTATTGCGGACCAATTCATAAATTTCATCATTAGTGACTCCTTCATCGGCAACTTGATTGGCTAAATGAGTTAACTCGGCAAAGCGAGAAGCAAACTCTGGGATAGGGACGTTGTCATTACATTTTCCACCTTCAACAACACATTTCCTTTCACATCTCGGCACCACCGCCTTACAACATATTGCTCCGGCAACTTACTTTGATCAAGGTATTTAAGAAATGCTAGAAGATGTTTACAAGGGATCCCTTTGAACTCAAACATAAGGCACGAGCAACTTGCCATTTGATTAAGTTTGCAATACTTAACAAATTTATTTGATTCGGCCTTTCCACATAGTTTAACACAATAAATTTCTTCACTATCATTATCTTCAACCAACACTATGTTGTATAACATACTTGAGAAAAGTTCCTTTTGAAATAAGAAGAAAATTTTCAATGTGTACATTTGGGACATTTGCTTTTCTATCGGAAATAAGATCTTCAATTTTGGTTGCAACTCTAGAGTTCGATGATCTTCTTTGAGTTCCTCCTCTCTTTGTCTTGCCAGTACTCTTTCAAATTGAAAGACAAACTCATGCAAAGAAGTTTTTTTTTGTCGTATGCTTCTTTAGAAAAGAATTCATGCCCTCACTTCTTTGGCTACTTGACATCCCCACCCAAAAATGAGTATTATTATATATAGGAACTCAGTTTTCACGCAAGCCATAAATTTCATTCAACCATTTATCATCTCCTAAATCATACTTATTAAGGATTGCTTTCCACTTTACCTCAAAATCAGTAATACTTTCGGCATCATAAATATTTTCGTAGAAAGATCTATTGAATTCTTTGTCAAAGGACTTTCCCTTCAATTTCTTCAGTACATTATCTAAAATGTGCCAAATGCAATATCTATGATGCATTTGAGGGAAAACAATTTTGATTACACCACCAATTCAAAGATCTTGATCTGTCACCATATCTAACGGGGAATGACCAATTACTTCTAACCATCTCTCAAATATCCATATAAAAGACTTTGTTTCTTCATTAGGAATCAACCCACAACCAAGAAAAACCTGACTGCCAGTGATAATTATTTCCGACAAAAGCCACAAATACCAACCCATGACGATTTGTATTGTGTGTTGCATCAAAAGACACCACATCACCAAAGTGTTTAGCATTTACCCTACCAATGCCATCAAACCAAAAGCAATGAGTTAAACGATCATTCTCATCAGTCTCATAATTATAGAATAACGAAGGATTTTTGTATTGTTGCAATGCAAAATACTCTATGAACATTTGTGCATCAAAACCCCGCAACTCTTGTAGCACCCCATAATTTTGAAAGAGTATGAACACACACACACACACACACACACACACACACACACACACACACACACACACACACACATATATATATATGTTGAAGAGTAGGTGGCTGTTTGTATATATATATGCAGGATGGCATGATTATAATAATTTGAAAAATGAATAGTGTTTGGAAAGAGGGGGCCCACATGTGATGGAAACAACAGCCTTGTGCTATTTGACTTCGGTCAAAAGGTTTTGATGACGTGGCATTGCATTTGGGCCCCACCTTCGGTATGTGAAAGAGCAGCAAATGTGCTGTGTACTTCGGGATGAGAGAGAAGGTAAAGTGGGATTAGTCCCATATCGATAAGATACTTGAATAAAATAATATATAAATAATAATGCCTATGATCAAAAGTCACCAATTCGGTTAACCACCTTTTGAGAGGCAGTCTGTGGTGGGCAGTTGTACTACATAGTATCTAATTTGTCTTATAAATTGTATAAATTGTCTGAGCTAGGGGCAGGGGCGTTACAAATGGTATCAGAGCTGACTTTCGACACCGAGTGTGGAAAAGAGTGGGTGAGATGTATGCTTGAGATGGAGCTAGCAGATGTACGGGTATGCCTGAAAGGGAGCGAGGTTGGGGCCTGAAATGGTCAACCCTCATAATCAGAGTACGGTGCAGCTAGCAGAATCAGGGTACTCCACTCCACATCGGCTAGAAAGGAGATCCTGCACTAGATTGTGCATGCTCCGTACTCAGCGAGGATGCTGATTTCTGAAGGGGGTGTGTGTGTAACACCCCGTAATTTTCAAAGAGTATAAAAATATATTAGGTGGCTATTTGTATATATATATGTAGGATGACATGATTGTAATGATTTGAAAAATGAATAGTGTTTGGAAAAGGGGGGCCCACACGTGATGGAAACAACAGCCTTGTGCTGTTTGACTTCGGTCAAAAGGTTTCGATGACGTGGTGTTACATATTATATATATATTATATGCCTTTAGAAATTACGAGGTATTACATACACCTCCCCCTCCCCCCTTCAGAAATCCGCGTCCTCATTGAGCACGGGGCATGCACAATCTAGTGTAGGATCTACTTTGCTGATGTGGAGCATCTGCTCTTCTATCCGCCCGATTAATCATGATCCCAGAATCCACCGCCAGATTAATCATAATCCTGGATTTAATTGAGCTGCCCTCCTATCCGCCCGACTAATCATGATCTCGGAATTCACCGTCCGATCAATCACAGTCCCAGATTTAATTAAGGGCTCACCACAGTCCGGGAATTCACCGCCAGACTGGGTCTATAGTCACGGAATCCACCGTCCGACTATATAGACATGTCCCACACTCGGTGTCGAAAGTCGGCTCTGATACTGTTTGTAATGCCCATGCCCCAAGCTCAGACAATTTATACAATTTAGAAGACAAATTATTTATAGTATAATACAACTGCCCACCACAAGCTACATCTCAAAAGGTGGTTAACCGGATTGGTGGCTCTTGATCATATGCTATATTATTTATTATTATTTTATTCTAGTTCAATTCTCGATAAATGGACTATTTTCATACTCTCTCTCTCTCTTTAAATCCCGTGTATACACAAAGCTCCTCACGTGGGGCCCCATGCATACACGTCAGCACTCAAGAGTGCCGGTGTCTTAAATCTGGAACCGGGTGGGCACCCTCGGATGACGTCACATAGCACAGCAGCCAGAGCTACTGTATTCTCAAATCGTGGGCTCCCCTTACATCTCATTATTTACATTTTTGCCATTAGCCTCTTTTATATATATATATATATATATATATATGCCTTTAGAAATTACGGGGTGTTACACCTCTCATGGTCGAGACAGGGAGCAGAGCGTAGCCACTCCCCGAGGAATTGTCGACCCTCAAACAATCATGGAGACGAGGGTCATGTAACTAGAGCAGAATTCCATGGATTCCGAGATGAAATTCTCTGGGCGATCCGATGTGGGGCCCAGACCAAGCAGAGTGCTGACAGAGACGGAGGGGTCGGACCCGAGAATGATGAGTCCCGCAAGTCAACCCGATCCGAGGGATGGGAGGACCCCGTACTCAAACGACTACAAGAAATGGAAGGTCACCTTGCCCGGATCGTCGAAGGTGGGAGGCCGTCCAAACAAAGATACCAGCCGAACAAGACACCTTTATCCTCCCATATCCTCAACGCTCTCATCCCAAGGTGCCTCAAGCGTCCATCGTTTGAGTCCTATAATGGAGAAACAAATCCTGTTGATCACATCGAGAGTTTCAAAACCCTCATGATTATTCACAGCGCCTCGAATCCCCTTCTCTGACGTGCTTTCCCGACCACCCTGAGAGGCCCTGCACGGGAATGATTCAACGAACTCACCTCCGGTTCGTTCTGCTCCTTCGACCAGCTCTAGGAGAGTTTTCTTACTCACTTCGTGACCAGTCGAAAGGCTGAGAAGATGAGTGCCTCTCTGCTGGACCTCTGACAGAATGACAGGGAATCCCTTCGAAACTTTGTATAAAGGTTCATGGTTAAGGCTCGGTTAATCTCCTCTCTCGATGCTAGGGTAGCAGCGGCGGCTTTCCGACACAATGTATGCCATGACTCGTTGAAGGCCTCCCTGGCCAAGAAGCCACCTATCGATTTCCTCGGCCCTCACCATAGGAGTGAGAAGTACATTCGGACCAAAGATTCCCTCCACACGTGAGGTTCGAAAGGACCCTCTAAAGCAAGAAAGGAAGACAAATAGCTCCGAGCCTCCCAAGAAGGCCCAGAAAGACACCTCTGGGGAGATGTGCCCTCCCTCGTATTCCAGGTTTGATAAGTTCACTCCACTCAACGCGAGCGTGTCGGCCATCCTGATGGAAATATAGGGCGATGACATACTCGAATGCCCTCCTCGGTCTAATAACCCCAACAAGAAAGGGACCGGAGGTACTACTGCTGTTTCCATCGGGACCATGGCCATGATACTGACAACTGCTGAGCCCTGAAGAAAGAAATTGAGGCTCTCATATAGAGAGGTAATCTTGCCAAATTCATACGAAAATGATCAAGAGCCTCTCTAGCCCCTCACAGGGCGAACAAGCGTCCAAAGCCAGAGCCCGAACATCCAGATATCGATAATCTGGCAATCCTCCACTGCGTCCATGGCAGACCCATGAGGGGAGAGTCTAGCTCCTCCCACAAGGCCTTCATCTAGGAGGTGAACTCCATTCACAACTGTCCCCCTCCCTGATGCCTCGGCTTGGTTGTCTCTTTCTCGGATGAAGATCTCGAAGGCATTCGGGTCCCGCACTGAGATACCTTGGTCATAAGTCTTGTGCTTTCCAATCACGAGGTCTGCCGCATTCTCGTCGACAATGGGAGTTTGGTACATATCATATTCCTAGTGGCTTTCGAAGCCTTGAAACTATCTCGGGAGAGGCTGAAATCAGCAGGGTACACCTTCCATGGCTTCTCCAGCGCCCCTGACTAGATCGAGGGAATCGTCACCCTGGATGTCACTGAAGGGAAATTCCTGACATCCCGAATGAAGGCGATGGACTTCATGGTGGTCAATGTAAAGGCTGCCTATAACACTATTCTGGGCCGACCTGGCGTTACTTCCCTCCCGGTAAAACCATCGGCCTAACACATGGGCATGAAGTTCCCAACCAAGTCTGGGGTCAGGGTCGTTAAGGGAAATCAAGAGGTAGCTCGGGCCTGTTACGCCACTATGGTGGGGGGGGCATTGTCCTCCATCTCGAAGCAGTCGAGCTCCCGTCGGACCGAAGTTCAATAGGCTCCAAGCCTGTGGACGAGCTCGAGGAGATCCTGTTCTCTGAGGCCGAACTTGCCAAATGCTTCAAGAAGAACAAGTCTCTCCCCTCTACCCTCATTGGGAAAGTTATATGTTGTATCTACCGCAATCAAGACCTGTTTTCTTGGAGCCCCTCAGATATGCCTAGGGATATCCGAGAACCTTATCATGCATAGGCTGAGCGTCCACCCAGACTCCAAGCCGGTACAATAGAGACGTCGAAAGTTTGCCCCCAAATGGCAACAAGCGATGAAGGAAGAAGTCGAAAAACTCCTCTCCTGCCGGTTCATCCAAGAGGTCAATTACCCATAGTGGTTGGCTAACATCGTACAGGTCAAGAAGGACAACGACAAATGGAGGATGTGTATCGACTTCACTGACCTCAACAAGGCCTACCCTAAAGATCTAGTCCCCCTTCCCAGCATCGACGCCCTAATCGATGCTACATACAGACACGAACTGTTGAGCTTTATGGATGCCTACTTCGGCTACAACCAGAATTGGATATACCCCCTAACATTCCAAAGATGACCTTATCACCGACCAGGGACTTTACTGCTACATGGTCATGCCCTTTTGATTGAAGAACATGGGTACACTTACCAGAGGCTCGTCAATCAGGTCTTCAAAGAACAGATCGGTCGGAATATGGAAATCTACATCGATGACATGCTTGTCAAAGGCCTCTGAGGGATAGACCACGTGAAAGACCTAGAAGAAGCCTTCGGGGTCCTGAGAAGGCATGACATGAGGCTCAACTCCTTCAAGTGTGCCTTCTGTATCTCTGCAGGGGAGTTCATCGTTTTATGGTTAACCATTGAGGGATAGAGGCAAACCTCAAAAATATACAGGTCATCTTAGACATGACCCCTCCAAGGAGTGTCAAAGAAGTGCAACGACTCATCGGCTGTCTCGCCGCCATCAGTCATTTTGCTTTCAACGTCGGGGGAGAAGTCATTCCCTTATTTCAAGGCCATCTAGGAGGCTAAGAACTTCGAATGGGGTGAGCCTTAGCAACAGGTTTTCGATTAGCTTAAGGAATACCTCTCCAATCCCCTATATCCTCAGCTAACCCGAGCCTGGTGAGGTGTTATACCTCTACTTGGCGACTTCGGACCAGGTTCTCAGTACAGTCCTGATCAGGGAAGAGGGCGGAGCTCAAAAGCCCATCTATTATGTCAGCAAAATCCTTCGCAACGCCGAGCTCCGATACCCAAAAATGGAAAAAGTCACCTATGCCCTGGTCATGGCTACTCGAATGCTCTGCCGATAATTTCAGGCTCATTCTGTTCAAGTCCTCACAGACCAGCCACTAAAACAAATCCTCCATATGTCATAGACCTCGGGTTGCCTATTCAAGTGGACCATCGAGCTAAGACAGCACGACATTAGCTACAAGTCGAGGATGGCCATTAAGGGGCAGACGCTCGCCGAATTCATTACCGAATGCACCATCCTTGAGATCCCTGAGACTCTGCAAGATACACCCATTTAGGAAATCCACATGGATGGGTCGTTCTGTGAAGAGGGTAGCGGGGTCAGAGTCATCTTGAGCGGTCCAGATGGCTTCATCCTCCAGTACTCCCTATGCTTCAGCTTCAAGGCATCTAACAACGAAGCGAGGTTCGAAGCTCTGGTAGCTGGACTCCTCATAGCTAGCAAAGCGAGGGGAAAATGGGTCAAAGCCTTCAGAAACTCCTAACTCATCATCAACCAAGTGTGCAGAGAGTATGAAGCCCGCGATGCCCGATTGGTCAAATATCTGGCCCAAGTCAGGATCCTTTTAGTGGGCTTTTAGGATGCCTCCATCGTCAGGATCCCTCATGAAATGAACAGCCAGGCAGATGCCCTCTCCAAGTTGGCATCCTCCCCTTTCGAGGGTTTAGATCAGACAGTCATGTTGGAGGTCCTCGTTCGACCAAGCATGGACAAAGAAAATTCCAAAGTCCTCTGTCTAGACCCGTCCGCCCAGCAAACGACCTGGATGGAACCCATCCTGAACTACCTGAGAAATGGAGAGTTCCTCAAGAAACCTCCAAGGCTAGAAGGATCAGGGTATGGGTAGAGAGGCTCGTGCAACGTGTTCTTCAAGCGTTCCTACACAAAGTCTAAACAAAGTCTGATGGCAGACCATACCTTCAATTCCTATCACTAGAAGAGGCAGAGTATGCACCCGAGGAAATGCATGCAGGGATCGGAAGCTACCACATAGGCAGCAGATCACTTGCAAGGAAAGTACTCAACCATGGATACTACTGGCCAACCATCCTGCAAGATGCCTAAGACATGGTAAAGAAGTGTTGCCCATGCCAAAGGTTCTCCTTGGTCCGCCATTTGCCCCAAGCCAATCTCAAGTCCCTCACCAGTCCAGCCCCTTTTGCCATGTGGGGGATGGACCTAGTCGGACCATTCCCTAAAGACACTGGCCATAGGCGCTTCCTCATTGTGGCTATAGAATATTTCACAAAATGGTTCGAGGCAGAGCTCTTGACCACTTTCACAGAGCGCCAGGCCCAATAATTCTTCTGGAAGCACATCGTCTGCCAGGTTGGAATACCAAGAATCCTCATCACCGACAATGGTACCCAGTTCGCATGAAAGGGCTTCCACAAATTCTGCGAAGACCTTGGAATTCAATAGAGATTCTCCTCCATCTCACACCCATAAATGGACGGCCAGGCCGAGGATACCAACCAACAATTCTTCGCCGGCCTCAGGAAGTGACTAAACAAATCCCCCAATGGACTGTGGGTTGATGAGCTACCCGGCGTACTGTGGTCTTACCGCACGACCAAGAGGATCCCCACGGGTGAGTCGTCCTTTAACCTGACCTTCCAAACCGAGGGAGTAATTCCCATGGAAGTCGGATTGCCATCACCATGGATCATGAGCTTTAACGAGTATACCAACTCCAAACGACGACATGACTAACCCAGACCTCCTTGATGAAGTTCGAGAAAAGGCGATTATCAGAAGAAATATCTACCAAGAAAGGGTAGAGCTATTTTACAATCAGAAGGTTCGGCCTGCAGACATCAAAGAAGGCGACCTTGTGCTCATTCACCTTGAAATATCTGAGTTGAGCAAGAGGGGAAAGCTAGCACCTAACTGGTAGGGCCCATATACGGTCTCGAAAGTGGTCCATCTAGGCACATACTGACTTGAAGACCTGGGGGGGGCGCAGGATAGTCAAAAGGACTTGGAATGCAAAGTATTTGATGAAATTCCACGAAGACCCCTAGGGGTCTGCACTTGTAAAAAGGTCTTCAAAAGCCGACCCATGTACTCGCCTTCAGTTTTCAGGGAATATAATTTAATTTCCATCCCAAATTCAACTTATTCAGTCACTTGCAATGAGCACCCGAGGCTCAGCCTCAATCCTTGAAGAATATCCTCCGATGACCACCTCGGGGTTGGCATCCGATGTCGGAGGCTTCAACGCTAAAAGTCTCCTTCGAGGTTGGCATCCGATGCCGAAGGTTTCAACGCCAAATATCCTCTAAGGATATCCTTCGATAATCCCATCAGGGTTAGCATCCGATGTCGGAGGCTTCAACCCCAAAAATTTCCCTCGGGGTTGGCATCCGATGCTGGAGGCTTCAATGCCAAAAATCCCCCTTGGAGTTGACATCCGATGCCGAAGGCTCCAACCCCAAAAATTCATGGAGGATCCCTTTCAGGGTGTGGATCCGACTAGGAAGCTTCTCGCCGAAAGCTCTGAAGTGTACCTCTCTCGACATGGCATCTGACGTAGAAGGTTTACATGCATAATTTATTGCACAAACCACATGCACGAACAAAGAATCGAGACAAAAATGTTGTCAATTAAAAAGGAAAACAGTTACACAGTGGGCGGTGGCCAGTCCGCAATATGGCAATTACAACAGAACCAAGTAAACTACCGCCTAAGCCATCTTCTACTCGTCTTATAGTTCAACACCGGCTCAGGTCGCTCGTCGCGTGCCATATGATCATCTCTCACTTCAGTATCGGCTCGCGACCGCCTTATGCCCTGGCTCATCGCCATCTCCAACGCCTCTAGTGCAAAAGAAGCATCACGCTTGCTCCAAGTGTAGAGGTGATTCCCCGAGATGGAAAGCGATGATGATGAAAAGATCCTGCCAGGCTAGGAAGGGCGACAGCCCCATACATGGGATTAACTCGCCGTGCCAAAAAAGAAGGCATCGTGCATGCCTGGCCCCGACGGCGAGTCCCTCATCTAGAGAGAGTTCTTTCTGAGGGAGGGGACTCTCATCCCTGCCCCTCGACTAGGGAAATCAGATCCCAGCATCCGGGATACCTCTGCTGACCCTAAGAAGGATTACTCCTCTCCTCTTTGAGCATCGCCGAAGCAGTAGCATTCGCATGAGGGGTCCTAGCCAGGAAGACCCCACCAAGTACCGAGGGGAAAGAATAGAGCAACGTTGTTGCCTCCCAGGACCGAGTGGGAAATACTTCAGATCTTGAAATTCGGGACAGAGATGGGTCCCCCAATTGAACATCAATCCCAGTCGGGCCGAGCCCGGTCCCTTTGGCCATCTTCCACCATCCTCGATTCACGTACAGATCTTCATGCTACTCACCATAGGCCCCGCTGAATACCAAGACATTGCAAGTTGATGATGGGAGTTTGAGAAAGTTGTGAATCTAACATCCACCGACATAAATTTTGTAGACACCACAGAGAACTCCTCAACTACTCGCATTTATGCGGGCGATGCTATAACTCCCTAGGCACATTGAATGCATCAACAGGTGACGTAAACAAACACGTGCCATGTCACGTGTCTAATCAAGGCTCGGATAATTTCCTCGGCGTGTGATCCGAGGCCGACCCTCATCAGTTTTTACAAGACATGCTCTTTATGCCCTTGGCACGTGGGTCGAGGCCGTACATCATGGGCTCACACAGGCCTTTGCTCTCTGTGCCCTCGGCGTGTGATCCGAGGTCGGTCCTCATGAGGAGTCACAAAGCCTCACCTCACTGCGCTCTCAGTGTGGTCTTCGAGGTCGACCCTTTATAACTTGGTCGTCCTAGATGCCGCACTTTACGTCGACGCCTCAACAAGAACAAGTCTACCAGTTTATGGTCTACATAAGCCATCAACAAGATTTCTATTAAGCAAGAAAATTACAAGGGTGGTGGCCAGTCCGCAGTTAGCAAATCAAATAGTTAAAATAAAGTATAGCCAAGTTGCAGCTAAACACTCATACAATCCACCTCTTGTCAATGACGCGCCAAACCAGACGCGCCTCGGTAGCGGAACCCTAGCATGAATATTTGCAAAAATATTCCGAACTGACCGCACGTACCGGACACTGGAGCCCCTACAAACTTCCACCTTGAGGGTTCCTCAGGCGGTGAGTTCGGGGAGCCACACCAAAGATGCCCAAGCGACGGACAAGCACCAGATCACCACTCCCGCCTCTCGGACGAATCCCTAAGCCCGCTACAAAGGGTGGACATTTGGTCCCAACCTTCAGATACCGACGATAATTATCTAGTCTCAAAATCTGAGACGTACCTGATGAGGTTTCAATGGGATCCCACAAACCAAAGCCGTCATAATGAGAAGTCCCAGCCGGACTAGATGCTCCCGAGCAGTGGACAAACCTGACCACAAATGGGCCATGCCTCTTGGGTCTCGGGGGTAAATCCTCAGATCTCGAAAACCGGGACAAGCAGCCCAATACCACAAGCACGAGTTCCGATCCCTTTCAAGTCGAACACTCAGGACAGCGAAGCTCCTACTCAACATAACGACCACTCACCCTTGCGATACAAGAATCGAGTGAAAGGGAATGAAATTTATAAGCAATTGGAGTCCTCCACAAAAGTTCCAACACTTGTTGCGGTCAACGCTCAGTCCACGAGATCAACAGTGACCGCAATTGTCAGAGAACATGATGCAAGAAATGCCATGTGATCTTCCGATCTGCCTATCAGGTACGGAAGAAATGAAGAAATTAAGGATTGGACCTGCAATCCCGAGCAGACGGTCCAAGGATCAAAGGCAAAGAATCAAATTCAAAGATCGAATGGCAAACAAATTTATTTCAACAAACAAACAAGTACAAACGTGGTGGCCAGCCCATGAAAAATGCAAAAATATAAGCGATCTAGCTTCCTACGTCGGCGATGGAGCCCTCTTCCTCGAATGGCAGGGCAGGGATGATCGGGTCGTGGTTCGCCAAATCCTGCCCAACTTTGGGACCGGCCCCTTCATCATCCGACTCGGGGGGAAGGCCGCCAAGGTTGATTCCCGGGTGCTTCGCCTTGACATCCTTGAGGGCTCTCCCATACCCCTTATCCTTTGCTTCGACAACCTCGGCCCAGGGCCCCATGATATTCCTTCTTCCACTTCACCGCCTCCGCCTGCAATGTTTCCTTCTCAGAGATCAGCTGGTTTCATTCCTTTGAAAGCTCCGGTCAAGCCTCCCTCTGCTTAGAAAGTCTACCTTCAGCTGGCCTATACACTCCCAAAGGTCAGCGGCCCATGAAAAGAGTTCGGCCTTGGCTGCTTCCGCGCGCTGCATATCTCGCTGAAGCTGGTCCTGTCTCCGCTTTAGCTTGGCTGCATGAATGGTTGCGTAGACAAGATCAACGAACAACATTTAGTCAAGTGCAAGGGTAGCAATTACAATAGATGAAGGAAAAACTCACCAAAACCGAAGCCTAGTCCCAACCGACGTAAATGTACTCCATGATTTTGCCTTCAAAATCAGCAAGGTCACAAGGAGTGGCGAGATGGGAAATTATCTCCAACGCAGCAGTCTGACTGACTGTCGCCTCCGTCTCCTTCACAAACCATGAAGGAGTCGACACCTTTGTCGACTTAGGAGCTTTGGCCGAGGCTGTGGCACCGGCCGTAGGCGACGGGGAAGCTCTACCTCCCTTTTTAAGGGTCAATCCAACCATCTTTGACTTGGGGGGCTCCGCCCCTTTTACCTTCTTGCTCAGAAGTTCCTCTACTTATGGAGGTGGTTGCTTCTGCGAGGCCACCTTCTCGAGAGCTTTGACATCGGCTCTGGCTTTCATCCTCACCTCTGCCTCCTCCCGAGCCTTATTCTTAGCCCTCATCTTGTTACGCTTCACTTTTATGAGCTCAAGATCCAGCATCTTAAGCAATCTCGGTTGGTAGATGCATAGTCAAAGAAATATTGAAGTGGAAGGAGAGCGAATGAACGTGACCAACAACTGAGGTTGTATATTTAGAAGTGAGACATCGATAACCGCACCAAGTGCATGATCACACATGGCAACACGTGAGTTTATGTCAAATGCACATTTCCTTCACCTCCGACGTGTTCCCCGAGGCCGTGCCTCGAGAGAGTTCAGGGCGGCGAGACGGTTCACTACAACCTCTAAGTGGCATCCGAGGCCGAGCAGCAAGAAGAAAGCTCAAAGCACCAATGATTTGCTACAACCTTGGAGTTGTATCCAAGGTCGATTCAAAGCACCATCAATTTGCCTCGCCTTCGGAGTG